>CM056198.1:31018455-31618455 GCA_029692085.1 Gymnothorax javanicus | reverse complement strand
CCTCCAGATAGCTAAGTGGGTATACAGCGCCCTCCATAATTATTGGCACCCCTGGTTAAGATGTGTTCTTTAGCTTCTAATAAATTCAGTTTTTTTCTAAATAATATAGGACCACAATGAAAAAAAGAGGAAAATCCAACATTTAATTCAAGTACATTTATTCAGTGGGAAAAAAATCCCACATTAAGAAATAATTCTTTTACATCAAATCATGTGTGCCACAATTATTAGCACCCCTGATGTTAATACTTTGTACAACCCCCTTTTGCCAGCAAAACAGCACCTAATCTTCTCCTATAATGTTTCACAAGATGGGAGAATACAGAAAGAGGGATCTTCGACCATTCCTCTTTGCACAATCTCTCTAAATCATCCAGCGACCTGGGTCCTCTCCTCTGCACTCTCCTCTTCAGCTCACTCCACAGGTTTTCAATGGGGTTGAGGTCTGGGGACTGAGATGGCCATGGGAGGAGCTTGATTCTGTGTCTGGTGAACCATTTCTGTGTAGATTTGGCCACATGTTTAGGGTCATTATCTTGCTGAAAGACCCAGTGATGACCCATCTTCAGCTTTCGGGCAGAGGCCACCAGATTTTGATTTAAAATGTCCTGGTATTTCAAAGCATTCATGATGCCATGCACCCTAACAAGGTTCCCAGGGACTCTGGAAGAGAAACAGGCCCACAGCATCACCGATCCTCCCCCATACTTCACAGTGGGCATGAGGTGCTTTTCTGCATACTCATCTTTTGTGTTCCGCCAGACCCACTTAGAGTGTTTGTTGCCAAACAGCTCTATCTTGGTCTCATCTGACCAAAGCACACGGTCCCAGTTGAAGTCCCAGTACCGCTTAGTGAACTCCAGACGTTTGCCTTAATGATTGTGAGTGAGAAAAGGTTTTTTCCGTGCATGCCTCCCAAACAGCTTGTTGGCATGTAGATAGCGCCTGATGGTTGTTTTGGAGACTTTGTGACCCCAAGATGCTACCATTTGTTGCAATTCTTTAACAGTGAGCTTTGGAGAACTTTTTTATTTCGCTTACCATCCTCCTCACTGTGCGTGGTGGCAAAATAACCTTGCGTCCTCGTCCAGGCTTGTTTACCACTGTTCCAGTTGTTTTAACCTTCTT
The DNA here is from genome assembly GCA_029692085.1 of Gymnothorax javanicus. NCBI lineage: Eukaryota > Metazoa > Chordata > Actinopteri > Anguilliformes > Muraenidae > Gymnothorax > Gymnothorax javanicus. The sequence continues at coordinate 31,617,327 of CM056198.1, read as the reverse complement.
AATGATTCCTCTGACAGTAGATATGGGCAGGTGCAGGCGAGCGGCTATTTTCTTGTAGCCATTGCCTGACTTGTGAAGGTCGATACACATCTGCCTTACTTGAATTGTGTGTTCCTTTGTCTTTCCCATGTTGAAGAGTGGATAAGAGAAATGGCCTCTGTGTCACATCATATTTATACCCCAGGGAAACAGGAAGTGATGAATTACTAATTAAATGTTCCTAGATACTCTGATCAACTTTGTAAACTACTGTAGAAATGACAGAAATACTTCAATTACATTTATTTCCTAGGAATTGTTAGGGGTGCCAATAATTGTGGAACAGGTGATTTTATGAAAAATAATAATTTCTTAGTCAGGATTTTTTTTTTCCCTTAAAATTCCCTTGAGTTGAAGGTTACATTTTTCTACAGTTTTCAGTGTGAGAGTATGCTTCTGCAATAAAAATTGAATTTATTTTAAGGCTTTTAACACATCTTAACCAGGGGTGCCAATAATTATGGAGGGCACTGTATATAACTATATAACAGTACAGCTACAATCACATGCATGCAAGGCGAGACAGTACGAGCAAAACACTAACATTTCAACTTGCCACTCATCGACATCTTGCTGTAAACGTTGCTGCAATACTTCAATACCTTTCTCCTCCCGTGCGGGGTCGGATTCGGGATCAAACATGGACGGTCTTACAGCAATAGATGCCGCGGAGAGCTGTCCTGAAATGCCTGCCATCTTGGTTTCCGGGTTTTTTGGGTCTGCACCCTCCCCCGGAATCAAAGCGGCCAGGCAGCCAATCGGAGCAGCACCTCATTAGCATAGCCTCCCCGCCCACTCAAACAGCTCGTGTTTCAGGCCGGCACAGACGGGGTGAGAGAAAAGGTCTCAATAGGCCTTGGTGTGTGTGGGGGTTTTTTTGTAACTGAATTCATTATTTTAAAGACCCATTGAACATATTTTAAATGACTAAAAACAGCATAATACCTTTAATAGAAATGCAAGCTGCTGAATTGTGAAGAAACACTCTAGGGATTCACACGAAGTTTGTGACATTCACATCTAATCATGTCAACAATGAACAAACCAGTGCTAGCAGTACCATTTTGATTCACCAAAACAGCAAACAATATTATCTGAGGATATGACATAAGTTACAGACTAGGAAAAGTTCTAAACAAAACAATGTATTCTGTTTCAGTTCTCAGACAAAAAAATGCAAATATTGAGGAATAACCACATCAAACCTTAAATCAGAAAACTAACAAAATTTTTATTTTATTTTCAAGAGTTCAAACTTCTCCCTCTGTTCCGTGGGTTGCCACATCACGTTCATGGCTCAAACCATATTTATTATCTCCTGTAGTGCAGGGGTATTAAAATGAGCTCCCACTGTCCGTCCGTCTATGCGTCTGCCCGGAGCCATAACTCAAGAACCAATTGCTGGATTTCAACGAAACTTCACAGGCAGATACAGTATGACATCACAATTTATCAGGCTGAAAAGTAGGTCACTAGGTCAAATGTCTGTCTGCCTTTTGTCATTTGTCGTAATTTCCAATGCTATTCTGTCTTATATTCCTGTCTGGGCTGTAACTCTCTCATTATTTGGCCAATCCTTTTCAGACTTGACAGGTGAACACATCATGACCTAAAAGTGTGTCATGAACCAAAACTGGGTCACTAGGTCAAATGTCCATTTGCCCATCAGCACTTGATGTCTTTAGCCGTGTTGCTATGCAATGTATTCCTGTCCGGGCTGTAACTCTATATTATTTGGCTGATTGTTTTCAAACTTGGCAGGTGAAAACATAATCTAAATGTGCTATGAACCAAAATAATAATAATAATATGGATGACTATGTCAGCTTGTTTTTCTTGGCCACTAAAAATGTTTTCCATCAATCCAAAACAGAGGTGTCACAACCCTTGTGTGAATTCCTTTCATGTCTCCTCCCATCCAGCAGTCTTTTATATATACTTAGCGCCATTAAAAACGTAATAGTGAGGTATGCACTGTATTTGTGGCAAATTGAAGAACCGATTGATTTTTTGTGCTTTTCTAGTGAGGCGCGGGTGGAAATAAAGAAAAGCGTGTGGTATTGTAATCCTGAAGCGCGCCACGTGAACACACCAAGCACTTCAGTAATAACATTGAGCTGTTTGTATTGTGTTCAATGACACTTGACTTGTTTATTTGGGTGTGGTCAAAAGCCTACATAAAGCCAACAAAAAAAAAGAAAAATGCTACTGCATCAAGAAAATAGAACAGCTTGTGGCACAAGAGAGAGAAAAAGAGTCATTGGCATGTTACGGGCAGGTCTCAGCTGCCAAGAGGTTGTGCGTCATTTGCATTGTCACCGGAGACATCCTGCGTGCCTCCCCCACCAGGTGTTCTGCAATCGTGTTCCCATTTCCTCACATTTGTGTGGTGTTTATACATGTATACCCCATACTTTGAGTGTGCAAGTTGCTGGATTGTCAGTTTAAGCAACCAGTCCACATCCTCCTAGTCTAGCGTTACTGTGTTGGTTAATCATTTGTAACCTTTCATAAGTTAAATATGCAAGTACCCTTTCTTGTTATATTGATAGGATCAAGCTCCCAAGCCTTTATCTGTATCTCCAGGATTGGGACTGCTTTCCTTTTAATCACTTTTAACACCGTGTCCTAACTGAATGCAACGCGAGCGAGGGTCCGACAATCGCGTCACATCTGACGCTCTCTGTCCACTCTGAATCCATTGAATATGTGCGTCTGTTGTCATGGAAACACATCAGCTGTGCGCTCAACATCAGACTGGAGACGTAACTACTTGGTTAAAAGATGGGTGAGTACTTGCTTCCTACGTTTGTACTTTTTAAACAGAAAACAAGTTTAATATTGTGATATTTAGATGTTTCTTGGCATATAATATAGCCAACAGCAAGTTGGTTGTTATTAGCGAGGGTCATTCACGTCAGTTATGACTATGAGACCAGTTGGCCAGACTGTAACCATAGACATCTATGTGTGTAATTAGGGGCATGGTGCCCTCTACCATTCAAACATTAAACTTCACCCAAAAACAACTCGACTAATTAAACTTTGTTGTTTTCAAACAGGACCCTTTTACAGATGTCAGGAGTTAAAAAAAAGGAAAGTGGCTGCTTTTTTACTCCTCCAGCAGAGCACCTCCAGCAGGACAAGGCAGTGAGTCCATCCTCTCAACCAGGCACGAAAACAGCAGGGGGATTACTGTAACCTTGTGCAGGAATTGGCACTTGACAGCAAAAGATACCAAAACTACTTCAGGATGAGCGCGGCCCAGTTAGAAGAGGTGTTGTCCTATGTAGGTCAGGACCTTTGTAAGCAAAGGACTAACAGAGAGCCAACTGAGGCTAAGCAGAGATTGGCTATCGCATTAAGGTAAATTAAAAGACACAAGCTTTAGACAATAAGTATTATTTTTTATTTATTCCATACAAAATACTTCCAGTAAATCTTGGTAATTAAAACGTTCAAACATGTAATGATAGATAAAGAGACAGTAATTAATAACAAGAATACAGAATGGATGCAGGAGTTAATAACAATTCAAAGCCTAATTATTCATAAGTGGGGTTGTTTGGGTTGTTGAAATAGTAAGGGCTGTGGTGGGGGTGGGATGAGGTTGTATGCTTGGGGGGAAAACCTGGTTGTTATCCCAATTTAAAATTGTAGTCAACAGCTGTGCTTTCAACTGGCCCTTGTTGGTTTTCACCTGCTTGAGCTCTGGCAGTAAACTGAGCAAAAACATTTCATCTGGGTCATCAGGTAGAATTGGAGTCTTCAAGATTTCATAGAGGTCTTCGGTGGAGGGGTTCTGGGGTGGATTTACTTGCTTCCTCTTTTCCTGCTTCCTTCTTTTGGAGCTGTAGGAGTGGGCTCTCTCCCTTTCATCTCTCTGCTCTCTCACCTGTCTCTCCTCCCCACCATTTTCCCTCACCTCCCTCTCTGCTCTCTCCCCACTCTCCACATCTACTCTCCTCTCATCCTCATCTTCATCTTCCACTTCCACCTCTTCAGACCTTTCTCCTCCCTCCTCCTCCTCTTCTGTCCTCACTGCATCTCCCTGGTTGAGGCTGCTTTTAGAACTGAAAATAGGCAAACATCCATGTCATGCTTTGGTGCTTCAAACTCAGCAGCACAGTGACTAGTGATCTAGTGGTTTGTAGAACTTACAGCAGTCCTTCAACACTGGAGCTGAAGCGCTACAATATCTCTCTGATTTTGATAGTTTTAGTCCCATATGTGTGGAATGAAAGTCCAAGAAGCCTGTGTGTTATTCTTAAATCTGTGATAGTTTTTGTTCATTAAATGTGCATTACATGTAGATGTTATAGTGCAATATGTTTCAGTAAAATAGTTAAGTAATGCTTTGTCCAAAAAGAATAGAAGTACAATATTTATGATAATATGAATGCACCTTATTGGAGTAGTTTAGGCCCAATGTCACTGTGGGCTCATGTGTTTTAACTTCATGGTTATTAAAATTTCTTATCCCACTAATGTGCCCATCAAATAGTTTAGCTTGCTACTGCACTGTATTGTACTTAAGGACAATTTGGATGTACTTTACTCAAGTATTTACTTTTTTGATACTTTATACCTCCACTCCACTATATTTTGTGAGCCAATATAGTACTTTTACTCCACTACGTTTATTTGACGGCTTTAGCTACTAGTTACTTTGCAGATTTAGATTACAAAATAAAACACACACTGTTATTGCTACTTTTACAAAATAAAACACACACTGTAGTATTGCTACTTTTATTTAAGTAAAAGATCTGAATACTTCTTCCACTGCTGCATACAGTACAAATTTATCCTACCATTTTTCCCTGAGATGTGGCAGCAGAAACCACATGGATTTCAGGTGTCTCCATTCCTTCTTACAACCCCCCCGACCCACTGGGTGGGACAACTTTCCGCAGTCTGTTAAAAGTGTCACGCAGAGATTTCCACTTGTATTTGCATTGCTCTAGATCTGTTAAGAAAAGAAAAAATATTATTCAACAGTGAACAAAATGTAACTAAACATAGGTCTTTCTTTTGCAGATACATGGCATCAGGGGACTCCATGCATTCAATGGCCTACGATTACAGAGTGGGGGTACAAACAGTGTCAAACTGTATCCTGGACACTACCAAGGCCATTGAAAAGCACATGCTGCACCGCTTCCTCCCTCAACCAACAGAAGAAAGCTGGGCTATGGTGGCCAGGGGCTTCTGGGAGAAATGGCAGTTTCCCAATTGCATTGGAGCACTAGATGGCAAACACATTGCAATCACAGCTCCACCCAGGAGCAGAAGTCTCTTTTTTAATTATAAAGGGACTTTCTCTATGTACTGCTGGCCCTTGTGGATGCAAACTACAGGTTCCTGGTGACACAAATAGGAGATTTTGGCAGAACCAGCGATGGAGGTGTCTTCAGAAACTCTGCGCTGCGCAGGGGGCTGGAGAACAACACCCTCCACGTAACACCACCAACACCCCTGCCAGACGCTGAGTTCCCAGGGGAGGTGCCCCATGTCATTGTAGCTGATACGGCATTTCCCCTAAAGCCATTTCTCCTGAAGCCCTTTGGAGGACAAAACCTCTCTCGGGACAGAGCCACATACAACTATAGGCTGTCAAGGGCTTGCATGACAGTAGAGAAGGCCTTTGGTATGCTGGCTGCAAGATGGAGGATCATCTTCCGTACAATCCATATGTCGGTAGAGAAAGTGGACACACTGGTTGTGGCAGCCTGTATTCTGCATAACTTTCTCAGGAGGCCTGGTGATGCAGAGTGCAGGCTGCCGTGGGAGGGTGAAAACCTGCAGACAGTGAATGACCATCCGTACCGCGGTGGTCAGGAGGCGTTTGCTGTGCGGGATAAGTTTGTGCATTACTTTTCCGAAGCATAAACACATACTGCAGGGAATGAAATCAGCACCTACACATGGCACATAGGTTTTTATTGTATTATATTTTGTATGTTTTTCCTTGATGAATAATATTTTTAAAAAGCAATTCTTAATTTGCTTACTTATATTCAAAGATTAAAGTGACATGATATAATCCTTATTTCTATTATTCCTTATTTCTATTGCAAATAACAGTGACTCAGTGTTTACCATTAAGCTTTCTACTGTACATAGTTTTCAGAAACAGAAAAAAATGTATTATCAGACCCTGCATGTATAATATATTTGTTGATGTAGTTTCTCTCTGTCATCTTTCTTTTTTTAATCTTTTTCTCATCAAGTTAAAGAGTTCAATTGACAATGATGTTTGAGTGATACAATTTTCTTTAATAACATATCTAGGAATGTTGTTGAATGCTAAAGAGGACTAACTTACACTAGAAATACAGAATTACTATAGTGGCCTGTCTCTCAAAGAAAACAATTAGTCAAAGCATTAAAGCGTTTAATACAATAATAATAATAATAATAATAATAATAATATATACACAAAAACAACAAAACCAAAACAGACATGGAGAGGATTATTTCAGGGGCACAACTTGTTCAACCGTTAAATGTTTAACGGTTGTTAAACAGTAATTAGATTGACAGCATACCTAATGTAGCAAGGGTTTGTATCAACTTTCAGTTATAGCACACTGAAGAACATATCCGCCTGCTCTGAATACTATTAATTAACAATTCACATTCACAAGTTTGTTGCGGGTATTGATATTGTGTCATATCACCATCCACTTTGTAAAAAAAGGTAGCTTGTAAACTCTGCTGAGCATCCTGGCAGAAAACAGACAAACTTAACTTACCAGAGACTTTAAGCTCCCGGGCGATCTCCCTCCAGCCAGCTGCCACCTTATTAACGTTTTTGTAGTGAAATGAGGAGGTATCATACAGATAGCTCCTCATTTCAACCAAATGAATTAGCTACTCCTCATCCATGGTGCTGTCAATGCGACGCGAGCGACAGTTAAAATAGAAACCGGGTGTCCGGCTCTAAACGGCGCGTCGCGTCGCGCTGCCAGTTAGGACATTCCAATAGAAAACAGCTGATTTTGTAGCTAGCGCTTGCTCGCGTCGCATCCAGTTAGGACACGGTATAAGTCTGCTCATCTGCCCCGTTAACTAGGAACTCCTCCCAAGCCTTCTGCTGTCATCAGGATTGGGACTGTGTTTCGGCTAAACTCTCAGGCCTTGCCATCTGACAGTTCTGCCCAGCCAAGAGTGTTCTCCATCTGGCTACTGCCCCAGGACGCCACTGGCCAGGCACGTCATCCTCAAGCTTTTGTCAACAGTTACATCACCAGTAGATACCAGGTAACCAGCTAAGTTGGAAGCCATAAAAGCCCTCACATGCCCACTCTTCACAGATTTGGTGGTATACTTTGGATCTTGAATGGTCCCTTCCCTTGTCTGAATTTTCCTCATTATCTTTCAGGTACAAGTTGAGCTTTGACGCATATGTCAATAGAGTGCTGTTCCAGAATTATACAGGCTTTTTTGATGTCTTTTGGCCAAATTTACTATTTTTGAGCCTTAGCAATAGAGTACATCTTGAGATAAACCCTCTGTTTTCACTCTAGTGAAGTCTATTTATGGCTGACCATTCTGCATTCCTGAGCTCACCAGTGCTTTCTTTCTTGCTTTCTTTTTAAAAATATACAAAATAGTTCAGTTGGACAAACCTGATTATTTAGCATTTTCTTAGTTTGGTTTGTCTTGATTTTTTAGCCTAATAATGGCCAGCTTCACAGGCAGAAACAGCTCTTTGGGCTTCATATTTAAAGTGAACTATAAAAGATTCCAAAGACAAATGCAACACTTTGTTGCAATCAACTTTTCTTAAATTAAATTTTAGGGATTTAAACAATCCTGGCCTGAGAATAACTGAGCCACCAATTGATAAAATACTTTTGGTCCCTTAGAATCAGGGGTGGGGGGAACCTCTGAAAAAAAGTGTCATTATTCCTGCAACATCGTCGAATTTAAGGTGATGTGACTGAAGCAGAATGTCAGCACTTTGATCTCATATTCATGATTTAAATTCATCCCCATGGTCAAGAGCAATAATAACAATTAAATTCTCAATCTCCAAACATTTATAAACATAACTGTGCATGATCTCTCACTTTTCCTAAAATACCAGTGGAAAAAGAAAAAAACAGCGGAGGAAACTCTTTAGGGCAATAAGGCAATCATAGCCTTTCCCTGGACTGTGTATGATGTCTGAGTATGGTGATCATGAAGCTGGAGTATTTCACTTGTAATTGTTTCAGGAACCTCATAACACATATTCACTATACCACGAAGAGAGCTTTCCACAAAGGAAGAAACAACGTGCTGGTACTGAGAACTCTAAATTTTTGCAAACCCCAACATTTCTTCTTGGATAAAACTGATTAGCAAAATCTGAAAAGATGTACAACAACATCAAAGGTGAGCGAAAAACCTTGGTATGGATATTTTTCCACCTTTTTTCCCTTTTTTTTTTTTTTTTGCACATGTAATGTTCAGGTTCTGATGGTTTTGACGATCTGCATGGAAAAGAGAGGTGAAGAGAGACCCAGACCACTGTAAATATAGGCCATCATAAGCAGGTGTTCAGTTTTCTAGGAGGGGGAATATTTCTGAAATTCTGATCACCTTTGTGATGCTTGAAAAATAACTTGGTCTCACCTCAATTATGATTGTCCAGAGTTTGACTTATGGCCCATAGCAGTGTATTAGGTGTGGATAGTTCACTTCATAGTGGTGTTTTGGTCACAATTATAGGCCTGAGAATACAGTATATCTCTGAACAGCTGTCTGTGATCCAAAATCTTTCCCTCAGGAAACCTCACTTTCTGAGAATTTCATTGACATAGCCAACCACTTTTTTCAACGCCATTAAAATCTCCTGAGAGGTTTCATGCTACCAATTATTTGTGGCAGTGAGCACAGCAATGCACAGTTCTTGTGGCCATTCCTACCTATGGTCTATCGGACCCCCCCCCCCCCCCACTGGGCTATATTGCCGTCAATTTGAAGAGTTTTATTTCCGCTGGATCAGAGTACTGTCTCTTGGTTGCCTGTTGTTCTAATCGTGGCCTTTCCATTTGATAAATGCTGGATACCATTGAACCAGAGGGCTGTCAATCAAAGGTACTCGCTTTCCTATACGGAGGCGGAGTTTTCCCCACAGCCTAAACATTCGCCCGTGAAATATTACTGTGATTTGGCAGTTGTTCCAGATTTTCTTTTATCACATAACTATGGTACTTTTCCCAAGGCCTAACGCATGGCATATTTTTGATATTACTCATGGTACATATCATTTTTGCAGAAATATCATTGTTTTAGAGCGTGGGGAAAAATTGTTCCATGTTAAGTCATGCTGTTAATATTTAGCCAAACTGAATACCAGGTGTCACGTTGGTTAAATCGGTATGGCTTAGCACAGTAGCAGGCAAGCTACGTGCCACTCTCATAACGGAGTTAACATTACCTTGCTGGCATGCTCGCAGCACCTTTCCGTAACCATTATGCAACATTAGTTTGTTAGCTAGCGAGCCAACATAAGCTAGTCAGATACTCAGTTGACAGTGGAGGAAAACCGTGATTCAGCATTTGTTCCACATTTTTCTCTATCAGGCAGCTAACTTACTTCACTACTTCTCCCATGGCCCAACTAATGATGTGGAAGTGATCAATACAAACCGTTACTAGTTCAAAGGTGAAAGTAATGGCTTGACCGCAGTGTAAGTTTGCAGAATGATGGCATCAACTTAAGTGATAACATATATTAGGAATTACTATTCAGGCGCTTACGGAAATTACATTTGTTTTCTATTAAATTGCGCAATTTAGTTGTGTGAGAAACAGAATCTTATACCCTCAGTTGTCTTGATAAATAAAACCACTGGAAACGTGTATAGCGATCAAACTACGTGTAAAGCCCCTGTAGTTCTGGCCCTTCATCTCTCCTTATCTGACTCAACCATTTTCCTCTACGAAGATAATCTGTCAGAGAACAATGAAAACTAAGATCAGTGCGCAATCTAACATCCCCATTGAACAGTGGGACACAACAGAGAAACGCTGTGTTTTGGCATTGGAATGCGTGGTATGCATAGAATGTAAGAGCGGTCCATAATCACCGTGTCTCTCTGCATGGTATGTATAAACTCAACTCCATATTTTGAAATATCAATAAGTGTTGCTTCAAAGTCAAAGGTCAGTTGCAAATTAACGCTGGTTGGTATTATGCTGTTGTCAACTCAACTGTGGCAAGTACTTAACCAAAAGCGACCGCAACTTTGAGGCAAGACAAAGGAACTTTCCTAGTAAGCTATATTTACAAGCTTGGTGTCTGCGGATTTCCCTAAATCTAAACTTTGCAATCATCTTGATGTAGTCTTTCATGTTTGATTAAAGGTTAAAAGCACAATCAATTTCCCCAAGATAATGTGGCTAAACAAACATTAACTGTTAGGAGTCTGAGAATGTTGAGAATGCAGCAATCAGATGAAGGACATTGAGATTTTAAACTGTAGTACGGTGTTTGCTGTTTCCATTACATTTCTTTCTCTCTCCTCTAAATTCCTTTGGCTGGCATAGGGAATCTGACCACAGTGGACTGGGATATTGACACTACTGCATTTATAGACACACTCACACTGCAATGTGAAACAGCTGTTTACATTTGTTATTTGTATCATGGATACTTCTGCGGAGAAGAACTTAAAAAATTCTAATATCATGGAATCATTTTTGGTTTGTTTTGCACTGGAAATGTTCATGCAAGTGGCAAACTTAGCCTGCAGAAAATGTGTATCGCATTTGGATATGATTTAATAATAATAATAATAATAATAATAATAATAACAATACATTTATTTATATAGCACTTTCAATCAAAGTGCTTTACAACAAATTAAAATAAACAAGAAATGACAACAATAAAAGCAGTAGTAAAAACGCCACGAAATATCATACACAACACATACACAGCACACCAGGATATCACAGAGATGTACAGAAAGCCTCAAGAATTGTACACAACAGTGAATAGGTGGGTCTTTAGCTTGGCTTTAAATACATCAATTGAGGATGCCTGTCTGATGTCCAGAGGCAGATTGTTCCACAAAATTGGTGCACGGAAAGAAAAAGCACGTTCACCAATAATCTTTTTTCTGACCTTGGGCACTGATAAAAGACCAGCACCCTGTGAGCGAAGTGCTCTTGCAGGAACATATTGACTTAACAGGCCAGACAAATAGGAGGGTGCAGCATCATTCACAATTTTAAATGTCAAAAGCAGAACCTTAAAATTTGCTCTGGCATGAACAGGCAGCCAGTGAAGGGAGATTTCTTGAAAATAATAACAAGAAAAATTAAGAATGAAAATGATGTGTCTAATTTAGCATAATTACGTACATTGGGCCTCATGCAGCAACATTCTCGTAAATTTCTCTTATATTTTCTCTTAATTTTATTATTATTATTATTATTATTATTATTATTATAATACACCCGCTTGACTTAAGTCTGTCTGTCCATCCGTCTGCTAACAATTTTTGTTTCCGTCAATTTCGTGGAGAACGACTTATCCAATGGAATTGATTTTGGCACTGTGCATTGGTGTTGACTAGGGGAAGGTTGCTGTCGAAAATGGGCGCGCTCCAATATTCACTATGGCCGCCACGGCAGCCATCTTGAATTTTGTTTCCGTCGATTTCGAGGAGAACAACTTGTCTGACAGAATTGATTTTTGCACTATGGATTGGGGTTGACTAGAGGAAGATTTCTTTCGAAAATGGGCGGGCTCCGATATTCAATATGGCCGCCATGGCTGCCATCTTGAATTTTGTTTCCGTCAATTTTGAGGAGAATGACTTGTCCGATGGTATTGATTTTTGTACTGTGGATTGGGGTTGGCAAGAGAAAGGTTTCTTTTGAAAATGGGCGCACTCCAATATTCAAAATGGCCACCACGGCAGCCATCTTGAATTTCATTTCCGTCAATTTCGAGGAGAACGACTTGTCCGAAGGAATTGATTTTCCCATTGTGCATTGGGGTAGGCTAGAGGAACGTGCGGGCATATATGCTCCGCCTCAGCGAGCTCTTGTTTTGCTAAGAGAAAAAAATAAGAGAAATAAACTCCGGATGCACCTAACGCTCTTACCGTCCTGCTCTTACCCATGTGTGCTGAATGTTGAATCCCACCTGATTGTAAATTGGAAGCGGATGGTCGGTTGTTTTATATTAGCATAATATGACACCTGCTAAACACCATAGAAGGGCAGGTGACGTGCTCTGTGCAAAGAGCCGACTGCTCGTGGCAATCTAGGGCGCTTTCACACTATTTCGTACCGTGACACAGTACGATTGTCCCCCCTCCCCTCCCCTCTCCCCCCGCTGGTCAGTTTTCACACTGGTAATATCGTACCTTACCCGAGTAAACTTTCATACATGTCAAAATTCCTGTACAGCGCGTTGCAGTATGCACCTAGGTGCTTTTAAATGGGCAACAATTTTAAAAGAAGGCGCCAATATATTTGGGGGGGGTTTTATTATTGAGAAGGGGGTTTAGAATACTAATATCGCGAATGCATATGCTGCGCGTGCCCTAGCAACCCGGTATGTCATCTGTAACATGGATTACCACGTATAGCAGCATGAAAAATTAAACTCAAAATTTTCTAGAATGAATGCTTGATGTTTTTACACATCCAAATCTTTCCGTGGGTATCCAAACATGAAGGTAAGCCGAAAATGTACTGATTACATTCGATATTGGTGGATGTTACATACCGCATTATTTGGTCCTCGCGTTTTTGGCCAATTGCTGTCCACTGCCTCATACCACGAAAATTTATCTATCTCATAACTTGAACTGCCAGACTTTTGCAGCGCGTCCTGCACTTTGAAATATCGCAGCCGCATTTTCTTTAGTTTGTCACGGCACTGATCTATTATTCTGTGATAACCACACGAATGGAACTACTCACAAATTATTCCATAAATCTCTGAGTTTTTGCGTGTAGTATCCAGTTGTGATTGTATGTTTGTCCGCCTACATTTCGAGCAAGCATTGAATTTCTTCATTTGAATGGAGATATCTTCTCGCCGCTGCATTTGTTAGAACAAGAGAGCCACAACACATAACAGTAATCTTCCGTACTAAAGTACGGTTGCTTTCACATTTGGTGCGAGTAGCCATTCACTTGTCTCAGCAAACAGATCCGCGCGATCTCCAAAAACGCACTCTTTGCGCAAGGCCTGAATGGCCAAAGCGTCCAACAGCACTAGGTAAGCCATTCAGAAGCAGAACGCACGCAAGTATCTAAGGGTTTTTATAACTTAGTCCTAATTAGGATCAACTGGCCAAACTCTTTAGCCCAAGAATGAAATAATAAAATCATTATAATTTCTCAAAAACATAAAGCAATCAAAATTTGACTGTATGATGCATTTTTAATGTTTAGGTTTTGAAACTTGTGTTTCCGTGCATTGGACAAGCAATTTGTGGACAGAGATGGCAGTTTTCTGTTTTCTCTTATCTCGTTAAGAGTTCTCTCGACCACTCGTAAAATTTTCTCCTGCCTAAGAGAAGAGCAAAAATAAGAAAATATTAGTGCATCCCAGAAATCAGTGGGTAAGAACAAAATAAGAAAAAAATCAGGGATACGAATAAAAATTAAAGCTGCATTGCAGCGATATCGGGGCCAGGCAAATTGAGGCAATTCTGAGCAACAAGAGGCAAAAAATGGAGGATAACAAGAAAGGTGGGATTACATCGTACATTTTGCATTGGTTGACATTTGAACTAATAATCTCTGACACCAAATAGCCTAGTATCCTTCGTCTCACTGAGCTAATTAGCAAGTAACTTTTAAGAGTTACTTGCATTTCAAACTTCTAGCGCATTTTAGGACTAAAGTAAGAAATAAAGCAGCGACAATTTGTCAATAAATCAGTTATTTAAATACATGATAGTTAATACACAACTATTTTCATAATGGATTGATTATTTCAGGCATGAATATTCTCACTTGAGGATATCCTTCTCTTTGACGTCAACATGACAGGAAGATGCTTGCTGCAGACATGCTGCAACGACAAAAGGGCTCCCTAGTCTCGTGCATTGGGCATGAGACACACGCTCACACACCACACATGACATTTCTCACTTTGAGAAGTGATGAAACCTCAGAGGCCAAGACAGGTTTTTCTGCATAGTCCATCCATACAGCTGTCTTGAATTAGCGAGCTATCAGTCAATCAGAAAATAATATTTCTTGTTGCTGGGTCTGAAGGTTTGTAATGAGTTTAAGTTGACAAAAGTTTCTAAAGTATTGGGGTTACATTTTGGTGAAAGTTGCAAAACTGTAGCACGTACGGTTGGTTTGGTAGGAATTTTCAAAGTTTTTAAATTTAAACGCTTACTGAGGAAAACAATAAGTTCCTAAGTAGGCAAATAATAAGACGCCGATCTTACAATGTCCACTCCGCCATAGTTGGGGCTTGAACTCACAATCTCTGACACCAAGAACCAACTCCTAACTCATTGAACTAATTGGCTAATTGGTGTGTGGCTTTATTAATCAACTCAGGGAGTCACCAGCCAGGCAGCAGTTGTCAAGGAAGATTTAAAAAATTGTCAAAATGTCAAAATTTCTGTTATCAAGACAAAAATCTGATAATACATAAATTGCAGCTTGACAGCATAGAAATGTTGGTGATTTGTTTTTAGCAATAAGTGTTTTGCTTCATAAGAGAAAATCTAATGTTTAAAAATGCCATTCTTACATTAACTCTAATTGTTCCATGAGAGCAGAATTCAAATGGTTTCAGAAAAAATTCTGATATTTGGCAAACTTCATCAACCATGAAACTAAAATATTATAAATTTTTTTTCAGGAAGATTGAAAATGTATTTATCAAGAATTGGCTGGTATATGTTTACAGTACTGGTATTGGGGCTACATTTTGGTGAAAGTTGCAAATCTGTGGCACATATGGTTGATTTGTTGTGAATTTTCAAAATTTTGAATTTTAGAGGCTTGCTGTAGCGCCATCATCAAAACTGTTGGCCTGTTTTTGCAGTTGAGGCAATCTGGCATGGGACTGGACCTTTGTGCAAAGTTTGGTGGTTTTTCATGAATGGGAAGTAGGATTTCCTCGGAAGTAGAAGAAGAAAAAGAACTAGACAAAAAATTTCCCGGGAGAAATTTTGAATGTGCCTGCCACGAGCCGCGAACATAAATGCAAAACTGTCATCCGTGTTTACCTGCTGACCTTTCCACCTGACCCTCTGCGCAAACAGACAGACATATGCAGCTGACATAAGCCAAGCAATTGAGAGGCAAAAATCCAAGTGAGAGCACATGCCAGGGTGAGAAATGAACTTTTCTTTTCAGTTGTTAGCCGGGCAACCTAGAGAGTTTTTTGAGTGCCAAAAACCATTTTAGGTAGTCAAGACATATGTTTAAAAAAAAAAAGCTTATATGATTGAGCAATCAATGCATTTCGGTTACTTGGAAAGTTTATACTGCCTGGAATTGGATAAGAGCAGTTTGCACATCAGGCATAGCTGAGGAGTTTAATTAATACAACACCTGAAAAACAGGGATAGGATCGAACGTATCAGTATTCTAAACCGTGATCCAGCTTGGCTTGCCAGTGAATATTCAATAACTGATCCGGGTGTGCCATTTAGTGAGAGAATAATGTAACTGCGTGCATAAATAGAGCAGCTCCATGTCCGCTTGCATCAACATCTGCACACACGGGTTATGGATCGGATCGGAACGATGTTAAAAAAAACAAAAAGAAAGAAGCCCATTCGCACTTACGAACTCGCGCCATGGAAACATCTTTAAAACCAGTGACCAATAAAATGGTGAAACAGAACAAGTATTATTTCTATTGCATTTCATTGTGATTCCACATGACTTCTTAAGTTTTCTTGATGCAAATAAAAATGACTTCAGTTCATTTATTCATTCACTCATTTATTCCTCGTAAATTGCGGTACGTTATTTGAATTGTTTAAATGATTTTTTTTTTTTGTACAAGAAAATGACACAGTTAATGAAACATACAATATGAGGCAGAGTTGTGAAGGACTGAGAATATTTCAGGTATTCATTTGATGAAATGAACAGACTAAATACATATATGTGTTTGCTGATGCGCTATGCAAAGAGTTACAAGGGGGTAGAGCTACTGTCGCAAGCAGAGGCGGCCGGTGGACAGAGAGCTCTAACGTTATCTGCGCGAATATTCCTTGGAGGTTTAGTTTATCCTGGTGAGCTAATTATGCCAAGGTGACGGCAGCTGTCCAGCCTCGCTGGTAATTAGCAGACTTCAAATCGCACTTTTCTTTCTGGAAGCATTTCAGATGGCCTCTGATGGTAGTTCACCTCTAAATTAAAGTTGTGTCGGATAGAAAAAGGTAATAATCAAGCTCGTCTGTCTGCCCCACAGAGGAAGCGGGAATATCTCGGTCATTCAACAATCTCAATGCAGGACCGCAGGACAATGGAAATTCATGGCGCTGGCAGCCGCCACTGACGCCACGATTAGGGGCGCCCAAGCGGATCGAGGTGAATTTTCGCCTGCTGTGGTGAAAATGGCGCGTCCACTAGTTTTGTAAAATCGCTCATAAAAATTAAAGAAATCGAAAAATAAAGAAAACAAAGTCGTAGGAGCTTTTTTCATGATATATTGAAATAATAACACTCAACTTTCCCAGCCATGATAGTCCTCCTTTAATGATACCGCTGGCAAACAGATTCTGTTGACTTAGGGAGCCTTTATTCTAATCAGTGAAGACATAACCTTTGCGAATGAACGTAGCGGTAGACAAACACTAGTTTTGCCAAGCAGTACTTCCATTTAAGGCAGACTACAAACAATGCCGTATCGCATTCATGATCATATGTTTCTCTTTTCAACGTCGCATTTGTAGCGAACGTGTCGTTGCGTTTGATTGTTTGACACAGAAAGCAACGTTTCAAAATAGTGGTGCATTAGCTGAGACCTGCCAGTAAAAATAAGCAGCCTGGTGAATGAGCTGCAAATAATTTCCCTAACCGCAAAATATCTGGCTCGATTCACTTCATTCTTATGAAGACACCTCTGTTTTAACCAAAGCATCTGCATGGAAACTCAGCTGAGCACTTAGATTTAAAATGAGCCGATCACAGAGGGCAATGGCAGGCCTAGTCTGGGGCCGTTTAGTGGCTGTTTGGGTAAGCAACCGGAACCAGGGCGAGAGAGACAGGATGCGGAATTCGATGGATGCGCCAAGCTGATAAAAATGCGGTGAAACTTTTTAATTTAAAGAATATAATTTTGTATGTCCATGTTTAAATGAATAAAATGTTTCAAAACCAGAGACGGAAATCGATGGTGTGCCAGAATTTAAAGTTCTATTTTGGTGAGCGCTTTTACTTTGGTGAATTTGGTGAATTCCGGATCCGGTCTCTAGACCCGAACCAGAATCCAGACAAAATTCAGAGGGAATGGAAACCAGGCTCTTCTCCCCAGTATGAAGAGCCTGGTGACGTGAGGCTACCTATTACCAGTGAGAGCCTGACATGTACAGACAAGTGCGCACACAGGCAATCGCTGAGTCACTCAGCCTCATTCGCACACACCTTAAACTCCTGCTTCTCATGCAAAAACCGTTTATCCTGACACCAATGTAACTACATCATTCAAGGCACGAGACTTTGCCGAGTGCGTGGATGTCTTTTTTATTTCTCTGAGTGATACATTTTTGGAATAACAGCGATCTAAAAACTCTGGCCGTTTGCTGTTCTTCCAAAATTTTTTGGGTGATTTTTGAATGGAAGAGATAGAGAAGTTGGACGTGCCTCCTGTCCTTTGACTGTTCCCTGAGCCAAAACTATGTACTTCACTGCTACAAACATTATACTGCTCTAACAAGAACAAATTTTCCTATGTTTTTGTGAAATATCATGAAGAGGGTTTGAAATTCATGGAAGTTAGAGCGATTTAGAAAGAACTTTTTCATTCTGTCTGGTCTCAGCTCCCACTCTAGCTGTGACATCACCCCACTCATTCCAATGGGAAATTTTTGTCCCTTTTTTGGGAATAATCCGGACACTGTAAGACTTTTGGACACGAAAAGACGAGTTCCCGTCATTCCGCACGTTTCGATGTATTTCTTTTGTATGTGGGACAAACGGTGTAGGAGGAGTTAGTTACCGCAGGAATACTGAACAATAATAATAAGAAGAAGAATAATAATAAGCCCGCACAGTAATAATATGTGCGCCCTATGCTATGCATAGGCAGGCACATAATAATACTGGTGAAAACAATAGGTTCCCGGCGGCTTTCGCTGCCTGGCCCCTAAAAAGAGAAAAATTGTTCTTATATCGCTTCTTGCATGAGGCGCATTGTGTTCTACCCTTTGAGATATTTCTGAGCAGATTTTCAATGCTGTATCCTTGTAAAAATTGCACATCTGAAACCTTCAGTGCCACCATTTGCTCTTTGCAGCAGTGATACTGTTTCATTGTGAGCTGCTTAACCCTTAAATGCCAAACTATAGTAAAAGTTGAAAGAAAAATCTATGTATTCTGTTAATATGTCCTGGGGAGGGGCTAATAACAACCCAATAGCAATTTTTAATTTTCGGTGACCTTTGACCTCATTTAGTTTGTCACAATATGTCATATTATGTCACAATGGGCATTTTGGGGACCTTATTGCTAAAATGACTTGAATGATAAAACAGTTGACATTCAGCTGAAGTATTAGGCATAGCTTATTTTTCAGTAGCTTACCTGTTTGTCTACTTTATCCAGTGATGAATGGGTGCTGATCTATCGTGTGGATTCCACCATGAGGGCGGCCATATTGGAAAGGTTAGCTGGTGCAGCCAGTGTAGTGTCAGTTCCACTTTTATGCATCAGATGGCAACACTGATGGTCTAAATATGTCACTATGGGCATTAGGTTGCAAAATTTATGTGGGGTCAGGGGTTTTGACAACCCCCAAAATTGTGTGACAAATTTGTCACAGGGGGCATTTAAGGGTTAACTGTGAAAAGTCAAGTAATGCTTTGGAGTACAGGGGAATATTGCAGAAAGGCTTGCTTCCATGTGGATTCTGAACATTGCTGTATCCATTAAATTTCTTAATTATTGCTCTGGCCATCAAAATGGGTATTAACTCTTTAGCAATTTTTTCTAATAGCCATCTCTACATTCATGAAGCTCATGAATTATCAGTTGTTCATATTTACTTTATGGTTCTGTTTTATCCATGGTGATGGATTACTAAGGGACTTCATACACCAACACTTCAGTCATCCTCTACAGTTGTTATCTGTTATTCTTTTGGAGTTCTTGAGCCAACCAATGCACCTTCCTTTTTCAGAATACACTGAACCTGGTTTCTCACTATATTAAAGGTAACCAATCTGTTCTTGTTTTGGTATAATTTCATAATTATGACCAAAACAAACGGGAATAAATAAAGGTTTTCTCTGAGAATGCTTGCAATCTTGAATGTGAAAATAATTTTTGCGACCCGCAAAAACTCCCCACGCCATTTGAAATACCTCATTAGTATTCATGAGTATGCAAAAATGATGTCACGCGAAAGCGGATGTGCACGTTGGACACAGAAATAAAGAGAAGTTGACCAACAGCAAAATGCTGCGGCCAAAGAAATATCTGACTGATTTGGCCAGTAAAAGTGCTCGAAAAGGCCAGAAAGAAGATTGATTGAAGGCCAGGATGAATATAAAAAACCAAAGTGATCGCTGGCAAACTTCTAAAGCCAGGTTTGGAGATATTTCCGATGAAGATGTGGCCAAACTTTTGCAGGATACATAAGTTAACTTGATGCCTGGTGCAAAATGCCTGATTTCTTTGTTTCCTAGCACTTTCAGATCGTTAATGTATACAACTCAAAATTTGATAGAGATCATAGAAATTTTTTTGTGAAATGACATGCAAGTTTGGGAACTGCCACTGATGAACAATATATTGGATAAATGACATGCAGTCAGACACAAAACACATTTGCAAGTGCATTTAATGACATTAAATGAGCGTGCAGCCTCACACTTTTTTTGTTTCACGAACACTTCATGGTTTCACCTCTGACATGTAAAGTGAAAACAGACAGTGTTCGTTGATGTTTCATTACCACAGTTGATGTCAATAATGGGTATGGCCTCCCTAGCTTGAATGACGGCTTGACAACGCCGGGTCATACTGTCAATCGGAACCCGGATGCTTGCAATTGGAATGTTGTTCCATTCTTCAACAAGGGCATTTCCGAGCTCTTCTAGAGTTGTGGGTTGTGTCCTACGACCCGAAATGGCGACCTGCAGCATGTTCCACACATGCACGATAGGGTTTAGGTCCGCGAACGCTATGGGCCAGTCCATGCGGACAATTTTCTCCTGCTCTAGGAATTGATTCACCACCCTAGCACGATGGGGACGGGCGTTATCATCCATCAAGATGAAATCAAGGCCAACAGCACCAGCGTATGGTCTTACGTACACATTGAGGATCTCATCCCTGTACTGTACCCCTGTCATCGTCCTTCTCCCCATGACATGCAGGTCCGTTCTGCCGTTCCTTCTTATTCCTCCCCAGACCATAATTGATCCGCCACCATTACGGTCGTGGTTCGTTGATGTAGGCATCATTAAATCGCTCACGTTGTCTTCGCCACACCCGTTGCCTCCTGTCAGTAAAGTCCAAGCAATATCGGGACTCATCAGTAAAGAGAACTGGAGCCCAATCGTTGTGTGTCCATGTGACATGATCGTGAGCCCAATCCAAACGGTCACGCCTATGACGCACGGTCATTGGGATTCAAACACATGGCCTTCTTGAGTTGAGGCCGGCAGTATGAAGACGATTCCGTATCGTCTGAGTGGATACCCCTGACCCCGAGGCGCGTTATGAAGGTAATTTCGTAGGGTGGTGGCTGTCCAGAAAGGATGACGCCGTGCCTGAAGTGTGAGAAAGTGGTCTTGTCGTTGTGTAGTCGATCTCTGACGACCACCCCCCATGACGGTCTGCTGTACCAAACGTTTGATGCGGTTCCACGCTCTGTTCACTACGCTTTTAGCTGACGTTAAGTGCATTAGCAACGTGACGCGTTGTTCAAGCATTCCGATGCATCTTCCCAATTGCTCTGAAGTCAATCGGCGTCTAAGACGTTGAGGGACATTGTTATTGCTAAATGTAATGCAAAAAATTTGGGAACTTCCAAATTTTCACCAACAAACAACACACACGCCTGAGTTGAAATGGTGAAGTGTTAGTCAAAAGCCAAAATGTGAGGCTGCATGCTCATTTAATGTCATGAAATGCATGTGCAAATGTGTTTTGTGTCTGACTGCATGTCATTTATCCAATATATTGTTCATCAGTGGCAGTTACCAAATTTGCGTGTCATTTCACAAAAAAATTCCTATGATCCCTATCAAATTTTGAGTAGTACACTTGAAATCGTCCCATATTTGTAACGAGATATATTTATAGTAATGAATTACTAATACATAAACATAATTTATTTACTAGCAGTTGAATCTGATGACTGATCTGACGTGACTTTTCATGCAAATCGCTTATGCATATTAAGAAGTGGGCACGTCGAAATGGCCGCTGTCCAGCAGCCACAAAGGCTGATCGTAACGGTGAAGTGATTGCTTTCCTTCGGAATTTATCCTTGTTAGGGGTCGAGGACGACATTAAAACTTACACACAAATCTTACACACAAAACAGCCTGGCAAATTATGCGAAAAAAAAGTTGAGAATAAGGAACGAATTGGTTACCTTTAAGTCACGGTCGTGGTATGGTGTACAAGGTGTTAAAGTCCCTTTTTGCATAATTTTGGATGCTTACCTCAGGTTTTCATTGATGAACACCTGTATTAATGTAATTATAACTGATTTTTAACAGTCTGGTCGACTCTTTCTATGCAATAATGTTTGACCTATTTTCGGGACTTAGAAATTTCTGTCGAAAAAGGGTCTCAGAATGCCTTTTTTTCAAAAAGCATGTTCATATAGTGGGAGTTTGATAATCAAAGTTTTTATTTCATTAAATGAATGTTTAAATATACTGAACAAAAATATAAACGCAACAGTTTAGTGTTTTCAATAGTCTGCATAATTATTTCTGAGGTTGGCTTAGTTGGGTTTATTTATGTGACCAAGGCTGTGTGCCACTGGTCTGTGTGCATTTCAGTCACCTTCTCCATATCATTGTCAAGTTCATGCCCTTTGTCAAAATTGACCTGTCAGACAGGTGGGGCCTGATCCAGAGCTACTGAAATCAGGTACAGTCAGCCCAGGCACATCCTGTACTCTGGTCAATAAAAGGCCACCTCAAAAGTCCCAGTTCTGCCATTGATCAAAATGCCATCAATGACTCGAGCCATCAGGGAGCGTGCCATTGGCATGCACAATGCAGGAATGTTTCTCAGGGATGATGAAAGGGCTCTTAATGTCCATGTTTCAACGATAAGTCGTATAAAACCCCTTTTTGAGGAATGAGGCAAGACAGCACACTGCCCACATGCATCACGACCATGTGTGACAACCCCAACCCAAGACCGCCATATCTGGATTCTCCATCTCTGTGATCGTTTGAGACCAGTAACTCTCACTGCAGATGAGACAGCTGGTCCCCACCATCACCCCATTTTTGCCAAAACCACAAAAAAATAATCTCCAGGAAGTCCATATCTTTACGTCTTTTGCCCTTTGTGGATTGGACCTCTCCTCAGCTCGATGAAAAAGTTAGTTCGACTGAGTGAATAGACACATTTGATGGCCAATGGCACAATGGAGGGCTGTTTTCTTTTCAGACAAGTCACGTTTCCAACTTCACAGAGCGGATGGACAGGGGATCGTTATGCTGACATCAGTGTGGTGCGCAAGGTGGCACATAGTGGTGGAGTGCTGGTTTGGGTGGGAATATTCCAAGGACATTGCACACAACTGCAGTTCATGAACAGCAACTTGAATGCAGTGTGATTTCACGATGAGATGCTGCTGCCTATTGTCCTACCATTCATCCATCAAAACAATAACCATCCAGCATGACCATGCCAGACCCAAGTCACCGTGTATGCACAGAATTCCTTGAGCCTGTAAACATTTGTGTGTTTGAATGGCTGGCTTATTCCTTGGATTGGTCCCCCTTCCAGCATCTTTGGGATGTCCACAAGCAACAAGTCTGTTTTTGGTTCCCATTTTCGGCCAATAGCCGCCAGCTCCGCACAGCTCTTGAAGAGAGGTGGGAACATGTCCCCCAAGTCACCATTGACCATTTGTTACAGTCCACACAGCAGAGATGTGTAGCAGTGCAGCAGGCCAAAAGGAGGACATACCCGATATTGATTTGTGAAATTTGGACAATAGACCCCTTCCCCTTTATCATCACGCCATCGTGAGATTCTTGTTTGTCTTTTTAAATCATTGATCGAAATGTATTGCAATATGGTCATACAATCTGTCAACACTCAGTGAAAGTACAATGAGCTTCTGAACATGGTCATATTTCTCACAATAAGAAGTGTTGCCTTTATATTTTTGTTCAGTGTATGTATATTTGTCTGATACAAATGCCATTTCCATCATCCAGTGCCCGCGGGGTCATCTGGGGGTCTGAAGTCTGGGGTCTGAAAGGGTTATTTTGCTTCTAAGTGGTTTTCTGACCCCCACAAGTCCCCCACCAATGGCACTTTTATCCTAAAACTTAGTTTGGTGGCGGGAAAGTTCCCAAATATGAGGGAGAACCATTTTTCCAACAGTAACATTCTCTGAACTCAATCCTAGGGCCCTCCAAAATGTGAAAAATCACTTGCTGCCTTAAAAAAATTAGGATTTTCGGGGCCCTCCTCTCAGCCCCCTGATGTCTCATGGTGATTCTGGCTGCAGGATGCTGATACATGGGCCAGAATACACCAGCACATCAAATTTCAGCTTCCTATCTCTATCACGTGAGAAGTTAAAGTCCTTCCAAAATGCTACAAAACGAAATGACCAATTCACATAAGTCAAAAAGGGGCGTAGCACCCAAAAATCAAGATGGCGCCACATGAAAACCGTTTGAGATATTGACACAAAACTCAGGATTATTTTATTTGGTACCATAAAGTATTTTCGGACAAAGTTTGCGCAAAATCCGAGAGGTGTCAAGTACAAGGCACCTGAATATTGGCTGTTTTGACATGGAATGACCCAACAAGTAATTGTCACTAATGTGACTGTGTCCCCGGCCGCATGTACATGTTGGTGCTAAATATGAGCAAAATTGGTCAACTGGTTCTTGATATATTGCGTAAACAAGGGTTCCTAAGGCAAAATCTATGTAATTGCACTGTGACCTTGTAAATGACCTCAAGGTCACCAAAATCGACGAGTGTGGCGGGACCCCCCAAGTAAATGTTGGTGGTAAATATGAGCAAAATCAGTCCACTGGTTCTTGAGATATCATGCTAACACCAATGGGACGGACGCATGGACGTACGGACAAAGCTGAATTCTCAGCGCTTCGCGGCAGCAGGGGACAAAAAAATGCTGAATATCAAACAATATTCAAAGTAAGTTATTTAAGTCCAATTATAGGACAGGTAAAAAATGTTTCATACTAAGTGCAAGTATACCTAATTGCATACACACATGCTTATGCATTCATTTACATTCAGTGCTGTCTTTACGGTATTGGTGATGAGGTGTATTCAAACACTTTCCCCAGAAGACAGCTTCCTACTCAGCTTTGTTTCCTTTCTGTTTTCATTACTATAGCACAATAAATGCCAGAAACATCAGAAAAAGGCTGCAAAAAACATTTTTTTGTCCTGCAGGGAAATATGTTCATTAGAATGTACAGACATATTCCGAGTCCACTGTTAGGAGGCAGCATCTGCCACAAAGGACCTGCCCACTTAGTGTGAGTAATCATCATGTACGAGAGCCAGCAAACACGAGGAGAGATGCTCTCCTGCGCTCTGATAATGGGACCTGAGAACAGAGGCTGCTCTTCAAGGTTGCTGTGGGAGACTGTGAGACTGTGGAATAGGCTTCCCTGTAAAGGTCAGGTGTGTGAGTGGGCAGCCTGCCTCCTTCTTAGCAGTAGGATGGTTTCTATGGTATTGCAGCTTAGTCAAAATCCACCCGCTAGTGCAAAATCTGCTGCCTGTCATCCTCTTTCCTATAATGTTCACACAAGATATTTAATTTCCCCACCTTTGTATGTTGGAACACCACATTCTGAAGCTAACCAGAGATTAATCGGTGATTTTTAGATATGTTGATTTTGGCTTTAAAACACTAGAATAAAAAATGTCCTCCTGTCATGTATGCAGGACCAGAGCCGAATACTGAATCACTCAAAATGTCAAAGTTGACCTTTATTAAAAACCTCTTAAAGTCCTGCACCGCTGGCTCAGAAAATGCTCAAAAATGACAAGCCCAAAATGAATCGAGTATATCTTCGCACCAACTAGGTGTATTTGAATAATCTTGGTATCATAATAAAGGGAACACCTTGGAGATTTTTTTTTACAGTGGTGTAAAAATCAGTATATGTCAATGGGTCAGAGCAAGTGAAGATAGAACACAGCATAAATGAAAATTTTATTTCAACATAACACAATTTTGCATTTTTTGAATGATATTCCATCAGAATGATGCAGTTGCCGTTCAAACCCTCTATGAGACAATGACACAACATCTGAACATTACCTTCAATACATGAAGTGATTGAACTAGCTCTCCTTTCCACATTATCTGATAGCCATGACTGTTCATATCTGGATGGTAATGCAAGCGTATGTTAGGCTCTTTGTAGACCTAGACGATAAGGTTGGTTGCTCGGTAAACAATATTTACCTATCTGGCAAATCGATTGAAGTGTTTCAGACATACACAAAGTGTATTTTATGCAGGGGCACCGTATAGGGGGGAAAAGTTAGGACAATTCCAAGGGCCGCTGACTGACAGGGGCCCCAAAAAATAGGTAAAAATTAAAATATGATTTTGCTATCTGGGTTGAGAATATTTTTTTCATATATAGTCAGAAAATGATCAAAAACAATCTCTTTGTTTTTATGTGTTTTTGGCAGTAAAAGTTAAATTTCCACATTGACCAAAAAGTAAACATCCATATTGACCGACCACCCCCCTGTATCTGCATGAAATGGTTTGGTCCTGCCTTTAGGCACTCACCGGTGACCGTGCTTAGTAGCAGTCAGTAGTTCCGCCAGAGCGCTACAATGCTGCCTAGTATTAAAATAAAATCTGGTTTTCAAAAAAGGAAAGAGAGAAAGGATAGAGAAGAGAGGCAAAAGAAAGGGTGTCAATATGTGACCCAGTTTTTCTCCAAGATAGGTGGGTAGCCTAGCCTGCAGTCTGTGAGTGGTAGAAATAAACCTGTTAGCTTAAAGGAAAAGTTCACCCAAAAATGAAAATTCACTCATTATGTACTCACGCCAAGGCTTATTGAAGGAATTTCTTTATTCCTCAAAACACTTTTGGAGTTACAAAGAAAAACAGCATTGAAAACAAATCCAAATCAATTGAAGTCAACGGAGACCACTTTTTCAAGCGTAAAAGACAACATTTAAAAACCACAAAATGCCTCCATACTGCTTGTGGCATTAAACAAGTGTCCGAAAGCCCCGCCATTCAAATTTGACTTGTAAAGACGTCTTTTCGCGATATTTTTAGCCTTAGTGTCCAATGTAGCCGCCTTGTTCATTTTCACGGAAGAAGTTTAAAATTCAAGATCTCTATCTACGGTGGCCAACGAGGGCAAAAAATTCTGCAACGGCCCTAAACATCTCCAATTGGAGAAACGCACTGCAGTTTTGAATGTTCGTATTCACTGACTGAACAGAGCATTTTTATAGTCTGCCAACTTGGCGAGGTTAACTTCTTCCGCGAAAATAAACAGGGCTCTTTTAGCTAAGTGGCTACATTGGATATTTAGGCTAAAATATAGTGAAAAGGACGTCTTTATGAGTCAAATTTGAATGTCAGGGCTTGCGGACACTTGGATTATGCTGCACAAGTAGTATGGAGGCATTTTATGGTTTTAAAATAATGTTTTTTACGCTTGAAAAAGTGGTCTCCGTTGACTTCAATTGATTTGGATTTGTCTTCAATGCTGTTTTTCTTTGTAACTCCAAAAGTGTTTTGAGGAAGAAAGAAAATCATGGACCCTTTGATTAGCCTTGGGGTGAGTAGATGATGAGTGAAATTTCATTTTTGGATGAACTTTTCCTTTAATGTCCATAGTGAAATAACTAGCTACAGCAGAGGTAGACTCGCAGGTCAATCGTTTATGTATCATGCATTCCTGAGCAAAAATACGAATCTGAATAGAACGGTCTTGTCTTTTCCTGCCGTTGAGTTTCCGTTTTACATTATACGTTTTATCATCCAGTTGGACAGCTAATCAAACACAGATTCACAACACATCTTAATGGTGACAAATCATATGTATGAACTGACAGGCGGACAACCTAGCGACTGAATGTACAATGGGTGTATCACGGTGGAAGGAGAGGTGGAGATGCTGACAGAGAGGGGAGGGTTATTCAATAAACACAGTCATGATTGTGACATAGTCATCGAGCAGTGTTAAGGATGAAAGATCATCTATCACTGAGGAGGCAGCCAGAATGCACACAGAAAACCATATTCTAAATCCATGGTTTTATTTAGGGGGAATTCTTTAAAGTTGTCAGTTCTAAAAATGATTGTTTGTCAATTGTCGAGGTGCACAGTTTTTTTGTTTGTGTGTTGCAGTATAACCTGCTGGTAAGAAAGTGCCCTAGCGACATCTGCTTTTATACTTAAAGAAATTCAAGAGCTTGTACATTGATACTTTTGCTTAAATAAAAAAAATCGGACACAGTTCTATAACTTTTAGGGGAGTATTTTTTTTATTACAAGAGTATCTGTAATTTGAGTTGAGTCAGGCATATGTGTACTGCTTTCTCCTCTGCTGAGCACTGGTATATTAGCATTACAGGTCCCAAGACCCTAGGTCTAATTCTCATTGCAATGCCAACTTTCTGTGTACTGAGTTAGGACACATCCTTCCAAACATTTTGGCATCAGTTAGATGATTGTCAATGGCCTTCACAGTCAATTTGACCTCAAATATAAGACCTCAAAATTTGTAATTTCCATCACTGATGATTTTCCATGTTGGAATTTTACAATAAAAATAACATTGAGACTGTAAAAGATGGCCTTTAGCACATTTTTTATGTTCTCACGCATCAAATAGTGAATTGCATACTGTATGCAGAATGTTGCATGTACAACTCACTAGCAGTAAATATTGCACTGGTAGTATTGAACTATAAGAAGCAAGACAGTTGCAAGCCTTCAGAGTTGGAGTTATGTAAAGCTTATAATGGGTCAGTTAGGTCCCAGAGATGTGGTGACAACAGCTGCCCAGGGGGGGCCCAATGTGATTTTTTTTTCATGGGGCCCAGAATTCCTGGCGGCGCCCCTGATTTTGTGGATAAACTGTCATGTCACAACCACGAGAGTCAGGTTGTTGGACGCCATCTTTGGACGCTAAAAGAAACACCGCCAAATAGGTTACGCATGAGATCGCGGGCACTAGGCGGGGCACCCCCATTCAAGAGACATGTGCGCGCAAGCTCACGCGGGCTCCTGCTGTCTTGAATACGCCTCTGGACTCCTTAGACCATGTGACCTTTTTCCATTGCTCCTCAGTCCAATTTTTATGCTCCCTTGCAAACTGAAGTTGGTTTTTTCCCCCATAAGCCTTATATGAACAAGTGGCTTTCTTGTACCCATGCAGCTGTTTAGTCCCAGTCTCCCAAGTTCTTGTTGAATTGTGTGTGTGGAAATGCTCTTACCATCATAATTAAACATAGCAATGAGTTCTACTGTTGATTTTCTTTAAAGATGACACTTCACAGAGCATTTTAGTGATCTCCAGTCAGGATCAGTCACGATTTTGCTCCAATTCATTTCTTCCACGAAGTTGACAATTCATCACTATCCTTCCAGGTTTTAGTAAATTGATGGACAATTTCTGACACAATTCCAGTGATTTCAGCAGTCTTTTTAGCTTTTTTCTTCGCTTGATGCTGACCAATAATTTGCCCCACTTAAAACACAGATATGTCTTCAGACATAGTTTTTCAAGAAATGAGAAGTAACGCACTGAATCAGTCAAGATTAAAAAGAATTATTGCTAGCTAAAACATATTCATCACTGTAATAATGATTCAACCATAAGCTCTCAAGTATTTGCTTATTTTTTGCTTAAATCCAAACGGTAACTTTTTTTTGGGGACGGGCAATGTATACGCCATTCTCTTATTGAAATTTAACTTTCTCCATCTACAAACCCCAATATCAATGAAGTTGGGACGTTGTGTAAAACGTGAATACGAACAGAATGCAATGACTTGCAAATCTCATAAACCCACCTTTTATTCACAATAGAACATAGACAACATATCAGGTGTTGAAAGTGAGACATTTTACCACTTCATGAAAAATATTGGCTCATTTTGAATTTGATGGCAGCAACACATCTCAAAAAAGTTGGGGCAGGGCCATGTTTACCATTGTGTGGCATCCCCTCTTCTTTTAACAACAGTCTGTAAACGTCTGGGACGTGAGGAGACCAATTGCTGGAGTTTTGGAAGAGGGGTGTTGTCCCACTTGTCTGATGTAGGATTCTAGCTGCTCAACAGTCCTGAGTCTTCTCAGCCAGATTTTTCGTTTTGTGATGCGCCAAATATTTTTTATTGGTGTAAGGTCTGGACTACAGTCCATTTCAGCACCCGGACTCTTACAGCAAAGCCATGCTGTTGTGATGGATGCAGTATGTGGGTTAACATTGTCTTGCTGAAATATGCAAGGCCTTCCCTGAAAGAGACGTTGTAAAACCTCTATATACTTTTCTGCATTGATAATGCCTATCCAAATGTGTAAGCTGCCCATGCCATAGGCACTAATGCAACCCTATACCATCGGAGGTGCAAGCTTTTGAACTGAGTGCTGACAAAAAGCTGAGTGGTCCCTCTCCTCATTAGTCAGCATTACATGGCGTCCATATTTTCCAAAAAGAATTTTAAATTTTGATTCATCTGACTGGAGAACAGTTTTCAATTTTGCCTCTGTCAATTTTAAATGAGCTTTGGCCCAGAGAAGACGGAGGCATTTCTGGTTCATGTTCATATATGGCTTCTCCTTTGCATGATATAGATTTAGCTTGCATTAGTAGGCTATTCAAAACCTTCACAATTTATAGGATCATTTTTCTGAAATTGCTTCACAATTTTTAGACTCAGTTTTTCGCAGATTGGTGAGCCTCTGCCTATCTTTACTTCCGAGAGTCTCTGCCTCTCTAAAATGCTCTTTTTTTAACCAGTCATGTTACTGACCTGTAGCCAATTAACCTAATTGGTTGTAAAATGCTCCTCCAGCTGTTTTTTATTCGTACCTTTTACTTTTCCAGCCTTTTGTTGCCCATGTCCCAACTTTTTTGAGATGTGTTGCTGCCATCAAATTCAAAATGAGCAAATATTTTTCATGAAATGATAAAATGTCTCACTTTCAACATCAGATATGTTTTCTATGTTCTATTGTGAGTAAAATGTGGGTTTTTGAGATTTGCAAATCATTGCATTCTGTTTTTATTCATGTTTTACCCAACGTCCTGACTTCATTGGAATTGGGGTTTGTATTAGACATGGATTGGGACTTGCAAAGTTCAGTGCCACAACTCAGTGAAAAAATTTCAAATAATTTCAAAATCAATAGGTATCCTCTTCATATCACTGCTGACCCGCAAATCAAAAACAAAAAGGATTCAATAAAATATGTACCCCGCAGAGCGACAAAAACCAATATACAGCTATGTATAGGGATGTGCTAAGTTCGGAGCCACAGCTCCGTGAATGATTTTCAAATCATTACCAAAATCAATAGAGATATCGCCCTTCACCCACAAAACAAAAGTGAGAAGAATCCAACAAAAATTGTAGTCTGTAGGGCGAGAACAATAAATTGTGGATCGACCAACTGATGGACAGGGGCGATCGCAATATACATACTGGTTTGTTAATCTGGTGGATAGGGCGGATAAAAATACTGATTCTCATTTTATCAAGAGCCCAAAGGAAGTCTATACATTGCTGAGTTTCCATCGCTCTTATCATAGTGACGTAAAAACCTTTGTTTCTGATTTACAAGAGAATGCTTATTTTTTTTTTTTGACACATCATTGAGATTATAGATCAGCATATGTATGGACAACATCACAGCTTGGCAATGAAACATTGAATATACCTCCAACATTCAATACTGTGTGTCACACTGTCACATGGCCTCTAAAATCTCTTCAAGATAAATTGTTCATGAGTGCACACTGTGCCCCAGAGTGCAGAAGAAGGCAATGCTTTTACTCACAGTAAGTCACTGCATAATGCACAATGAAGCAAAGTGCTTGTACTTTTAGTATAAACCTTAAAATAATAATAAAAAACCTCTGAGAGACATCTGAGTGCTTAACGCAGTGCTGCGTGCAGTTGCTCACGTTCAATCCTGAATTTCAGAGTTTGGATGTTAGTCTACTCGGTCTGGTAGAGTGCTGAACTGCTCACATTTTCTGTTGTTCTTATTTTGTAACCCTCTACAATTACCCCGTTAGCTGTTCACTTTTTCTCAGGTTCTTCCTCAAGTCAGGTCAATGGTCTATTGCGTGAATAGAGAAGACTTTCACATTGTAGAAATGCTGGTCTTTTATTTTCTACCTGGAAAACTATGACCAGAAATTTTTCATGCAGCATGGTTTGGTTGTATATAGTATGGTGCTGTTTGGCAAGACAATGTTCCTGGATGGCAGTGTAGTATATTGGGTGGTAGACTGGACTGTAACTTAAGACTGCTTATACCCTGGAAGAGAATTTATTCCCCTATGAGGCGCATGCCACTGTGATGCAGAAACCTACTGCAGAATGATCACATTTTTAAAAATATTTTATTTGCAAATAGTTTATGTCACCCATGACACATCTGTCATGCTAAAAAAATAAGATAATCTACTGTTTTATTTTGGGTGTCTGTAGGATTTATATGTCAAATTAACTGTGATGTTAATACATGCTCTATTTCAAAATCTGAATAGAAATGCTGTATGTTTGACGGCCCAAGTTAAGTGACCATTTTCCCACCTAGTTACACTAATTTTGTTCCATGCAGCACAAAAGAAGCAAATACCTGCCTACCTTGACTGTCCATGCATAAATGGTCCATGATTGTTTGGGATGCTTGTGGTCCAACCACTAGGAGGCATGAACTTTTCCTGAAATAGCTAGCAATTGTGTGCCAATTGATTCTGCATATTTATGTATTTCCACTACAAACTGGAAGCTAAGAAGGTTGCATACCTCCTGTAAAGTCTGCTCTGATTGGTCAGCTCCCAGTAGGCCTGAGAAGGTGCTGCCCACCACTCTGCATCAGCCTGCCAATGTTGACAACCAGGAAAGAAGGGGAACTTCAATAAAAATGGAAGTATACGTGATATTAATTATGTCCTATCAGTTTTATTTGAGTCCAGTGCAAAAAAAGTGTCAAAGAGCTTCTAAAGGGAGAAACTGCGAGCGAAGTTTGCTGTTTTGTTACAAGGTGGGCGCTATTGTTATGTTCCGCTGTCAGTGTCATCACAGGTATGGTAGGGTCTATTTCAGTTCTTTAGCAGTGAGCTATAAATCAGCGGTTTCCAAAATGGATTCCCTACAAACTAGCAATAAATCCAAAGAGACTGGAAGGAGAACATTAAAGTTTTGAGATATGAATGAGATAATTGACTTAGATAATCAAACCATTTTTTTTTTAACAAATATATTTGTAAGTTGCCAGCAACTAAAACTCATTACAGATGTATTCAATGCTGCAGTCCACCAATGACTGGAATTTGGAGGTGAACTCCTTTCATTCCTCTGGATAAGGGTGTTGGATAAATATCCTAGGTGGTTTACACTTTCAGGAATAAGATGGTTTCTAGGTTAGGGAGGAACACTGCTTTAAGCACAGCAGATCTAGAGAGTGAATTTAGCAGAACTGCAAAGCAGTACAGTTATATTCCAAGCTGCTGGGCTCTCACCATTTCTTGCCACGTGGAGGACGCAGCACATGGGCTGGTTGTATGAAAGGCATCATACAAGTATGTCTCTCAGCACATCCATTTAATCTATTAAAATAACTATTAGTTGAAGGTGGCATAGGGAAACAGGAACATGGAAACATTTCACCAATAATGGCAGTTTCCTGTGAGATAATTCACCTACCTTGAAAATCAGCTGTTTGTAAGGTGCTGAACAACAGCAGAAACGCACTCAATGGCCTGCTGGCAGGAACAAAAGGTACTCATCCTTGGGAGACGTGGGTGAATGTTTCACATCAGGTTTTCTCTGTGGGATTCCATTTACTGTTCACTTAGAATTGTAAAGCATAGATTCCAGCCGTTAGCTTTTATTCAGGCTTTTTCCGGTGACGTGAGAAGGCGTGCGTTTTTAGAGACCCCCACTTTGCCTCTTGCCCTGCCTGACTAACAGCATTTTATCTTCGTTTGCATAATGCAAGGACATTACAAGCTTTTCATTTGCAGTCAGGCAATACCCTTTCCCATACTCCCCACTGCAGATATGAGTGTGTCAGTTAAGTGAATTTGGTCAGCCTAGCATGATGAAATTGAAGCCAGCTTTCAAGAGGCTCCCCTCCCGTACCAAAAAAAAAAAAAAAACACAG
Source organism: Gymnothorax javanicus (assembly GCA_029692085.1). Taxonomy (NCBI): domain Eukaryota; kingdom Metazoa; phylum Chordata; class Actinopteri; order Anguilliformes; family Muraenidae; genus Gymnothorax; species Gymnothorax javanicus. The sequence continues at coordinate 31,583,525 of CM056198.1, read as the reverse complement.
TGTTGACAGACTGTTGCGATACGAGAAAAAAACTTACTTACATGGATGCTCCACCTGTGTTTGGTAAAGTTATCCCTTCACTCAGCATCCTGAGCTTTGTTTCGACTTCTTAAATCACCGTATTCCATGAGGGACAAGGGCTAACTGAGTAACTAGCTACCGGAGAGGCTAGACTCACTGGCAGAACCACATGATGATGGGCCCAGGTGCAAGACTTGTTCTTGGGCACCCAAACCCACGCATTCACAAAACACACACCTGATTTGATCCGATTACAATAGTTTATGCATATGAATACACACAATAACAGCAATATACTGGCAGAATATCAAGGCATCACATCAATTTGAGTATTTGGAAAGGCATAATGTCTTTGATTCACAGTCCCTGCCTAATGTAAGATAAATAGCCCAATGTAATACAGCTAGCTTGTGTTAATTGAATTGATTATTACAAAGTAACATACTGAATTTATAATTACGAAATTGTGTTTTGGCAGCAAATAAGTGATCATGGTCACAGTAGCAACTAGTGGGCTACGAGGTATGCAACCAACATGAGATTTACCAGTATGTTAAAGGTTGTGGTTACACTTCTGTTTTAAGTGCAACATTGTGATTAGATGCACCAGATTGGAACTTAGCTGTGTCCAAATCTGTGTGTCCAACCTTCCTGATTGAACAATGATCAGATATATTTCTACACAGTAAGTGCACTTAAAATGGCAAATATTGTAAGAGAAATTGTCCTACGTTTTCTGTATACTATTGTAAAGGTGGTTGGGTCCATACAAGATCCTTTCGGCTATTTTCCTTTGCCACTGGAGCCAAGTTCTTGCATAACCCTCCTCTCTCATACTGTCAGTGATTTCCTCAAATATTGCTTAATTCCTGTGACTGCTGTTAAGTGTAGCTTGTACTGTGATGTCTGACTTATGATGTCTGTGCCATAAGACAGCAAGTCTCAGTAATCCAGGCCTAGTTTTACTCCATCTATGAATCCCTTCCCTGAATTGTTCACACTCAGGAGAGGATCTTCCGAGTGTGTGTGTGTGTGTGTGGGGGGGGTCAATGACGCGAGGCCTGCGTTTGATAAATTGACTGCATTGTGGCCATACGCTTCTCAATCAGAGAGAAGCTCTGAAATTCCTGAAACTAGAGGCACTTGCAATTCATTTGAAACTATCAGAGCACAATGCGCCAATGCAGTGGTGGGAAACATCATAACAAATTACATAGAAGCACCTTGGCTTTTCTGCCACAAATCTAATACAGAAAACTATTCTATATGACAAGAACTAGAAAACACTCGACATGCTCTGGTTACGCATGCATTCTCAGGTCAACAAGCCTAGGTTCCTCTGTGTGTACTGAGCACCAGATGAATGGGAAACCTCACAGAAAACTCCCACAGCAAACCAGAGAGACTGAAACCAATTGTGAACCGCATGCGCACATTCCCCCCTATTACTGCTGAGTGTGACAGAGTGTTTTGTGTGATAAGCAACACATCCACAGATGAGCGAGAAACTTCTGACGTCAAACATTTATAACTTGACAATTAGAAGCATAAATAGCCCACTTAGACTTTTTTATTCCCAAGGACTGTATTAAACATGAATAAAGACCCATCGCTGTCAGAGATTTGAGTAACCCATGCCAAAACTCCTTTATTGAGAGTTGTTTGGAAAGTTCTGTAGACAGTAAAGGAATGACAGCCCACCCCACCTCCACATTCCCAATTCACGGGCAGAGGGGGTTTTAGACAGTAGGGCAACATGAAACATTAAGTACCTCCACTCTAAACACTTAGTTTACCCAGTTAATAATTTTTTGTTGTTTACAAAAAAGTTTACCCAAATGAGCACCTTGTCTCAAAGTGGTAGTGTTATGATCCTGACCACGAACCAAAGGCAGAGGCAGAGCACAATCCAAAAATAGGGTTGATATTAATATGATAAGATGAAGGGAAGGAGCCCGGAGCAGAATGACACTCTTCACTTTAGATGTAACAGGCAAGGATGAGTGGTTATATACTGCGCCTGGCCGGTGGCTGTCCGGGACAGCTGCCAGACCGAGTGTACACTTCGCAAGAACCAAATTGTCAGATGGATGGAAAGGAGTTTGGCAGGAACATGGCCCCAATCCTGACAACCACAGAAGGCTTGGGAGGTTGTTCCTGATAAATTGGGCAGAGGTACATACTGAGAGTTGTTTAAAAGGATCGCAGTCCCAATCCTAGGGACTGAGAGTAAGGCTCAGGAGCTCGTTCCTATTAACACATCTACAAAGAGAACTTATGTAAGTTACCATCATTAAAGATCATGTCGGAAGTTTATTAATGGATAGCCCCTTGAGATGAAACATCTCGTTTTCGAGGGGGTCCAACAATTATTAATTATGAATAAATTTCAAAAGATGAAGAGCTTTACTAGCAAATACTGACTGGTTGCCAAAGGGCACGTAACAAGTATCAATCCAGCAACTTGCAAACTCAATGTAGGGGGTATAAATACAACCCCAATTCCAGAATAGTTGGGACAAAGTGTAAATTGTGAATAAAATCAAAACGCAATGACTTTCAAATCACACCAGCCAGTATTTTATTCACAGTAGAACAGAGATAACGTAGCAAATGTTGAAATTGAGAAATTTTACAATTTTTTCCACAAAATGAGCTCATTTCAAATTCGATGGCTGCTACTGGTCTCAAAAAAGTTGAGACAGGGGCCTGTTTACTATGGTATAGCATCCCCTCTTCTTTTTAACACAGAGTGGAGGTGTGTGTGCATTGAGGAGACAAGTTTCTTGAGTTTAGCCATTGGAATTTGGTCCCACTCTTGTTCAATACAGGCTTCCAGCTGCTGGAGAGTTTTGGATCTCCTTTGACGGACTTTTTGTTTAATTATGCGCCAAATGTTCTCAATTGGAGAAAGATCAGGACTGCAGGCAGGCCAGTTCAGCACACGGACTCTTCTACTACGAAGTCATGTCGTTGTAATAGCTGCAGTATGTGGTTTTGCATTGTCCTGCTGAAATACACAAGACCTTCCCTGGAATAGATGTTGTCTGGGGGCAGCATATGTTGCTCTAAAACCTTTATATACCTTTCAGCATTCATGGTGCTTTTTAAGACATGCAAGTGTCCCACACCATATGCACTAATGCATCCCCATACCATCAGAGATGCTGGTTTTTGAACTGAACGCTGAGAACAGGAGGGGTGGTCTTTCTCTCCTTTAGCCCGGAGAACACGACACCCATGATTTCCAACAATGTCAAATTTGGACTCGTCTGACCACAGGACACTTTGCCACTTTTGCTACAGTCCATTTTAAATGAGCCTTGGCCCACAGAACACGGCGGCGCTTCTGGATTATGCTCAACAATCGCTTCCTTTTTGCATGATAGAGTTTTAGGTGGCATCTGTGGATGGCATGGCAGACTGTGTTTACTGATGGTGGTTTCTTGAAGTATTCCTGGGCCCATTTAGTAATGTCAATGACAGAATCATGCCGGTGAGTGATGCAGTGGCGTCTGAGGGCCCGAAGATCACGGGCATCCAGTAAAGGTCTTCGGCCTGGTCCCTTACGCACAGATTTTTCCAGTTTCTCTGAATCTTTTGATGATGTTATGCACTGTCGATGATGAGACCTTCAAAGCCTTTGCAATTTGATAATGAGGAACATTGTTTTTAAAGTATTCCACAATTTTTTACGCAAGCCTTCACAGGTTGGAGAGCCTCTGACCATCGTTACTTCTGAGAGACTCAGTCTCTCTAAGACATCCCTTTTATAGCCAATCATGTTACACACCTGATGCCAGTTAACTTAATTACTTGCTAAATGTTCTTTCAGCTGATTCTCTTATATATTAATTGCTTTTTCAGCCCTTTTTTGCCTGTGTCCCAACTTTTTTGAGACCTGTTGCAGCCAGAAAATTTAAAATAAACTCATTGTGTGGATAAAAATGTAAAATGTCTAAGTTTCAACATTATAATATTATCTATGTTCTATTGTAAATAACATATTGGCTCATGTGATCTGAAAGTCATTGCATTTTTATTTTATTCACAATTTACACTTCATCCCAACTATTTCGGAATTGGGGTTGTACGTCAACACACACGTGAGGAAGAAGAAAAGCCCCTTCCCACCTTCACAAATTAATATGCAGATTTGTGCTGATGGCAAGTCATAGGGTAGTCTTGAGGGCATCATCGATGTACTCGGAAGAATTCCTGAACAGTGGCAACTAAGTCATCGTCTCATTTTTGTCGTGGCACAACTTTCAAAATGTTCAAAAAAATTGTGGCGCTTTGCACGCTAGTCATAGATCGTCATATGTCATAGCAATGTCGTCCCAGAGTCGTGTAAGTGTCATGATGGTTCTTGAATGGTCCAATGCAATCGTATTGTGCAAAATGGTCAAGATTTTGGAAGATGTAGTGACGAGGAGCTATGAGGGTCATTCTGCACACAACCAACAATTTGGCTTGGGTACTTAACAAAAATTAAGATGTAGTCTGTACAGTTGACTTCAAAGTATTTTATTGCTAACATATCAAGGGTCAAACAGACAGAGTACGCAAGCTTAATCAAGTTCATAATATATAATATTTATTACAACAGGACAGATAAATTTGACAGAAAGTAACTTCTGTTACTGGACAAATACTCCCTTTATGCTATAATACTTTTGTATAATCATCAAGTATTATACACCTTAACTCCTTCATGTGTCCTGAAAGTAATTTAAATAAAATATACCAATTTTTTTTGAAGTGGTAACATTCAGAACAAAAAATTATACTGATCACTAAACTCAATTGATCCTTGAGATTCAGAAAATATGGCATAATGTAACAATCTGACCTTTACATTTTACCACCTGCCCAGAAAACTGTTGCTTCCAGTGGTCTTTATTATAGAAAAATAGTCATCATATGACAAATATTCAGTGTATCTTCATAATGGTCTCCTTGGGTAGAGTAACAGAAGATACCAGTGGTAACAGAAGATACAGTAACATAAGTTACTTCTAACAGGGTATTTCTAAGAAATGGAGGAGTAATCCTCTATTATCACCCAATGAACACATTTATGACAACATAATTCATTAACAAACTATTTTGAACATGTTAATTTATGGTTTCCATGATCTATGAATGACATATGGTCATAACAGAAGTTACTTGTCATATCAGTTCTCCTGAAATGTTAAAACTTAAAGGACAGATAAAAGCACATGGCACTGACTCACCTTTTGAAAACTGCTAAACAATGATGTGCTGCCCTCTAATGGGCTCCAGAGGATTTCTTGTAAAAAAAACTGTCAGACTGACACCTGTGGGCATTATGATTCAATCAGGGTAACAGAAGTTACACAAAAAAATGTGGACAAGACAAAAATTACCCCAAAATACACAAAGAACATGAATTGATGGGAAAAAGTGTTGTTTATATAGATAATTATCTTGTGCAGAGCAAGGAACACAAAAACAATCATTTATTGGGAAAAAAACAGATTTAAACCAGAAGTATCTATGCAACTTCTAATCTGGGGACACAAGAAGTGGGGTAGCTTTGTCATAATAGTCATCCTAAAAGCAAATCAAGAATTTTTTTGATCATAGATTTCAGCGAATTATCTGAATGCAATTTGAATAAATATTGCATTTTGTAATAATGGCTGCACATGCAATGTTGGTATAGCTTTGGAAAGTGCACGCAGTTCTGGGGACAGTATTTGTTGGTTTCATGTAGCATGACCCACGAATGCCCGCGACATAACACAAACCAACTAAGACAAACCCACGATGAACAAAGGTAAATCCATATCAGACGGTGGTTCTTGAATGTTCCTATGACTGTGGCTATGACAGAATTTAGAGCTCAACTGGTGGATGGACCGCGACTCATTATAATTTACAGGACTTGGTACATCGGCACTAATCGGAGGAAAATTTGTGAAAGTGGGAGCTAGACTTGTCATGAATTGGACACAGATGATGAGGAAAGCAAGCAGGACATAAACCAATCAAAAGAGACAATATGAACAGACACGCAAGCTGCTGGATGGGAGGGGACACAAGGGGCATTCTTACAAGGGTTGCGACAGGTAGCCGACAGTGTAGCCTTCTGTCAATGTGTGCCTGCTTTTGTGCACGCGTTTGCGTTTCTTTATCGATGGCAGTTTTTTTTGCCAATTTGTAAATAAAATTTTGTGTATATAAGCCATCAACAGCTGGGATTCTGGTCATGCAAACCTTATGTGTTTTTTCATTTAAATTGTATTTATTCATCTTCAGTTCGATCATAAGAATTGTTTACAGATCACAGTTAGAACAAAGTCACATTTTGCAATAAACACTGTAATATGATCTGCGGCATAGTTTATCAGAATGCATCTGTGTTCTTTTGTGCATGTATTTAGAATCACTTAAACGATTTACTTAGTTCTTGCTAGCAGTGCTGAATTAATTGACCAGAAGGGCGTGACTTTGTGCTAGATTACACCACAGCTCCATATGTGTTCTCTAACCTAATCGCAAATAATTGCAAAAAACTCAAAGCTGTCAGCTATGCCAATGGTGGCTGCTCAAAATGCTAAACCAGTGCTTAAAAAGTGCCCGTACTTAAACAACTGTTTTTTCAAAGGAATGAGATAACATAATTGAAATACATTGATTCACTGGAAAAATGTACTGACCTGAAAGGACAATTTCCCATATTTTTTACCATATTGTACAACCCCAACTGCACATAGAAATTTGCATAAAAACAGAGAGCAGTGATTTCTAAATGTACTTTCACTTGAATTTCATTGCAGATAGTAAGAAGACAGACGCGAGACGACTCAAAGTGAACCCTATGGGCTCTATCTTTCACACTGCCCTACCCGTTGCCACTACCCGCTACCCGTGAATTACGCATTTAGCAGCTTCCACTATCCCTAAACGGTATCTTGCGGCCACACTACCCGCTATACATTATGGCGAATCCTTAATTTGCGACTGGAGGTGTGCCCGTGGGCGTGTTTATGCGCTTTCCCTAAAATTGCTATCTTGAGCACACAGGTTAGGGAAAGCGTATAGCGGGTCCTCAAACCACCCGCTACCCATTTGGCAATTGAAGACACGGCTTCTCTCCGCCTATGCGATCTAACAGCGACAAATGGGCTACATTAAGTTCAGAAAAATAATTAATTATAATTAGGTCTATGCACTGGCACTCAGCGACGTAACTTTTTTTCCAGCGAGAGCGGCATTTCAGAACTCTTCAGCGAATGAAGGTAATTCTGGTGACAAGTACGTGGTTTCGTCCGTTTACATTTTCCAATCGGACAGCTGTCAATTTTTTTTTTTTTTTTACAGCAAGTTGCGTGACCGTGCTGCAAAAACAGGTGTGCGTAGCCTACTTGTCGCCGAAATTACCTTCATTCGCAAAAGAGTTCTGAAATGCCGCTCTCGCTGGAAAAAAAATTACCGTTGCTGAGTGCCAGTGCATAGACCTATTTATAATTAAATTATTTTTCTGTACTGAATGTAGCCCATTATTTTGTCACTGTTAGATCGCATGGGGGAGAGAAGCCGTGTCTTCAACTGCCACTTGAATATTCTTGAATTGGAAAACGTGTTAATAAGGGAAAACTATCTAGAATTAGCCAGGACTAATTGTAGTCAATAAAGGGAAGGATATTTTCCCCAAATTTTCAGGTCTAGTGCAGGCCCTTAGTATTATTTCCCACAGAACGAGAACGCTGCGGACAAAACTGCGCCTCTCCATCAGGCAGTGACGGAATTATGTCACCTGGTTGCAGATGATGTTTACACCGCTGCCAGCTGTCCGTATGCCTTGCCCGTTGCTGTTAGGGTTACTGTGGCACTATTTTTCTATGCTAGTGGGTCATTCCAACACCCACTCACCTCAGTTGGAGGCATGACCCAATCATGGTGAAACGATTTTTTTTTTTTTTTTTTTTGAAGTTTCAACCACAAAAGGGGTAGGCTTGATGTTTTTTTTCATTACATACCAAACATTAAACAATATGTCAATGTCATATAATAATAATAATAATAATAATACAATTCATAATTAACTTAACAAAAACAGATCCTCCCCTGTCTGGATTTGACCTCATGCACGAGCAATTTAACTTCGCTTTCGAGAAACGTGGCGACCTTCCTCTCTCCATCACGGGTTTCGGTTTGAGGATTTGGGATAGCGAGCCTGCTCCTAAAGGCAATCGCACCTAGCACACTGATTGGTTTAACTGGCGTAACGCCCAAACCACGCCTATGCATAATATAACGGGTAGCGCAGGTGTTTTTGGGATATAGGCAGGTGTGCAAGATAGCAACTTTTGGGGGAACGCCTCTTCGCAATGCTAAATCCCTAATAACGGTTTAGGGACTCTGGCGCAAGATAGGGCCCTATGGGCTCTATCTTTCATACTGCCTTACCCGTTGCCACTACCCGCAGTCCGTGAATTACGATTTAGCAGCTTCCACTATCCCTAAACGATATCTTGCAGCCACACTACCCGCTATGCATTATGCGAATCCTTTATTTGCGCCTGGAGGTGTGCCCGTGGGCGTGTTTATGCTTTCTCTACAATTGCTATCTTGACCACACACGTTAGGGAAAGCGTATAAGGGGTCCTAAAACCACGCGCTACCCGCATTTGGGCTTTCACAAGAGCGCTATGCACTGGCACTCAGCAACGGAAATTTTTTTCAGCGAGAGCGGCATTTCAGAACTCTCTTGCGACAGTGAAAGTAATATCGGCGACAAAGTTTTGCATGTACACCTGTTTTTGCAGCACCGGTCATAGAAAAAATAGACAGCAGCTGTCGATTGGAAAATGTAAACGAACGAAACCACGACTTGTCACCAGGATTACCTTCATTCGCTGAAGAGTTCTGAAATGCCGCTTAGCTGGAAAAAGTTACGTCGCTGAGTGCCAGTGCATAGACCTTTATTTTATTTTTCTAAAATGGGATTTTGTTCTATGCTTCATTTCAGATGGGAGAGGGAGTTGGAAGTGCATGGCCGAAAACATTTTTTCTTTTCTTTTTGAAGTTTCCATCGCAAAAGGTAGGCTTGATTTTTATTTTTTTTTAAATTACATGCCAAACATTAAACAATATGTCAATGTCAAATAATAATAAAAATAATAATAAAAATAATAATAATAATAATACAATTCATGATTAACTTAACAAAAACAGATCCTCCCCTGACTCGATTTGACCTCATGCACGGCAATTTAACTACGTCAACGGAGAAATGTGGCGACCTTCCTCTCTCCATCATGGGTTTCGGTTTGAGGATTTGGGATAAGCGCAGCCTGCTCCGAAAGGCAGTGGCACCTGGCACACTGATTGGTTTAACTGGCGTAACGCCCAAACCCACATGCATAATGTAAACGGGTAGCGCTGGTGTTTTAGGGATATAGGCAGGTGTGCAAGATAGCAACTTTCGAACGGAACGCCTCTTCACTGTAATCAAAATCCCCAAATAACGGGTTTAGGGACTCTGGCGTAAGATAGGCCCTATGTGTCCACTCTGCTATGCAGGCGGTTAGTTTGTGAAACACTTTTATTTGTACATGTGATCTCAGAGGGCAAATAGCCTATTATATCATGCATGTACCGTAACTGTGCACAACATGTCATTGCATAGATAATCTCTGTTTGCTGACAGTTTTAATTCAGACCATCTAGAAATGTACTAATGGTGCACCACAGCATAAATATTTGTTTAGGTGAGCAACTGCCTCGCAAATGTATGTACTCAGAGTCTCTCTGGATGAAGTAAACTCCGCCAAAGTAAATTAAAAGCAATGGCACTGAAATTTCTGTAGCACGTTTTTATGCATGGTTACACTAAAAGAAATGCAGACTTTGTGACCATAATGTGAGTTCAGCATTAAAATTCTGTGTTCAAGGATTTTCACACTGTCAACTTCAAATGAATAATGAGAAATAGTGCTTGTTAATGCAAAAACATTCATGGTATTAATCCACTGATTATATAAAAGCGGACATTCAATGGATTCAGTGCACATATTCAAATGAGTCCCAACATTGTGTTAAACTTCTATTTCAAAGCAGTTCATTTCTTTTACTCCAGCTGTCAATTTTTTTTTTTACAGCAAGTTGGGATTGACCGTGCTGCAAAAACAGGTGTCATAGCCTACTTATTTTCAAATTACCTTCATTCAAAAAGAGTTCTGAAATGCCGCTCTCGCTGGAAAAAAAATTTTTCCACTAAAAGTGCCAGTGCATAGACCTATTTAGTAATTAAATTATTTTTCTGTACTGAATGTAGCCCATTATTTTGTCACTGTTAGATCGCATTGAAAGCCGTGTCTTCAACTGCCACTTGAATATTCTTGAATTGGAAAACGTGTTAATAAGGAAAACTATCTAGAATTAGCCAGGACTAATTGTAGTCAATAAAGGAAGGATATTTTCTCCCAAATTTTCAGGTCTAGTGCAGGCCCTTAGTATTATTTCCCACAGAACGAGAACGCGTGACAAAAACTGCGCGCTCTCCCATCAGGCAGTGACGGAATTATGTCACCTGGTTGCAGATGATGTTTACACCGCTGCCAGCTGTCCGTATGCCTTGCCCGTTGCTGTTAGGGTTACTGTGGCACTATTTTTTCTATGCTAGTGGGTCATTCCAACACCCACTCACCTCAGTTGGAGGCATGACCCAATCATGGTGAAACGCATTTTTTTCTTTTTCTTTTTTTGAAGTTTCAACCACAAAAGGGGTAGGCTTGATGTTTTTTTTCATTACATACCAAACATTAAACAATATGTCAATGTCATATAATAATAATAATAATAATAATAATACAATTCATAATTAACTTAACAAAAAACAGATCCTCCCCTGTCTGGATTTGACCTCATGCACGAGCAATTTAACCGTCTTCGGAGAAATGTCGTGGCGACCTTCCTCTCTCCATCACGGGTTTCGGTTTGAGGATTTGGGATAAGCAGCCTGCTCCTAAAAACCAATCGCACCTAGCACACTGATTGGTTTAACTGGCGTAACGCCCAAACCACGCCTATGCATAATATAACGGGGTAAGCGCAGGTGTTTTGGGATATAGGCAGGTGTGCAAGATAGCAACTTTTTGGGGGAACGCCTCTTACGCAATGCTAAATCCCTAATAACGGGTTTAGGGACTCTGGCGCAAGATAGGGCCCTATGGGCTCTATCTTTCATACTGCCTTACCCGTTGCCACTACCCGCAGTCCGTGAATTACGCATTTAGCAGCTTCCACTATCCCTAAACGATATCTTGCAGCCACACTACCCGCTATGCATTATGCCGAATCCTTTATTTGCGCCTGGAGGTGTGCCCGTGGGCGTGTTTATGCGCTTTCTCTACAATTGCTATCTTGACCACACACGTTAGGGAAAGCGTATAGCGGGTCCTAAAACCACGCGCTACCCGCATTTGGGCTTTCACAAGAGCGCTATGCACTGGCACTCAGCAACGGAAATTTTTTCCATGAGAGCGATTTCAGAACTCTCTTGCGAGTGAAAGTAATATCGGCGACAAGTATGTACACCTGTTTTTGCAGCACGGTCAGCTTGCTGTAAAAAAATAGACAGCTGTCCGATTGGAAAATGTAAACGAACGAAACCATTTTACTTGTCACCAGGATTACCTTCATTAAGCTGAAGAGTTCTGAAATGCCGCTCTAGCTGGAAAAAAAAAAAATTACGCTGAAGTGCCAGTGCATAGACCTTATTTTATTTTTCTAAAATGGGATTTTGTTCTATGCTTCATTTCAGATGGGAGAGGAGTTGGAAGTGCATGGCGAAACACATTTTTTTTTTTTTTTTTTTTGAAGTTTCCATCGCAAAAGGGGTAGGCTTGATTTTTTTTTTTTTTTAAATTACATGCCAAACATTAAACAATATGTCAATGTCAAATAATAATAAAAATAATAATAATAATAATAATAATAATAATACAATTCATGATTAACTTAACAAAAACAGATCCTCCCTGACTCGATTTGACCTCATGCACGGGCAATTTAACCGTCAACGGAGAAATGTGGCGACCTTCCTCTCTCCATCATGGGTTTCGGTTTGAGGATTTGGGATAGCGCAGCCTGTTCCGGAAGGCAGTGGCACCTGGCACACTGATTGGTTTAACTGGCGTAACGCCCAAACCACGCCTATGCATAATGTAACGGGTAGCGCTGGTGTTTTAGGGATATAGGCAGGTGTGCAAGATAGCAACTTTCATGGGGAACGCCTCTTACGCAATGCTAAATCCCCAAATAACGGGTTTAGGGACTCTGGGCGTAAGATAGGGCCCTATGTGTCCACTCTGCTATGCAGGCGGTTAGTTTGTGAAACACTTTTATTTGTACATGTGATCTCAGAGGGCAAATAGCCTATTATATCATGCATGTACCGTAACTATGCACAACATGTCATTGCATAGATAATCTCTGTTTGCTGACAGTTTTAATTCAGACCATCTAGAAATGTACTAATGATTGTGCACCACAGCATAAATATTTGTTTAGGTGAGCAACTGCCTCGCAAATGTATGTACTCAGAGTCTCTCTGGATGAAGTAAACTCCGCCAAAGTAAATTAAAAGCAATGGCACTGAAATTTCTGTAGCACGTTTTTATGCATGGTTACACTAAAAGAAATGCAGACTTTGTGACCATAATGTGAGTTCAGCATTAAAATTCTGTGTTCAAGGATTTTCAAACTGTCAACTTCAAATGAATAATGAGAAATAGTGCTTGTTAATGCAAAAAACATTCATGGTATTAATCCACTGATTATATAAAAGCGGACATTCAATGGATTCAGTGCACATATTCAAATGAGTCCCAACATTGTGTTAAACTTCTATTTCAAAGCAGTTCATTTCTTTTACTCAATGTTCTTCAAAAAAAACTGTATACCAACAGTTTAATTATACAGTCCAGGGCTGTAAACAAATAGTTCAGGGCAAACGGAACACGCAATTTGCTGTGTTTCCCTCAGAGACCAACTGTGTCATAGGCTATTTATTCTGATTGCAAGGGTCCTTGTGACAGGTTAAACTGAAAATCACATGAGGGTCTATGCTAAATCTACGTAACAAATGAATTTGAAGAAAATTGATGGTAATGATTTCACATGAAAGAGGATTGAGTTCACTGCTGGAAAAAAGAGCAGGATGCCCTCTGGGCAATGTTCCCACTTACAGAAATGTGCAAAAACAACATGCTGTTTTCGCTCTCTCCGTTATTAGTTCTGTGTTGTATTTCTAATGAGGATGCCACTTAGCCGGGGGTGATGGTGACTGATTAGCTTTTCATTTCATGGAAGTGTCCTCACATCAACAGTGGCACTCTGGGGTCTTCTGAGAGAAAGAAATGTTATTTATGTTATTAATTACCTTTTCATTACAGGGCTGGCATTAAACAAAAATAACTGCGTAGCAAAAACGCTACGCAGTCTCTAGAAGGCTGTAGCATTTTGTAGCATTTTTCAGAACTGTGCAGTGAAAATAAAACTTAACAAAAACGTCTATATATGCATTTTAACTTTTTATTTTCAACTCTTAGAACACTTCGCTAACAGTACTAACACTAATCAAAATAGCCTAATGAAGACCTAAGCAGTTGAGTTACAGTAGCATTGCAGTATTAAAACTACTTGGACTTACCAACTGGGTCCCACTTACTGCTAATATGTAGTAACTCAGTGACTGAATAGGAATTACTAAGTTTTAGTTGGTTCTACCTAAGCCACTCACCTGGCTCAGGCTGTGAATGAGGGAATATTCGGGACAGATTTTTATCATAAATAATATTTTTACTGTCAAAAAATTGATACTGGTAATTATTATGAACCAAGATGAACATTTAATTATTAAAATAAAAATTGTCATAATCTAGAATAAAGAGCACTACAGGAATTCAAGGTACAAATACAAATGTACATGTGTTCAAAATATGAAAACAGCATTCCTTCGACATAAATATATAACTCTTTTATTTAAATGTACAGTTAATTTACATTTGTTTTTTGAATTTTAACTATTAAGCATTTCCTGACAATAGACACCCGTAAACAAAAAAATTATTTATTAAATAATGGTCGTGCTTGTAGGCTGATGTGTGGCACCAGTCCAGTGTTTTTCATTTCATTCTATCTAGTCGCATATACACAGCGTTTGATTGCGCTATTCCCCCGCCGACTCTTTACACAAGATGGCAGACGGGTCTCACGTTTTGCGGTTGGTTCAGCCAATGACGTTGTCCACTCTAGTGTTTTCTTAAGCTCTGTGGGCGTTCAAAAATGCACAAAAACTTTTATTCACATTATCCGAAGGCTGTATCGCTAAATTTGTGATGAGGATCTCAAAAGCCCGTCAAAGATTGGTGCATTTAAAAAAAAAACTGATCGCATTTTGCGATGTGATACCGCTTATCGCCAGCCCTGCATTATTATCCTAAGTGAGATTTGGGTGGAAACATAATTTTTAAAAAATTGAAAATATGGTGCATTTTTATTGTGGCAAACAGTTGGTTGTTAAAATGCATAACTATTGTAAACTTCTATAAGAATTTTCTTCTTCTCCCTGCACGCAAACCACTTAAATGGGTCAAAGTCAGAAATGTTTTGAAGAACTACCAATGGCAAGCTATTTTTCCACGAAGTTAACATCATTCAATTATGAGTATCATTTTCAGAGTTCCATCTACTATCCACAGAAAGTATTTGTGATGGATTGCAGAGCTTTCTTGGATGTTTCCTTACCTTCAGCCCAAAAGTTGGCGGAGCAAGGCTCCAGCTCCCTTGAAACCATAGTAAGGAAGAAGCGGGGATAGAAGGATGGATGGCCTGCACACCTGTGACAACATGGTGGGGCAGTAAGTAGCTTTGTTCCCTCACATTAAGAAGGTCCCAGGTTTGAATTCATCTGGGGGCTTTTCTGTGCAGAATTTGAATATTCTCTCTGAGTTTGCGAAGGTTTCCTCCGACTACTACGGTTTTCTCCCATAGTCCATGGACATGAATGTCAGGCTAAGCTCATTGTTACATACCTCATGTGTGGGTCACATATTTATAATCCCTCCTTTGAATTTGCTAGTTGCTGGGTTGCCATTTGCCATATGCCTTTTAGCCTCAGTCAGTATTTACTTGTAAAACTCTTTGTCTTGTGAAAGTTAAACGTAATCTTGAATGATAGTAATATAAGGAAGTAATCTTCTTTGTTTAGTTAATATGAACAAGCTCTCAATCCTTTCTCACCGTCTCCAAGATTGGAACCACATTCCTTTCAGTCCTGTCCCAGTACATTCCTAGGTCCAGTTTAATAGGAACAAGCTCCCAGGCCTCCAACGGTTTAAATTTAGATCACCTGTTTCTAGACTTCATATGGCTAGTTGTTCCCAGAGTTATAACTCTCAAGTGTAACTTGGAACCTGACACAAGACAGCATTTTATTTAGTATGCCATTGATTTATCAAGTGCCTAACCTCCCTCTTTGTGACTTTTTCCAGGGATCCTTTCCCTCCTGAATACTGAGTCCATGGAGCACCCATGTGCTGTCCCTCACCATGTAGTCACAAGCTCCTGCTGACCTGCAGTCCTGATATGGTCCAGATCCAGTTCTACCTCATCCTTGACTCATCACTTCCTGAAGCTACAGACGCAACAACTAGGATGTTTCCAAGAGTTTTCAGTAGACTTTTTTCCTGTCGCACAAAAACGTTAACAGATATGATCTAATGCTTCTAGGTAATTGTTTATTCATCCTTTGCGCTCATTTTCATGAAAAATGATGAGGGTACCTCACCCCCCTGGGGTAGGGTAGGCCGTGAAATTCGAAGGGTTGGGGGGTTGGGTGGGTGATGGTTGCCACCAGCGTCAATTTTTGCCTGTTTTTGATACAAAATATGCTTACAAATTAGTTGCAAATGTATGCTATTATTATGTTTCATGCTAAATGAACTTTGTAGACCACACTGATTGTCATCCTTATTGATTTATTGATGTAGCTTGTCCTTGTATTAGTAAATCTTGGAATTACAATGACCAGTAGTGACCAGTAACCTTGAAGTGATCTTCACCTAATAATATTAGAAGTGCATGACCAACATACTTTTACTTGTGTGTTTGACTGGTTACTGTACTGTATACTATTTTTATACTGTGCTGTAGGCCTATTATACAAGTCCACAGAATTGTTCATAAAGTTGTTCTCATAATTCATAGATCAACCTTTTATCCAAGTGTGTTCTATCATAGGGAAAAACAAAGTAAAGAAAAAGTGAAAAATGTTCAGAAAACTTTGTTTTCCTTTTGTGTGTTTTTTCCCCAAAATGATTTATTTATGACATCATAGTAATGTCAAATTTATGTTACTCATGAGTTTATAACATAACATTTATAATAATACTAAAATATTAATTGTAGTATCAGTAGTTCTAGAATCTAGCTCTAGATTTGAAGAGAGGACATCTGTAGCTGTACACTGATACCAAACAAGATGATGTTTATCGCTTCATTTCGAAATAATCGGAGGGGGGGTGGTAACCACCTTTGGTCGGGGTTGTAGTAGAAAAACCCCTTGGTTGGACGAGGGTTAATCCAACTTCACTTCACTGTCAACTGAGGATGGCCTCCATCACTATGGCCGGGTTCCTCCTGTGATTTTTTTACGAGAACTTTTTCTTTGCTCTGCAAAGTGTATTTGTGGCAGTCCTCCTGTGAAAAGCTCTATATGAATAAAATTGAATTGAATCAAATTGAATTCAGTGAAGCGCTACAACCAGCAGATAAAGAATGTGTATGTGACACTGTCCTACAATATGATAAAAAATGCTTTTTCTAACTTAGAACCTACTTAAAGGCAAAGAAAACACTTTTTTCAGCTCTTACCCAATAAAAGTACAGTACACTGCCTCTACCATTCAAATATATTTTTGGGTTAATTTTTAAATTTTTCTGAACAACTAAATCAGCTTGAAGATCAGATTTATATGTTGCTGGTGGTGCGCCGTGTTTGATGGAATCGAGGTAACTTGCCACGTCACCCGAACTTAGCTTAGCTAAAGTTGGCAGGCGTTTGGGTTCGTGGGCCTGCCGACTGAATTCCGTTGGCTCGGCATCATCTTTCAAAATCTTCCTATATTTACTGGGCGATTAAATTCCATACTTTGCATAAATGTGCTCCTTGGAACAACTGGGTAAGAAGTGTGCGGAACATAACTCATCGTTTAATCCGATGTTGTGCAACCACTCTCATATCAAGTCAGGGGACTAGGGGAAATCTGTGCAAGCTTATGCCCATGGGTAAGTTCAAGTTTCCTGTTTTGTTGGAGCAATTAACTGCCGCACACAGCGGAATTCTGACGGATTTTGTTGCTCAGGTTCTAATAATGATTGGTAATATTTAACCTCGATCATTCGGCGTAAACTTAAGCTGCTGCATGAATGATAGTCAAGACTAATTTGAGTACACTTCATATAGATGAGCTGATTTCCTGGTGTCTTAGCACGTTATAACATCCGGACATTGCCACACAAAGTATTTTTTGATTGGCTAAAATATAAGGAATGGCGGCAGTCGTGAACTTTTGCTAATTAGTTGTACTTCAGAAGTTTGAGGTTTGATTACTCGGTACATACAAATCCCAAAAATTTGCAAAAACTATTTATGGAATGAGAAGAATATGTACTTTTTTTGGCTAAGAGCTGAGTTTGCCTTTAAGGTAAACTGAATTGAAAAGTTTAAAAGCCTAAGACTGTCAGGGCAACAATTAAGAAGTTTAGGACGTATGGCAGTATAATTAGTCTGCCCTGAGGCAGATTTGTGCCTATTTTGAAAGCATGCACTGTGAGACCATAGGTTTAAATGGTAATAGAAACTACAGGAATCACAGTAGGAAATGGCTAACATTAATTATTTCTCAATTAGGAGCCAGGCAGCAAAGCTACTGGCGCCCCTCTGGTTTTGCTCTGTATTATTATTATTATTATTATTATTATTATTATTATTCTTATAACCGCCTTTCCACCCATGATAATAAATCAAACTTGGCACAACTACTGTATTTTGTCACAACCAAAAAACATGTCACTAACTAAGAATTGTTTGAGATTTTTGCCTGGAATGATAGACAGTGACTTATCGGACATTTATTTAAAATAAACTTTTTAAGTTTATTTCTGTGATTAGACATGGATTTTCCCATCTTTCTCCAATGAAATGTTAAATTTAGAAATGTACACCCTGGGGGTAGGAGTGGTCACATGTGGGGCAAAAATGTAGAATGAGAGATGATAGGGCCAGTGTGGGGATTGGGTGCAGAATTGTTCAGGTTCTGGGGTGGGATGAGGGGGCAGGTAGAGGCCCAGCTGTACATTATATGTTTTGATAAAATCTGATCCTCCTGGAGCCTCTTTCAACAATCACGGGGTATGATGCCTCTTAACACTATTCAGTTTCATGTTGTAAATACTAAATTTGTTACTGCACATTTATCCCTTTGCTTTGCGCATAAACATGTATTTAGTATGTGTTGAAGTCACATCTAAATGTATTACATTTTATGAGAAAATATACATTATTCATAAAGGGGACGCCTTTCTCACATCCTCCCCTGCTTACACAGACAGTACAAAATGAATTTTTCAGTTTCCCACTTTGAAGAGCGAGAAATGCTAACAGTCATTGTGCCATGACCAGCAGTGAAGGTCAGGCCGCGTGACTACAAATAAACATGACCGAAGAAAGTCAGCCAAGAGCCGACGGTCGGAAGCTGTTGGAAAATGCTGTCTAAAAGCTTTGTCCCTGGGGAATTTTTTGAAAAACCCACATCCGTAATCCATCACGAAGAACTGCGATGAATATCCATAACGTCAGTAAACAGTCCCCCCCGCCCGAAGAATATTTCCCGTCTCTCACGAGTGGGGAAATTCAGAAGGCCAGACGGAGGGCCTTTTAAAAAAACGGGTCTTGTTTTCCGTTTTCCCTGGAAAAGTAATTATTGTGGGGGGCATCACTCAGAAACCCTGACAGGATTTAGGCTTTGGCCCAGCTTGCACAACCAGTATCGGGAATGATATGCAGTTGGTCTCCCATTGCTGCAGTTACAGCCTCCACTCTGATGGGAAGTCTTTTCACTGGATGTTAGAATATGGCTGCAGGCATTTGCTGCCTATGGAGTTTGATAGGTTTGAAATGAGGGCTCCGGGATTTTCTTTATTTTCTCTCATTGTACCTATGAGACCCAGCCCCAATCATTAACGTTTGCTCCAGGCCAAGGAGAGTTCACATGCTTTTAGCCTTCTACTTCATGTATGATATCTAAGAAAATCAGAAAAATATGATCATGTCACAAATTTCCAAAGTGAAAAGGTAATTTTAAAAGTGGATTGCAGGTTACTTCAGACTCTTATGACAAATGATGACTATTTATGTCTCCCCCCAATGGGAGGGAGGACATATTGTTTTTGTACAGTTTCCCATGTGCATGCGCGTCCGCAAAGGCATTCCCACCATTTCTGGACCATAACTCAGAAACTGTTTGAGATACGTATTTCCATGAAAATTTGCACACATTTGCATCCGGTGCTGCAGATGTGCCTTTTGCTGTTTTGTGGTTAACTTTTCTAATTTCTTCCTAAATGTCTGTGAACATCAGTGAGGGATGGCTGCCTTGGAGTGGGGGGAGATATTTGTTTTTTCCTTAAAAACAATCTTTAGTTATCTTTATTCTACAAGAAGGCTCTAACTCTGAGCACATTTGGCGGCCTTGAGAAATTCTCAACCAACAATATGCCTGATTTTGGGCCTTCATTTAAGCACCAAACAAACATGATTACTGCAAGGCTAGTGAGAAGATTCACTGTAACTTAATTGACTTCACAGCGCCCACAAAAACACATAAAATGATCGAAGTGTCCCTAAAGGGCGCCACTAACAGATTGTCAGGCTCAAACAGACTGACAGACGGGTTCATTGATTTAGCCGTCAGATTGCTTTCAGATTCACAGAATGGTAAACAACTTTTCCTAATCACATAGAAAAAAAATTCTTCCACAGTGTGCAGTATGACATGAAAAAGGAGCATCTGGTGTGTTATCACACAGTAGGCCTTTAAACAGCGAGACTTTTATTGACAGTCCGTCAGAACTCTGAATGATCAAAAGCAGAGTGATTCATGTGGCCTTCCTCTTCACCACGGGTGAACACAACTTCCGGCACAGATGAAATTTCTGGCACTCACGCCCACCTGTTCCGATGACATCTGAAGCATGTGGCCCAAAGCATGAACGCCGATCCATGATTATCCAGTAAACCAACTGATTTTTTTTAATTCTCAAAGTTTATATTACATTTCAGTCCGGTAAACTCATGTATTAAGATTGAAAAAATTTATTGACAGGTAAATGTAATGACATTTGAGTTTGGCAGAAGGTTCTGCTCTGGAGGAGCTCTCTAACATGCATACCAAGAACATACTAAACAACAACAAAATTAAGTAGGGAGCAGAACTTAAGAATCTCCCCACTGTCAGACACAGCAGAACCAAACATGTGGAGGCTGGGGTGGAGGTGGCAAGCAAAAAACATTTCTCAGCTTGCATGTAAGGCATCAAATTGAGCAGCAAAGGTGTTCGAACTGATTGTGCTTAAAGGTACATTGTGTAGAAATTTCTCCCATCAAGTGGTGAAATTGCATTTTGCATTCAAAAGAATAGTGCTCTCTAGCGCCTCACTTTTTCAAAGGCGTGTTGCAACTACGGAAGCCGTTATGTACCAAGAAGCTATGACATCATGTCATCCAATACCACTTCACAATACCACGCTGAACAGCGGTCTACGGCGGAGTGTTTGTTTTTGATACAAACTCTCAGACCGCTTTCGCACAAGGTACGATTCTTCTGTACCGTACCACAGTGCAATTGTCCCCTCTCCCCGCTGGTCAGCTTACTCACTAGTAATATCGTACCATACCTGAGTGTGCCAATATTCCGACACAGTGCGTTGCAGTATGCACCTTGGTAGTTTTAAATGGGGAAAAATACAGAAAGAAGGAGTAGTTAACTCTTGCGTAGAAAGAATTCCTTATCCAATCTCTGCTTTTTTCTCTGGCTTTTTATTTGCCAGTACGATTTTACAAGGAGGCGCCAATATGTTTTGGGGGATTTTATTATTGAGAAGAGGCTTTAGAATATTGATATCGCGAATGCGTGCTGCGCGTGCCCTAGCAACTCGGTGTGTCATCAGTAACATGGATTACCACATATAGCAGCACAAGAAATTAAACTCGAAATTTTCTTGACTGAATTTCATTGGCTAAATCATCAAAATTGCTAAAATTGCTCCCTACAACTGTCAAACGTGAGTCTGTCATCTTGGATTTGCCCGGAGACGCCTGTCAAACAATAATATTACAACTTGATGGCAGGCGTGAGAGCATCATTTACCACCGTTGTCTATTTTCCTAAGAAACGTACTGATGGAGGTAGTAGGCATGATGAAATGCCACCCTTATTCCATCAAACATAGCCTATGCTGCTATTCACCAACCACGCTGTTTACCTGTACATGTTCTACTGTTATGCTGCCTATATAATGAATTACACCACCAAGCAATGAAAAAGCTTGTAATTTAGACAGTAACATTTACTTACCGGTCGAGAAGAAAGCAGGCAACTTCAGCATCCCTTAGAAAGTCTTTCTTATCCATTAGCTCTTTCCACCTGGGAAAAGCTACCCCGATGTTTACCCTCGTTTTTTTTAATTCGCCGGTCACGTTGCCTATTTAATTCCCTTTTTTGCTTTTTTGACGACGAGAATTCCTTCTCCTGTGGCTCGGCATAAGTATGATCCTCCATTATGAACTAAAGTGCAGTGCAGGCTTTCAAATTTTCCGGAGCAATGATAAGCACCTCTCGCTGATCTCCTTCTCCGTTTCAGTCAGGCTGGCTCCAAACGAAAACGTGTTGTGGCAAATTAGCTAGTACCAGGTAGTGCTTTATGTCTGTCTCGGCGATAGTAATTTCTCAAAATGGCGGAACGACATGGACGCATCCTTGGACTTACCCGTGCAATGTAAATATAGATAAGAAATTCTTCGCTTACGAGGATAAGTCAAATTAATGGCAGAGGTAATATTACACCAATAACGACATATAAATGAATGAAGGCATTGATTTTAGCTAATAAATCACTTAAAACACTACACAGTGTCCCTTTAAATAGACCAACGTAATAGGTTCTTTGCTGTTGCCGTTCTGCGATTGGTGCACACTCGCTGATGCAGATAACCGCATAGGTGATGAAGAATGACCCGAGTTTCCTGTCTGAACTAGTTCCACTTATTTTGAAAACTCTTGAGGTAAACAGTACTGTATTACCAAGATGTAAATAAATGGTTGTCCTCCTGACAGATGCAGGTGCCAGTGTTTGCGCTAATGTGAGTAACCGTGTATGTGTGTGAGTCTGTTCGCACATTTGTGGTAGTGCTATAGTGGGAAACTGTGCAATTGAGCATATTTAACATGGCGGGGAGACCAGGAATGATAAGATGATCCACTATTAAGTTAGATGAAACAATACATCAGATGAAACAAATGCAATAGTGCCTGTAAATTGTTTGTCCCATGATTAACTGAAACAGCCTCTGAGACAAAAAATTGTTGGCAAAAAGTCTTATTTGCAAAGAAGTATTTTGATGACTATTGACTAAATTGGTTCTAGGAACTGGCAAATGACACACTTTTGTGACCTAGTTCTCCCATGAGAGGTATAATGATGTTTGTGGGCAGAATTATGTAGCAGTATAATGGAACTATTCTAGAAAATGCATTGGATTCATTATCTCTTATTTGAACTGCTGACATAAATTTCAACATTTTGTTACGTATGTTACATAGTCAAAAAACAATTATAATAAGCAATTTAAAACATCAGTTTTTGTGTATGTATCTCTGTCAAAAGTGTGGTGGCTATTTCCATACTGGAAATCTTTAAGTTCATGAATTCATGCATTTTTGCAAGATTTGCACTTTAATTGTTTGTCTTTTCCAGTTATTTTACTTCACTGGTTATCTATTTTGCAGAAAAACAGTATATGGGTAATAATATTTTGTCTTTCCAGTTTCCATATGCCTATTCATGTTCTTTCTGTCTTTTCTCTATTGTTATCCACACAACCTTTGATCCAGACGACAAAGCAGACCATTCTCAACAGTTGATTTAAAAACCTCTGTCATCAGCCATGCCTGATTCTACATGTACCAGGTTGACTCCTTTAATTTCATTTCCGCCGCGTTTAGAACCCCCGTCTCCATTCTTTCTTTGCCACTGTTTTTCAAATAAAGACCAAATCTCTGTGTTTTCACATTCCAGTGTGTTCAATATATTATAATGACAGGTTGAAAATAGCTGAAGCAGTGACATAATCAATGTCATTTTCAATGAGTGTCCATAATGAATGTGTAATCGTGGTTTTTCATACAGTAGAGCATGATCACCAGGTGAGTCAGTGTGTCTTTGCAGTATGCCCTACTTCCACGGTGGAAAAAATACAGGTATGTGATCAACGCATTTTAATTGTAATCAGAGCACAATAAAGGGCCATTTAGTGAATTTTTTTACATTCATGTAAGACTGAGCCAGCCAGGCCCATTCAGTTCAGTTCAGTCTATTGGGGGAAAAACTGTGTCATAGGCATCAAATTATGTAACTCTGTCCTTCAGCCTAGAGAGGAAGAGATGAGATGGGAAATTCCAGGTCAGTGTTGCCAGTCACATTGATTTGTCAGAGCTATAGGTCTGAATAATAGTGAGATCATTTTTCCTACAACTTTTCTGTAAAAAATCTGCCTTTCGTTTCTATCAGATTTATTCACTTACGCAAATACAACTAACAAAAATATAGCTCCAAGAAGGACTCTTCAAACACTGTGTACCTCCTATGCCAAAAGCAGTGAACAAGCTGATCAATATACATACCCTAATTGGCAAAAGAATATACATTATATGTATCAATGGGCCTCATGCAAGAAGCGATATAAGAACACATTTTCTCTTATTTTTGTTCGTATCCCTGATTTTTTCTTACTTTGTTGTTACCCATTGATTTCTGGGATGCATCAATGTTTTCTGACTTTTGCTCTTCTATTAGGTTAGGGAAAATTTTACGAGAGGTCGAGAGCACTCTTACCGAGATAAGAGAAAACAGAAAAATGTTACCTCTGTCCACAAATTATTCGTCCAATGCACGGAAGCACACGTTTTAAAACCTAAACATTAAAAATGCATCATATAATCAAATTTTGATTGTTTTATGTTCTTGAGAAATTATAATGATTTTATTATATAATTCTTGGGCTAAAGTGTTTGGCCAGTTGATCTTAATTAGGACTAAGCTATAAAAACCCTTAGATACTTACGTGTGTTCTGCTTCTGAATGGCTTACCTATTGCTGTTGGACGCTTTGGCCATCCAGGCCTTGCGCAGAGAGCGTGTTTTTGGAGATCGCGCGGATCTGTTTGCTGACAGATGAATGGCTACTCGTACCAAATGTGGAAGCAACCGTACTTGAGCGCGGAACATTACTGTTATGTACTACGGCTCTCTTGTTCTAACAAATGCAGCGGCGAAAAGATATCTCCATTCAAACGAAGAAATTCAATGCTTGCTCGAAATGTAGGCAGACAAAAACATACAATCACAACTGGATACTACATGCAAAAATTCAGTGATTTATGGAATATCTTGTGGTTATCACAGAATAACAGAGCAGTGCCATGGCAAACTTAAGAAAATGCAACTGCAATATTTCAAAGTGCAGGACGCGGAGCCAAAGTCTGGCTGCTCAAGTTATGAGATAGATAAATTTTTGTGATATGAGGCACTGGACAGCATAATCGGCCAAAAACTCAAGGGCGAAAGAATTCTGGATGCAACATCCACCTATACCGAATGTAATCAATACATTTTCGGCTTACCTTCATGTTTGGGTACCCAGAGAAAGATTCGGATGTCTAAAAACATCAAGCATTCAGTCAAGAAAAATTTTTAGTTTAATTTTTTGTGCTGCTATACGTGGTAATCCATGTTACAGATGACACACCGGGTTGCTAGGGCACACGCAGCGTATGCATTCGCGATATTAATATTCAGTATTAATATTCTAAACCCCCTTCTCAATAATAAAACCCCCCGAAATATATTGGCGCCTTCTTTTAAACTCGTTCCCCATTGAAAACCACCTCGGTGCATACTGCAACGCCCTGCATCGGAATTTTGACATGTATACAAGTGGACTCGGGTACGTTACGATATCACTAATTTGAAAGCTGACCAGCGGAGAGGGAGGGGGTACGAAACAATCGTACCTCATGTGAAAGCGCTCTAGATTGCTATGAGCAGTCGGCTCTTTACACACGGCACGTCACCTGCCCTTATATGGTGTTTAGTGGGTGTCATATTTGCTAATTTAAAAAAACCGGCCACGCGCTTCCAATTTACGATCAAGTGGGATTCAACAATCAGCGCTCATAGGTAAGAGCAGATTTGGACGATAAGAGTGTTTGGTGCATCTGGAGTTTTTTTCTCTTATTTTTTCCTCTTAGCAAAAAAATAAGAGAAAATATAAGAGAAATTTAAGAGAATATTGCTGCATGAGGCCAAATGTGTGCATGTGCTTCTTGTGTAAGAGTGTAGATGAAGCACATTAAATGTCAGATATAGGCAAACATATATGAAGAACACAAAGAAAAAATAATCAGAGTCCAAATTTAGCTTTTTTGTATAATTTATATTATTTATTATTATAATATTTATAATAATATTGTACTTTTTTTTGCATATTTTTTCAGTGCTTTGTTTTCTAAGATTGTTTTGAATTTTTAACTCATCATTTCTCCACAACGTAAAAATGTGACTGATCATTTTTCCATTGTGGCCTTCACATACATACAGAAGTCTCATACAGAAAAAAATGCAATATAAAAAAACTTTTTGTGAATATAATAATTTCAAAATCTGATTTATGACAATGCTTTATGAATTTGCCAATTCAACCATCAGTACTAATAAATTACGGTATGTAAGACACGTCTCAATTTACACATTTTCATACTTATACAGTATATTGAATACCACCAGAATGTTTTGAAATATAGATTCCTCATTAATCATACAGAAAGCTATTTCACGGTCATTTCTTATTTTCATATTTGCCCTGCCCATAAATTACTGAGTGCCCATGAGTGTATTGATCTTAAAAGGAGGTGGAGACAGGTGCATTGATAGTGCATTACTCTCTTCAGGCAGCAAAAATCGATTGCCAAACAAAAACCTGCTCTAGAGTCAATTGTCAGGTTTTGACTGCTATTTTAAGGATTCATTATTAAAACAGTATTATGCACGTTTGTAGGTGTGTGCACAACGTGTGTACACTCTGCTTGTTGGCACAAGTAGCAGCAGAACACACACATGCAAACGATTAAAAATACACTCCTAGAGTGCAAACCTCCGCCAAGGCAGCACAGTCCAAATTTTGCTGAGTGGGAGCAAAGTCCAGTTATCGCGTGTCATGGTATTTCAAGATGGCTGCCGTGGCGGCTATAATGTTTGCTGCCGTGGCGGCCATATTGTTTGATTGATCACGGTGAAAATCAATAAGGTCCATCCATGATGTAATAGCGACCCACCCACAAAATTTCAGAGATATCCGTTTATTTTTTGAGTTATCTTGTTCACAAACAAACAGACAAATAAACAGACAAACAAACAAAGGCACTGATCACGTAATCTCCTGCCAACTTCATTTGAAATCCTCATGTACCATTTTCAAAGGTAATTTAATCAGGCATGCACAACAGTAATGTTGCAATGAAGGGAATCCATGAAGAGCTAAGGATGTCCTCTTCCTTGGCAAATTGCATAGAAATGGTGAAAATACAACTCCAATTCCGAAATAGTTGGGATAAAGTGTAAATTGTGAATAAAATCAAAATGCAATGCAAATCAAACCAGCCAGTATTTTATTCACAATAGGACAGAGATAACATAGCAAATGTTGAAACTGAGAAATTTTACAATTTTATTCACAAAATGAGCTCATGTCAAATTTGATGGCTGCTACAGGTCTCAAAAAAGTTGGGACAGGGGCCTGTTTACCATGGTGTAGCATCCCCTCTTCTTTTTAACACAGAGTGGAGGCGTCTGGGCATTGAGCAGACAAATTTCTTGAGTTTAGCCATTGGAATTTGATCCCACTCTTGTTTAATACAGGCTTCCAGCTGCTGGAGAGTTTTGGGTCTCCTTTGACAGACTTTTTGTTTAATTATGCGCCATATGTTCTCAATCAGTGAAAGATCAGAACTGCAAGCAGGCCAGTTCAGCACACAGACTCTTCTACTACGAAGCCATGCTGTTGTAATAGCTGCAGTATGTGCTTTTGTATTGTCCGGCTGAAATACACAAGGCCTTCCCTAGAATAGACGTCATCTGGAGGGGAGCATATGTTGCTCTAAAACCTTTATATACCTTTCAGCATTCATGGTGCTTTTTAAAACATGCAAGTGTCCCACACCATATGCACTAATGCATCCCCATACCATCAGAGATGCTGGTTTTTGAACTGAACGCTGATAACAGGAGGGGTGGTCTTTCTCCTCTTTAGCCCGGAGGACACGACGCCCATGATTTCCAACAAATTTGTCAAATTTGGATTTAGAGTTACTTTGGAAATGAAGTTACGTCACACTGTATGACTATAATGCATTTCTAAAGGTTTTATTCATTATAGAGATCAGGTGGCTCCTCTTCATTCCTTTTCCCCTTTAAAGGTCATAACTTTTGACTGGTTCTTTCCAAGAATTTGTATGACTTTACAGGCCATACAGCAAGCATTTGGCTTGTGATTAGTTTGGAGGCCGTAAACAAAGCATTCTAACAGAGTCACCAACACACATCGCCTTTTGCATGACTCTTCCACTGTATCATGAAAAAAATTACATTTGAGCAATATCAACATCTCTGCATTTAGAAGTAGCACATAGCCGTCACCTTGTTTTACAGACATTAAGCTCGGGAAAAAAAAATCCATCCCTTCTGCTGTCTAAATGATAATTTAGTGCTGCCTCACAGGGAATGCTCTGTCTTGTTGCTAAGGAACTGTGTATTATGTGGACTGACTCTGTGCCAGATGAATAATCTATATAAGCATACACAGTGAAAATGTCAGGTTGTACTGGTTTAAGCTTACTGGCTGTGACCCATTGAATATTGAGTTAAATTGTGTGAAACAGCGTACCCCATTTCCATAAAAGGAACATTTGGCAAAGCCATACATTAAACATGACTAAATATTATGGTGCCCACGGATGAAAGGATGTTGAAAACCTTACACTCTTAGACGATGGTACAGGACATTATAACATTTTTATCTCCACTGCCAATGTGCTTTATTCCTTGATTTTACTGTTGGAAAACTCAAAGGCTCTTCAAGTTGCTCTGATTTTTATCAGTTTCTGAAGCCCTTGCCACATTGCCTGCCTGAGTAACACGTACGTGTCACCTACCCGGCAAAAGTAGTGCGCAAACTATTTGTAGTTCATGAATAGTTCATGAACAGTTTGCCAATTACCAAAAAGTTCCTCACATGCTCTTCAAGTGTTCATGAACTATGTTTCTCCAAAAGTTCATGAATTCATAAAAGTTCAAAAGTTCATATTTTCATGAATGTAGATATTCATTAACTCTTCATGAATGTTTACGAACTATTCAGGAATAGTTCAGGAATAAGTTCATGAACAGTTCATGAATTTTTTTCCATGCACAAAGTTCATGAACAGCCATTTAGTGTTCAGGAACGGTTTATGAATAATTCATTAACTTAAATCATGAACTGTTTATGAACTGTTCCTGAACAGTTCTTCATGTTTTCAACAAGGCTCTTGCTTTTCATTTCAGTACCTATGCTAACAGGTTTGGGCAGCCACACAATTTGCATATGTCACGGTGGTGGGGAAAGAACCAAGGTGCAGACTTAAAGGTAAAAGGTAATAAACTGAAATGTATTGTGACGGTGGTCTGGCAAGCAGGAGTCGATAGTGGGCCAGCAGAATACAGTGCACAATCACTTAGCAATCTCCATGTCAAAAACAGGCTGTGGGCCAAAAACTGGCAGGATCAAAGGAATAATGGCACTGACACAAATCAGACAAGTTGGAGTAAAGCAATGCCAAGAAAAGCTAGCAAGCAGGCAAACTATACGAGAAAGATGGACAGACACAGGTATAAAAACACACAAGACTTAAACAAGCAAACAAGACGAAAGTGAGGACTACAGCATGAGAAATGCAGGAAAGGAGAGACAAGGAATGAGACAATAATTGAAATCAATCAACAAATCCAAAACTGATACGGATATAACACAAAAAGGGAAGGTAAACAGGTCCATGGACATGGCAAACAAAGAAAAACATGATACACAAGCGATATGAGTGGCATAAAAAAAACAAAGATAGCAGAAAAGCACAAATTAAAAAACAAATTTATAGAAAGAGGATAACAAGGAGGAAGGCAGGGCAAAGACAAAGGAATGAAAACAAAAGCACATGGACAATCAACCAATAAACTGAACCTGACAGGTACTGACCACGGAAAGGAAAAGCAAACAGTAATATGAATGTGAAAAAAAAACAACAGAACTGAGGAAACCTGACAGCGTGAGCAGCGTGGCTGCAATGGCACCTCATCAAGACATTCAGAGTCTCGCCTGTTTTTTCCATCATTTTCTGTTATTGACACACGCACGGCTCTCAGCTAAAAGACTGTAATAATGAATTAATCACATTGCTAGTATTTAGGAATTTGTAAACTGGTAGTCCAGTCAAAACCATTTTAATCAGGACAGACTAGTTTTCACGATCAATGATGAATTGACCAAACACAAATAAATCCTTAAGTAAAGTCTCAATTCAGGGCTGATAACTGATCATGGGCAGAATCCCATGATCGTGCAGCATCTTTAACCCCTATCTGCCTTCCTTTGAATGTTGAATGTAGACTTTATGCTGCTGCTGGTGGTCAAATGATCGTATCAGCATCTGACATGATTCAGGAACTGCTGATTGGAATGAATAAGAAAGCAAACAGCTAGATGATGGGATCCCACAGGGGAGTAAGAGGTTTAGCTTAACATGAGGAGTAGTGAATGAGGCAGTCTTCCTGATTGAACTTGTGTTTAAATTCAATTATTTAAATCATTTAAATTAACCCTTTGCTGTGCAGTGGTTAATAAAGTAAGCAAACCGACCCACCACCCCTTAATAGGCAGACAGAAGAAGAGTCATGTAACAAAGGGTTAACATCACAGGTGTCTCAGGTGGCCTATTTTCTTCATGATTGCTATACTTTTTTTTTTTACAAAATATTTTTCAATTGTACAAATAACTGAGGAGCCAACTTATCCATTTGTAAGGGGGAAAAAGTCTTGAACTTGAAGCAAAATATAGAGGCAAGACAAGCACACAGCACTTCAGATTCAGCAGAGACAGAACCCAAACTCAAAGCTGAAAGATGGGACTGGCAGTTGCAGCACTGCAGCAATAATGCCATCTTTGTGGACAGCACACGCATGCTAGCCGCAGCAGTTGAGAGAGGTAGACATCAGGCTCTGGTAAAAGTAGGCAGTGAGGCCCTGGGACAAGGGGAACTGCAGCTTGTTGCTGTAGTGGAGAGCTCAAAGGTCATCGTGCATTTATCTAGCTCTCTCTCTGCCATAAGAATTTGTATTTATTTTTGTAGAAAATTGAGCCCAAAAGAATTCTAAGCCCACCCGCATTTGATTAAGTTTCATTAGGTCTAAATAAGAGTTGCCTTGGGAGTCTTGTTCAAATATTACCTGCTGGGCAGTTGATGATTTCATTTAAGACTCATTTAAAACAATAGGTCTCAAATGTGCGGGTATGTTTAGTCCTGATTAATCTTTCTTCACTTTTCATTCTGTTCCCTCAGGTCATCACACTCCCCCATCTCAGCACAGCAGTTAAACTCAGGTTAAGATTGCCTCTCATGAGTTAACATAGCATATTGTTCAGCTTGTTTGTTTCTTTGCCCAGTGAATCTGATAGTCTTTGTACTTTGTCATTACTTGATACCATCCTACCACAAGGTTTTTAAATGCAATTTAGACTATTTATCATTCATTAAACTTGGATCAACCACAATAAAGAAAACTCCTGTATTTGATTTGATTCTACTTATCATAATTATCCTTATTTTTCATTAAATCCCAATATAAGCTTTCAACGGAGCAAACTGGAAGAGTGATCAACCGACCAAGGCCCGTTTTAGCATAAAGAATTTTGAAATTTGATTTGTGACTGTTATATTTTTATAATAATTATAAAAATAAAATAAACCATCTATAATATCATTTATAAGCTGCGCAAGGGGCTCTAGCACATAGTGCTACTTGTGTTTAACATTCAGAGTTTTGAACAATTTTAAGGGTGTTGAGTGTTGGAACGGCTGGATTCAGTTCGTCACCTAAATAATCCCCATCTCCTCAACAATTACATGTTCAGCTAAGACTTGGGTCACTTCCATTTAGGACCAGTCTGGTTTAAGAATTACTACGAATTTTGCACAGTAATTCCTGATCCAATTCGGTTTTAAATTGGCTTTTAGCATTTCAGTGTATGTCTTGTATACAACTGACCTTATTCTGACAAGACCCATTGGTTCCCCAGCTTTTCAAAGTCCTACATGAATATTTAAGACATGAATGCCTTTGGCGAAATAAATTGTTTTACTGACTCTGGAAGTCACTTGAGCTACGTTCAACATTACAAGGCCAAAGTGACTCAAATATGATTTTTTTGCCTGGATTTGAGACAGATCTGAAGTTTTCAGGGCTTTGTGGACACAGAAAATAATCTTATATCCGACCTTTGAATCAGATTTAAATCCCTTTCATTTGTGGTTCTAGATCAGTTACAAATCTGATACATGACCATGTGACATGCATGCAAACGGTCAGGGGTGCGTTTCCTTAAAGCACAGTTGCTAACTAAGTTAGCAACTTAAATAGTTCGTCCATTCACGGTCAACGATTCCAAATACTTAAGTTAGCATCTGTGATTTCAGGAAACGCACCCCAGATTGGAAACTGTGAGGTTTTCTGTCTGTGCACATATGCTGAGCGCAGTTAAAAACCTAAAAACCGCCTTCCCTCCCTCATCAGGTACAGCTGACGGACTGTTTTCTATCCCCGAGGGCGAAATCCTGTCTATTTGTCTGCTTCAAGTGAGTACATTTTCTCAGTTTAGGTTTTAATACCATACTGTAAGTGCTCTCACAAATCTGACGTTTTTGGTTGTTGGTGACGCAGATGACTCGAGCAAAAAACGTATCAATGCGCGCATGCCAGCCTTTTTCGGGGGCAGATGCGCTCATATTATGGATACATAAAGGTCACCTGAAATTATGAATATAAACTGTCGAGATAGGCAAGCCCGATCCGAGCAAAATTAAGAATTGAAGAATGAGGCTTGTAATGTGAACATAACGTTGCTGAACACTCTGAACTGTTTCCACCGCATTCCCTTCATCTAAGCTGCAAATTAATTTCAGTGCCCCAGCATCCCCAAGACTCTGGAGTACATGGGGTATTCATTATTTTCAGTGGTAGAACAAGAACTAAAATGTAAAAGTGCTACTGCCTCAGAAATACTGTACTTGAGTATGAATGAATGAATGACCGTTGCATTTTTGGAGTACTTCCTCATAATTGCAAGTGACCTGTATCTTTGCGTAGTGCGAACACATCAGCCCTCTGAAACAGCAGGCATGCGCACACTGATAGGTTTGAGAGGGCACTCACGGTATTAAAACCTGATTCAAACCGAGAAAATGGACGCACGTAGCGGATGTATGGATGAGATTTTGCCCTGGAGGACAGTCAGCTGTACGTTATAAGGTTGAGAAGGCGAAAAAGGTTTGATGGCTTGCTTTTTAAGTTTTTAAAAACTTTTCTCAGCGCATGCATATAGGGAAAAAGCTACATGAATTCCGATCTGATCATCCTCATTCATGTTGCTCATCAGATTTGTATCCGATCTAAGACCACATATGAAACTGGCTCAACTCTGATTTGAAGATAGGGGATAAAATCAGATTTCTGTGTCCAAACAACCCTGAAAACATTATATCTGTGTCACATTAAGGCAAAAAATCTGATTTGAGTCATTTCAGTCAGATAATGTGAACTTATGCCTGCTACACACTACAGGATAATCGGGCCGATTTTTGTCCCAATCTCCCCCTTCCGATCAAAGCCAGCAAAGGCCCGATTGTCTGATTTTGCAAACAACATCATGTCAGATTTCCTGTGGTGTGGGGTGTGTTAAGAGTGATTTTGTCCAGTATGATCCCCACGGAAGGAGACGTCGTAAATAATGAACATGTTTAATATTTGCGACTAGAAATCCTGCAGTGCGTGGGGTGCTCCGTAGTGCACACCACACACTATAAGATCAGAAGAGAGAGATTTTGTGTGATCTGTCTTTTGTCATCATCAAGTGTGTGGTCTCTAAATCTGTGAAGGTTTGAAGAATCCTGTAATGTGTGCCAGCCTTTAACATCGGTGACTGGCTAGAAAGAGCCAAGTGGGAATTAAGCCAGGACACCGGGGAACACCCTACTCTTGCTAAAGAGTGTCATGGCGTCTTTATTGACTATAGTGGAGAGATGGGCAATGTCGGTCCTGGAGGGCCATTGTGTATGCGCATTGTTATTTCTAGCAATTATCCCAATTAATTGAGCTGATTGGTTGCGTGAACAAACAGGGATTTGCTTATGCAAATGTCACATATAAGGAGACAAAAACAATTTTGAGTGGACATTCATGAGAATTTTAAAAAATGCAGCTGAAATGCCAGATTTCTTAAATGACTTGGCTAATTAAGGTAATTAACGGCCCTTTTTTGGCAGAGGACAGATGCAGCCCTCATTGCCCAACTCTGCCATAGGGAGACATGACCTCAGTTTAACATCTCATCTGAAAGACAGCATCTCCTACTGCACAGTTTCCACATTACTTCACTGGGGTATTGGGGATAATTTGACCAGAGGGAAGATCACCATTTAGTCCACCAGTATCACTTCCAGCACCAGATTGGTTTACCCAGGTGGTCTCCCATCCAAGTGTTAAACCAAGCCTGCTTCTGCTTTGCTTCATCTACTAGGCAGAGCAGATTGAATAGTGGCATGGCTGCTGAGCAGATTTACTGTGAGTGAACCACAATATTACTCAAGAAAGAATACGTCTGTCGATCAAGGGCGTAGGAATGAGTTTAACATTGGGGGGGACCAAGGGCGTAAGTTTAATCTGACAATTGGTAGGGACATGTATGTGATGTGAGCGCACATAGCACGCAAGCTGGAAAATTTTTGTAAATCTGAGTGCAGATACTGCCTTTACTGTATACAGAGATTATCTGGATGAGTGTTTCTCCGTTTTTTTAATTAGGCTACGCAAGGTGCCTCCAAAATGTTCATAGACAAAGATGCCACATACATAAACTTGCCACAACCTTAACTGACAGCTGCAAACCATCTCAGCGCACTCATGAAACCCGCTCAGATCTAGTAGCCTGGACATTGATACCAAATGAGTGGATATAAAACTACGTTAGCAAGCCAGCTCGCAATCCTCTCGATTAAGCATCTTAATATGCGGTAATGCAATTGCAGCCGCGATAAACACCTCAAAATGGACCATCGACTATGAATTGGACAAGCCGCAAACCGAGCTTTAATCGGACTGGATCATGTTAAATTTACGATTACGTGTTTCTTTCATTTCCCCCACTGAGCCAAGGTTTGTTCGGACATTTTGACTTTCAAAGGTTATATTTGCTGAACATCATGAAACTAACTTTAATGCGTTCCCTATAATTCCACAGAACAAGTCATAATTATGACCTCTCCTGAAGCCCTGATACACCTGTATCGTCAACAGCTTGCTCTGTTTCTCTAGCTTGCTGCTGTGGTTCCTGCATATAAAATAATTAATTAATAATGGCACCTTCGCGGGATTTCTCCACTGAAATTCACCTCATAATTTGACATATCCACCTGGCTTATATTTAGCTACAACTGCTAGCAACCCGATTACTAACCAACATGTGACAGAAACCAGGTTTAGTTCGCTAGTTGAAACTTGCGAACATGTTTAATTAACATTCGTTGACCCTTATAGTACTGTGGAAATAATTAAAAGAGTTTCTGTCATCAGACCGCCTGCAGTCGACTGCTGCTGTCTCCCACCTCCCAAACACTCTCAGAGCCGGTGAGGGAGGGGGCGGGCCAGTGACATGACGCTGTGTTGCGCTTTCAAAATAAAAGCACGTTCGGTAAAAATGTCAAAATCAAATATTTTTCTCCTTCGCGGTATAATTTTTGGGTGGGACAAATGCGCCTGTCTCCAATATTGGAGGAGACACGTCCCCCGGTTCCTACGCCCATGCTGTCGATCAGTTAAGTTATTTAGGTATCTGAGCAGAAGTTAACGTTACTTCTATGTTTTTAAGTGATTTACAAAAAGCAAAGATTTCAAGGAAAGATAGAATATGATTCAACCATTCTCATGTCAGGTGAGTATCCGAATGAATGAACATTGCATTTACCTTACCAAGTACGCAGACGATACTACTATTGTAGCCGCAGTTAACAAAACCGGATATGATCAATCAAGTTGGGCAGTAAGTAAGCATATGGAATGGGCAACCAAAACTGTATGCCTTGTAATCTAGCGAAATGTAAAGAACTGACAATATGTAAAAAGGGTGTTTTGGCCACTCAATTTACCCCAGTTGGTAATATATCTCAGGCTAACCCTTTAAAAATTTTAGGTGTAACCTTTCAGAGTAACTGCCGCTTTACAGAGCATGTCATAGGAAAACTTTTAGACGCAAATAAATGTCTGTATATTATTAGATCACTTCGCCAGGAGGGCTATGCGCAGCTTGAAATCGACTATCGTTTCAATAACATTGTTTTAGCTAAGATTACTTATGGTATTTCCATTTATGGAGCCTCAGCGCCCGAACTGAATACTGTGCAGAACTTTTTAAATAGATGTTTTAGACGTAGATATATATCTTATCCATTGGATATCTATAGTATACTAAAAAAGGCGGATTTAAGTACTTTTTTTAAAGTTAGTAAGGACCAGGTACATCCCTTTTTAAACTATTCACCTAAGGTTAAAGCAATGTCAAGAAAGCTTCGTAATCCGAGCTGTCAGTTTCCTAAGATTAACTTTGAGCGTTTCAAACAATCTTATGTAAACAGAATAATTTTTAAATACAATCTTGCAGTAGATTATTAACTTCAGTTATCAATTATTATACATTTCTTAATGTTTTCTTATGTACTATGTATTACATTTTTTGTAATGATG
Source organism: Gymnothorax javanicus (assembly GCA_029692085.1). Classification (NCBI taxonomy): domain Eukaryota; kingdom Metazoa; phylum Chordata; class Actinopteri; order Anguilliformes; family Muraenidae; genus Gymnothorax; species Gymnothorax javanicus. Next base: position 31,547,027 of record CM056198.1, on the reverse strand, counting down.
GATATGTACTTTTATCTACTTAAAGAAATTTTGATTTGATTTGATTTGATTTACAGTGCTTCACAAATTTATTAGATCACCACCCAATGTAAGGTTTATGCCACAGCGGCCCTAAATTAACAGTATTGGTAATTACTAATGTTTTATGTTTCTGTAATGGTTAATCCCCCAGTATGCGCAAGCTCTTTAATTGAAATTATATTTTTAATGCTAAAATATAATAATTGTTATTATCCATGAATTTTTCGAATTTACTGTTTCACAAAAAAAGCAGAAAAAAATAGTTAAGCACATTATTATTTTTTGATAAAGATGCGAAATAACAGTTATTTACTTGAATTCCTGAACATAAAAATTAGTTTCATTGGTTGAATGCAAGAATGCAAGCTGTTATCAAAGCAAAAGGAGGAACTATTTTTTTTTTGTTTTTATTTGTGAATAAAGACAATTTAGTTGTTTTTTTGTTTGTTATTTGCCAAAGAAATAACAATATTATTTTTAGTTTGAGACAAGTTTTTGACAAATTTCTAAAATATTTATGTTTTCTCATTTTTATGACAGGTGGTGTAATAAATTTGTTAAGCACTGTATATTGCACCTCCTCGTAGATACTCAAAGCACTTTACAGTCATATAAGGTAATCTCATGTCCCCACCAGCAATGTGTGGCACCCACCTGGATGATGCCACAGCAGCCGTTCTGCACCGGAACGCTCACCACACACCAGCTTGAGATGGAGAGGGAGCGGAAAAATTGCATAGTTAATTAGATCAGGGGATGATTAGGTGGCAAGTTGAAAGAGCTAGGTGGGGAATTTAGCCAGGACACCGCAGAACCACTTACTTTTGTCGAAGAGTGTCAAGGGATTTTAATTATGACAGTGCATCTGGACCTCAGTTTAATGTCTCATCAGAAAGACAGATGGTGTGTTTTGCGTAGCAACATTTTTTTTTCAGTTTTAAATCTACCAATGACGGAGTGTTCGGGGATATTATGGTTTTGCCTTGGCTGTCATTGATGCGGCCTCCACAGATCTTTTGTGCTGGCACAATAACTTCCAGGTTTTTTTTTTTTTGGGTATGGCACGAAACTTCTTGTGTTCATTCTTTGTGCATAGAGAAAAAACCGAATGGTTTTGTGTGAACCTACGACCTTCCCTGTAGCACCACCACCAGGTCAAACTTTACTTTTCCAAAGCGATGACTGAAACATGAAACTTACTGTCATCATTTCTCACGCATATACTGTTGTTGGTCACCTTATGGCATTTACCGTAGTGCCATCACCAGGCAAAACTTTTTAAAAACAAACATTTTTGAAAAATTGCAATAACTCAAACTTTGATGGGAATCATGTCAAATCTGACTTCAATGTTCCTGGTGCATAAAGGAGTAAGTTATTCATTCTGGTGGCTCTTCAATGCTTCCTGTAGTGCCACCAACAGGTCAAAATTTACACTTCTAAATGCATTAACTCAGAATGTTTTGATGGAAATCATATCACAATTCTTGCGATCATTTCAGGTGCATAGTGAGGAGTCGTTATTGTTTGTCATCATAAGACGTTTGCTGTTGCACCACCATCAGGCAAATTATTTCATTTTTAAAAATGCAGTAGCTTGAACAATTTTTATGGAAATTCTCTAAAATTTGGTATTAACATTCCTGATGCACAGCGGAGGAACCTAATTGACTTTTATTGCTCTACTGCTTTTACTGTAGTACCACCATTAGGCAAAAACTATATTTCCAAATGCAATAAATCAATGTTTTAATGGGAATTAGATCAACTTTGTTGTAAACATCTTGGTGAAATAAAAGAACAATCCTGTTGTTCTGATTACTCAATGACCATTCCTGTAGCGACACCTTTAGGCCAAACTTCTCCAAAATGCAAACTGTTCTTGAAGGAATCGGGTAAAATTTGCTGTGAATATTCCTTGAGCCTAGTTCCCCTGTGCATTTAATAATTTACCACTTTTGCAATGCTGTAGTATGAGTTATTTTGTATTTTTCTCATTGATTAGTTTTTTCCCCCAAATGAATGCAGTAATGGTGCTCACTGTATGAGCAAACCAAGGACATGCAGGCTGCATTAAATATGAGTTCAATTTGCTTTATAGTCTGACCTAGTTCATTTTCAGTCTAGGTCAGTGCCTTTGTTCACAGATAAAGAAATAATCATAGATGACTCACATTTTTAGAGTTCATTTAATCCCTAATAGTTTTATATGAATAACTGGATTTTTTTTTATTATTATTTGGATAGGTAGTTTCAGAATAATACAAACATTATGGTGCAGCACTTTTTTAAACTGCGGGCAGATTTTACCAAAATTGTGGTCTGCATCAGCGTCCAGTGTCAAAATATATAGTCCAGGGAATAATGCAACTGGTTCAGCCCCAGTGGCAGGAAGGGGGAGTGAGGTGGGTTCAATGAGCCCACAATTTTGTGCCAAGAATCAACATCCCCATGGCTAACTGTAAATTTAAACTAGACTGTTAAAATTTTGAAAAAAAAAAAAGTCTTATTTCATTACTGAAAAAAAAAACCTCAAGTGCATTATGATGGGGAGTACCCATTCAGTCTCCGCCATCCTATAGCCTACTGCTCTGAACATGTTTCTTGATTAATTTTAATTTAGAAAATTGTTCGTCCGCTGTTATAATTGAATGAACGACTTAGCTTCCCATTACTATGGGTCCATTTCCTCTTTTCCTGCCTGAAATCTACTTTTGTGTTTATAAGGCATTTTGATTAGCTTTTGTTAAAGCAAGGGCAGGTCTCAGGTTTTCTATCTTGCTCAGAAGCTATCAAACTCAGGCCAAAAATCAAACTTCAATATGCATTGTTACACACACACAAAAAAAAATTGTCAACTGATACTGGATATGACCACAAAACACCCAACGCACATAGCCTTATTTCCAATAGATTCTTGCATACTATGAAAGACAGTACTCTCAAAGAGACCAAAGAAAGTATACAAATTGTGACCTTGTCAATTATCCAAATATGGATCATAGGTTCCAAATTCTAGCCCTTACACCCGCATGAAATTGATAATCTAGATTTGCTTGGACTTTTTGAGGATTTGACCATCGTCCCATTTGTTCATTGATCTGTCTACATTTTTATCAGGGATTGATACACAGCTCACTGGACACAGTTGGGTTGTTTACTGTTGTACTTCTGCCAATTGGTGTTTTATGCCTGCCCTTAAATTATCATACTGTGTTGATTTAACAAATCTTTGCAAGTCCAAATTTTACATTTGTAAATGTACCATTTTTAGCAGCATAAATAATTGCTTTCCCCTTTTGCGTTAGTGTAGTTGCGTGGGTTCCTACAATTCTATGAGTCTGCAATTCGTCAGACGATTTCCGCACTTCCTAAAACATAAATCATGCGTATTAAAAATCAAAGAGACAAATGTGTGATGGGTGGGGGGGATGGGAGGGAATAAGGGACGGGAAGTTACATTGAAAATGATCAAAAGAGAGATACGGTACTTTCCACCCACAGCCCTGCTGTGATTGGCTGGAGCCAGAGCTGACGCTGAGGCAGCTGGTTTATATAAAGCGTCCTTCAGCCTTCCCACAGCCACAGTTGTCTAAGGGATACACATTACAGCTATTCTCTCCACCAAAATCACAATGTGCAAAGGACTAGAATTGTTGCCAACCACATGTCTGGAGAGGTATGTCAGATTTTTCTAGTGATTGCATTCAGCTCTGCTGATAAATCCATGTCATAATACCAGTTGTAAATATGTTAACCTTCTGTAAATATGGTGTGTTTCTAACTGCAGATATCTATATTTTTATATTATCATTTTCTTATTATAGCTCAAAATATTCAATTAGGTTCAATGTTTTCAGTTGTATTTGCTTTCTTAAGCAAGAAGAAAATATATTTTGTTCAGGCATTCTAAAGTTTAATTAGAGCAAGGCAGGTTGGAAAAGGTAATGCTTTTCTATTAATAGCATCAATGAATAAGTGCAGTTGAATAAATTTTTACCATGATTCTTCTCCACAGAGCTAAAGAACTTAAGGCTCGTTTTGGCTGTATTTTTCAGAGGCCAGATCTATCACACAAAATGGATAAATTGAGGTAAGCTTGGTTCATGGTTCTATGCAGTTTTATTTAAAGATGTTTCTATTATTATTATTATTATTATTATTAATAATAATAATAATAATAAATCATTTATAGAGCACTTTTCAAAGCAAAGTACAAAGTGCTTCACAAAAGTAAAGGACAGGAGAAAGCAAATAGCTAGATACAATGAGACATACAGAGGATACAAGAATAAATAACCGAGAACTAACAAATAAAATATTTCAGATAATTTACAAGAAATTTAGACCAACAGAGCGAGGTAAAATAAAACCGGATATGCTTTTAGGTAAAAGTGTGTTTTAAAAAAGATTTAAAAGATAACACAAACTCCGACTGTCTAATTTCCTCAGGCAGTTCATTACAGAGCCTCAGGGCTCTAATAGACAATAACAAGACAACAATGTCTAAACATTAACAATGTTACCACATTTCTCATGTCCTTACGGTTATCTTCAGATGTTTAGCAGTAAGCTATCATCTTATGTAGTTGTGGTGAAGCAATGCAGCTAACTTGCAAATTTGTTTCTTCATCAGTAGGGTGCCCCCAGAGGAATGCATGGAGTGGAAAGAATCCTTTGACAGGCTCAATGGCGAGCAAACGTAAGTTTACTGCGCTTGCCCATGGTCTAAGTTTGGTCATGTCTGATGCAGACTAAGCCAGTCTCGCTTCTGCATCTTCCCAGATTTACATAACCCTCCAGGGTCCTGTACAGTAAACCCTGTGAGGTTTTGAGATCCTAAAATTGTCTTTGCCATTGATAGACTTCCCCAAAGAATTCAGACCGTCACAATGTTATCATATGTTCAGGAACAAATTGTATAACTTCATTGAGTAAAAAAGAAAAGGCTAATTTGTAACATTTTGCTTGCTTGACAAGGAACCTATCATGGCAGCTTTTTAACTCCATGTAAAATGCAACAATTACTGCACTGCTTTGCTGTCTTGCTATGATTCTTTCATATGTTTTATGGCTTATGTTATGTTTTTTTTTCTCTTTTGAAACAGATGGACCTTGTGCTTTCAGGGCCTTTCTGGTCTCTGAATACAGTGAAGAAAACCTTGATTTCTACTTAGCCTGTGAAGACTACAGACACAGTACATCCACAGCCAAGCTGTTTATCAAAGCAAAGAAAATCTATGAGGAATTCATTGGGAGTGATGCGCCCAGAGAGGTAATTTTCATTTTTCTAAAGAAAAATTGGACACATTATCATTCAAATGTATATGAAGTCAAGGCAACACACATTATTTTAATAGGCAGGGCTCTAAGAGTGTTCATCAAGATTTACTCATGGTCAGATTCTCAATAGACAGTCACATGATAAGCTAAAGAGCTACTATTAGCATTTAGCATCATTCTTGATCTTGGCAAAAAATATGATGTCGCAAAGGCCTGTACACAGATTAGCGAAATGACGTCACCTTTTTTTTCCTCTGTTTTCAGGTCAACATCGACCACGAGACCAGGGCCATCACCAAACGCAACCTGGAACAGCCCAGCCCGTCCTGTTTTGACCGGGCCCAGTCCAAAATTTACACACTTATGGAGAAGGACTGCTACCCTCGCTTTCTCCAATCGGCCATGTACTCCGAGCTCAATGGGCCGCTGTGCCGCCAAATCAGACGTCGCACAAGCGCTGATGAGAAGACACGAAAATGAAAGTCCTCTTCTTCTGCTACTGGCAGGATATTATCCCAAATGGTAGTGGATGGTCGAGAAGATACCCTGTGGACAAAGTAATAACTGTTGGAGCAGACAGTTATTCACTGGAAAAATTTCAGAGAACAGATACAAAGGCTGCCATTTGAGAGAGGCTGGCTCCTGTAGCATTTTTTCACTGATAACACACTGGAAGAAAGCATAACATTTGCACACAACCCATTGAAAGGATGCTTATAATTTTAAGTATGGATGGATTAATAGCATTTTTTAATCACTTTTCTTATGAGAACTTTTATATTTATTTAAATTATTTATTTATTGTTTCTTTGTTTTCAGATCATGTTGATATCAACCTGTTGACAAAAATCAAATACTGATGCGTATTTTTTATTTTTATATGAAAGTCGAATAGTTGTATTTAAATAAAATAATGAACATGAATCGAAATATTATCATCTTCTCTTGAATTTTAATGTTGGTATTACTCTGTTTTGTTTGTGGAAAATGCATTTTTATATTCAAGGCATATTTTGTGCATTGTGTGCATTCTCAGAAATAGGGGTACATTAGGAGTCCATTTCTGTCTGTCAAGGTACAATTGACACCAGGGATAACCAAATCTGGCCCTTGATTCCAAATCGTGCCCTGATTTTATTTTCTCCCAGCTGATTAATGACTCAACCAAACAATTGCTGCATCTGATTGTCTACACCAGACTCCCAGGTACATGGAAGGTACATGGAAAACCAACTGTTCTTGGTCCTCAAGGACCATGAGTTGATGGTCTCTTATCTACACTATTGTTCCCCCTAAGAGCTAATTAAATTACCTCTAGGTTACTATGTTTACCCTTTTAGGAGCTAAAAAGGCATATATATATACATATTTAAGAATACAGCAGGCATACCATAGAGGGCTCTGTCTCAGTGGCAAGTCGATGTACTCCTGAAGTTATAATGAATGTGCTGTACTTGTCCCATAATTTTTGTACCGTCAAATTACACTTGAACTACAAAAATAATTTGCATTAAACATATTTTGGTGATAAGATAGGGACCTATACGATATTATGTTAGAGGTTTCAATGTTGTGGCTGATCAGTGTGCATTTTTTGGATTATCAGTGCTGATAATCTGCTGATTGTCGGCAGCTGCGACAGCATACATTTCTGCAACGAGTTTTTCCCAGAAAGAGACATTATGGAGAGGATCAGTATTGCGATGGTGAGCCATCTCCATGGGGACCAATAATTAGCAATTTCTCTCCCCTACTCTCACCTCCAAAGACAACAGCAGCTGCTCACAGGCTTGAATGAGTCATAAGAGCGATCGCATCCCTCGCCTGAGCTCGACTCGCCAAACACCACACTTTGATTTGTTTATTTATTTATATTACTCCCCAGCAGAACGGCGGGGGAGGGCTGTGATTACTGGAACTGCGTGTTTGTGAGAATCTGTGTTCCTGTTATTGCAGCATGAAGGTCACTAACTTGCTGTTTTTGACAATTTATCATGCTGTGAGCATATCCCCGTAGCACTGGCTTAAATGCTTCTCACACCAGAAATTAAATGAACAGTTTATGGCAAGATTCAAAGTCATTGATTTCTAAATGAAGAAAATGAAAATGTAGCATATATAGAATCAAATAAATCTCTGCCATTACATCTTTGTATGTTGGTGTTCAGTGCACCAATGATTTTTTTGTTTTTTAGTAATGCAAAAGATACCTAGGGATCGATTTTCTGAATGCCCAATGTCTGACGAAACGTGCACAGATCGATCGCTACTTCTATTCCTATTTTCCTCCGGTTGCAATGACTAACTGGTTATTTTCTGCCAGGACTACAAGCATGAGGGCGAAGAGATGAATATTGACTGTGTATTTATGCTGTATTTTACAGGGCATTTTCCTACATGTAAAGTAGATGGCACCAGTGGTAGTGTGATATAAAATGAGGTCGCGCAAAGCAATATTTGGCATTGTTTCTGAAACATATGCCAGTCCAGGTATATGACTTTGGAGAACCATAACTAAACTTAAATGCTACTTTATTGTAATTTCACCAGTGGACGCCAACAAACAGCATAAAGTGTCCATGATTACAGTATTAGTAATGTAAATAATGCATAAAATTGTATTGTGTTGCATCATATCATCAATGTTTATCACTTCTGGCATAGTCCTTCTTTTGAGATTGATAATAACAACTGTAATGTGCTTGTGCTAGTTCTTACAGCCAACTTCATCCAGCCACACGTGTTTTCAAGGTACGGTTGAAGACAATGCAAAACATGTCAGTTGTGACATACACTGCGGCTAAAAATTTTTTGCTTACTGGATTTTATGATTGTACACATTCAGTTTGCAATGGTAATTTATTTTGTATAACGGACTGTGTACAATAGCCTACATTTTGCGTGGACAGCGTGCAGACTGCCTGGACGGAGAGATGCATATGTTCATAAGGTCTCTGCAATACTGACTTTTCTCATTACAACAGTACAATTCCTGGTAGTAAAAACAATGCAGGTTCTACCTGTTATGTTGCAGGTCATTGTGTATTGCTTTTTCAAAGAACAAGTGAAAAGATTTCAGCTCATACTGTATTCATCTCTTTCCATGATACACAGTAAATCGAGATCAGGATCTTCCTCACAGCATGAGCATACGGCTTCCTTTAGGGAATATATTTTGTTTTGCTTGGGCAGCATGGCCATTTTTTGGACTAAAGGTGAGCGTGAAAGTGAGGTGGGAATTTAACCTGGGGAAAAAACAATGAAATTCGCGTCACTAGATGCATTTATGTTTACTGTTCGTCAACAATAATTTAAAATGTATACAGAACTAATTCAATGGCATTTTTTATAAGTTTTAAAAAGCTTTCAATATGTGGGAAGTGCAGGCTGCCAGTTGTAACCCCACTCTGTGACTAAGAGGCTGGGGGGTGGCACATATGCAGAGTGGGCAGCACTGCCACCTTACAGCAAGAAGGCTGTAGGTTCAAATCCAGGCTAAGGCCCCCCTGCGTGGAGCTTGCATGCCCTCCCCGTGCTCGCATGGGCCCTCTGTGGGTACCCTGATTTCCTCCCGCGGTCCAAAGACATGCATGTTAGGGTAATTGGAGACTCTAAATTACCCATTGGTATGAATGAATTGTATGTTGATGTGAGAGAGGTGAAAAATAACTGAAATTGTTGTTAAAACAATAAACAATCAATCTATCTTTGAAGCCAGGGTGTAGTGATATGTGCATTGTGCAGCTTGGCATTATCCTGCAGGAACAAGCAAGGGCATCCCAAAGAAAGAAGAAAAGTGGAAGGCATGTATTTTATTCCAAAATGTATGTGCACCCTTTGGAGTCAATTGAGTCAATATTTTCTTCACAGAAGTGTAAATTTCGCGTGCTGAAAGGATTAATACAGCCCCAGACCATGACAGATGCTAGCTTTTGTTTTTTTCCTTCCAGCTCACCCCCCCCCCCTCTTGGGAGGTCAGCTTTATTTTTATTAATAGTCATCATATAGATAATTCTGAGAGGGAAGGGTATGAGGAAAAGGTTTTAGCAGCAGGGGGATAATCCAAATCATAGAACATTTGATCAATAACAACCTTGTAACTAACAAACTGCTCGATGATTTGGAAGGAAAAGAAGAAAAAAATTTGAAAGAAAAACAAAGACAAGAAGGGAAATTTTGCGCTTCATAATGTGCCACACATTTTCAATGGGAAACAGGTCCGGACTGCAGGCAAGCCAGTCTATTACCCGCACTCTTTAACTGCCAAGCCGCGCTGTTGTAACACGTGCAGAATGTGGCTTGGCATTGTCGGGCTGAAATAAGCAGGGACGTCCCTGAAAAAGACGTTGCTTGGTTGGCAGCATATGTTGCTCCAAAACCTGTATGTACCTTTCAGCATTAATGGTGCCTTCACAGATGTGCCAGTTTCCCATGCCATAGGCACTAACACATCCCCATACCATCACAGATGCTGGCTTTTGAACTTTGCGCTGATAACAGTCTGGTTGATCCTTTTCCTCTTAAGACGGAGGACACGGCATCCATGATTTCCAGAAACAATTTGAAATGTGGACTCGTCAGACCACAGCACACTTTTCCACTTTGAGTCAGTCCATCTCAGATGAGCTCGGGCCCAGAGAAGCCAGCAGCGTTTCTGGGTGTTGTTGATATATGGCAGTGGTGGTCAACCCTGGTCCTGGAGAGCTGCAGTGTCTGCTGGTTTTTGATGTTACTCAGCATTTAATTGATGAATTAAAGCAGTTGATTACACGCTTAACTCATCACAACAAAAAAACAGGATAGAGCCCAAAGAAACCAAAAAAAAGGTAGTCAAGACAGAATGACAAGGAATGTCAACCATGACAATTAAAAAAATTAACAGTAATCACAATAATTATTAAAAGCAAAGGCGAGAAGGAAGGCAGAGAAAAAAAAAATTTAAAAAGAGAAAAAAGGTGATAAGTATACTTTATTATTTAAAATAAATAATTAAATAAGAAATTAAGGTAATTATGCAGTGTTAGGTTAAGTGAGTGTGATGAAGATGAGAGTAATTCTTAATGGCCAGTGATATCTGTTGTATTTTAAAAAAAAAAATTTTTAGTGTGCTTAGGCATTAGTTAAGCGGCAGTGAGATAATATCATGAAAATATGAAAATTTTTTATGACACTGTTGCATTTGTTTTTTTTTTTTAGGGCTGAGTAGTGTTCGATTGACAATTGTTTTACTAATAGGTCTAACCACTGAGATATTTTCAGCTGTTTTTTGTTTTTCCAATTTAGCAGTATTGTTTTCTCGGCGATAGTTAGAGATAATAGTAGAGGTGTTGCGAGTTAATTTCACCTAATATGCAGATGAATGGGGTTAATGGGATGCTGCATTTAAATAGTGCAGAAAGTTTGGTGATTACCACTTCCCAAAAGTGTTGTACAGGTTGGCGGAGCCAAACAGCATGGAAGTAGTGATTTGTGGTGTTGAGTGTGTATTGATTGCATATATCAGTTTCTGATAATCCCATTTTGTACATTGTTTGTTGTGTAATATGTGTTCTGTGGATTACCTTATATTGGATTAGTCTAATGTTAGTATTTTGGGACATGTTGTAGATGTTCCTGCAGATTTCATTCCAGAAGTTAGCTTTAGTTTTGATGTTAAGGTCTTTTACCCACTTATCTATTCGAATGCATGGTGTGTTGCCAGAACCAAGGGAAGATATGAGTTTATAAAGTTTAGAGAAAGGTTTACTTGATTTTCCATTCTTGCTTGATGTACAACTTCAGTTGCTCAACAGTCTGGGGTCTCCGTTGTTGTGTTTTGCGCTTCATAATGTGCCACACATTTTCAATGGAAAACAGGTCTGGACTGCAGGCAGGCCAGTCTATTACCCACACTCTTTTACTACCAAGCCGCACTGTTGTAACACGTGCAGAATGTGGCTAGGCATTGTCTTGCTGAAATAAGCAGGGACGTCCCTGAAAAAGACGTTGCTTGGTTGGCAGCATATGTTGCTCCAAAACCTGTATGTACCTTTCAGCATTAATGGTGCCTTCACAGATGTGCCAGTTACCCATGCCATGGGCACTAACACATCCCCATACCATCACAGATGCTGGCTTTTGAACTTTGCGCTGATAACAATCTGGTTGATCCTTTTCCTCTTAAGACGGAGGACACAGCATCCATGATTTCCAGGAACAATTTGAAATGTGGACTCGTCAGACCACAGCACACTTTTTCACATTGCGTCAGTCCATCTCAGATGAGCTCGGGCCCAGAGAAGCCGGCAGTTTTCTGGGTGTTGTTGATATATGGCAGTGGTGGTCAACCCTGGTCCTGGAGATCCACAGTGTCTGCTGGTTTCTGATGTTACTGAGCACTTAATTGATGAATTAAAGCCGTTGATTACACGCTTAACTCATCTCACCTGGTGTCTTCGGTTTAAATAGGGTGGAGAAAACCAAACTCAGCCCACCATGTGGCTCTCCAGGACCAAGGTTAGCTATACTCCTGCACTAAGGGAATAATAAGCCAATCAATCAATTACCAGGAACCACCCACAAGACTCCTAGAGCCAATTAAGCAGACATGCAGGTTGTGACAGCAGTCTTTGTGGAAACCAAGATTTGTCAATGTGGTTGGAGATTTAGCATAGTTGTAATGCAGACAAAGTAGAAGTGCAAAGGAAAGATAAAAGTTTATAGGGCAGGGGAAGCAAGCCCTGGTCCTTGAGAGCCACAAGGTGTGCTGAGTTTGGTTTTCTTCACCCTATTTAAACTTAAGACACCAGGTGAGATGAGTTAAGCCTGTAATCAACTGCTTTAATTCATCAATTAAGCGCTGAGTAAAATCAAAAACCAGCAGACACTGCAGCTCTCCAGGACCAGGGGTGACCACCACTGATATATGGCTTTCACTTTGCATGGTAGAGTTTTAACTTGCACTTGTAGATGTAGCGACGAACTGTGTTAACTGATAATGGTTTTCCGAATTGTTCCTGAGCCCACATGGTAATATCCTTTACAGAATGATGTCGGTTTTTAATGCAGTGCCGCCTGAGGGACCGATGGTCACTGGCATTCAATGTTGGTTTCAGCCTTGCCGCTTACGTGTAGAGATTTCTTCGGATTATCTGAATCTTTTGATGATATTATGGACTGTAGATGATGAAATACCTAAATTCCTTGCAACTGCATGTTGAGAAACGTTATTGTTAAACTGTTGGACTATTTGCTCACGCAGTTGTTCACAAAATGGTGAACCTCGCCCCATCCTTCCTTGTGAACGACTGAGACTTTCGGGGATGCTCCTTTTATACCAACTTATGGCACTCACCTGTTTCCAATTCATGTGTTCACCTGTGGAACATTCCAAACAGGTGTTTTTAGAGCACTCCTCAACTTTCCGAGTCTTTTGTTGCCCCTGTCCCAGGTTTTTTGGAACATGTTGCAGGCATCAAATTCAAAATGAGTGAATATTTCCAAAAAAAAAAAAAACAATTAAGTTCATCAGTTTGAACATTAAATATCGTGTCTTTGTAGTATACTAAATTGAATATAGGTCAAAAAGGATTTGCAAATCATTGTATTCTGTTTTTATTCATGTCTTACACAATGTCCCAACTTAATTGGAATTGGATTTTCTATATAAGTCTTCGGAGGCATTTATTTACAGCACAGCAGGAAGTTAGAGTTATACTAAAGATGTTAAAGCAAAGCTAAGTGTAGCTTACAAGCTTGGCATCGTTTACAAGTCTCAGTGAGGAGCAAGTTGGGTGATGGTACTAATTCTTCATTTTCACTTGCTGTCATAGCTAACTATCATAATTTATGCATGGCATCTTAAACTGGGAGTCAGCCATGCTGGTGTTGTGAACATGAGCTCTTGGTGTACTGACAACGCAGTACGGATGATGAGGTATTTGGTCTCAGTTCACTACGTTTCATTGTGTTTGTACAAGAATTGCCATGGGTTATAATTGTGCAGTGAAGGGATGTAGTAATATTAAAAAATAACAAAAGGGTCTTTTTCAAGTTCTATCAAATTCCGGGGGTAATAACAATTAGAGGAGAGAAAGTTCGCTAGCTGAGTTAAGATCGTCGAAGACTGTTGTTGACCAATATATACAGAAAGGGGCTAGACAGCAGAAAGGCCGATAACACCCATGTCTGTTGTAAACATTTCATTACAGGTGTAAAGACACTATTAAGGGCTACGCAGTTAGCCAAAACAGTTCCTATTACAGTACACTAAGGGGTGACAAATCAGAAGGAGTAGCCAATCACTTGGTTTTTAACAGTCATTTTTTTCCACAAATACACTGAAACTATCATTTTAGAGCTTAAACGAGGGTCTTTTTATTGTGAACAAGCTAATATCAAACCTTTAACTCAATACTTTAGCGTCCGATCGGAAAGTGATCTGCTACTCGTGAAGGTGCTGGACAAGTAATTTGCAAGTCTAACTATTGAGCACTCTACTTCAAGAAATCAGTAGATTGATCGCACGTGCTGACACGTCTTGTATAAATTTTTGTCAAGTTCCTACTTCAAAGTTATGAATAATTGCAAGTACTAGCGCAACTTGAATTTGAAAGTGAACATTGCTAAGCCAACTCAGGAGGTGTTTTTACGTGCAGCGAAACCAGCCAACTCAACAAATCCTCACTGGGCACCAACTTTACCCCTTGGTCATGGAAATATAAAGAATATATCTCTTGCGATTTAAAAAAAAAATTCTCATTCTGAAGCCAGAAACTGAAAAACACGCAAAATCAACAAAACAACCTCGGCGACTTCTTCGCAGAGTGCTACTGACAAGTCCATGCAACAAAATAAGCAGAAAGTCATTCAACTAAGTGTTAAATGTGAAGCCCTTTTAGCAGAATTTAGCACTTGTAAGTCAGAAATCAACATTGTTTTCTTCAATCATGTCTACATTATCTCATCCAAATTACTCAACACGGGATCTGTTTTCACATTATTACTTCTATGAAGTCTGAAGCTTTGGGTGATTAATAATGTCTGGATATTCGATGTTCGGAAAACCAGATACATCTTTGCTACAGTCAAAGTTTTTCAGCATGTATGGGTCGAATCCACAGAGAAAAACCTTTTGTAGATATCTTGCTTTTGATGGGCCTGCAAGACTGAACCAATACTCTAAAAAGCCAGTATTATTGATGAACATCATGTTAGCTGAGTCCATTCTTTTCCTTTGAATACAACCAGCATGGCGGACACTGATGACATAGCAATGTTAAGTCACGTGATTGAAAACAAAGAATACTGATGAAACCCGTAAATGTCCTTGCCAATCCTTCTTATATGGTCCATTGCAGGAACTGGTTGGCCTCTCATTGTCCATACAACCTGTACTCTTATTCAAAACAATTTTCTGTTACAAAGTAACACTAGTTACTTTTAAGAAGAAGGCAACACTATTAACAATGAAGATAATAGGGTCAACAGTGTTATGTATGTAACACAAAACAATGTTTATAGTCTTGAAAACAATTTGGTATTGTATTAATTCATGATTGGTTAACCTTTAACCTGTGTGTGGGATTGGTTGAACGTGCCTGAGTTAAATAGTGACGCACCCTCTTGTGGCGCACTGTGAGAGAAAAATGGTGACCTGTTAGAGTGTTCAGCTGCTATGCTATGTAAGCGTCTCCCAGTTCTTGGGTCTACTAATAAAAAAAGCCAATCTTGAATTGAACCCGTTCATTGTGTTTTACCTAACCTAATAAATACATGACAAACAGATAGCAGACGACAGCCTGTGCTGGTGGTATTCTCATTCTCTTGATGACTGAATGGGTCTCCAGTGGATAAAAATAGATTGTGTTGGGGAATGGCTGACTCAGGTGGACAAAGGAAAGCTGTGGCAGTTTGATGTGAAAGATACCCATTGAGTGTTTATATAATTGCATCATTTCAAATACACTGTCCAGCAAACATCTCAGTAACCATGAAAATAGGCATCGTTCAAACTGCAGTCCAAGCGATGACATGCATTTCCAGCAGGGCACCCAAAAACATGGCTATGATGCCATCAGTACTTTTAGAGATAAAATAAGTGCAGCAGTACGAACACCTGCACAAATGTAAAATACAAAAGGACTGCAATGTAACAAGCAGCAATATAATATTATATATTGAATGACATCCTATCTTTGATGTGATCATATAAATGCCCCAAAATGTAATGCAGCATTGAGATTTCAATGATGGAAACCTCTACTTGCAAGGAAACCTGCAATTAGAACACTGCCACCTGGTGGAAATGCCTCAAAGTACATTATGACAATATAAAGTGAAATGATGCCTCAACTTATAAATGTAAATTCACATTCACCTTCACCATCAGTAGCAGATCAGACTTTGTGTCACAAGAATTGATTGCCTTTTTACAGTGATAAAAAAGGGAGAAAGGCAGGGACTGAAATTATTACACTAATCACAAGCTGTCAGAAATCAGGATCTATTCATTTCTGACATGAAAGCTGCAGTTAGCCACTGTACATGTTCTGGTAAAATATCTAAAAGACACTTTTAAAGCAGAAAGTCATTCAAATAAGTGTTAAATGTGAAGCCCTTTTAGCAGAATCTAGCTCTTGTAAGTCAGAAATCAACATTTTTTCTTCAATCATGTCTACATTATCTCATCCAAATGAATCACCACGGGATCTGCTTTCACGTTATTACGTCTACGAAGTCTGAAGCTTTGGGTGATTAATAGTGTCTGGATATTCAATATTTGGAAAACCAGATACATCTTTGCTACAGTCAAAGTTTTTCAGCATGTATGGGTCGAATCCACAGAGAAAAACCTTTTGTAGATATCTTGCTTTTGAAGGGCCTGCAAGACTGAACCAATATTCCAAAAAGCTAGTATTATTGATCAATGTCATGTTAGCTGAATCCATTCTTTTCCTTTGAATACAACCAGCATGGCGGACGCTGATGACATAGCAATGTTTAGTCACGTGATTGAAAACAAAGAATACTGATGATGACCGTAAATGTCCTTGCCAATCCTTCTTATATGGTCCATTGCAGGAACTGGTCGGCCTCTCATTGTCCAAACAACCTGTACTCTTATTCAGAACTATTTTCTTTTCCAAAGTGACAAGAAGAAGGCAACACTATTAACAATGAAGATAATAGGGTCAACAGTGTTATGTATGTAACACAAAACAATGTTTATAGTCTTGAAAACAATTTGGTATTGTATTAATTCATGATTGGTTTACCTTTAACCTGTCTGTGGGATTGGCTGAACGTGCCTGGGTTAAATAGTCACGCACCCTTGTGTGGCGCGCTCTGAGAGAAAAATGGTGGCCTGTTGGAGCGTTCAGCTGCTATGCCACGTAAGCAACTCCTCTTGTGATTCCAGGGTTCTGTGCCGTTCTGCCAGAGCACTGGTTGGGTTTTAACAGTTTCTTGTGCCAGGTTTCATCATTCATATTCATTACTCATGTCATGGTTTTAACAGTTCTTGTATCAGGATTCATGTTTCACAGTTTTCACGTTTATTGTTCATGTTTTTTAATTTTCCATGTTTTGTTTCTCGCCAGGTCCGGTCTGCCCAGCCAATCCGCCTCTCCAGTGTCTGCGTGGTCATTTCCATGTTTTACTTCTCGCACTACATCTGGGAGTGGCTTACGGTTTCAAATTTCTTTCTGACGTTTCTTCCTTCAGGGCTTCCCAGTCTTCATGCATGTTAATTATTTTAAATTATTACTAACAACCTACTAATCAATCACAGGGGGTGTTTCCATTAGATAGGCACGTACTAACCATCACTAATTTAGACAGGGATTTAATTCGCATGCTTCCTGCTTTCGTTAAGATTCTTACCTGTGCTTTACCATTATCTAGTTTAACACTTTAACTGTTCATAGTATCTTATTGGGCTCTTATATGCTGCAACACGTTCATTGTTCTTAATGAGCAAATACCTGCTCTTATTGTCTCGTCACGCCACAGCTGTTTTTCCTCTCTCCTCCTCACGCCTCGTAATCATGCAATCTCGTTTCTCCCTGTCGCTCTACAGGTGCTCATCATTGTCTCGTGATTGTTCCTGCTATATCTGGGGAGAGGTTGGAGTTGGCTGGCAGACAGAGTCTCGTTTCATGCCATTCGTTTCTAGTTTGTTTTCATGATCGTTTTCTTGCCATAGTGTTTCCTTGCCATTTCTAGTTCTTAGTCTTGCCTTGTGTTTTTGAAGATCTTGTTTTGTATTTTCTTATGTGCTTTGTGCCATTTCATAGTTCGTTTATTTTTGTTTATTGGTTACCTTCCCTAGAGTTTCTAGTGGCTTTTTATTTTTCCCGTTTTGTATTTTTCTTTTTCAGCTCTGTGAAGCTTGCCTTAGCAAGGGGCTGGTTGGAGTCTGCCTGGGGAAGGCCGGCCTGCAGGGTAGCCAATGCTGCAGTAAGGTCTTGGATCTGCTGTCGTTGGTGCTGCAGCTCAGCCTCTTGCTGGGAGAACTTCCGTTCCATCTCGCTGGTGTCCATGAAACAGAGTCTAATGTTGCGAGACTCAGATGGACACCAGGCGCGAGACAGCAAGGCTTGGTTTGAATATTTATTGAAAAAATAAAACAAAACAGGCATGATGGCCAACAAAAAACTTGGCCCAAAGGGTTGCAAAAATCTAACTCCCGCTACGCACCAGCACACTGCTGTACCTGTGCGCCAGTCCGGAACTGAAGCTTCCCAGTCATTGCCAGCCAGATCCCTGAGTTCGTCCACCTACCCGAGTCCCGAGCCCTGCCTTCCACCGCCAGAGCAGTACGGTGGCGAACCAGGATTCTGCAGAGCCTTCCTCACCTCCTGCGAGATGTTCTTCGCCCTTCAGCCTACCACCTTCGCCTCGGAGCCAGTTCGTGTCGCCTTCATCCTGTCTCAGCTGAGGGGGCCGGCCTGCCTGTGGGGACTGCGGCATGGCAGGCCCAGCTCCCTGCATCTCCACCTACCGGGCATTGGCTGACGAACTACTTTGTGTGTTGGTTTGGCCGAGAGCTGCTGAGGATGAGGCAGGGAGGAGATCTGTGGCAGACTACGCTATCGATGGTGGCGTCTACGTCAGGATGGAGCAGGGAGGCCTTGTGCGATGTCTTCCTCCAGGGGCTGTCCCAACCAGTTAAAGACCGACTGCTGTTCTGTGAGATCCCTGATTCACCAGAGGCCCTCGTCGACCTGGCCATTCGCCGACTGCCGCCTGGAGGAGAGGGCACTCACCTTGTCCCGTGGATCCTCCTCTTGTCAGAACTCCACCGCACGGGTCCGGCCCAGACCACCAACCCCGGTTGCTTGCCCCGGGACCAGCCAACGGGAGGCGCTGCATCCACCCCTGAGGAGGGGTTGCCTATGGAGGTGGGGGTTCCTTGAGCGGCAGGAGGCGTTCGGGGGCATGCTTCTACTGTGGTCAACAGGGGCATAATGTTCGGAGTTGTCCGTTAAAAGACAACGCTCACTAGTAACTGGAGGAGTACTAGTGGGCGCATTCTCCAATGAAATCTCCTCCTACCGCCGGACCTGCATTCCCGTAACCCTGACCTGGGAGGGCTGCTCTCGTAGGACCTCCGCCCTCACTGACTCAGGAGCCATGGAGAGCTTCATAGATGCCAGAGCTGCCACTGAGTGGGGGGTTCCCCTTTGCCAACTCCCCAGCTCACTTTCCATCTCGGGGCTGGGTGGCCAACCCCTGGCAGAGGTGAGCTGTCGCACTGCTCCCATCCAGCTACTAGCGTCTGGTAACCATCGTGAGCAAATCCAACTGCTTATTACCGACACATCTCGCTCTCCTATCGTCCTGGGTCATCCCTGGCTAGCCAAGCATGGACCGCTGATCGACTGGGCCAGTCACGAGGTGCGGGAGTGGAAGGCATCCTGCTCAGCCGACTGCCTCCACCATTCCCGACCGTCCATCTTGGTTGGCAGACCGGCTCCCAAAAGCAAGCCTGACCCAACCAGAGTGCCGCCTGAATACCATGATCTGGCACCTGTCTTTAGCAAGTCCCGTGCGGTGTCCCTGCCCCCGCACCGCCTGTATGACTGCGCCGTTGAGCTCCAGCCCGGTACAGCGCCACCCAGGGGCCGTGTCTTTGCCTTATCCGAGCCCGAGAGGAGGGCCATGGACAAGTACATCCAAGAGTCCTTTGCTGCTGGCATCATCTGTCCATCCTCCTCTCTTGCCGGACCAGGTTTCTTCTTTTTTTAAAAAGAAGGACGGTTCCCTGCGCCCCTGCATCGACTACCGTGGCCTCAACAAGATCACTGTCAGGAATCGCTACCCACTCCCACTGATGTCCTCGGCCTTCAACATCATACAGGGAGCTGCCATCTTTACCAAGCTGGACCTGCGGAATGCTTACCACCTGCTGCGCATCTGGGAAGGAGACGAATGGAAAACCGCTTTTAACACCTTTAGCGGCAACTGGGAGTACCTGGTGGTTCCATTTGGCCTTACCAACGCCCCCGCAGTGTTCCAGAACTTGGTGAATGATGTGCGAGGGGATACGATCGGGCAACTTGTCTATGTCTACCTTGACGACATTTTGATCTTCTCCTGGGATAAAGCAGAGCACACCAGTCACGTTCGCCAGGTGCTCCGCTGCCTCCTGGGGAACCAACTCTTTGTAAAAGCAGAGAAGTGCGAGTTCAGCACCACCACTACCTCCTTCCTGGGTCACGTCATCGCCCCTGACCAGCTTAGCATGGACAAGGAGAAGGTCAAGGCAGTGGTGGACTGGCCCGCACCCAAGGATCGTAAGGCCCTACAAAGCTTCTTAGGCTTTGCCAACTTCTACCGATGGTTCATAAGGAACTACAGCACCGTCGCAGCTCCCCTTACGGCCCTCACCTCCATCAAGGAGCCATTTCGTTGGACTCCGCAAGCCGAGAAGACCTTCTGTGAGCTGAAGAGGTGATTTACCACCGCGCCCATCCTCACCACCCCCGACCCCGCCAAGCAGTTCATAGTGGAGATTGACGCCTCCAACGTCGGGGTTGGTGTAGTCCTTTCTCAAAGATCCAGCAATGATCAGAAGGTACACCCATGTGCATACTTCTCGCACCGTTTAACACCTGCAGAGTCCAACTACGACATCTAGCCTTGGAGGAGTGGAGACACTGGCTTGAGGGGGCCCGGGTTCCGTTTATGATCTGGACAGATCATAAAAATCTAGAGTACCTCCGCTCCGCCAAGAGGCTAACGCTGGGACAAGCCAGTTGGGTGCTGTTCTTCGACCGCTTCAACTTTTCCCTGGCTTGCAGGCCTGGGTCTAAAAATGCTAAGGCTGACGCACTCTTCAGGCATTTTAACATCTCTACGTCTGAGGGAGAACCCAGCCCCTTTCTACCCAAGGCCTGCTTCGTAAATAACGTGTGCCTCAGGATTGAGGAGCTGGTCCACAAAGCCCAGGACGGTGAAGCCACGCCCAGTGCCTGTCCCGCCACCTACCTGTACGTCCCTATGGCTGCTCGCTTTGAAGTCCTCCAATGGGGTCACACATCCAAGTTGTCCTGCCATCCTGGGGTCGGCCGGACCTTACACTTTATCCAGCGACGGTTCTGGTGGCCCAAGATGGCTAAGGACATTCGTGAGTTCGTCATGGCCTGCTCAGTCTGTTCACGTGCCAAGCCCTCCCACGCACCACCCTCCAGTCTCCTCCAGCCCCTTCCCATCCCTCACCGCCCCTGGTCACACATCGCACTGGACTTTGTCACTGGCCTGCTCCCTCCCACGGTCACACCACTGTCCTCACCATTGTTGACCGTTTCTCCAAGTCCGACCACTTTGTGCCCCTCCCCAAACGCCCCACTGCCAAATCCACTGCTGACCTACTCATCCAGCACGTCGTTCGCCCCCCTGGCATCCCCATCAACGTGGTGTCTAACCGTGGTCCCCAGTTCACCTCCAACTTCTGGAAAGCATTCTGCAAATCCCTTGGCACATCCTTCAGTCTTAGCTCCGGTTATCATCCACAGACTAATGGACAGACTGAGCGGGTCAACTAGACCCTTGAGACGGTCCTCCGCTGTGTGTGCTCGGCTAATCCCACATCCTGGTCGTCCTTGTTGCCATGGGTCGAGTACGCAGTCAACTCCCACGCTGCCTCCGCCTCCGGCCTCTCCCCCTTCGAGTGTTGCATGGGGTACCAGCCCCCATTGTTCCCCAGCCAAGAGGAGGAGGTCGGGGTGCCATCTGCTGAGGCGTTCAGCCGCCGGTGCCGTCGTATATGGCAATCTGTACATCGCGCCTTGGCCAGATCGGGTGAGCAGATGAAGACCGCGGCGGACAAACGTCGGCTCTGCTCCCCACTACAGAGTTGGCCAAAAGGTCTGGCTGGCTGCCCAGGATATTCCACTCCGCGTGGAGAGTCGCAAGCTGGCTCCACGCTTCCTGGGTCCCTTCCCAATCCTCAAAATCATCAGCCCCTCTGTCGTCAAACTCAAACTCACTTCCACTATACGAAGACTCCACCTGGTTTTCCATGTCCCGCGCCTGAGACCCGTCGCAACATCTCCCCTCCTGCCTCCTCCTGAACCACCGCCCCCTCCTCGGCTCATCGACGGAGGAGACGCCTACACTGTCAAACTACTGGACTGCCGTCGCAGAGGCAGAGGCCTTCAGTACCTTGTGGATTGGGAAGGTTACAGCCCAGAAGAACGTTCCTGAGTCCCAGCCAGACACATTTTAGATAAATCCTTGACCAGTGAATTCCATCTCACGCATCCTAAGCCATAGCCCCAGCTTACTGGAGACATTAAAGTATTCTTGTTTATGTTTAGTGTTTAGTCTTGTGGTTTTGTTAGATGTTTCTTGTTTCTTGTATTCTTAGTCTTAGGTTTTGTATTTAGTATTAGATGTTTCATGTTTCATAGTTTCCATGTTTTTTCTTGGTTTTCTTGTAGTCTTAGTTTTTCTAGATGTTCCTTGTCAGCGCCAGGTGGCGCTTGTGTGGGGGGGGTAATGTTGTGATTCCAGGGTTCTGTGCCGTTCTGCCAGAACCTGTCCATTTGAGTCTCGCAATAACTCCCAGTTCTTGGGTCAAAAAAAAAAAAAAACCAATCTTGAATTGAACCCATTCATTGTGTTTTACCTAACCGAATAAATACATGACAAACAGATAGCAGACGACAGCCTGTGCTGGTGGTAATCTCAGTCTCTCGATGACTGAACGGGTGTCCAGTAGATAAAAAATAGATTGTGTTGGGGAATGGCTGACTCAGGTGGACAAAGGAAAGCTGTGGCAGTTTCATGTGAAAGATACCCATTGAGTGTTTATATTATTGCATCATTTCAAATACACTGCCCAGCAAACATCTCTGTAACCAAGAAAATAGGCATCGTTCAAACTGTAGTCCAAGCGATGACATGCATATCCAGCAGGGCACCCAAAAACATGGCTGTGATGCCATCAGTACTTTTAGAGATAAAATAAGCGCAGCAGTACGAACACCTGCACAAATGTAAAATACAAAAGGACTGCGATGTAACAAGCCAGCCATATAATATTATATATCGAATGGCATCCTATCCTTGACGTGATCATAGAAATACCCCAAAATGTAATGCAGCGTTAAGATTTAAATGATGGAAACCTCTACTTGCAAGGAAACCTGCAATTAGAACACTGCCACCTAGTGGAAATGCCTCAAAGTACATTATGACAATATAAAGTGAAATGATGCCTCAACTTATTAATGTAAATTCACATTCACCTTCACCATCAGTAGCAGATCAGACTATGTGTCACAAGAATTGATTGCCTTTTTACAGTGATAAAAAAGGGAGAAATACTGGGGTTGAGATTATTTACACTAATCACAAGCCTTCAGAAATCAGGATCTATTCATTCCTGACACAAAAGCTGCAGTTACAACCACTTTACATGTTCAGATAAAATATCTAAAAGACACTTTTAAATTTTATTGTCTATACTGTCACATAATAATTGCTTTCCCTTACTCATTTCCTTTACTCAACCCTAACTGGCTGTCATTAAATATCAAGGACATATTTATTTAATGAGAACTAGTTCACTTTCCTTTCATATTTCATAATAACCATTGAAAAAAGCCCTCCCACCCTGTGTGGAAAGAATGATAAATGCCTTACTGACCTGAATTAGACATGAATTTGTTGTAAAGAGTCATTTTTTTTTCCTTTTTCCTTTTAAAAAAAAATCAATGATTGTCTGACCATGCTAGTTCTGACCATTATGTAATTCACAAAATGTCATTCACTTCAGAAACTACTTCAGTGTTTTTGGAAAATGCTCTTGGGACCTTTGAATATGAATTTAAGCCCCACAGAAAAGCGCAACTTCCAAAACTGGTCAGCAGGGAGCATTCAAAGTCTTTCCCTAACCCAGGCCTGACTGTTTGTGGTCCTCACAGTAAGGTATCAGTCATGTCTTCGGTTAATCTCGCACACACTGAGTTGAAAGCAGACCATGCTCTCATAAAATATTACGTACATGAATTAAAGCTTGTTAGAAGAGAGTTGCATTAACTCACCAGTGACTGGCAGATATTAGGGTTCAAAATTTTAGTGTAGAGTAAAATTAATACCTGGGTTTGATCCAAAGCTTTTATGCACTTTTTTCTGGAATTTGAAAAATAATTGAAAAAAGTCCTCCATTTGAAATAGAACCTCCAAAGGAAGAGACCTGAGTTCATCAGCGGAGTAGCACTTTACCCTCTCAGCAAGAAGGAACAAGAGTTTGAATCGGAGACCACAGCATTTTTGTATGAATTTTTTAGGTTCTCCCTGTGGTTTTTACACTGAAAACTCCAGTTTCTAGTCATAGCAAAGGCAGGTCAGGCGAGGAGTTAAATTCTTCTTAGGGTGAGAATGCATGAATAGTGTGTGTGCCCTGTAATGGGTTGATGACCTGTCCTGGATGCACCTATTCTTGCCTTTCACACGGGGTCCACTGGGATCGCCTTCTGCCCATCTATGACTCATAGCAGGGTTAAGTAGTAGTAAGGATAAAAGGTTTTTTTTAAAATTCTTTTTAATTTGCTGTTTGAAACCAAGGGGACTTTGTGTACAAACGCAACAGAGCAGTATACTGTCAGACTGCCTACATTCAAGCCTCAAAGCTTCATTTTTGAGGGGGCAATGACTGGTCCTGATGTATTTGCAATGGCTATGATGTAGCCACATCCAACACAACCTTTTCACGTCAACATTTCGAGACCGTAGAATTACAGGGTTCTAACTAACATTCACAAAGTTTTGAGGAATTTTCTTGAAAAGTTTGGCCACTCAGTATACACATAGGGAACTGGAACTTAGTCATTCTTATCTGAACCCAATTTAACAAATGAATTGAATACCCATAGTTAATCATTAGATAGAACTATTTATTACCAATTATGTGCAATAGTTAACTCAATTTTGACCAAAGTGTCTGTTAGAACCCTGTAATTCTGTAAGGTCTCAATTTTGCAAAATTGAATTAAAGGGGTTGTGTGAAGTAAGCAGACTTATCGTTTTCATTCAGTTTTTCTGTTTGTTTGTGACGAGAAACTCATTTAAAAACATTCTGCATTGGAATTTTTCCAAAACTCCCTCCGGTTTGCAAGTAATGGCCCTAGCAACGCCCTTAGCAACACTGACGAAATTCTTCGGCGATCTTCGGTAATCTCTGGTAGTGATGTCAGTTCCAGAACAGCTATTGTTATGATTCTGTGCACGCCATTGAAATTCCTGTTCATTCTTCGCTGTTTTGGTGGCTTTGTGTCGAAATTCCTAAGATGCCTCGGAGGTGTGTCGCAATGTCTTGTTCTCATTCAGCCCAACAGTTGTTTGATTGGCTGAACATTATCAGGTGTGGCCAGTTTTCCATTAATAACGCATACCTGTCAACTCTCATGCATTTCGTGAGTTTAAGTGGCATGCTTAGGCTCCTCTGCTATAATCAGCAATTATTCAATCAACGCATATGTAAGAGATTCTTGCGCTGAAGTCATTGTGCATGGAGGGGTTGGAAGCAATGGAATTGCATAAAGACGTTTTAAATGATATTATTTGATTAAAACGATCATGAAACACATGCATTCCTTCCAAGCCGAGAAAAGAAAAGCGTGAGAAATTCCGTGAAGTCGTAATCGGTATGCCTTGTAAATGAAAACTGGCCACATCTGACAATGTTGAGAGTTTTCGGAATTTCTGTACTTGTCATTTAAATGAATGATTGAAAACAGACCATGACCAATCATTAATTTTAAGGGATGCTTGAGCTTCCCGGGCCAGGGGCGGAGCCAGGGGGTGGCCAGGGGTGGCCAGGGACACCATAAATTAAACTTCGGCCACCCCCCCCCCCCCACCACCGTTTTGCCGGCAAGTTTTTCTGTGTGCAAGTGTTCCCACCGGGACGCAATTCAACAGCGCACCTCAAACAAGTAGTTCTCCACCACTACAGATGGAGGCAGTAATACACTCAACTTGACTTTTATAAACCAACACAATTACCGAAAAAGAAGGAGTAGTAGTTGTGGTTCATGTCCTCTACGCATAAAACATCTTTAGCTCTACGAATGAAGGTGCCAACCATATATATGTATATATATATATATATATATATATAGAGAGAGAGAGAGAGAGAGACAGAGAGAACTCTACCTTGCTGACAGGGTTCGCTCAAGCAACGACACTGAGCAACAAAAGAAACGCAAATTAGCTAGTTTGATAATGTACTCTTATGGTTACTAAGTCAAAGTGACCGCAAAACAAAGAAAAGTTTGATGAAACGAGTGTAAATGAGCACGCGGTAGTAATAAATTTGAATTGCTATAATAATTACGCACAAACTTATTTTCCAGTAAACTTAAACTTGCGTTTCTTTTGTTGCTCAGTAGCTCATTGCACTCAAGTGAAGCATCTGTTCCAGGAGTATATACACCCGGAAGTAAAATTCGCACGTAACTCCCATTCATTTTCGCCTACTTTAAAATTACATTTTCAAAAACACTTACATGCAAGTCGGTGTTATTTTGGTATCGTTGCACAGAGCGACATTTTGTCTCCCTAAATATGCGCTTTTTGGAGGATGGAAAGCAGCACACTTCTAATGGGAAGATCGAAATGTGACTCGGAGTCGATGTTAAAGTGCGAGCAGAAAAGTTATGTAAACTTGACCAAGGCTTTTAATGACCCTCTGATAAGATAATTGCTCGGATGTTTTCGCCGTTATAAGCAACGTCAATGAATGTCCATATACATTATCAAATTACTCTCTGGTTTCCTCAATTCATTGTACCCTGGTTGAGCATATTTGCCGTCAACCGAATTGTTTATATTGAATCATATGGCTAATGCTAACGTTGAGAAAAGGAAGCGCTAGTTAACTCTGGCTACTCCTTTACTAAGCGTCATCTTTGCCCCTGTCTCGTTAAAACACTGCTCTCAAAAATGATCACTGCACAGCACGGATCGAGGCAATAGAGAAGTTTTTTGTCCTGATTTCTAACAGCCAAGCCTTTCTCCCCTCCTTGTCTTTTGGAACTCTGTATAAACAGACAAAGCGACTTGTCCACTGTTTTAAATATTATGCAGGTAAGAAGTATTGTCATTGAATGTCAATTACAAGTAGCTAGCTTGTTAGCCACCTTGTTAATTTTATTAATTGCTAAGTCAATGCAGTCCCCGCAACGGTAAGGGTACCAAGGTAGCTCGCTAGTGACCATTATCAATCGCTAACGTTTGTTGTTAGTCAGCGGTCTTTTCAAGTCAGTGGCACGGCTAATTAGC
The DNA here is from genome assembly GCA_029692085.1 of Gymnothorax javanicus. Taxonomy (NCBI): domain Eukaryota; kingdom Metazoa; phylum Chordata; class Actinopteri; order Anguilliformes; family Muraenidae; genus Gymnothorax; species Gymnothorax javanicus. The sequence continues at coordinate 31,519,949 of CM056198.1, read as the reverse complement.
TAGCTAGCATGAGTAAGTGATTTTTTTCTATTAAAGTTACAAATTTGCGTTTTTACGTTAACTTATGCATGAAATGTTTTATTACAGCCCTTCAAATGAATATTGCTGCAAAAGGCAGGAGAATACAACTGTGTAGGTTTGTTTGATAAAAGTGCCTTCTGTAATATTCTTGTGTCGTAAATTGAAATTATCTTGTGAGATTTATCACCAATGAAAAATACACTAATTTCACAACTGTTTCAGATCTTTTTTTAAATTAGTTTAGGAATACATTAAAAGCTTATTTTGCGGGTCTTCGTGATGTATTTCTACATGGCAGTCACTGCCTGTATAGCTAAGTAAATGAGTGACCAAGAAACAATACTAGATCCACAGCAACTTGCCACATAGGAAAAAAATAAGATATCAGTTTCTGTGCCACCCCTAAGTGAGGAATGGTCTGAGTCTGGCCACCCCGATGAAAACTGTCTGGCTCCGCCACTGGCTTCCCCTATTGCCAGTTCACAAGCCGCCACTGACGCCGATACATACATGTACATGAATACGCATGCATTAGGCCCACCGCCAAATGACCCTAGATACAGGGTATTCATGTACGATAAATATGACTTTTTACATGAGCATCAATAAATTCGTTGTCAATGTCGCATTTGTATGGATGTTTAACAACGACAGATGAAGTGATACGATGAAACCAGTGGCGGTCCATCAGCAGAAACACAGGGCCAGCAATAACCTCACCTTTCACTGCTTAGCGACCTACACCTCTCGCAGTTTACCTCTCCCGATTAGCAACAGTTGCTCAGACTAATTGGTAGAACTGATGACAGTCTAATTTATTTTTGAATGCCTTGTTTTACACTGCACTATGAAATTATACGGCGTTTTCTTCCGCACATCAATGACTACAAAAAATGTCAATACGTATTTATAATTTCTGCGCTCGTGTAGCTTGTGAAACAGCACAGATTTGCGTAAATTAGTTTGCGAGGCTCATTGAGCAATAAGCCATGAGAATCTGTTCTATAGTCTGAATGTAGTGACAGCTAAAGGGCGTTGTTGGGTACAATGCACAGCTGAGCGATGGCGAAAATAATTGCTGCGAAGTCAGCGAAAGTTTCTGATTTTTTGCAGATTGTCATCCTTGCAGAGTCACATCAATTATATCAACACAGGCAATAGGCAATCGCTTTGTCATAAGCATTTCTTTATCATTACGAGTTATGCATTGGTGGTGGTTGTTCAGTTAATAAATTGTTTGATTGTTAATCAGGCAAACTTGATCGCAAACAGTTTAGGAGCAATTATGCGGGAAAGGGTGATGTTACTGAAGGCCTTCCTGACATCTGACGGCACGCCACTGGATGAAACAAGTCAGCAAGACTTACCATTCACGCCATTGAAGATCAGGTCTTACAGGGGCAATGTACTCGGGAATATCCACGGCTTCTGGCTCATACATATACGGTCCAACATACATCACTGCAGTGCCCTCTTTCTCATCTGTCTCCTCAAAGACTTGAGGCTCATCAGAAACTTCAGAAACCTCGGAAACTAAGGTTTCTGACTCGCTCTCCGAAAAATCTTCTTCTTGTTCCGATATTGTTTTCGCTGTGTTGTTCTTGTTTTGACGTCAGACTTCCGGGTTCGCCGTCTTTCACGGGAAAATTTGAGCCAACTTCAGAGAATTGGCATTTTAGCCCCAAAACACATTATTGACTACTACTTTTTAAATTTTTTTACCTGATACCTTTTATTTATCATCTTTTACACTTGAAAACCATTTATTCAACATTTTGCTACAATACTTCACACAACCTCTTTAAATGAACTGGCAAATGAATTATGTCCTGCGACTCCTTCGCACATACATTTTTCTAGTTGCAAAAAAAGAATTTCTTTTTGAGACGTGAGTATTCTGTGGTTGAAAAATACCAGGGCGTAACTGTTGACCAAAGCGTTTTACGATTTAGTCATAGTGCTGTAGCAGTAGGAAAAAGGTCCACAGGACACTGGGATACATATATAGCTATAAGTATTGACTGTAAATCAAAGAAGTTAACAATTATCTTGTATAATGGCATTGTTGGACCATATTGAGAGTATTGCGCACAGGTCTGAGGACCATATTGCAAGAACGATATAGACGCCTCAGAAAAGGTTCAAAGATGAGCTACTAAATAGAATTTTGCCATAAAAGGAAAAACAGACAAAAAAACTGAACAACCTTTATCTCATCAACATTATTATTATTATCCCACCAATTTTTCTGATTTCTTCCCAAAAAACTGCATGGGCAGCAAAATCTAAAGATTCTAGAGCAATGAAACTTAGCGGGTATGTTGCAAATCTTGTCCGCTGCACAGATTATCGCAGTTCCGCATGTTGCTGATGTAGTGGCCCTAGAGTAAACACATTTACTTTTTGGCCCATAACTCCCGAACCGTGTGGGTAAGAAACAAAAATCTTTCTTTTTCTTATTCCTAGACTCAAGATGAATAAAATGTATTTCACGTAATTCATTTGTGTATGCCATTTCCAGCATTTTGAATGTTTTGCAAAATCTACTTTTGCAAACTCCTCCTTGGATTTTTTTTTTTTTTTTACAACTTCATGGAATCAGGCTAGTTAAAATTAGGGGACCTGAACCTTCATAATTATAATAAAAAATGTTGACCATTGTGGTTACCCTAAAAAAATGTGCTATAAGAATCCTATAGGACAGTTCAATAGAATTATATAGAACTTTAGTACCTCAAGTCCTATAGAAAAAAGTTCGATAGAAAATCTCTGGAGGACTTTTTTTTTTTCAGTTCGGCATCATTAATCCCACCCGAATTTGGAAGGCAACCACAAACAAAGCAACCATTTCATATTACATTTCCCAGCAATCCTTTCACAACTTGCATCCCTGTAGCACAATGACCACTCGTATGTTACTCTGACCGGGGCTCAAACCCAGACACTTCTGCGTCGCAATGCGGTGCTTTAACCAAGTGAGCCATTCGGAAATCTGTATATAATCTGCAATCACATGCATGTGAATGGACAGGAATAATTTGATTGAATTTTTAAAATTAAGGGAAAAGTTCAAAAGGTCAAACTTTCAACGTAATTCTGTCTTCGTAAGCAAAAGAGGAACACGAGTTTTCCATTATAGCTGAATAAAGTTGTAATGCCTTACATTTATATTTTTGAATAGCTGCCGAGGAAATGGAAAGAGGTCTTCATATACTGTAAATGAAATACTGAAATAAGTTGTGTGGTCAGTCAGTCAATCAATCTTCTGATCAGAGAATCAATGAGTAGGTATGTGCCTGGTACCACATGTGCTTAAGCACACCTTAAAGTTAAAGGGGACACAATTTCCTTGCTACTTCAGTATTGTGGATATCACTGCATATTGCACATTTTCATACCCTTAGTCCGGTTTCTCACCTCTAGAACCCAGGTACACATAAGGTAAATTGACCCTTCGACATTGCATTGCAAGGATTCATAAGATTTATTTTTATTTTTATTTAATCCTTATTTAAGATGTCTTTCCCATTCAGCTTTTGTTCTATTAGAAGGTCCTAAAGACCATCAAAGTCCTATAGAACAGGTTTTTCAACTAGGGTGTTCTATAGAGGGATTATTTGTTTATCAACATGGCGGATGCGCGCGCAACTTGACTGCAGAAAGAGCAGCCCCTTTAAACTGTTTGACAGGTTGTCATGGTTATGTTGGCTAGCTAGCGGTGTTGTCAGCGTAGCCTACTACAACAGTTTATCGCCGAGTGATAAAACAAATTATGCTGCTAAATTAACATTAGTGAATGGGATACGTCTTAACACGTTGACTGCCAACTACGAGATACCTCGTAATGGCGGGTCAGGGCCAGCGCTAGACCTGAAAATTCGGGTGCAATTATCCATCTCTTTATTGACAACAATTAGTCCTGGCTAATTCTAGATGGTTTTCCTATATTAACACGTTTTCCTATTCAAGAATAATCAAGTGGCAATTGAAGACATGGGTTCTCTCCCCATTCGATCTAACAGCAAATAATGGGCTACATTCAGGACAAAAAAATTATTTGGTAATTATTAGGTCTATGCACTGGCACTCAACAACGGTAATTTTTTTTCCCAGCGAGAGCCGCATTTCAGAACTCTTCAGTGAATGAAGGTAATTCTGGTGACCAGTAGGCTATACGTGGTTTCCTCCGTTTACATTTTCCAGTCTGACAGGCTGACAGCTGTCTATTTTTTACAGCAAGTTGCGTGACCATGCTGCAAAAACAGGTGTGTAGGTACTTGCCGAAATTACCTTCATTCGCAAATGAGTTCTGAAATGCCGCTCTCGCTGGAAAAAAAAAAAATAACGTTGCTGAGTGCCAGTGCATAGACCTAATTATAATTTAATTATTTTCTCTACTGAATGTAGCCCATTATTTGCTGTTAGATCGAATGGGGGAGAGAAGCCGTGTCTTCAATTGCCACTTGATTATTCTTGAATTGGAAAATGTGTTTATAAAGGAAAACCATCGAGAATTAGCCAGAATTAATTGTTGTCAATAAGGGATGGATAATTTCCCCCCGAATTTTCAAGTCTAGCGCTGGCCCGGACCCGCCATTACGAGTTATCTTGTAGTTGGCAGTCAACGTGTTAATGACCCATACGCTTTGGGTGCAGGTGAGTGGATAAATGACGAGAAAGATGTATAAAGTCTGGGTCATTGAGAACAAGAAAAACAACTGCATCCTGACCGCAAACTGCACCTGTATGTAATTTAGAATAATATAACGTTACAAATTAATTTTAGCTTCCTTTGTGCTTGTTGTACACATTTGGTTTTTTCCCCCCTCTCAGATCGCTATCTTTTTGAGCTGTTGTAACGATGAAATTTCCCCACTGTGGGATCAATAAAAGTTTATCTTATCTTTCCATTGCTACGTAACCTCGTCTTCAGTCACTGTCGTTATTGTAGTAAACATTTCACAACTCATTTGCTGCAATAATACAGCTGTGCCTGCGGGCATATCTAGCTTTATCACCATTCAAACCAATGAGTCTAACATATTATATTGCTCGAAATTAATACCAATGTTCTTTTTTCTCTCAGCTTGGGGTCATGCTGTAGGCATGCTGCAGCACTGATGCTCAAAGTCTGTAAAACTTGCGCGTTTTGTTATTCTTATCGAAACGGTTTGTGCAACCAACAGCACAACAAGACATGGTCGCGGCTCTTCCTGCTCTTTCTGCAGTCAACATGCGCAGAAGAGCGGGGTGACGTATGTAGTGACGTGGACTGATAATCCCTCTATTGACTAATCCGGCAAAACCAGGAAGTTGCGTTTGCCACCATTGCTGCGGTCCAAACGTCATTGGAAATGAACAGATGTCTATGGAGAGCACCGGTGGCACTCTATATTTTAGCCCTCTCTATTTACAAGTTTTTCTTTTTCTGAACTCACATGTCAGGAAGAAACTGTTCTGTGTTCGGCTGCTCAAATAGCAGTGGGAAAATTCAAATTTGGAATAAGAGTATATACTAAATCCATACACTTTTGGCACATAGTGACTGCCCCTGTTTAGCACCATATTCACTGCACAGATTCCCTGCAAAGAAGGATGACGTTCGCCAGCAGATAGCGGTCCTAAGCTGCTGAGGTGAATGTTTGCAAAACCTGCTAGTGCTAATAACGTGGTAAAACACACTACTGCATTATTGAAGCAAACATTTGAACAGCTAATATGACCGTCAATATAAAATGATCCGGAATCGGCTACCTGTAAAAATAGAGTATTTATTTGAATCTGGCTAGGATAAGAGTTATATCCGCTAGCCGACGTTAGCGATGCCTACATATCTGTAGTTATATTGCTGTTGGCTAATTATTAACACAAACATTTAGCTAATAACTGACCATTAATACTTAATACATTAATTTAAAATATATACTTTTATCGGTAACGGTAGGCCACTGCCTGACACCGTCCACACAATCTGCCATTTCGGCAATTATTGATGCTATCGAAATAATAATGACACTTCTGCCAGCGGCAAAACCTGTCAAGCAGGTGATTTAATCAGAACTGTCACCGCAGTAATCTTGTGGTGGCGTCCACAAATCTCTCGCTGGATTAGTCAATAGGAAGGTCTTATAGAACAGCAATAATCTTATAGGACTTTCTTTTCCATAGAGGTGCTCTATAAGTTTCTAGCAAATTCCTATAAAACGCACGGAAAATCCTATAGAACATACTGTTCTATTAAAATGTTCTATAGAGTTCCACTGATGTTCTATAGAGTTCTATAGAACAGTTTTTGCAGGGTATGTTCATGCGTATTTCAACAAACAATTTTGGAGAGTCCAAATTTCACTGCGTTCCACTCACACTGTTGCTCATATAGTCGGAATTAAATAGTTTTTAGCTCATTTCATGTTATGACTGTGACAATGTGATTTATTCTTGATTCTTGATTGATAAAGCCTCTGAATACCAAATTATTCCAACTTTATGGGCAACAGTGTATACAGTATATATTCTCGTCTGCATCTCCAAACCCGTTGACGTCCATCGTTACGGTACAGAGTGATTCTACACTTGTCAGTAAACAGGACTCTGGACCAGTCTTGGAGTGTCCACCTTTCATGGGCTCGGGCCCACTTCAGCTGGTTGTGGTGATGCCTGGCTGTTAAAAGTGTCACACGCAGCGGACGTCTAGCATACAACCCAAAGCGGTGAAGCCAATTATGGATCGTCTGACGGGATACCCTTGTGTGCCTGACTGCCCTTAAACATGCTTGAAGCTGGGTCGTGTTGGCAGTGCGATGTCTGAGGCCCTAGATGCGGACGCACTGGTCATCATTCCTGTCGGTAACATGTGGAGCACCACTGTGTGGTCATTCATGAACCGTTCCTGTTGCCTGATGTTTGGATAACAAGTCTGCTGATGACACTTTGTGACACACGAAGCTCCCGAGCGCTGTCAACCTGCCTACTTCCTGTTTGAATGCGCACAAACACCAGCTGGAGCTGTTCTTTGCTGAGCTGTCTTCTGCGTACCATGACAACTCTTTTAAGAACTAATGCCAATCTCAAGTTATCTTATGCCTCTTATTGGCCACAAAAGTAGATTTTACGAAATCACCACTCCCATTGTTTGTCTGAGATTGTGGTGTTTTGACTCCATGCTGTTATCCCAGCAGCCATACCACTATTTGATCTGCTCCAGTCGCGTGGCTGAAGCTAAGCAGGTGTGGGCTTGGTTAGTACTTGGATGGAAGACCACTGGGGAAAATAAGTTGCTGCTGGAAGAGGCGTTGGTGGGCCAGTAGGTTGCGAGCTTCCCGCTGGTGGAGTAATCCCCAATGCCCCAGTGTAGTGATGGGGACACTGTACTGAGGGACATGCTATCCTCCGGATGAGATGTTAAACCGGGGTCCTGACTTACTGTGGTCATTAAACATCCTATGACATTCTTCGGCAAGAGTTGGGGGTTCCTCGGTGTCACGGCGAAATTCCCAACTTGGCTCTTTCGACCTGCCACCTAATCATCCCCTGATCTAATTGGCTGTGCAACTTGTTCTCTCCCTCTCCACCTTAACCCCCAGGGCTCCCTTGAGAAAGCTATTTCAATCTTAATGGGACTTCCCTGGTTATATAAAGGATAAATAAATAAATAAATCCCTGCCAGAGGTGGTTGCACTAAGTACTAAATGAAGGATGGCAATAATTATGAAACCTAAATTTTGTACAACTTTATTTTGTATAAAATGATTGTTTGATTTTGGTTGTTTCCATCAAAACATTAATGAAGTAAAGTATTTCATATATGTTGGTATATTCTGTTTCTTTATAATTATATTGTTTATATTTTTTTGTACTGTTTGTGCATTGCCAGTCAGAGGTGCTGGTAATTTTGCTGACCACTGTATATATAAAGCCTTGTTGGTCTAAATCAGCCTGCTTTCACCACTGTTATGTAATGTTATATTAGTCCAATATAAAATTATAAAGTTCATAAAACATTAAATTGAATTTAATTTGTCAAAAGAAAATTTAGCTTGCACAAGGTATACTTCTCCCTCTTGCCCCATGCTTTTTTTTTGATGGGCTAAAGCACCCCTATTACCCAAGGCTAGAGAGGGATGGATGGATGAATAGATTTTCTTTAAAAAACTACCTTGGGCTGGGGGGTGGGGTGAGTTGAAGCAACTTGGGAAGCTTGATCACACAAATGCAGTCCAGTCTACTCACAGATATCTTCAAAATCTGTTTCTTCAGATTCACTCTTTTATGGCATTAAATGTCTCCCAATTTTTTTTTTTTTTTTTTGGACACAGCACGCCTTTGAAAGCAAAGCATATTGTATTTCCTCTACACTTTTAATATTACTGTACAATGTTGTGCTTGGAGGGTTTTCTTCATTCAGTCATGAATGTTGAGTATGATCTGTTTGTGGTTCCACTGTAACCAGTTTAATGTTTCAATAAATGTTTTGTATTTCTGCTGCAGTTTTTAATTGTTACTTGTACCATGCAAAGCATCTATTTCTACAATTTTGATTACCAAATTTAAGATGGAGAAAGAAATGAGTCTCACACAACCAAGCAACTCAAAAAAGACACATGCACAGAAACACTTCTATTGTCTGGGACAAGATTGCAATGTTTGACTCAACATATGCATTTTCCCTTGATGATACTTAAGATTTTTTTTGGCGTCATTTTACCCGTAAGTAATTTCTTCATATTAGCATTTATTTCCTTATGTCTTCGGGAAAGGTTGAGGTTTTTTTTTTTTTTAAACATTCTGCGGATAAGGATGTGCTGTGGAACAAAATTCTCAGAACAAATTTTTGTAATATCCCAGTGCTCCCCAGAGTTTTCCTAGTGAGGCATTATGAGTGAATAGTTTGGAGGTCATCATTTCCGATTACCTTTTTTCACTGACTTTTCATATGGAAGATTGCGCCTGCCTCTATTTCCTTTTTTTCTCCAGGAAATTGTTTCCATTGGCTTTACAGTATAACACCAGCAGTATGTAGTCACAGCATGCTCACCAAGTCCCAGTAGGGGGTTGGGGTCATGAATCCTCAGAATTTGTTGGTTCTTGTAACTTGCTGGTCCCATCCATCTGAGACTGGAGGGAGAAGAGAGCCGCTGACGCTAAAAGCGTGGGAACCTTCCCTGCACTTGGCCTTTGCGGATGGGGAAAACTGTGTGTCTCTGACCTTGTGCAGCAGACATGAATACATCAGTTGAATGACACTCTTTACAGCTCAAACAGATGTTAGGTTTCTGAATGAAAGTGTCTACAGCTAAGTCCGAAAGGTAGAAATTTCAACTAGGACAAATATGGCCGTCAATCACATTCCCCTCGAAAACCACTAGTCCAGATCTTTTGAAGTAGGCTTTGCCAGTTCTAGGTGGATATATGGGGTTTTAAGAGCAAGATGGTTCAAAGAGCAGAGCCACTCAATCCAGCTATCCACCGTAAATTCAATGTCAGATGACTCTCCTCTTCAAATGAATTTTAATCTAACCTCTTCAGATTGTATATCCACCCCTCTACCTAATTTTGTAACTTGTGCAAGGTCAAAGACATTGAATCTAATAGTATAGTACAGTACTTGTTTTTACTTAGATAAATGTCATAATGGATTGTTTTTGTAGGTACATTTTTCACTGCATTATTTAATTTCTAGTAAAATGTACAGAAGGCAAATTAACTGTCGGTGTGAAAACATACAAAGCAGGGCACTAACATATCACTGTAAGGCCACGCCTCGAAGCCTCCAGCTCGCCGGCCTACTAGGACCCTGCAGCAGCCTTCACTAATCATTCAATTATCATTTGTCACTTTCCAATTACCACTCCCCTCTGTGTTCTCATCACCACTGATTGGTAGCAGTGGTATTTAAGGACAGAGTTCACTCTGTCAAGTCTGTGTTATCCCTAGCCTGGGTGACATTGCTGTCTGTTTAGGCTCATTTACCTGTGTATACGCATATCTAACACTAAACTAATATCCGTGCTGTTACCAGCGCATTTTGTTCTAAAGTTTAAGGAACATCGATTCTATTTATTTTACCCTACATTGTGTGTTTATTTTCCCACAGTAGGCTTAGTGTGGAATCACTGTTCCTCTTCTATTTTCCTCTGCACCATTTCTGTCAAATGCAGTGCAGTATCATAATAAATTCCCATTTATTCAATCCTGCGCCTGAGCCAGTCCTCCGTTTCCCGTCCATTGGATGAAACGTTACAATAACAAACTATTTTATGCAAATACTCTGATCACATCAGTTCTACGCTGCATATCCAAAGGCATGTAGCCACTCCTAGGTCTAGGGCTGTTTTCATGGTTCAGTTTAGGACCCTTGGGTCCTCTGAAGAAAACACTTGACGTATGTAATAGTGTTAAATGACATTTCAGATGATTCTGTCAGTTTGGCGAAGGTTCTTTCTAATTACAGCATGACATTGGCTCCAGAGAAAGGTCTATAAATGGTTCACAAATATCTATGTGGATGAACTTTACTGGCCAGCAGAGCCCTGACTTTTGAGCCCTGATCTCAGCCCCATCAAACACTGATGGCATCTATTGGATGGCTGACTTTTCTGTGTAAGATGCAAGTGAGGTCTGTTACAGCAGAAAGGGGGAATCAAATTAATGGCCATAATTTTGAGGCCACATGCAGGAGGAGCAGGGCTCCACTTACCTTTGGCCAATTTGAGAATGGCTGCAACTGTGGCATTAGCACATAATTCAATACCTGGAGAGGCATCACAAGCAACATTTGGTATCGACGATGAATTATTTTACACAAAATATCTGGCAATGATGGCGAGATCATATGTAACATGGCTGTAATATCCAGTTCCTGCTTGGCTGTGATACAAATATTTCATCTGTCTGCTTGAGCACAAGCACTCTAATCCCAGTTTCCAAATTTGTATGGGCTATGATGCAAATATGCAGCTGCTTAAAATGGACTGACTTGATGTGAAGAGAGAGTCGAGAAGAACTCTGCCTTTGGGCCCTTAACCTTAAAATTGCTCCAGGGGCTTTAACCCTGTTTGTCTCTGTTCCTCCTCACTGGCATTTCTCCCAGGGTGTCCTTGAAAAAGATAAACATCAAGTCAATGGAACTTTTCCTGATTAAATTAAGATTAAAAAATTGCACACATTGCCAAAATCAAGTTTTGAATCGTTTTTATTTCCATGAACACAATTCTTATTAGAATTAGCTCTCATATCAAAATACTGTGTGTGTAAATGCCATTTTATAAATCATCAGAAGTACATTTTAATCAAAATTTCAGTTCTTTGATGTACTGTATTTTTGTGTAAGTCAATCATATTTAAATCTAAGATGCCAATGATGAATTTTTGATACATGGACAGTGTTATGACCTCATTAAAGGTTTACAACCTCAATTCCAGATGAATTGGGACATTGTCTAAAATGCAAGTAAAAACAGCAAGCAGCAATTAGCAAATCCCTTCTAGCCTATATTCAACTGAGAAAAGGAAAATTCAAAATAATTATTTTTAATTAATCAACAATATCATTTTTTGAAGATAATAGCTCTTTTGGAATGTGATATTTGCAACATGTTTAAGGGAAGTTGGGACAGGTGCATGTTCACAACTGTGTAACATCATCTCTCCTTTTAATAATGATTGGCGGCTGTTTTAGAACTGGAAACTAAATGTTGGAGACTCTTAAAATGGAATTTGTTCGCACTCTTGCCTGATATCAGATTTCACTTGGTCAACAGTCAGGGGTCTCCACTGTCATATTTTGTGCTTCATAATCTGCCGCACGTTTTTAATTTGAGACAGGTCTGGGCTGAAGGCAGTACCCACACTCTGTGGCTATAAAGCCACTTTTTTTCTAGTACATGCAGCTTGTGGCTTTGTGTTATTTGGCTGGAACAAGCAGGAGGGTCCATAAGAATGGCAACATCTGGATGGCACATATTTTGTTCCAAATATGCATGTATTCTCTTGTCCTCACAGCTGCGCAAATTGCCGGGGTCAAGTGCAATAATGCTGTCTCAGACTGTGACAGACACTGGGACATGTCGCTGACAACAGTCGGGATGGTTCCCCTCTTCAGCCCTGAAAACATGATGACCATTATTTCAAAAAACAATTTGACAGACTCGTTGGACCACAGCAGTCTATTCCTCTTCCTGTCGGTCCATTTCAGATGAGCTCGATCCCTGAGAAGTGGATGATGATGATATATGGTGCTGACACTAGAATGTTCTTACATGCTAATATTCCCATAATGTGCCACTGACTTTGTGTATCCTTGTTGAAAACAGTGTTAGTAGGTGCTACTTCAAGACGTGTTCTGCTTTCACAGTCAAAAATAGTGTAAAGGTGTAGAGCACTCAGGTCAAGCAAGGAAACAGTTGTGTCTATTCCCCAGTTTCTGATTCACAAAACTATGAAGCAATTATCAAAAACTGTTGGCTAATAGAATTGTACCTGGATACACACCCTTTATGAGCACAACATGATCATATGTTCACAAGCCATCATACCAACCTTTCTTTTGGAACAGGTATTGGTTTCTTTGTCAGTTTCATGGAATATAAAAAATGTGCATGCTTACAGAAAGGTATAGTATTGTGAGGCTACTTCTCGTCCACAAATCTAATCAAATGTAATTTCAGTAATCAGAATATTTTGCTGCAGCAGTATTTGAATGAAATGTTTAGAAATTATGTTAAATGTGTCTATTCATTGTCTTCCATCAGTTAGTTACTGTATATACACTGCCTAAGCAAAACAAAAAGAAGTTGCACATTTTATATTTTCTTGACCCCCTTTAGCTTAGAGCACAGCGAACATTCGTCATGGCAATTTTATGCAGGGTTGCCACATTACTTTCCGACCAGGGCTGCATTCACTTTTGACCAAGATCTTGTATCGACGACAAGAGAGTCAAACTAATCCATAAAGCCCTCTCCAGCACATCCCAAAGACTTTCAGTTGGTTAATGATCAGGACTCAGTAGTCACCCCTACAAGAGTAGAAGTGATTACCCATGCTCACTGAATCACACTTTCACAGTTCAAGCCCAATGAATCTTGGCATTGCCATCCTGCAATATGCCTGTGCTATCAGGGATTTAAAAAATCATTTATGGGATGACCTGGTCATTCAGTATACTCAGGTAGTGTCTTTTTTCCATTGCTCTGCAGTCCATTCATCTAGCTCTCTAACAAATTAAAGTTGTTTTTCGTAACTAACCTCTTAGTCCGGGGGCTGAGGGGGATCCTGTGTGCAATCAGATGTCCCCTCATTTTGACTCTTGAACCTGATAGTACACCCCTAGGTAAGTAAAAAAACTTGGGTGGAAGGTCTGGATCATGGGTAGGAGGGGTCAAATTCAAGATGGCGTCCAAGATGGCCGCCATATCATAAAATCATCCATAACTCCTCAAGGAAAGGGGCTAGAGAAATAATTTTGCTGTCTTCACCTTGGTTTTTTTGGTCAAGGAATCCAATGAAGCCATGTTTTTGGTCATCACCATATTTGGTAATGGTGAAATCCAGTATGGCGGTGTAAAGGGGGCCGCGAGCTGTAACTTGCTTAGTACTTGGTCTAGAGTTACAAATTCGGTGTCCTTACCTAGGTTTTCAGGGTCAAGGAATCAATTGAGGCCTTTTTCAGAAATGATAGTTCATTACGGAATGGTGAAATCCAATATGGCTATCAACATCACTGTCTTGGCATGGGCTAAGATCAAGGCCATCAGAGTTATCATCACCGGAAAGCAGATTCAAACCAATTTGGATCTCCCTTTCAAACTGGGGCATACTTTGGAGTAAATAACTTTGAAACGAGCCCTTTAGGCCTAAAATGGTGGTGACATCTGTAAAATAGCAAGGTAATTACTATTGCATCATCAGTCGTGTTACACAAGAACCTTGTTGAAATGTACATGAACATTCTGATATTGACGCCATTTCTTCATCAGATTTCTGATTAAAATGATATGATGAATCCCTTGACAATGCCCTCAACTGTTTACAGCTAAACACAAGATCTTAACCCCTTTGAGCAGAAGTCAAATCTGGCTATTTGGGGGTTACCTTATTTAAGGCTTTATAATTCAAGATTGCAGCTTCACAGACAGGAAAGGAATGAGTCTAGACACCTGAAGCATTTAGACTCCCATCGTATTTCAGTTTATTTTCATGATTTTGGTCGAGAAAAGGGGCTGCAAACACAAATAATCTTCATGAAAATTCAACATTGAAATTGCAAAAAAAAAAAATACTGAGAATTGAAAAACTGCTGGGGCTTAAAACTACACATTTCTGGGATCATAAACTCCTTGACCACAAGTATAATTTCTCTTGAGCATTACATTCTAGATTATTTATTTATTTATTTATTTTAATGTTTGTTTGTATAGGGACAAGTATGAAGCAAGTGAACCGTTGCCACACACTACAGCATTTATAGCTACAGCTCATTTGCAATGCCCGTCCCTAACTGGGCTTTTAAATACATAAAATTCCCGAATATATACAAACAATCTCAGCAATAAACTGACAACAATTTTACACAAAACAAGCATTACAAAGACCTAAAAATACATAATCACACAATAACATAATACTAGAAAGGACATGCATAATCATCCATGACTGCAAGACTGAGTCCTCTTTAAAAACTGTTTCAGTCCAAGTTTAAAATTATTCAGGTCTGGATCAAGTTTGAGTTCTACTGGTAAAGCATTCCACATTTTAACCTGCTGAACAGAGAATGCCGTTTGTCCTAGAGAGGATTTAGGAAATGGCACCTTACAGTCTCCATGAGATGCTCCACGCGTTACAGAGCCAAATACTCTGAGGGGAACAATAAGGTGACTGAGCACCTGAGGGGCCTGATTATTTAAACATTTGTGAATTAGTTTCAGGTTAGCAAATTTAATAAAATTATCAAAGCTTAACATATTCATTTTTTTAAGAATATGGCAATGATGTGACCTTATTGGCTTCCTATCTAGGATTTTCATCATAGGTTTGATTGTTGTAGGTGCTGCTCTTACACAATAGTTGAGAGAAGATATAGATTATTTGCATCATAATGGTTTGATTGTTGTTTAAACACCAAACACTAAAGGAGAAAATGGGCTGGTTGAACAAATGGGAAAAACTACTCACCCAAGGGATAAACTAGAAAAAAAAAAAATGGACCTAACCAATTATCCTATCAAAACACAAGAATCATACAAAGGAAATATTCACTCAGATTTCAATGTTTAGCGAGACCCAGAATTAAGCACAGGTGGAAGCAATGAATGAAATACCACAGCCAAAAAACTGGACCTAAAGTGGAAACAGTGATTGGACAACAATGATGACTCGAGACATGTTGAAGGCTGTTTAGATTGAGGTAATCTAAAATGACATCACTGGAATTTGGGCAAAGCTAGAAACACTTTAAAAGAATTAATCAGGACATCAGGCTTAATACTACGGGAAATATTTACAATCACCCTCAAATAAGTGCTGGTTAAAAAGCAATTATCCAATCAGAGAACACATTCACTCAGAGTTTAAAGCAGACCCAGAATTAAGCACAGGTGGAAGCAATGAATGAAAATACCACAGCAAACAAAGAAACACAACGAGACTCAGGCATGCTGAAGGCCATCACACGACATCACTGGAGTTTGGGCAAATGTCAGTAAAGGTTTGAAAGCTGAAAAATAAAACGAAAGTAAAGCACAAGCACAAATAAGCACAAAAGACAACATTTTCAGCATGGTTCTCAAATCTAAGGTTAGAGTCTAACTGGAGACCAAGATACTATGTTTCCTGAACCTGCTCAACAGACTGTCCATTGATTTTAAGATTTAACTCATTATTTTGGACTGATGACCGGGCTCTGGTAGAAAAACAAATAGACACTGTTTTCTTTGTATTAAGTGTAAGACATGAGCTCTTAAACCAAGCAGCAATAGACTGTAAATGATTAGAGAGCTGTACAGAAACAGAAGATGTGGTCTTACCAGACACATACAAGACAGTATCATCTGCATACATCTGAAAACCTGCTCCCACACATGACAGAGGTAAGTCATTGATATATAAACTAAAGAGAAGCGGACCAAGAACAGAGCCTTGTGGGACACCTGTTTTAGTCTTCAGAAATGATTACTTCTCATTATTAATGACAACACATTGTTCTCGGTCAGATAGGTAAGATTTAAACCACTGTAGCGCTTCAGCAGAGAAATTTAATTTTGACAATCTATGGAGAAGAATATCATGATTCAGGGTATCAAAAGCCTTTTTAAGGTCAAGAAATACAGCCCCTACCACCTCACCTTTATCCAGAAAGGATTTAAGCTTATCTATGAAAAAGCAGTTAGCAATCTCAGTAGAATAGCGCTGACGGAAGCCAAACTGAAGTGGGTAGAGATAATCATTTGAATCCAGATACCTAATAAGTTGCTGAGCAACAACCTTCTCAAGTATTTTAGAAAATATTTGCTATGAGCCAAATTAGACAGCTATCCAGGTGGCTCCCCAAAGTCTGAGATCCCTCAAAATGGTGCACTGTCAAATCATTAAATAATCATATTTTTAACACAAATAAACTTTTAAGGCATGAAATTTAATGATTTTCTGGTTGAGTTTAGCATGAATTTATCAATATCAGTGCAGTTGAACATCAGTGGTCACCAGTAACCTCTCCAAACACAAAACATGCCTTTCCTCCATAATAAAGTTTAGAGTTTTGTCCATTTTTCTTCAAAGTCCCCCAAGCCAGCACTCATACTCATTAAATAAACTGCTGATTAAACGGTCAGAACATTCACCCTGCAATGAAAGCTAGCAGTTCCCACTTCCGAGCTCACAACCTTATTTCAACACTTTCTACAACTTATAAGGAACAAGTAAAACTCACCAACTCAGTAATATCTGATTTCTGAAATATACCTTATTTTAACAGAACACACATTCCACTTTCAGGGAAAATCAAACAATATATGCCTCTCAAGATTCAACAGAATGGTGCAATGAACGTACCAGGGGGTCCACCGAAATGCATGACCAGTTAACGTTTTAAACAGGAAAAAAACCTCGGCATTCGATTTTGTTGAATACGGTATTGTGGAAAGGCAGCCCTCAGCTTTCCATTAAGACTATGCCCACTTCACCGAACACATACCGCATTCTAACGCACTTAAACATATTTACTGGCATTGATTGCAATGGCACGCACTGCCGGCAACAGCGACATTGATTTTATTGCCGAGTATTCCCAATACACAAAAATCTCTGTCCAACACTTTATCCAAACATAGCGAACGGTGAGGTACCACCGATTCTGCTCCATTACTTTTCCATTCATTACTCCGTTCATTCCACACTTAAACGCAAACACGCACCACTGACTTACACTTCCACATTCCAGGTCCTGCAAACTTAGGTTTCCCTCCAAGAAACCGGCACCCCATGGAACGGGGTAATTTATTAACTAGCCTAGAGCACGGGAACAGTTTTAATTTCTAAGGGGGGTGGCAGTAAAACGAATGATAAAATAATGTGCAATTTGATCTCAGATGGGGTAATTATGGTTGATAAAATTTAACACAAAGTTTTGGCATTATAATGTGCATAAAGCATTCCATGCGGGCATATTAATAATGTGGTTAGTATGCGAGGGAAACAGATCCCCCCATGAGATGGTTTACCCCAAGCAACGTAATTGGTTGGTTTATTTAAACCAAGGGATCATTCTGATCTCGGATGAAAAGTATGAGGGTATTTTTTTGTGTGTGAATTGCGATGTGTTGGCATCAGCCTGCTGTGAGGCTGAAGAGGTTGCTTTTCTGCCAAAAAAAGTATTTTTTTGTTTGTCAAGTATGTGATGGGTGTGCACCGATTTGAGCACTGTAAATAAATTTACACTTATTTTTTTTGCTTGGGACTACATTGTTTGTGTGTTATTCACACGGCTCCTGCCTTCGCCATCTGGCTTTGACACTATCCCTGCGTGGAGGAGGGCTGCGAGGCTCATTTTTCACAGGTATACATTCCAAAACAAAAAGCAAAAGTAGCAGTAAGTACCTAATCTTCATCGAATCCTTCCTCCAGAGACTGATGTATCCAGTAGAAGGAACCCTCCGGTCCTGTTTCATTCAAAATGATTCCCATTGACCATGTCCTTACCTCATTTAAATCCTGTAAATGTAATTGAACTCTTCAGGCCAGTTTTGGGAGTCTTTTTTTTCTATAAATCACGTAAATTTCAGCCGCGCAATGTGCGCAACGTTGAGAGGATACCACCGTGCTTGCTGATATGCAAAGGCTTGTAATACTTTTCTGACTGTCCAATAAATGTGTTTCAGTTACTGTGGAAAGTTTAAACACTCAGGAATTGGATAAGAAACGAGCCAAGCAATACATCATTACCGGGGAAGTTTCATGTGGGCGTGAATTATAGCTGTCCGAATGGAGTCATTTATGAAAAGTAGATGAATTGAAATTCATCAAAAGTGGACTACATGTAGTGTAGTATATAACAGTATACCCCAGGTGTTTCTTGGGGTATTTTTCAATATGACTTGCTTATTTTTAAGATGAGGCTGTTGTTATCTTGTCAGAAACAACATACCAGTAGCTGATAATGCTTACTTGCAACCATCCTGTCATCTGTTGCCAAAATACAATGATTATGTATTGTTACTGACTAACAATGGATGTCATACATGCAGCCATATTGGATTTCACCATTAAGTAATAAACTATCATTTCTGAAAATTGTCTCAATTGATTCCTTGACCCTGAAAACTGAGGAAAGGACACCAAATTTGTAACTCTAGACCAAGCACTAAGCAAGTTACAGCTTGCGGCCCCCTTTACCCCGCCATATTGGATTTCACCATTACCAAATATGGTGATGACCAAAAACATGGCTTCATTGGACTCCTTGACTCCCAAAACCTAGGTAAAGACAGCAAAATTATTTCCCTAGCCCCTTTCCTTGAGGAGTTATGGATGATTTTATGATATGGCGGCCATCTTGGACGCCATCTTGAATTTGACCCCTCCTGCCCGTGATCCAGACCTTCCACCCAAGTTTTTTTTTCTTACCTAGGAGTGTACTATCAGGTTCAAGAGTCAAAATGAGGGGACATCTGATTGCACACAGGACCCCCCCTCAGCCCCCGGACTATCTCTAACAAGTGGCTTTCTAGGGGCCACGCAGCTGTTTAGTCCCAATCCTGCAAGTTACGTCATATTGCACATGTGGAAATGCTTTTACTTTCACAATTGATCATGCCCATGAGTTCTACTGATGATATTTTCAATGAGACTTCACCTAGCATTTTTGTGGCCTCTGATCACAATAATTTGTGATTTTTTTTCTGACCCATTTATTCCATGAATTTGATGGTTCACCACTATCCTTCCTGTCAAGAACTTGGCAGAGGGGGAGCCAATTGCAGGACCAACAACCAGGAGATGAGGATGAGGACAACTGGAAGAGGGATTGGAGAACCTGCTGTACCTAATAATTTACTCACTAATAATTTAGCTCTTTGGAAGAGACACAAGGGAGGAAACCTTGAATCTAAAATAAGAGGTTAGAATCAGCCCTACTAGTAAGATGACCCAACCCTGACTGCTCGAAGACCCACAACCTTCTGCATACATACAGCACAACCTATTTCCTTGCTGCGATCAGCAATAGCCATTATGAGCCAATCAATCAGTTAACAGGAACAACCCGCATCAATGCCGGAACAGGGGAAGAACCAATTAAGCAGACAGATGGATTGCAACATTTCCAGGTTTTAGCAATACATTGGACAGTTCTTAACCCAATTCCTCTGATTTCAGCAATCTCCTTAGTTGTTTTCTTTTCTTGATACAGGTCAATAAATTCCCCCCCTTGAAATATAGTAACATCTCTTCCACAACCATGTTCTGACATCAGTCATGGTCAAAAGAATTGTTGCCAGCAGAAACATAAATCACTGCAATAATGATTCAATCATAGGCCCTTAAGTATTTGCTTATTTTAAATCCAAACAGAATTTTTTTTTGGCCAGGCGGCGTATACTCTGCATTTACCTTCATGTGCTAATAATTACACTGTTAAAGACCTTACAGATGTTAGCAATTTGTCTCTGCCACAGGAAAGTAAACATACATTTAGTTGAAGCCAACTAAGGACAAATGCTAATTGGACTCCAGGTTTAAAAGTGGTGGATACAAATACTCTAATCTGATGCCTATGTTTACACAACAAAAATTAGCATAAGATAACCTAGCTGTTCTCCTCCCTTTGAATATTTGCCCCTCAATATAATTCTTTTCGAGTCCACATAATCAGCAGGGCCGGTGCTTTCTCCAAATTCTCAGTGGAGTAATTAAATTCCTTTTGAGGATGTTTATCAAGAATTCACCAGTCAGTTTTCACACACACACACACACACACACACACACACACGCACACACACACACACACAAATTGTAAATACATTGGTTTTCCAAGCCTTATAAGGCTAAGGCATAAACTGAGTCCCACACCAGCAAAACCTGGTGTTTTTTTTTTTTACCATAAATTTTCTCAGAGAACAGGCTCTAGGTTTTTAGTGACTATAAACAAATAAGAATGAGCCTGTAATTAACTGCTGCGTGATGGGGGATGGGCTGATGTTTGGTGCAATCAAGGGGAGGAGACGATAAATAATAAATAGCAGTACAACTTGAATCGAGTGTCCCTGGGATGGTTGTGGCCTTAAACAATAATACAGTGATTTTGCCACGACCGCTGCCTTTGTTCGTTTGAATATATTCAACATTTTCCTTTGTGCCTGACATCAGGACAATCTCTGATCATCTTCATGCCCTTGGAAATTAGCAGTCTTTGCTATGTTTCCCCCTCAATACATTTCTCTTAAATCAATTTGAATCTCGTCGGCATACTTCACAAACTTACAATGGATTGGCGAGCTGTCAGGTATGTTCCTGACTTTCACCCTTAGTTAGCTGGGATAGGCTCCAGCTCCCTGGCGACCCTTGCGAGGCAGAAGCAATAGGGGATCATACACAAGTGGGTGTGCCAAATGAAAGTTATGAAACGAGTTCAGTAAATTTTGGGCTTGTTGTTTGCTATGTGATGCCAGATGTGACAATGACAATGTCACTTAGCTGACAATGTCACCGTTTATAGCATTTAACCACTAGCTAAGTGACATTGTCGGTTATATCCCATCTGACATCACATGCTGAATAAAGATGTGTTATTTCACCCTTTACAAAGCATGACATTTGCTTATGTATGATTTATGAAGACATTATGTCTCATTTAAGAAGGCTTAATACATGCTGTATGAAGCCTGTATGAGCAACACTTCATCTAAAGTGTGATGTAAGTTTGATTTTAGTTGACCCAGTCCCAACTAGCTAGAAAAGCAGCAAGAGATCTACTAAGTGCATAAACTGCTGAGTTTTCATATCAAAAAATTAAGCCTCTTTACTTAGTAAATTCAAAAATGCACTAATTTCATGGACATTAACTAGTTATCTCATAGTCAACAAACTCAGGCTAGTACGCCAGAGTTCGATGACACCGTGGCTATCTTGGAAGGTTTTTTTTTTTTTTTGTATATATATTTATGCATTTAAGAATATTATTTCTTTATTAGTACAAATTGTACATATTGGACTGTTATCATCATTGCCTTAATTTACATGAGTATATTATGTTAAAGATAGAAAATTGGACCAGTCCTGAACTCTCATCAAGCGCCTGGATTCTGATTTCTTTTTCTGTAGCGATAATTTCGACTCACTGGATTTTTTTTCCAAGCGCATTCTTTGTCTTTTCTGAATAATATTGCACTCTTGGCCACTCAATTTTTTTCGAAAAATAAATATAAAAAATGAACCATAGTGTAATAAAGCAGACTTTAATTAAAGCAAACAGTTTAACATGTAATCCATTCTTCTAAAATTAAATAAGAGCCTAGCCGATGGCCTCCATAAATAAACTGATTTATGTAAGCAAGTTCTCTACTGTGGGAAGATCGAATTCATTTCCCTCTAGCTCAGTCCACCACAGCTTTCTCACAACCAGAATAAATGTTTTGATTGTCTGGTTGAGAGTTGATTGTCAATATTCTCAAGTTTTGCCTGGTGGAATTCAGAAATGTACGCAAGACCTGCCACAATCAGTGAAGTTGACTGTGGACCCCCTTTCTGTCACGCATAATGCAGCGGCAACCCCAGAACCCTGCACTCTAGGGACATTTTGCAACCTTGAGTTGAATGTTGAAAGTTCCTCTTGGATTCTGCCTGTGGTCCTGTATACTGCCTAGTCTGTTAAAAAAGAAATTGCCAAGCTGATGATACCTGGGCTAGACTTTGTGTACAATGTAATTACCTTTGATCTTAGTTCAGTGGACTGAAGCGAAACCTGCTCTTTATTGTTTTTCATGGCTATTGATAACAGAAACAAAGTAAAATGCTGACAAATGTAATCTACTAAAATTATGCAATGGCATGTTTCCCTTTGTGCCACAGTTGTGAGCTCATACTCCTTATATACCAGTTGTGCTCAAAAATTATGCATCAATCGTTGCTCCGTGGATCACATTAATTTACAGTTGAGAGCCACAAGATCTGAATAGGGTGTATTATTACATTTCAAGTTGGATTTCCTTAGCCACTTATCATTATATTTTGAATGGATGACACATAATCTAACAGTTTTTTTTCCTTAGTTGGAATTTACCGATGGGTGCATGTAATTAAATTTGATTATTTGTGTTTCACTAATGCACTAATATGAACTTCCTGTTTCGTATAGGTAGGTTAGATAATAGTATTTGTATGGACTTTGGCAAAAGATTTAAGTTGTACTTTTACGGGTTTTGTTGAGTGTTTAAAGACCTCAAATTACAAGACAGATGAGATGATTTGCTCCCGAGGTGAAACCTCTGTCAAAGTTAGCCAACATAAATGAAAATTTTGTACTTTTCCACCGTCAGGAATTCGGCCAGCAAATACCTGATTAGTTAATGCGGCCAGTTTTTATGCTTCCACCATATCTGGCTTGGAGCATACAGGGTTACCGTTGTCCATCTGTATGTCTGTATGTCCCTACAGGGTTTATCATGTTCATGGGGGTATCGTTTATCGTTTATCCACTTCTTCTCAAATACCAGTGAAGAGAATTCATTGAACTAATACATGTGCTTTGTAGGGACAATAAAGATGTGCATCTCATACCTCGTTGCTGATTTTTTTTCAATTTTTTGATTTTTCCAGGGTTTGAATGTTGGTAAATTTTGTCAAGTTTCCCTCTCTCTTAGCTGTAATAGGGGGTTTAGTCTATTCTCTTCTTCTGAAAAATTTCTGAACAGAATTTATAATGCTTATATACTGCCCGTCCAAAAAAAAAAAAAGTCGCCCATGATTGAGTCATTATTACAGTGATGAATAGGTTTCTGCTGGCAATAATTCTCTTAATCCTGACTGATTCAGTGCGTAACTTCTCATTTCTTAAACTACCATGTCGGAAGCAGTGGCATTGCACAATATTTGGGGCCCCCCTGCAGGTTAGACTATGGGGCCCCTCCCTCAGCCCTATCTAAAACAATAATTGAGTGACATGGGATAGACATTGTGGCCACTTAATGCTTTAAAAAATGTTTAATTTTGAGGCATCACAAATTTTAACAAGTGGCTTTTTTGTGACATTAATGAATTGTAGAATATTCAGATCATTTAAGTTCGCACAACGGAACGGTTTAAACAACATTCTGTACAAAAGAAAAGTAGCCAAAAAAAGAACAAAAAAAAAAGAAGGACCAAGGGTCCTGCAGCTTACCAGGGCAACAACTCATTCATTTTATTGGACAATAAAGCCAAGCACACACATCATCCATTAACCAATCACAATGGCTTTTATTTATTAAAGATATTTTAATATCCCCGCCCAGCTTAAGATCCTTTATACACAAATACACAAAGCAATCCGAGCGCTTTACAAACATTACTAATGTTTCTCCCGATGGATTTTATGATCCCGAGCTTTGTCAGCTTGCTACATGAAAACCATAGTTATCCTTGAACTGTCAGCTTGTTTTTCACGTAGGTCTGTGTGGCTAGCTTGCTTCTAAAGTCTATCAGATAGCTTGCTAACAAAACTAGCTAGCGAGTTCATAAAATTATTTGCGATCCAGTCGAAACTCGAATAAACCAATACAGCAATGCAAACGATGTTTGCTTTGTGTTTCTTGCTCCGATGAAGGATGCTGCACTAACGTTACTAGCCAGCTAGCTAGCTTCCTACGGAGGTACATGAATACAGCATCGTTTACTGTGGGTACACAAAGAGCTGCCGATTCTATTCATTTTCAATGGACACTGGACGCTTTGCAGCATTAGCAGCGCTTAAACGCCGTGTCCATTGAAAATGAATAGAATCGCAGCATTTGCAGCTCTTGGTGTGTACCCACAGTTAGTAGCTGTTTTTCATAGCTTTATTTCATCAGTGCTTATGCTTGCAAAGTTTGTTCTGTATTTTTGGCTTAGAAGGGTACTGCACTAACATTACTCACCAGTCAGCTGACATAATTTTTTTTTGGACAAAATGCGTCGTTAATTATGGTAAAAAATTAGCATATGATAAAACGTTCAACTATTCCACCTGTCTCCGAAAGCATGAGGCAAAGCTACTCGGCTCGGCTGTAATGGGGCTGGGCTGTTTGTCCGCTGTCTGCCTGGACTCATAGCTGAGCGGCAGGTTGTAAACGGCGTCGGTCTGGTGGTGAGCCAGCTGGCTCGGCTGTAAAGGGATTGGGGCCTGACTGCGCTGTCTGCTTGGACTCGGAGCTAACCCGAGGGGTTAGTGGTGGCTGGCCGCAAATTTTTTTTTCCTGAACCTTTCAGGCAGTATGGTAGACTCTTGTCCAATCAGAGATCGGCGCGAACATGACATCATGCATATTATTCAAATATCAGAAGTTGTATGGCTTTGTATTTGACAGTTGACCACTCACAGGGCAAGAATAATCAAGTGGCAATGGAAGACTCGGCTTCTCTCCCCCATGCGATCTAAAAGCTACAAAATAATGGGCTACATTCAAAACAGAAAAATAATTTAATCATAATTAGGTCTATGTACTGGCACTCACTTCAGAACTCTTCAGCGAATGATGGTAATTTTGGTGACTAGTATGTGGTTTTGTCCGTTTATATTTTCCGATCGGACAGCTGCATTTTTTACAGCAAGTTGCGTGACCGTGCTGCAAAAACAGGTGTAAGTACTTGTCGCCGAAATTACCTTCATTCGCAAAAGAGTTCTGAAATGCCGCTCTCGCTGGAGAAAAAAAAAAGAAATTACCGTTGCTGAGTGCCAATGCATAGACTAATTAGTCTAACCACGCTGACAGCTTGTTAGGGGCGGAATTCAAGAACCCCTGGCTTTCGTGCAGGCTCTCTTTTCACTCTCTCTCCGCCATCGCAAACAAGAGAGCCTGCTCGCAGGCTATGCCTAGCCTACATCAGTAAACATATGTAAACTGCCACTTGATGTAGACGCATGTACGTAGCCTGACAAACAATACCTGAATACATAGGCCATTGTACTACCGCACTGACACTGCTTGTGTGTGTTGCATGCATGCTGGGGAGATGATGAACCGAGGGGCCTTACCTAAGCTAGCGAGGCCTACACTTCACACTTTCGCAATTACCAATGAAGGTAATTCTGGTGACAAGTACGTGGTTTCGATCCATTTACATTTTCCAATCGGACAGCTGTCTATTTTTTACAGCAAGTTGCGTGACCATGCTGCAAAAACAGGTGTGCGTGCTTTGTTGCGAAATTACCTTCATTCGCAAAAAGAGTTCTGAAATTCCGCTCTCGCTGGAAAAAAAAAAAAATACCGTTGCTGAGTGCCAGTGCATAGACCTATTTATAATTAAATTATTTTTCTGTACTGAATGTAGCCCATTATTTTGTCGCTGTTAGATCGCATGGGGAGATAAGCCCATGTGTCTTCAATTGCCACTTGATTATTCTTGCCCTCTGGTAGACAAGTGTCAAATACAAAGCCATACAACTTCTGATATTTGAATAATATGCATGACGTCATGTTCGCGCCGATCTCTGATTGGACAAGAGTCTACCATACTGCCTGAAAGGTTCAGGAAAAAATTTGCTGGCCGGCCAGGGTGAAGAGCTTGCTGCTGATGCATCTGCAGCGGCGTTAGATTCTACCTTTGCAACCTGCTGGTACAGTGATGTTATTTTTTGGTAGCTTAGCCCTCTCCTGTTCGGGTTTCGCTCTCATTTTGTTTAATTTTAATAGCACTTGGGTATTTGCGCTTCATGTTACTTCCTGCTTTGTTTTGGGTGCTTGCCCAACCAGCCAATGAGCATTGGCAAAAGATGATGAACAGCCGGCAAGCCCTATCGCAGATGAGCAAAAAATTGAACGATACACATGACAGGTCACAGACATGGACTGTATATAAAAAATTATATATTAATTATATATTATCTTTTATCTACAGTCTATGGGCGCCAGAACAACATCGAACGACGGGGCCCCCACCCTCTGCGCCCTGCTCCCATTGACGGAAACCGGTAGATAGAAAATGTAAAGGGAAAAAAAAATCAAGCAGGAAAATCAAGTAGGGCCCCTGAACTGCGGGGCCCCCCCGCTGCTGGGGGCGGTTGCTACGCCAGTGGTCGGAAGACCTATCTCATGGTCGTTGAAGATATTACTGTGTATCAAGTTGGGCCAATAATTGGCCAGCATCAAGCACAGAAAACAGCTGAGGAGATTGCTGAAATCACTAGAATATGGTCATGAACTGTCAAATAAATAATTAAAACCTGTGTTATGGGAACCCCGTACTGCCTCCGGTGTTCTGCGTGTGTGCGTGTGTGTGTGTGTGTGTTCTTCTGTGTCCCGTTTTTTTCGCAGGTGTCCCATTCCGGTATTCACTCTCCATGATTCTCCCACTCCACTGTCAATCCCTTGGTCAACGCCCTCCGAATCCTTCGTCTTCCTCCGCCCCGAAATTCCACCCAATTCCGTCATGTCCAATCCTCTGTCGCCCCGTCTGTTCCTGGTTTATTTAGCGCATCCCATCCCAGTTGCCAGGAGTGCTTGCTCATTTTGTCTTGTTCTGTGGCGTAGCCAATTTGGCCAATTTGTATTTGTGCTTTGGGTCATTGTTATTATTATTATAATTTTTCATTTGTTATACACTGGGGTGTGGGACGCAATTTTGGTCTATGTTAAATGGGGGCCCTGTAAACTTGCACTCACATAGAATATTTATGTTAGCGCTCTAGTTAGAGACGCCTGCCACCCTTTGTTGTTTGTTTTGAGTCCATTAGTATAGGTAGGTATTTTCTTTTCTGTGATTTAGTAGTTAGTTGATTTTTATTTTATTAGCGGTGTTTATGGTTTTGTTTTTTTCTTTTATTTGGCAGTGTCTTGTTGACCTAATTGTTTTCCCCACACCTGTGCCCTGTCCTGACCCGTTGTTTCTGTCATTGTAATTTTATGTAATCACAATATATACCAATTTCACTTGCAAACAGTTCAATTTCCCCGATTATTTCTTTGTGCTATTAATGCATCCGTCATATCGTCCTCTGGATGTAACACCTGGAAGGATAGTGGAGAACTGTCAACTTTGTGGAAGAAATAGGTTGGAGAAAAATCATGACTGATCCTGATCAGAAATCACAAATGTGAGGTCTCATCATAAAAAAATCAATAGTAGAACTTATGGCTATGTTTAATTATGAAAGTAAGAGCATTTTCACATGTATAATGCCACAAGAATTTGGAGGATTGGGATTAAACAGCCTTGTGGCCAAAAGAAAGCTGCTTGGTAGTGAGGCTTATTGGGAAAATAAGCACTTCAGTTTGCAAGGGAGCACAAAGATTGGACTGAAGAGCAATAGAGAAAGGTCATGTGGTCCAGATAAACCCTATTCCAGAGTGATGGGCATGTCAGGGTAAGAAAGGAGACCCATGAAGCAATGCACCTGTCATGCACAGTGCCCACCTTACAAGCCTCTAGAGGCAGTGTTTTGATCTGGGGTTGCTTCAATTGGTCAGGTCTTGGCTCAGCACTGTTCTGCAGCAATAAAATGAACTCAGCAGACAACCTGGATATACTAAATGACCAGAAACCCATCAATAGACTTTTTCATCTCTGATGGCGCAGGCATATTCCGGGGATGACAATGCCAAGATTCATTGGACTCAAACTGTGAAAGAGTGGTTCATTGAGCATGAGGAATCATTTTCAGACATGAATTGGCCACCGCAGACTCCGAACCTTAACCAATTGAAAGTGTTGGGGGTGTGCTGGAGACAGCTTAATGGAGTGTTTTGACTCACCCATCATCAATGCAATATCTCAGCCAAAAATGAATGCAAATCTTCTTTGAAATAAATGCTCTAATTCTGTATACGATTGTTGAAACAATACCACGACAAATGCACACTGTGATCAAAGATAAAGGTGGCCCAGCTTTTTTTGGATGGGCAGTGTACATGTGCTTTGTAGGGACCTACAGGTGTGCATCGTATACTTTGTTTAAATTTTGAACTTAGGTAAATTTTGCCCCATTTACCACAGGCGAGAGCATGTGTGTCCTAAAGACACAAATGATCTATTTTTTTTTTCTCTCCATTTCTGGACTAGACATCAAAGTAAGTTTGAATACACAAATGGTATATACATATGAATATGCTGATGTCAAAACATTATGGCCACCCACCTGATGTGCTGTTGGTCGTCCAAGTGCCACAAAAACTGCTCTGGCTCACTAAGGGATAGACTGCACAATAAATATGAAGGTTCCCTGTCGTATCTGGCACCAATAGATTAGCAGCAGATCCATGCTCTGATGCTTGATCAGATTGATCCCAAACCATTTCCTGATCTCTCTCTACATCAAGGTACAAATTACTGCAGAGACACAAAGACTTTAATTTAAAAATGTCTGAGATGGCTCCCAGCAGTAATGGCAGCAGCAGAAATTCTAGAGAAAAAAAAGCCTCTTTTAACTGTTTGATAGTGGTTTCAGGACCATGACTGGTCCCACTTTAGCCATGCTGCTGCCATGAAACTACTCCAGCTGCGTCAGTATAACTTGTCAGTGTCAGAATATTCCATCAACTTCCACACCCCGGCTGTCTCCATGTGCTGAGATGCCCGGGCCTTGGATGGCGTCTACCTGTCCGGCTTGGCAGAGCGGATCCAGGACGAGTTGAAAACCTGTGTCCTCTCTCCAGACCCAGACCAACTCATCGACAGCGTTATGGATTGATGTCCAACCGTAGCAGCGGTGGTTAGACTGGCAGGCAAGGTTACAAGTGCCTTCCTTGCCTGCATCACAAGATGCTCAACCTGGAGCTTACAGTATCTCTACCTGGTTCCTCTGGTACCCATAGCTGTCAACCGAGTTCGGCTTTACGAGCTGCCCACTGAAGAATGGGTGGGCTGGATAAAGTTGAATCTCTGCCTGTATTCCGGATGTATCTCCCATGCCATTGCCGAATGTCCAGTTTGGCAGAGGCAACTTGCCATAGGAGTCATCAAAAGCCCTGCTCTCACCTCGCCTGAAAGCACATTATTTCTCCAAACCTGTTCCCATTTATATGGAGGGTGATTTGTGCCATAATTCAATACAATACACTTATTGAAATACAATACACATCTTGAAAATACAATACATGTGTAGCAATAAATGCAATACAAAAATGCTTAAATACAATACACATATTGAAAATACAATACACGCCTCGAAATACAATACACACCTCAAAAATACAATGCATGTGAAACAATAAATACAATACTAAAATGATTTCTTTTTCAATGTCCATCAGGAATATTTATACTAAAATGAATACATATCACACCTCGAAATGCAATACATGCCTTGAAAATACAATACATATGTAACAATAAATACAATACAAAAATGCTTTGTTTTTCAATGTTGGTTGGGAATATTTGTGCCAAAATTAAAACAATACAACCGTATTGTTTTTCAAGTTGTGCATTGTATTTCAATGTGTGCATTGTATATCGAGGTGTGTATTGTATTTCGATGTTGGGTTTTGGCACTATGTAAATTTTAGTCTATGAGTTATACATAGTAATACACCAAGTAATATGATTGGACGAGGCATTCCATAGAGTGCCTAAGTCACGCCCGGTCGGTACTCTGATGTATACCATGGTCTGGGTGAATACACTTTTCTGATTGCTGGCAGGTGTTAATTAAAACCGTGAAACCGCACAGATAGTTCAGCTATGGTAGTTTCACCGTTCGAAGTTCGAAATTCATCCACTAGCCAACCTAAAACCATAGCAACGTCGGAGCACTGGCATTTGGCTGGGTATAACAGAAACCAAGATACTCATTTATCTCCAGGGGGCTGTTTCAATAAACTTTACTTGTCCGACCGAGTCAGACCATCTGTCGAGTGAAAAGTCGGACCTTCGACAGACCATGTCCGTCAGGTGTTTCAATAAAACAAAAGTAGGATGTCCGACCAAGGTCCGACGCGGACGGACGGTTCGTCACTGTTCGTTCAAAGTTGCATGAGAATTTACAGCTCAGCGATGCACTGCTTCGCTATTTGACGTTCAAATATTCGAAATAAGTTAACGTTAAATGAAAAAAGAAAAAAACCCAATTTTGATTAGGTAGATCATTAACTACTATTCAGACATAAATTAACGGCGCACATCGCTGTAGGATGTCACATAAGTAACGTTCATTTTCAGTGGGCTATTAACTGAATACAGTCTAGCTAATTAAAAGCAGTCTTTGCTCACTGTGCACTCTGTGCTAAAACTACGATTGGCAACAAAACAAAGCTATTCAACACACAAAAGACATTAAAACATTCATATCGTCACACTCACTCATTTTACAGAATTGAGTTAAGCTGCTTTCACACTGGACGCGAAACGAATTTTTCGCGCAACAGATTACATTCAAAGTCAATGCAAAGACGCGAGATCGTCCTGTGGGGCAGTTAACAATAGGTGCTCCAGCGATAATGATCGTAAATATAAAAGCAGCGAAGTAATCACGCTTTATTCATTAAACAATAGTAACTGTGTACAGTTACAAAGGAAGCTAACATGTCCACTTCATGTATCAGCAACTACTGACAGTTCGCTGGCTACGTGCTGTGACAACGGACTGATTTCAGCTCGCTGGCTGTACGGAGACCGTCATTTATTTTTGTAGGTTTATTGGTCCAACTAAATCCGCCGCCAGCGTGGGCGCCTGGCCAATCCTGGCCACGCAGGGCGTATCTAGCCAAGAACCAGCCTACATCGTGCCAAAACTGCATATCGAAATACAATACAATTGTGTTGCATTTCAGTGCGAGGTTTTTGCACAGAGCTCAAATACAATACACACCTCGAAATAAAATACATGTGTAACAATAAATACAATACAAACGTACTTTGTTTTTCAATGTCGGTCAGGATTATTCATGACAAAATTAAGTACAATACACACATTGAAATACAATACACGTCTTGAAATACAATACACATCTCAAAAATACAATACGGTTGTATTGTTTAAATTTTGGCACAAATATTCCTGACTCACATTGAAAAACAAAGCATTTTTATATTGTATTTACTGTTACACATGTATTGTATTTTCAATATATGTATTGCATTTAAGCATTTTTGTATTGTATTTACTGCTACACATGTATTGTATTTCAATAAGTGTATTGTATTGAATTATGGCACAAATCACCCTCCATACATTTATGTTTCCTGATTAGCGACTAAGTGTCAATTAGTTCAGTTGCGAGACTCAAGCTATAGAATTACTGGCCATTTCACCTCAGCTGGCCTTATTGTTCATTCCAATAGTTATCAAGCATTTTCCTATCCACATTAATGCCAAAATAAAACGTCCATGTCTTTAGAAGCTTCTGAAATCATTTTGCTTACAGAACGGCACGTTTTTTTTCTGCCTCAATGTCCAGTTGGCTTTGATAAGCCTAAGAGAACACTTTTCAAAATAATGTAGGTTAACCCTTAACCTGTTTCCAATTAAGAATTGGACAATTAATTGAATTAATTTACTGAGCAAATCAACAAGCAATTAGCTGCTTTGCCAATAATAATTACGACATTAAGCCTCGCGTCAAAGAGGGAGGCTACAATATGAGATTGTACTGATGGCCACTAACTGAAATTTCCCTAAATTCCACATTGAAGTAGGATGTAATGTAGTGAATGCTGCGGAACATGATATTTAAATAAGGTTACAATTTTGTTTCTAATTAATAAATTAGATAATTGTCATCCATTCAATGTCTTGTAGCCCTCCGACAACTCTCCTGGACTTCAACCCCTTTGTGCAGATGTAGATGCCAGCGGACATAGAGGTGCTCTATTTATGCACGCAGTTTCACTACTGTATCTCTAGATGGCACACCTGGATCAGTTATTGAATATTCACTAGCAAGCTGAGCTCGAACACAGTTTAAAATATGGACTAGTTCAGTCCAATCCCTGTTTTTCTGGACTTGCATGAATTAAACTCATCAGCTAAGCCTGATGTGCAAACTGTTCAATATACATGCCCATAATATCTATCCAGCAGTTTAAAAAATGATCTCTTCCCACAGAAAAAAATTGTTGTCCTTGGTAAGAATCACTTCAGCTATAATGAGCAAATGGTATCCCAATTAGTTGTTCAAAAAAAAAGTCAGTTTTCTAAAGCAAAAATTCCACATGGTATTGATACTATGTCATACTTCAATCATAGTCATCACATATCAAAAATGCTAGTTCCCTACCTTGGATTTATGCAAAGATTCCTCCATTGATGAATTTGGCACTTCCATATATCCTCCTGAGGACTCTCGTTGATCAGCCAGTCACTCAATTATATGTTAAGGCTCATCTGCGTAACGCACAGTTATAGTTCACGCCCACATGAAACTTCACCGGTAATGATGTATTGATTGACACGTTTCTTATCCAATTCCAGTGAGAATAAACTTTCCACAGTAACTGAAAGACAGTAATTGGACCATCAGAAAGGTATTTAAACACTTGTGTAATCAGTTAGGTTGTATTCTCTGAGCTTTGCGCAGCCGAGAAAGACGTGATTGCATGGAAAAAAAGTGTTGAGTTTATATTTGCAGGATGTAAATGTGATTCTGAGATGGAATATGACAGTTATTCTGAATGGAACAGACTGGAGGGCTGACAGCATTTGGAAAAGAAATTCAACGATGGAGAGTTTTTCCTCTTGAAATGTGCGTTGAACTGTCTTTCTATGGTGTAGCTCTGTCTTAATTTTAGCCAGCTAGCTAACTAGCCAGCTATTTCTTATTTTCGGTTGATCACTGTGTTCACAGTGCTAGTTTGTCACATTGGATAACAAGAGTAGTCGATACTCCAATGTGGAGGCACTTTTGCTTAATGTGGCGATCTGTTTTAGAATTTATACCGAATTCAACGAAATAGAATGCCTTGGATTTTCGCTCATTTAAAATGTAAACAGCTGTTACTGTATTGTGAGTTATACTTACTCCTTAGAGGGCGTGAAAAGCATTGTTACAAGCTTTCGCTTGGATGATTGGAATTATAAATAGCAAGCTTTCTGAGGAATGTTCTGACCGTAAAATAAGCAGTTCCTTTAATGAGTATGTGTGCTTGCTGATGCGGCTTTGTCGAAAAATGGACGAAACTCTGAACTTTATCATGGACAAAAGGCATGTTTTGGGTTTGGAGAGGTTACTGGTGACCATTTATGTCCAGCTGCACCTATATTGATTAACTCATGCTAAATTCGACCAAAAAATCATTAATTCGTATTGAATTTCCGAAGTTGATTTGCGTTAAAAATGTGATTATTTTATGATTTGACAGTGCGCCATTTTGAGGGCTCTGGGACTTTGGGGAGCCACCCGGAGAGCTGTTTTATTTGGCTTCTCAAGACTGGATAATTTAGTATTTCATGCTCAGATGAAGAGTACTTGTGGTCTTGGAATTTATTATCCCAGAGATGTGTTGTTTTAACCCCCAGTCATTTTTCAATCCTCAGTATTGTTTTTTTTACAGTTTTAATGCTGAGTTTTCATGAAGATTTTTTTATGTTTGTAGCCCCTTTTCGAGAGAGGGCTGTAAAATTTTGTGTACTGTACTGTCCTGTAACATGGACCACTGCAATTACTGTCCTGCTCCACTAGGGGGCTGGTCCAGACCACTGGTCTTTGGAGCACGAACCACTGCAGTAACTGTCCTGCTCCACTAGGGGACTGGTCCAGACCACTGGTCTTTGGAATACGGACCACTGCAATAACTGTCCTGCTCCACTTGGGGACTGGTCCGGACCACTGGTCCGCAGTGTCTTGAGACAGTGAAATTTGCAGTCTTTGCTGGCCTCCCACCGAGGTAAAGTCTCGGAACCACTGACTGAGCAGTCCATTCTCGGAATACTGCGATTAGATGGTAAATACCTGCCTTAACCTCAGCATAACTGTTGGCCAAAATATTTATCTAGCCTGCCATTTTCATAAATAAATTGTAATGAATGTGATTGTTCAAAATGTTTGAAGCCGGTAGTCCAACAATAAGCAGCTTGCCGCTTTTTCTATACTGCACTAATTTGGCATATTAATTAAGCAGCTAGTGACACCCAACAAAACCCGATGAATATAAAGTGAAATAACCAATATTGCGTCATCTTATTCTCGAAAGTATGAATGCTCTGAACAGATTATTTTATCTAGCCTAGCTGGAGAACATTAAAAATGATCGGCAGGTTTGGAAAGTAATGTTAATAAATTGCAGCCTGTTCATACGTTGCTGTCGGCTGTTAATCTCGGTTGATTATTGTGCTTTCTTTCTGCACCATAAAAACATAATTTTAAATAGAAGGTATACTCAGGCAGAGGGGTGTGATACAGCCTTTTGATTTTATACTCGAAATGGAGCTTCTATTACAGCTCCGTGTAATTCATTTGAAAATGCGATGGCCCCTTTCCGAAAAGTAATTTGGCTTCTCAGAAAACACTAGAAAATGACTTAATGGTCTTACCATTCAATCCTTCCGAAAAACGAGTAATCCTTTAACATAGCGTAATTTTGTAAAACGATTTATCATAACTCGTAGTAGGCTACAGTATACATCGACCAAGATTAGCCATGAATAACTCGGGTCAGTGTTTATAGTGTGACTGTTGTTAGGCTACGACCAAGCTTAGGCTATTATATTTATCACCAAGCTTTGTTTTCAAGTATTTTCCCTTTCTCTTCGGAAACGGCCACTGCATTTTCAAATGAATGAGGCCCATACGGTTTTATAATTAAAAGTCAATTTTAACTATAGGCTATACAAACATTAGACTTGGATACATTTTACGCTTCTGACAGAGTACAGTCACTGCCTCCTGCAATAAAATATGTTTCTTTGCTGCAAAAAGAAGCGTCTATACTGAGGTAAGCTAAGCTGAAAAACGTGTGATTAGAATTCATTAACTTTAGGCCTTCTGGTCATAACTTACCGACTGTTTTTATAAATATACTACATAAATAAATCTATTTGGAGCATTATGATTTTGGTCCATAACCTTGCACAATTTGAACATTTATTTTGTATTAATCTGGCTTTACTAAGTCATTCTTGTAAGTAGGTTACGTTAATGAATTCAAATAACTCTTTTCAGTCGGTGTATATTTCAGTAGATCGTGGCGCTTCTAATCAGCAGCATAGAAACCATTTTACTGTGGGAGAAGTCATGATGATTTTACATTAAAATTGAGCTTTTATTACAACTTCGTGTTGGTTAATTCATTTGAAAATGCGGTGGCCGTTTCCGGGAGGAAAATTATAAATAAATAAATAAATAACAAGAGGTTGTTAAACCATTTATAACGTTTGTTTGTAACAACAGTCACTATGAACACTGACCCGAGTTAATTAGCCCCATTCGTGCCTCCGAGGGCTTGTTTTAACATTCTGACATTTACTGGCACAGCGGAGTCACATGCCGTGCCATTGAAAAAACCTGCAAAAATGGAAATCGCCAGACACCACTTGTCTTCTACTGCTGCTTAGCGCCAAAACTTTCTTTCCTCTTACCTTGTGTCTGGTATCGGGCGAAGAACAACGATATATTAAAGTTTCGTTCGGGCACCAACCATTCATCGTAACTCCCTCTCGTTCCGAAGAATAAGTCTGGAAAAGGCAAAACTTCACCCCTGAAATCTAACTTCCTGCCCAGAATCGTTCACGGCACAGCCTGTTATGATACTGTCCTGCCTGACCATGTTGTGATTATGAATTCTGCTTTGTCTGACCATGCTTTGTATTTTGTATTGTGATTTAGATGCTCTGCCATGTTTTGTTTTTTGCTTTGTCTGTGTATGTCTTCCATATTCCACCATTGCAGTTTTATTCCGTCCATGTTTTGTGTCATACCATGCATTGCACTTTGTCTCCCCCTGTCTGGTCTTTTTTTGTCATGTGATCGCTCACTGCCCCAGTATTGTGTGCCACACTTTCGGGTGATTTCATGGTTTCTGGGATTTCAACCATTCCGTCTCGTTTACTTCCTTCACCCTGCTTTTCTATTTTACTAACAATACTAACAGTTTGTTGTTTTAGTTAAACTTACTAACCAAGACTAACATTGTTTATAGTACTAATTTACTAACAAGCACTAGGGATTGTATAGCTGCACATTACTAATTGACTAACAAGCTCTCAGCACTCGCTCTGCTCTAGTCTCCGCCCCTTGCTTCACACTCAATTTATTTTGCTGTGCTTCGCAGATTTTTCTGCACCTGGCTAATCACTGTTCTGCCTCTCACTCTGTGCATGGTAGAACTCCCTAACCGGAGCCGTATGTTTGTCAGTAGGCTGTCTCTGTGATCCCTGTCCGCGTTTTGGCTTTTGCCAATTTCTTGTAATCAAGTACTTCCTCATGTTCATTCCTTTGTAATTAGTCTGATCCAGCTCACCTGTTCCCTATCATAGCATGTGACTTCCCTTTACGTGTATTTAAGCAGTCATTTCACTCTGGCAGCCTTGTCAGAACGTTTTCCGTGTGCTGCGATTGTTGATGCCTTGTGCTCTTAGTGTTATACTTCTATCTGGAACGTCCCGGATTCTGATTTTGGCTTTTTCTTTGATACTTCTCTGCCCGTGTACCGTACTGTTTTGCCCGACTCTGAGTTTTGTGTTTACTGCCCTGCTAACGGTTCGGATTACGCCCACTGGATTTTGGCTTTGGACTCTCTGACTATGGAGGGTATTTTTGGTCATAATCCAAATGAAAATTAAAATAATCAGGCCAAAATTAAATGTAAAAAAAAAAAAGCAAATTGAAAAACCTAATGAAACATGTAAAATGATAATGTGAAACTACAAAACGAAAATGAAACTAGTAAAATTTCAAATGCAAATACGTAAATGGATAAAACAACAATGAAACGTTAAATTTTAAAATGCTAATATGTAAATAGAAATGGTCAAACGGAAAACTTAAATTGTAAAGATGAAATTGAAAATGAAAATTAGCAATAGGGAAACATCAAATGTAAAACTCAAAATGGGAAATGGAAAGGCTTAAATGGAAATGCTTAAATCAAAAGCTTAAATGGAAAAGATAAAATTATCATTTAATTTTTTATTTATTTTTGCATTTTTCCGTTACCATTTGGCATTTTGCATTTGCCATTTTCCATTTTGATTTTCCATTTGGCTTCTCCATTTGGATTTCTCATTTGGCGTTTCCATTTTCCATTTACCTTTTCCATTTGGCTTTTCAACCTGTATGCAAATAAGGAGGTGTGGCCCAGAGGTCGGGGGGACGGTCTGAACCGGCCGAGTGCAGTGGCAGTGGATGTGTGCGCCTCTGACGAACACGGGTCCAATGTTTGACTCACGTTACTTTAATTTTAGCTGGTTAGCTAGGTAGCTATTCTCCTGCCGCTGGCCATAACATTACTAACAACAGCTGCATAGAACTTGCTTCCAGTTTATTAAACTTGACTATATTGCCATCGGTAACCAGAAACTACCAGTCAAGTATTTACATGGTTCGTAACGGTTTTATTGACTTTGTGTTATATCGGAGTCGATTGTAATAACAGTTTGTGTTTCAGTTTTCTGCACGTAAAAAAGTGCAAGGAACAATTTGGCTGTTCGAGAAATGGGTAGCTATCGCGATCAAGTCAGTAAGGGCAAACTGGATGCTTGAAACTTCAGTTCAATAACAACCAAAACAGAGCAATGGATTTCGCAGGTCATTTGTAGGAGCGTGATGTTAGCTAACAGTGGATATGTCTTTCTACTCTTCTCCCAGCTTACTCATATGCTGCCTGCGATTCACCCAAAATCTAAGTCGGCACAATCGACTGGAGGCCGTCATGCAGCTGTTACGGTTACTATGAACTTGATAGCGATGGCTACGCGTTTTTAAACAGCCGAGTTGTTCCCGATTTTTTTGTGCAGAAAACTGAGAAATAAAATAAAACGGAAGCGATTATTATACAGTGGTTGTTCTTCGTGTTCGCCAGCTTGCAAGAGTAGCTAATCAATGGAAGAAGAGTCAAACAATAAAACCGTTTTGGGGAAAAGTCTGCAGACGTATCACTGTTTAGTGACATTACAGAACATTGACTTTGGATTTCTGGCTTTTTCATGTTGCCGCATCTTAATGCATCTTTCCCTTTGCAGTGTTGCTCTGATATGTCTCATGCAATGGGTGTGTGTGCTTTTCACGACCACGGTTTTATTATTTGACTCACGTTAAGTTTATTGGCTGGTTAGCTAGCTGCTCTCCTGCAAGCTGACGAACATTATAGAACAACCGCGTATAGTTTATTCAGTTTCTCAGTTTTCTGCACAAAAGTGTGGGGAACAATTCGGCTGTTGGTGAAATGGGTAGCTAGCGCTATCGAGTTCATAGTGACCATAACAGCATGACAGCCTCCAGTCCGTGTGCCACACTGCGATTTAGTGGGTGAATCGCAGCATAGTAGGGAGCTGGCAGAAGACTAGAAAGACACATCCTACTGTTAGCATCGGCCCTACAATTGCCTGCGAAATCCATTGCTCTGTATTGGTTGTTATTGAACTGATTTCGAGCGTCCAGTTTGGTCGCTTGAACAGCCAATTGTTCGTTCAGAAAAACTGAAAATGGTCTGTTATTATGATTTGATATAACACAAAGTCACTAAAACCGTTCTGGTAGCTTCTGGTTACCTGGCAATCTAGTCAAGTTAAATCAAAGTTTTATACAGCTATTGTTCATGTGGAGAGTAGCTACCTAGCTAACCAGCTAAAAATGAAAGTAATGTGAGTCAAACAATGGACCCGCGTTTCGCCAGAGGCATTACACATCCACACTGCACTTTAGGTTCAGACCGTCCCCCGACCTCTGGGCCACACCTCCTTATTTGCATACAGGTTGAAAAGCCAAATGGAAAAGGTAAATGGAAAATGGAAACGCCAAATGAGAAATCCAAATGGAGAAGCCAAATGGAAAATCAAAATGGAAAATGCAAATGCAAAATGCCAAATGGTAACGGAAAAATGCTTAAAAAATTAAATGATAATTTTATCTTTTCCATTTAAGCTTTTGATTTAAGCATTTCCATTTAAGCCTGGAGTTTTACATTTGATGTTTCCCCATTGCTAATTTTCATTTTCAATTTCATCTTTACAATTTAAGTTTTCCGTTGACCATTTCTATTTACATATTAGCATTTTAAAATTTAACGTTTCATTGTTGTTTTATCCATTTACGTATTTGCATTTGAAATTCACATCCACTGCCATATCACGATCACTGTTTAGACATCTGGCCATTGCTGGCGAGAACATATGATCACAAGTGAATGCCGCATAATAAAACCGAAATCAGCGAAGCCACGGATTTCTCATTTTATGTTTTGCTAGCTAGCAACATAATGCTTGTTGACATCAACGCTGACGCCCACTACTTGATTGCTGGTGATTCTTTACTAGCAGACTGGGGAAAAAATTTGCTTCCGCTCAGGTCAGGGCAAGCTTATTAAAAGATATTGGCTGTATTTCGCTTCCGACTTTTGTTTAAATCATTTAACCTGATAAATTTCTGATTTTTTCGATTTCCAATTTCCAAATGAAAATCGGAGACGGAAACTTCACGCTTTTGCCCACATCAAAACAAAAACAGAAATTATTACCTTAATCAAAACGAAAAAAACTTAATGGCCGAAGGTACACGGACCGCATAGACATATATACTGCTTTGCCAGTTTATATCATAGACTGTAGTTTGGCTCAGCAGTCAGGAGCCCCCCACTGTCCACGAGATGCCACTGCACTCGGCCGGTTCAGACCGTCCCCCTTTCTTTCTCCTTATTTGCATACAGGCTGAAAAGCCAAATGGAAAATGGAAAGGCAAATGGAAAATGGAAGTGAAGCTTGTGGAAAATCAAAAATGGAAAATGGCAAATGCAAAATGCCTCTGGTTTAATGTTTGCTGCCCTGTGTTAAATGATAATTTGATTGATTTCCATTTAAGCCTTTCCATTTCCCATTTTGAGTTTTACTTTGATGTTTCCTTTGGATTTAAATTTTCATCATGTTTACCTTTCTGCCTTCTGTCGTTTTATTGTGGGGGTTAACCCCCAACTTCAATAAAACTCATTTTTGCTGAAACTTCCTGGTCTTCACATTTGGTTCCATTTGGACCATACCTCACACAAACCTGCCATGAAATTGTGACAGTTTGGATTATGTCAATGGGACTGATTGGCTGGTGCTTGAGAAACCTGGCAGGCCTCTCAGTGACCAGCCAATCAGCACATTCAATCTCATGGCTGTGTGGAGTTGTGCCGTGAACGATTCCAGAGTTACAATACTATATCACTAGATGGCCCACCCGGATCAATTATTGAATATTGACATTAAGCAAGCCGAGCTCTCAGACTATGGCCGAGTTCACTCCAATCCCTATTTTTCAGGACTTTCCTTAATTTATCTCTTCAGCTAAGCTTGATGTGCAAACTGCTCAATATACTTGCCCATAGCAGTTAAAAAAATATGTATACACAGAAAAAATTGTATTAAGAAAAATCTGTTTTCTGAAGCAAAAATTCAACATGGTATTGATACCATGTAATTCTATTAGAGTCAATTATTGTGGCTTTTTAATCTGCCAGTAAACTCGAAGAAATATATAAAGGAGAGACTGCCAGTTTGTGTGTTTTTTTTTTTTAATACTGTATCTTTCTTTCACCTGAAAATTGATTAAAGAGCACAAGGAGAGGACCATGCATGGTTGCTTTGCTTCTTTTTATGCATGCTATGAAAAATACTTTGTACTTGTACACTTTTGATACTTTAGTTTTTTTTTTTTCACAAAATACTTTTGGTACTTAAGTACATTTAATGTGAGCTACTTTAAGAATTTTACTCAAGTCATTTTCTTATGGGTGACTTCAACTTTTGCCAAAGTAACTTTCAGTTATGGTACTTCTACTTTTTTGTTTTTCCCTAGTACTACACCTTTGTTATCATATTAGCTAGCCTATGTGACAAAGTGCAATACTTGATCAGGTTGTTACTGACGCTTATGAAAATCGTTCATGCTTTCTTTTCTGAATTTTGTATTTTATTGCATTTTTTTTAAACATTGCTTATATGATTTTTTTAACTGTCTACCATATTTGAGGTAAAATTTACCTAAATTGCTCACTTCACAACACACTTTTTTTGTCCTGTTTTTTCACTGAAATAAATACCAAACAATTCGCTATTTGGGGGCACTATAAAATTCCAAAAGTTTCTTATTTCTTGGCCAATTCTCATGATCTTGGTGTCAACTACAAGGCCTTTTCGAGGGCTTTCAATAGGTAATCAATTCATTAAAATTAATTGCATTTAAATTTTTTTGTCACATAGTTAACCATATTCAACCATCACCAACATCGAATAATGCTTTATGTAAACACACTCTCACTCTCCCACTCCCACACTATCCCCCCACTCTCCCCACCCACTTTGTAATTAATTTATCAATTCCAGCTCATTACTAAACTTGCACTTAATAAAACTGGATGAGCTTTGCCTCATGTAGCACCCTTTCTTGGGCCCACATTCTCATACAGCACTCGGCGGCCCAGCCATATACTACGCTGCACCTAGTCTTGTTTGAAGATATTGAGGAAAAACTGCCCCTCGAGGAATGAACAAGTTTAGACTTGCTTGCTATTTTTACGCAGTAAAGAAACTCACATAAATTTTTACCGAAATTGAACTTTTGATGAGCTTTGCAGGTGTAAAAATAGAGAATTCTTCCTGCAACAAATGTTTTAAATCATTTATCGCCTGCTTTTGAATAGAAGTGGGTGTAATTTCATTGCAAATTTTTTCCTTTATGCGATCAAAGTCAGATTTTTTATTAAATATTTTTCATAATAATGAACTAGTTATGTTTCTCTTAATTTTACTTAGGTGGAAGGTCACATTAAAGGTGCCATGTGCAAATTTCAGAAATTCCTTGTCATTGCTTTCACCAGTGGCTGTTAAGTGAACTGCAGTGACGCAAGACTGAACATGATTCATGAGGTTGCTAGATAAGTGAACTTATTATTATAGTTATTATAGTCGAAGTTATGATGACTAGTTTTTTTATTGAAATTGGATTATAAAGCATAATATCATTAGCTCTCCCTATATAGGTTGGTGACATTGAAGTAATTTATTATTGTTATTGTGGTATTATATGAGTAGTCCACTTGCAAAGCCTTTTAAGTCAAGTTGGACCATGTTTTAGAAAAATCTGATTTTTTGGTAGGCATAGTAATTATCTTCCATGGACACCAATTTTCACTATACTGAAACTATTAGCCTTGCAGACATAATCCATGAGGCCTTTCATTTTTTTTTTCAAGAAATGACTTTGATTTTGCAACACAAAGTTTTGACTTGGCAGGTTTTGAAAATAGAGTGGAAATTCAGCAGGTTTTGACATTGTTTAAACCAGCCCCGTTGCTCAATAGGTGAAGGTATTTCACTCATGGCCCACTCTACATGCAACTCAATGCTACAGACAGCACAGTGGTTGAACAGCTGCTATGACAATGACAACATGAACATGAGTCCATGGGTTCAAATCCTCTTTTAAGGTTTCACTATCATCACACTTTTCTGAACTGCCCAAACCAGTTAGAGAAAGCAAAAGCTGAACAGGCCATAAAAGCTCGATTGTGATTGGTTCCTTCTAGCAAACGAAAACGGAATCATGTTTCCACATTTGCTGATGACTTAGCAGATTTTGACAAGGTTTTCCTCCTGGACTTGGCGAGTTTTGACAGAGGTTCGCTCTTTCCGTTACAATTTATAACATGATTTAGTAGGTTTTGAAAGTGGAGCTATCAGTGGGACATGTGCAGGTGCCTGAAAGAGAGGCTAAGGGAGATAACTCATTTATTTTCAAAACTTCACTTAGTAGGTTTTGCAAGTTGACTCCTCATATATTGTCAGATAGGAAGTCATGTAAAGGCTTTTATTTGGTATCATGACCATGATCATGATCTTGAGTGACCTTGATGGTCAAACCCAAAATCAATTAGCAGAAAATTTCAAAAATCTTCCTCTCTGATGCTGTATACCACAACGATTTGATATTTGTCGTAGAGAATCCTTAACAATTCTCTATCTTTGACCGTTGGACTACGGCAGCCTTGGTCTTTTTTTTTTTTTTTTTTAAGATTATTTTTTGGGAATATTTCCTTTATTTGACAGTTAGACAGTGTAGAGAGACAGGAAAGTTGGGGAGAAGAATGGGGGAAGACATGCAGCAAATGACCTGAGCTGGAATCGAACCCAGGTCGCTGCGGGAAGGACGGCAGCCTTGATCTTATTCTTTTTAAGTTATGTTACAGTCGATTCATTCATTGCCAATAGAAAGTGATTAACGCATCTGAAAAGAATTGTACATAGCACCTGTAAAGGTGCCAACTGCTCCAAACAAATAGGGGGCAGCATGTCACCAGAAAGCACAGTCGATCCAATGCTGGGTCCATACAATTTATCTTAACAGTCATCACTTATAAAAGATGCCAACCACAAGCACACTGTTATAAACTGATTGAATTTAACAGTTAAATTAACGCATTGTCTCCTTGTTATTTGAACTGTAAGTAGAGTCCTGCACGCATTTAACTGTGATTTATAGTAAACATATGTGGAACCTCTGTTATAAACTTATTGTAAAATCACAGTTGAAATAACTGGCAAAAAAGGTGCCAGTTTATAACCGTGCAGCAGAATTTGAAAATTCAAGCAAGCTGCTGAAACTCTGAGAGCTGGTTGAGATAA
This sequence comes from Gymnothorax javanicus, assembly GCA_029692085.1. Classification (NCBI taxonomy): domain Eukaryota; kingdom Metazoa; phylum Chordata; class Actinopteri; order Anguilliformes; family Muraenidae; genus Gymnothorax; species Gymnothorax javanicus. The sequence continues at coordinate 31,475,521 of CM056198.1, read as the reverse complement.
CACTGCTTGTTTATAATATTCACATGTGATGAGAACCTGCAGTTTACATGATAGATTGCTTAGCTCAGTTTTGAGCTAGATCATATTACAGCCACAGCAAAACCTAACATCATCGACATGTTAGGAATCATGGAATGTTTTTTGGTACTTTTTTTGTTGTTACTTGCATTAAAGATCCATTTTGATAAATAACCAACATTTTAAATCAAGTTAACTGTTTACTTACCAGCCAAGAAGAAACCTTGCAAGTTGACTAGCCTTTGGGGAAGTGTTACTGCTTCTTCCTCTTATTTTGGATATAGGGCTATGAAACTGATTATACCTTGAATGCCTCAACAGCTACTCTCATCCCCCCTTAAAAATGACCTGTAAACAATGACAGTGTTTTTGCCTCTTCACTCAACTATTTCTTCTTGTGGGAAAGCAGAGTCTTTACCTTTACCTTGCCACATCCAACGCATCTCTGTGACCTTTATTAAAGTGTTGCAGTAACATAAACAGAAATGCCCCCTATAACAACTTCTAACTAAATACATCTGTTTATCCAACATTCTGTGGCACATATCCAAAGGCAATAAAATTTATGTCACCTGAATACATAGTGAGGAGTGTTACCGTATAATCATTTTTCATTCTAAGCAGGTCGTTTTTTTTTCCATATTTGGGGTAAAATGCATCATGGTTAAATAAAATATTGGTTGGAATCAAGTTCAGCAGGAGTTCTCTAAAGTGAGGACAATAAAATCTGACATTTTTATTGCCTCTCTGCTCTTTGGAAGAATTTTCACTGTACTTCAAAGCAACCTTTCTCAGTGACAGATAATTCTATAAATATAAAAAGGAATACACGGTGGTTGGTCATTTGTTTCTTAAAACATGCATTTCCCATTAAGCCTCTACTGTGTGTTGCTGAAATATGTTACATATTTGGAATAATTTATTGTTTTGGCAAAATCATTTGCTGATTGTTTTTACTGGTCCAGGACTCCCTGAAAATCAGTGGTGCATCCGGTACTCTGTGCATTATCAATGGGTGAGAAATTCCTAAAATATATGTATAAAATAAAGGTGTCTTCGAAAACCAAAATTTTTAATTTTAGGCGAGCAAACTTTGACGGGATGCGCTCATATCTAAGCGAAATAAAATGGGAGTCACTTCTGGACTGTGAGTCTGTAAATGAGATGTGGGAAAGATTTAGGGGTTTTACTTGATTCACAATGTAAATTCATTCCAAAGGTGTCCAAAAGTAAGCTGAAAAAACAAAATCCTCCATGGATGACCACAGCTATTCGTAGGAGTCTGAGGAATAAGCGGAATCTTTATAAGACGTACATAAAGGATAACAATGAGAATACTAAGGCTGAATACTGTAAAATGCGAGCTGTGGTCAAAAAAGAGCTGAGGAATGCTAGAAGACTGTATGAAAGGCAAATTGCAGAAGGGGCAAAAACTAATCCTAAGCGCTTCTTTCAGTACTGTAGCAGAAAAAGGAAAGTCAAAGAGGAGGTTAAGTGCATAAAGAATAAATATGGATCGCTGCTATATGATAACAAGGATATTGCGGATACCTTAAACAGTTTTTTTGTTGAGAATTTTACCTCGGAGCGGGTTTTTATTTGGCCAGAGGGCATGTCCAACGCTCAAGATTATTTTGCGGAAATTGAGGTTAGGGATAATGAAGTATTAGACAAGTTGCATAAACTAAAGGCAGATAAGGCGGCGGGTCCTGATGGCTTATATCCTAGAGTGCTCAGGGAAGTTAGTGAGATCATCTTTAAACCGCTCTCTGCTATCTTCAGACGGTCTTGAGAAACTGGAGAAATACCAAATGATTGGAAGCAGGGCAATATAATACCAATATGGGGACCGTACTGAGCCAGGAAATTACAGGCCAGTCAGTTTGACTTGCATTGCATGCAAAATACCAGAATCTATCATAAAAGACAAGCTGGAATTATTCCTTGAACGTAATAATATTTTGAGGGATAGCCAACATGGTTTCCGCAAGGGAAGGTCATGCCTGACAAACCTTCTGAAATTTTTTGAAGAGGCCACCAAGACTTATCATCAAAGCAGGGCTTATGACATCATATACTTGGATTTTCTGAAAGCATTTGATAAAGTACCGCATAAGAGACTAATTTTTAAAATGAGCTCCATTGGAGTTAAAGGAGGTATTCTGGAGTGGATTCAAAACTGGTTACAGGACAGAACACAAAGAGTGGTGGTCAGTGGAATCTCATCTCAGCTAGGTATGGTGGGGAGTGGTGTCCCTCAGGGATCAATGTTGGGACCCCTGCTGTTCCTCATCTACATTAATGACCTTGATAGAAATATTGAGAGCAAATTTGTTAAATTTACGGATGATACTAAATTGGGAGGTTTGGCAAATAGTTTAGACTCTACTAAAGTGATCCAGGAGGATTTGGATAGAATCCAGAGTTGGGCAGAAATGTGGCAAAAGAAATTTAATTTAGCAAAATGTAAAGTTGTACATGTAGGTAATAAAAACATTAGACAGGATTACTTCATGGGAGGTTTAAAACTGGAATGTGCTCCACATGAAAAAGATCTAGGAGTGATTGCTGACCAAACCCTCACAGGTTCTAGTCATTGTGCCGTAGCAGTTAAAAAAGCCAATCGGATGCTGGGATACATTGCCAAAAGTATTGAGTACAAATCCAAGGAGGTGATACTTCTCTTGTACAACACATTTGTCAGACCACATCTGGAGTATTGTGTACAGTTCTGGGGACCATACTTCAAGAAAGATATAGAGGCTCTAGAAAAAGTTCAGGGAAGAGCAACTAAGCTGATTCCGGGTATAAAAGATGAAAGCTATGAGAACAGGCTGAAGATCCTTTAGTCTTAGGAAAAGGAGACTCGGGGTGATCTGATTGAGGTCATTAAATATGTTAAAGGGATTAACAAAGTGAATTATGTAGGATTCCTTCGACCAAGTGTTGTTAGTAGAACTCGGGGTCATAAATGGAAGTTGACCAAGGGTAAATTTAGCACTGATATTAGGAAATATTTTTTCACCGAAAGAGTAATTTCAATGTGGAACAGCTTGCCTGACCATATTATTGAGGCAGAAACCTTGGCAATTTTCAAGAGCAGGCTTGACTTAAAGCTAGATACCATTGAGACATTGAGTATCTGAAGTGATGTATTCGCAATAGTTAAAAGAAACTGGCGAGCCTAGTTGGGCTGAAAGGCCTGTTCTCGCCACTCATGTTATGTTATATTATGTTATTTAATGTATATATTTGATTTTTTTTTAGTGTATAGTAAAAATGCTGTTGTGCAAGTGAGCCAAACCAACAAACATAAGCAGTAAACTTTTTCAGACCAAGGTGTTCCCACCCCTTTCTGTAAACAAGAAGCCAATTAAAATTTGTTCCGCCACAGGTATTTAATTTCATTGGAATAATTCTTAAGTGGCAGGACAAAACCATTTAAATAGACATCACATGACTGAAAAAGATAATTAGTTTAAGTATGTATCTCAGAATGCAATTGACTCGTCAATTATTCAATTAAAAGGGGGTATCATAGATGACCACAACAAGTGAAATAGTTATGACAATAAAGTGTAATCAAATGAAGAAACAAAACACCAGAAAATAGTAAAACTAAAAATATCATGTTAATTGATTATGAATATAAGGACATGTTGATGCGAAAGAAAAACCGCCAGATCAAAAAGAATCATTTAAGCCAGCTGGATAAAGTGTGGATAGGTAATAGATCCAACGTGCTTCACATTGAAGTAATAATTTGTCTATGTGCTTTAGTCTCGACTTAAAAAACACGGTCAATGCCAAGCCAGCTGAGATCGGATACCTTATGATTGAATTCCACAAAATGACGTGCCACCAGAGATTTCAAATCCTTTCTGTTAATCGCGCTACGATGTTCATTAATACGGACTCTGAGCTGCCGCCGAGTGCAGCCAACATATTGTAGTCCAAACCACAGAACAGAATGTATACACAATTACTGGAACTACAAGTAATAAATCTAGTAATGGTATAGCTCTTATTAGTTACAAAACTAGTAAATGTGTGAGTTTTCCTAATATCCTTGCATGATGTATAAATTTCTGCAGGGATAAAACCGTGGCATCGTTTTCTTTGGGAATTTTAGAGGATCATAACAGTCAGCACCAAATGTCCTTCAAATTACACAAATAAAAAGTATATTTGTGCTAACCAAAAATTAGGTAATGACTTTTTTCTGCAAACCCAGGGCACTGCTATGGGAGCTTTTTGCCCCTGATTATGCCTTTGTTCATGGGTTATTTGGAACACAATTACATGTATACCAATAATCCTTTTTCCCATAACATAATATTTTAAAACGTTAAGATGACTTATTTTTTTGTGTGGGAAGGTACAGAAATGGAATTGATTAATTTTCTAGAATTTGCCAACAGCTGGGTGGAATCTATTAAGTTTAAATTGGAATATAATCCACAAAAAATCAATTTTTTTGGAATTCAATGGTAAATCACTATACACTTCTTTATATGTAAAACCTACTGATAAAAAACAGTCTCCTACATGCTTCTAGTTATCATCCAGAGTCCCTTAAGAGGGACTCCCATATAGTCAATTCTTGCGTGTTAGACGCATTTGTATGAAGGAAGAAGATTTTAATGTAGAAATGAGAAAAATGTACTTCAATTTTTAGATCGAGGCTATTCTAGGCGATGTTTGAGTGACGCTCTTGATAGAGTTATGTCCACCACCCATGATGCCTTCTCTTAATAGGAAGCCGAATAAAAGATCTGATTCCTCTATCAAGTGTTGTATCACATACGAGCCATAAACTTAAAACGATTATTAAGAGTCACTGGCATGTTCTTAATACTGACCCTGTTTGTGCTAATCTATTTCTGATCTTCCTCTTTTTGTTTACTCTAGGTCCCGTAATTTGAAGGACATCTTGGTGCGCTGACTGTTTATGATCCCTCTAAAATTCCCAAAGAAAGGCTAGACGATGCCAAAAATCCCTGCAGAAATTGTACATCATGCAAGGATATTAGGAAAACTCACACATTTACTAGTTTTGTAACTAATAAAGCTATACCATTACTAGATTTATTACTTGTAGTTCCAGTAATTGTGTATACATTCTGTTCTGTGGTTGTGGACTACATTATGTTGGCTGCACTAAAGTCCGTAATCGATAACAGAAAGGATTTGAAATCTCCGGTGGCACGGTATTTTGTGGAATTCAAATAAGGTATCCGATCTCAGCTGGCTTGGCATTGACCGTTTTTTCCTAGTCGTACACTAAAAGCACATAGACAAATTATTAAATGTGAAGCACGTTGGATCTATTACCTATCCACACTTTATCCAGCTGGCTTAAATGATTCTTTTTATCTGACATGTTTTCTTTAAGCGCATCAACATGTCCTTATATTCATAATCAATTAACATGATATTTTAGTTTTACTATTTTCTGGTGTTTTGTTTCTTCATTTGATTACACTTTTATTGTCATAACTATTTCACTTGTTGTGGTCATCTATGATACCCCTTTTTTAATTGAATAATTGACGAGTCAATTGGTACATACTTAAACTAATTATCTTTTTTTTCAGTCATTTGATGTCTATTTAAATGGTTTTGTCCTGCCACTTAGTTATTAGCACTGAGGATGGTATGAGCACCGAAACGTTTGTTTTTTAAATTTTTCACCTGCACAAGGATATTTTTTGCCTGAATAAATCGTTGCATTTGCTTCTCGGTTTTTGGTATTTACCTTTTGGAGTCGCATTTTGTGCTGCTTTTATCAACTTTTTGCTGACGCACCCATTCAGCCTAGATTTGATCAAGGCGCAGACTCTTTTTACTGACGGGGAATTGGAATAATTCTGCCATTTGAAGAAAATCAGAACAGGCCTCTCGTATAATCTTTGGTATGACTCACATCAATGTTAAAGAGGTCAATCCAACAGATACAGTATCATCAATCATGCATATAAAAACGCCAACCTGTCCTCCAGCCATACGCTCAAATAGGTCGATTATTCTCATTTACTCTGATTTACAACCCATAGGAGCATTTCCTAAAATCGCGCCCCTACTGGCAGCAGGAAGGTACTGTTAGAGTTACAGTTTCAGTGGTTTCAGTCATATTTACACTTAAAATAACGGTTTGGGTAAGGATTAGGTTGGGGTTACGTTTAGGGTTAGGGTTAGGGTAAGGGTTAGAATTAGGATTAGGTTTAGGATTAGGTTTAGGTCATGGATTAACTGACGGCGACGCTGATGATCGAAACCAGATCGTAGTTATTTAAATGACCGCTAGAGGTCGCTTAACTCCTAAACGTAACTTTAGGTCTCAATAAGCTGCTTGACAAATGACCTTTGCGGGCGTATTTTGTTGAAGGACAGGCTCAAAAAAGCATATACAGGCAAAGGGGCAAAAACATAATGGCATGAGATGAATTTTGAATTAGTTTTTGAACAAGAAAACCTTCAGCAAGTGTTTACATGTTTACCTTGTTGTAATTTCCTATCATTCAAGCATATTCTATCTTCAAATTTATCTCCCCAAAAACTTGATTCCTAACTTATTATATGATTTATATTCACCTATTTTTGGTTACAAAACTCGTAGTACATGAAAAGAGAAAATTTTTCCTTTCTGTACAAAAATGCATGATTGACCATTGACTAAATGGCCATCTTACGTTCATATTGAGGTCTCCGTAGGGATTTGGGATCTGTCCAAAAAATCTAAGCTGTTCAGTGATGTCAGAAATATTATGCAGGGACTGCATCTTTCCAAAAGCATGTACGCACTTCCCTGCCTGTGGTTTCAGTTCTACTTGTGATTGGCTGAGCCCCTGGCTTCAGGCCAAAAGTGGATCACTATATAACAGCAAGTATCCAGAGAAGCAAGCATTAAAGTTGCACCCTGCATTCTGATTATTGGGGATTGAAGGTTGCCATATTAGATTCAAGGCTAAAAAAACATGTGCAAAGGATTGGCTGCCTTACCCCAGACATGCCTCGAGAGGTGAGATATATTTTCTTTTGTTTCATTTTTTTCTGAAAGCTTTTAGTTGTTATGCTATCACGGGAATGTTGTATATCAGTTAAATAGTGGATACCTTACGTTTTCTGTTGCTGTTGGGCAAGCAGCTGGACATAGTGTGCTGAAAAAAAGTTTTATTCAATCCCATTCTTTTTTAAGGAAAATACTATACATATAAGTGTAGTAAACTCATGAATTTTTCTCTTTTTCCATGTGACAAATGTGAGAGAATTTTTTAATTTATTGAGGACAGTTGCTTCCAAAATCCAGAAAACAAAATTAACATCCTGATTTACAAATTGATTTGCCTCAAGTCAACATGAAGGCAGGGCTTTCACTGGAGTTCCAATAGTTAATTTTTATATTCAGAGCTGTTAGCAGAACAAAGTTTTAATGTGGAACATCTGACCATTGTGGTTTAAGGCTCGCAGTAGCTGGAGTACTGTCACTGACGTGTCTTAAATTGTGAAACTCAATTCTTTATTTAAGTGTAAAAACATCAATCAAGAGAAACTACTGTGTCAGTCTGCTGAGACTATTTGTCCTCTAATCCATTTAGCCCGCAGTCTCCATTTCATTATGCTGTTCATGGATTTTTTGCTGATTCCCAGTCATGAATGCTCTGAGTGGTGAACTCAGCCACATTCATTGGCAAGAGAAAAAAACAGCTAATGCACTAATGGACTCTGTCTTCATTAGTGTGACATTCCAACACTCTGAAACATGGCTTCAATTTGTTAAAGGATGTACAAACTGGCTTCAATTTGTTAAAGGATGTACAAACATACACATAAACACACACATAATGATATTCTTTTACAATATCACATTTTTTAATAGTGCTAATTAAGTTCAGTTTTTTATTCATTTTGATATGATATTTTACACTGACCAACCCACAGAGTTTTGTAATGCATTGCCCACAGTAGCATGTTATAACAATCCAGTAGACTGGAGGCAAATTTCTATTTAAATTACACAATACAGTGATAAATATCTAAGTTCCATTGAATTAGTATTTTAATTTTATTGGATGTTATGTGAGAGGCTTTATAATGACTAGGCATTAATAAAGAAGGCAAGATTATAAGCGCAGAATGTGTGAAAAATGGAACCAGATATTCCACAAGTCCAGGACACTGCATGGGGTCAGTGGCACCAAAATTATAGACCAGCGACCCCTTTACCAGCCAGGCAAAATTACAAAAAAGTGTTTTCTCGCTTAATGTCCGCGTGGACCAGTTCACCAAAGCAATGTACTCAATCATAACCAGGATAATGAAAGCAGGACAGTCAATTTTGCTATAACCGAACCAATAATGTTACAAAACATGAACTTGAACATGACATTCTGGCTTAGTGAATAATATCTTTGTTTTGTTTTTGAACTAGGTTATTATGCTATGTTCTGTTCAGCTTACCCTTTGAACAGTGATAATGACTGTACTGATGCAATACATATGTATGGTCATTGGTTAATCTATTGTATAAAGACTGCATGTGCATAGAATTCATTGAAGTCTGCGATCAAAATTCGACCGCTTAAGTGCTGTCGGGTTGGATCACTCGGCAAAGTCGACCCTCGCGGCACAAGGGTGACCACCACAGTCTCGAATCGAATCCAGCCGTGCCAATTTTGACTGTGGCCCTCGGCCTCCCGGGAACAAAGCAGGCTTCATGCTGCTGAGGGGAATGGTCGGTATTCAACAAGCACATGATAGGGTTTCTACTGCCCTCACTGTGTGCAAGCAAGGACTCCAACCATAAGTGAAAAGAACTGGCAGCTAACAGGCGTGGAGGAGAACTGTTTGCATTCTCCCAAGATGGCAGCATGAGTCGTGAGCGAGCACGCTAGTCATTTTGTGAAATAACTAAAAAAAATTTTGTCATTTTGTGAAATGACTGAAGTTTAGGGTTAGCCATGGTGGAAATTTTTAGTCATTTCATGAAACGACTGGTTTCACAATCAGACTGTAACATATACATACTGAGTGGGTATTCCAGATTCCGGTGGGACTAGATGTGCCAAAATTATTTTAAAAAAATGCATTAAAATTAGGCTGTTGATAAATTGTTTGCAATGCATTGTTACTGACAGATGCAACATGAAAAATAATTTTAAAAAGGTACAGTTTGACCCTTTTTCCTTATTGGTTCAGGTTAGAAAAGGTTGGAGAATTATGAAGGATGGAAAATATTGGGTAATGAGAACTTTACATCATGTTAATGCAGTGTGTGGCCATTTTTTTAAATCAGCATTGTTGTGCATCTAACCCCACAACCTAATATCTCTTCAAGGGCTAAAGAGATCAAGACAAAATTGGGAACTCTCCTCCAGAAGCCAGAGAATGCCATTGACCTTATCATCCCCTACCCTGAAAAACCAGAGAAGAAGCCAGATAAGTTGCAGAAGTAAGTACCAAACCATCATCAGCAAGGGTAGATAAAGTATATTCACTTCATGTCTCTGTTGGAGAAGCACGAGGCAGAGTTACTATCCAATAACAGTCTGCATCATTCTTTCTGCAAGTATTTTTTCTTTTTTTTTACCAATCTCAATGAAATTAATTTCAGCAGTCCCCGAACAATGAAGCAGAAACTATTTGAGGTCAGCAAAAAATCTGCTGTACATTTAAAGCAGAGCAGAGTAATATCTGACCATACTTGAATTTGTTCACTTTGCTGAAAGTTTTCTGACCATGTACCTACCAGAAATGTTAAACTGGTCATTCCTACAGTTCATTTCTATGCAATTCCAGGTCATTTATATCGACATTGTTTGCAACCTGTTGGCTCCATTTTTATACATAGTCCCTCTATGTTTGGGAACCAAAAGTAATGAGGGAATGGGCTGTTAAACTGCATGGTTAACATGGGTTACTTTGTTTCGATATTTAATGTGCATGAATAATAAATTAAGGCCTCAAGAAGAACATTTAGCATCTTTATGCGGTTGTCTCACAAATGCCAGAAAGAAGATGTAAAATTTTTAGGTCTAAAATGTCAAATCAGAAAAATTCAAAGACATAAACAAAATATTACATTGTCAAAATCAAGTGTTTGAGAAAATGTTAAAGAGCAAGAATTGAACATTTTCAAGAAACGCTGTTGAGCTGAGCTATAACAAATGTCATGGTATGCCATGGAGGTCAATTGTAGTGTATGAACAAAAATTTAAATTTTCAGGAACCATGTATAAAAAAGGCTATAATTCCTACAAATCTTACTCATTGTAGCAGTCTGCAGTAACCTCAGATTATTTATTTATTCATTTATTTATTTATTTTTCTGAAAACCAATGTGCAGAGGCAGAGGGCTTAATTATCCAAACTTGTGCCCCATCCAAATCCTTGCGAACTTAGTTGCATTCACAATGGCCGTCAGGATATTTTTGCCAGAAACACTTATTAGAAAATTATTGAAGAAAGAAAATTATTGATTATTATCATTGAATTTATTATCGTTCAGCATAATGTTTTTTTGTAGGGGCAACATGAAGTGGAAAAATGCAAAAACAATTATTTACTGTTTATTTAAATTGTTCTTAAAAATAAGACTGTACAACTTTGGTGTTACTAACCAGGAACTAACTACCAGTAGCTTGCATCAATGTTCATCACTCTGGTTCTGACTCACATTCACAAGTTCTAATCAGTCTTAGTCCAAGTCAATGAAAGCTGGCTTCATGGTTTGTTTGCAAGAGAATCTTTGCAGTTTTAATGGGACTGGCTGGCCACTTAATTCTCCAGCAAGGATAACATGATCCGGCCAACCTTTAAATGCATGGCCTAAAGCTCCGTTACGGCTTGCATACTGTAAGCTGCCAATAATCACAGCTATTCTCCAGTGACACATTCTCTGAACATCAAGTAAAAAGCTAAGACCTCATCAAGGGCACTTTATGAAAACTGACTGAGCATGTTGATGCTAATGACATGAACGTGTGTTGAATAGCATTGACCCGAGATAGAAATCAAAACGTCAGGCAGGGAATGAGGGACTTATGAATGATGAGGCATAAAATTGGTGTTAAAGGAAAGGGCTGGAATTTTTCAAATTGAATAAATGTGACAGTACAGAACAGTTTCTGTAAAAAAAATTGAGCAATTTTATGTTTATTTCAAAAGCAGCCATCCAGATAAATTCCAAATCAGGGCAAAAGTGACGTTGAATGATGCCACAGGGGCATCCAAGAAACTACAGGCTAGTTTTCTCCTTGTTTCATGACAGTTGCATGGACAGGGTGTGGGCTGTTGCAAGAATTCTCTTTCCTTTTGTTTACTTTTGGTCATAACATAAGAGGCAACTAATTCACATCAGCTTAGCTGCATACCATTACAGAAAATTGCATTAGGCACTATCATATGTGTCATTTGGTTTAATCAACAAGCCTGTCTGACATCCAAATAATTAGAGACAGGAAGAATGAAAAGGGATTAGATAATACTAAATTATATCAACAGTTTAAAGTATGGGTTTTAAAACTTATCCAGAAAGGGCTGGTATGGTTGCAGGCTGTTGTTCCACTCATGCACTTACACCCCTGATTGTAGTGATTACACCCCTAGAGTCTTGTTTAAGACCCTGATTCAGAGTATGAAACGGAGTGGTTGGAATGAAAACCTACACCCACAGGGCCTCTCTGAATATGGCAGAATACCCCTAGTGTAACGTTAAACAAAAAATAGATTTAGCATATAAATGTTGTGCAGTCATTTGGATAATTAAAATATTCATCAGATATGCTTATGATGTCACATAGCTGCACTTTACTCCTTGGCGACACTCATTCTGTTTGTTTCGTTTCCGTATTTTTTCCAATAAATTTCACCTGCGATAGATCTTTCCATTCTTGTTTACACCAAAAGTTTCTGGTGACTTAATTATCATGTGGAAAAATGGCAAGAGGAAGAAGTGTTTAAGGAATTAAGAGGATTAAGTGGTAGTAAAGGCTCTCTTTGTTTTATTGGTTTATTTAGCCTATGATAGTTGTGCAAAGTTATGCAAATACAGTATGTGCACCAGAATATTAAAGTCATTAACATCAGTCTTGTTTTTATGTAATGGACTGTCAATGAAACTCTCAGCCATGCAAGGCCTTCCAATTATTTTAATAATTTTAAAATTTTAATGCTGTGTCTCTTGATACAGTTCTATTTCTTGTTGTTTGGTTGGATCATGGTAGCATTAAATCTATATCCTGTTTATCCTAAATAAATATCCAGTTAAAAAAATGGCAACATATTCATGTTATAATGGCATTTTAATTTGTGCTACTGGAGCAGGTACCTCATTAATTTGAAATTAAGAAATGAATTATATCCTCCCTGTGATTTACTTACCTTCAAAATTAAGAGATTAGCTCTGCATTTATGGGTACATAAAGGGAAATAAAGTCGTCAAATATTCTTGAGATATATTCCCGCCATTGATGAGATTTTGCATCAATCATTGTTTTCACTGGTACATGTTAGCTGTCGCTGTTATGGATCATCTGACAAAAATAGGTCAAACACTCAAGACAATGGTGCGTTCTGGTGCACCATGCTGTCACAACCCACATGCTTGCTTAATTGGTTCTAGCAGTCTAGCGGGCTCTTCCTGGTAATTGGTTGATTGGTTCATTATTCCCAAAGTGCAATCAACTGTAGCTACTGCAGGTCAATGTTTAAAAATAGTTCAGTATTTATGTTTTTTTTTTCAACTTTTTATCTAAAATATTATTATTTTTATGTAAATGACCAACATTCAAGTGCTTGCTTAAAAAAAAAAAGAACTAATTAATCTGGAATGAAATGGTTTCTTGAGGCAAAAACTGGAAGCTCAGTTCTTTCTGTTGACAGTTTAATTTAACTGAATATTCTGGGGTGGTGATAGATCAGTGAATATTAAAAAAAAAAAAAATGCTGGCAGTAGCTGGCAACTTAAAAAAAATACTCAGGTAGGGAAAGGGTTAAACTTTCAAGTGTTAGTTATAGTGCAGAGCATGTGGGGGAAAAAATGGTTTTCAGTGTGAAGTTAGGAACAAATATTCACTTGAGTCCAGCCCTTTGTGTCACGTTAGCTCTGTTGGAGATCAGAGTAGCCCCAAGATCCCGTTCTGTTTAAAGCACAGACATGGCTGAACTGATGGTGGTGATTTTCTTTTAAAGGCCATCCCCTGAAGAAGCACTACAGTGGCGTGAATCCTTGGACAAAGTTCTCATGAACGACTGTAAGTCAAGCTTCCCTGTATGTGCAAGTGTACATACCTGTATGTGTTTCCTAAAATTTCAGACTTGTGCGATTCAATTTATGGAAAGACTGCAGGCTTTCTGCAGCAGTTACTTATCATCTAAGCTCTGTTCTCTTAACATCATCAATCACCCTGCTCTGACCTTGACATCTGACTAACCACTAAAGACTTCAAGATATTAAAGCCAAGTCTACAGAGGATTCTCTCCAATCGAAAATAGAATATATCTTAATGACTTGTAGACAATAAAGTTCCCTTTTCACCTTATAAAGGAATGTTTATTTGTGATTTATTTCTGGTATAAATCTATCGAGACATGATTTCACATCCTATAGCACAACAATGACAATTATAAATGATCAATATAATGTTTTATTATCTCTTACTTACTTGGAAAGACCATACATTACAGGAAATGGCCGCTTCTACAACATCCATGTTGCTGCTGTTCATGCGTTTTTGGACTCTTGGAGTAATTTCCAGAAAAACAAAAAGGATGTTGGCGATAACGAGCCATTTCTGTTCCGCTTTTAAGATGGCTTGGCTGCATTTCGGAGCTTCCTGAGGAGTGAGTTCAGCGAGGAGAACGTCGAGTTCTGGATGGCTTGTGAGGACCTTAAGAAGACCAAGTCCCCTGAGAAAATGGCTGCCAAAGCTAAAAAGATGTATGAAGACTTCATCCAGAGAGAGGCTCCGAAAGAGGTTTGTACTCAGGACTGAATTCCCAAGGACGTCTCGCTAGCAGTATTTCTCAGCGTGGTGCAGTCATACCTCGACAATCAATTCTAGGGTAGGTCAGTGGTACATCTGTAACTTCAAGCCTGCAGAGCAGCTCGAGAGTGCATTTGAGTGCTAAAGGAGAATGTTTCCTTTAGAAATGGTTGCTGACATTTTGAAATTGAGCACACCAGTAACTGAACTACGTGAGAAATATAAACAATTCCAAATGACGATTTGGGGACTACTATTTCTCCTGATTTGACACAAATTAACTGATTTTAAAAATACATATGTTTTGCATAGCTGGCAATCTGATCAGACATTGTTTATTACACATCTAGATAAGTATTGGATATAAGCTTTTAAAGGGACAGCTAAATTCAACTTTCATGTTTTTTTTTTTTTTTTGCCCCCAGTTCATTTTCACTGGAATAGATTTATACTGCTATTAACCTGTCAAAGACCATCAGGCTCTATGTTCCAGAGCAATGATACAAAGCAGGTTATCACATTGGCTATAAAGATATGGATTTTCTTTTTTTGGAGCTTAATTGCTCAGTGGTGAGCTATTTTGCAGGCACAGTAAATATTTGCGTATAATTATTTTCAGCTTTGTGGTCATATACTGGGAGTTACAGATTATGTAAACACACTTGTCATCCTTTGATGGAAAACAGTATACTTGCTGGGTGACAATGGAGCACAGTCAAGAAAAATAAAGACCTGAATCACAGACCAGGAATACCAGTAGTTTAGTTTCAGAGGAATTGTTTTAATTCAGCGCAACAGTTTTATAGCAGTCAAAAGAAATTTCTGCCAGTTCAGTGTGTAATTTCGCAATACAAAGCAGTAAAAGACAATGTCTGGTGCTGATTGCTCTGTCTTTCCTTCTGGTAGGTGAACATTGATCATTTCACCAAAGACGTGACTCTGAGGAACCTGGTTTCCGGCTCGATTACAACTTTTGACTTGGCTCAGAAACGCATCTATGCCCTGATGGAAAAGGATTCTTTCGGCCGTTTCCTGAGATCAAATATGTACCAAGACCTCGTCAAGTAACCAAAAAGAGGCTGTGTGCTCTTGTCAGCCCTCTGAGATTATTTGTAAGATTCACTAAATTTACCTTCATTGGCCAATTACAATGAGCACTCAAAAGTGAATTTGAAACATTTGCAGAGGGAAGTCTATTTGCAGAAAGAATTATTCAACTGATAAAATTGAATTGCTAAAATAAACCCAGAAGAGTTCATTCTGAATGCTTTTAAACAAAGCAGACATGATGTACTGAAGTTACTGCTAAGACCTGAGAGCATCCCTTTTTCATATCTGAGACATTTTTCCTCCATCAGAATAATGACAATGGTTCAAATTTCCTCATGCAGATTCCTCAGAATTTAGCACCTAATACTAGGCATGTTGATGATCTGCTGTTCCACATTTGAAACAGGTTCAAAATGTCGCTTTTTATACTTGCTTTATTTCTAACGCGTGATCCCTTCCAAAAATGCAATTAAAAGGTACTTTTTCTGAAAGCCAACCTCGTGTTGAACTTAACAAGGATAATGACCTCATACCACGAGTTATCGCACATCCAAATTAGGGGAAAATGTACCCGGCCCGCCAAATATTTTAGTGCCCAAAAGATGGCCTGTTAGCAGTTCAATTGACTTTCATCCCATAACCTTTGCATCTTGATGGGCCAGATGCCAGCAATTCCACACAGTGAATTGAACAGAGAGCCTGGAGGGGATAGACTCAATAATTCACATTGAACGTAAAACCTTCTGAGTATATACCTTGAAATAGCTGAAAGTTGCAGTAATGGTTTGTTATTGTGGTTGCCACTGCAGAATGTATGCAAAAGAAAGAATAACTACGAATGGAATGTTGTAGGAATGTAAACAAAGTTTCTGAAAAAGGAGGCAGTTTTTTATCCATTAAAAGAGTCAATTAAACATTTTCTGCTCTATTTCCCCGGAACAGAAGTAATTTGTAGCCTTTCAAAAGAAGGGCTTTTGCATTGTGTGAATATTGATAGGAAAACTTATTTTACTATCTATTATTTTTAATCTTTCCAATATCTTTAAAAAATCCAATACTCTTAATTGGCCAATTGCGAATTAAAATTAGTTCAGGTGCACTGCTGCAGTCTCCTTACCACCAGTACCCCTCATAAATCTTTATCTTTGACATACGCTGTATAATCTTCCTAAAACATTCACTGCAGCAAAACATTTCCTTTAGATTTTCCCTTGTTAGAGTTATAGTACTATATGGACTGTTAGACAGACTTATTTAATCATTTTTGAAAGGTTTCATATGTTTTCATTTATGATGAAACACTACTCTTTATCATTGTATTTTAACCATATATAGCATTATGTATTCATGGTCATTTAGCAGTGTCCTTGGTCCTTTCAGTCCCATTCAAAGAATTCATTTTACAAATTCAAATTCTGCTGGACAGAATCAGGAACTGCTCAAATTAATGTTCAGCTCAGTTACCATGTGGAAGAATTCAAAAATTAATTAAAAAATTATTCTCACACACAGACCTGGTAATTTTATAGATCTATGAAATAATTCTAAAAAATGTTGCCAAGAATAAGGATATTAGCAGTTGATTTCATAAGCCAAAGTGATATCAATTAAAAAGTACAATCACTTCTGTTAGATATTCTGTGTCCTGAAAAAGGACTTGTAGAGCCAATGCTAAGCAGTATATTTCATCTATTATGGGCATGTATTTCTTGTAGTCAACAATATAAAGATGGATTAATACATGACTTTTCGCAAGATGTATTTTTTTAATGTAAATATTTGATCATGAGTATATGTGTTAAGTTATTTTTAGAATTCCAGTAATTTAGTATTTAGTACTGTTTCTGAAGTTAGCAGAATAAAGAGATAGATGGTGCTCACTTTGCCTCCTCAAAAAAAAGTATTTTTTTAATTTTCTTTCTGTTGCCGGCTCTGTGTCTGAACGGCTTTTTCATTGCTGGCATCGTAACTTAAGACACAGTAACATGGATGCTTACTGTTACTCACGCACATACTGCTGTCTAATGCTAGCCCTCAACAACAGATTGAACTGTCACTGTTTTTCCCACATGAAAGTTGAACAAGAAAGCCAAGCTGAAAGACCTGAAATGAATGTCAAAGTTGAAAAAGAAAAAGGACGTGATAACAAACAGCAAGATCTTGCCAACAGAAACATTGTTATGGTAATGTACAATCAGACAGGAAGTTCTGAGTTCCTAATTTCCAAAAAAAAAAAAAACAAAAAAAACCCAGACTTTTTAATGGTTTTTAACCTTTGAGGAATTCAACCAAAGTAATGCTGCATGTAATGGCAGCCTAATTGGTTCCAGAAATCAGCTTGCCCGTCTGATTGCCGTCACATGGATAACACCAGAAAACGCAAGGCTGTCCTATTTATTGTTTCTTTGGCCCTTGTCCACAGTAAAATGACTGAACTTATCTTTGGGTACATATTTCATCGAAGTAAAATAACTGACACAAAGAAGACGAAGGGATATGAAAGATCTGAATGAGAATCTTTCATGTGAAGTGCGCACAATACATTCGGAGCAAACCTTGCAAGTGTAAGTGATTAACACACACAGACTTGCTTGTATATAGTGTTTCACATTCCACTACCTTTCTGAGTCGACGTACATTTGCAAGGGGATGAGGATGTCATGTTATGAGAGACTATGCAGCTTTGACATCACGCACCGGTCACATGGGTCAGCTTCCATTGCATGTCGGAATACTGCCAAACTAAACATTCTCTCCTTGTTTATTCTATTAATCAGCATCGCAGCTAAGAGTGACGTGAAGAATGGGGGAAAGGCATTGAATGGCGCATAAAGTTTGTCATTCACAGTACACCGATTTGTAAATGCCTGTCAAGCTGAACATTAAAGGTAGGTTTTATTACTCATGTGGCATTCTGAATCCCAGTAAAAAACGGACACCTAATAAGGGTATGACTCCTCCGGTATATTTTAGCAGCGTCTAAGCTAGTAGCGGTTTCCAAGCTTCCCCGACCTGCTTAGAAAGTGGTGTCAACCCACTTCAAAAGCAAATATTTTCTTGACTCACCCCATATCAAAAATGCCATAAAAGTGCTTATCCAAGCTTGGAATAAAAATTTAATATTTTAAATGTATCAAATCCATATTTTTGTTGTGCAACTGGTGAAACACATGATGCACCAAGTTCAATTTCACTAAGAATCTCAGTTATTTTACTTCGCATGTCCCTTGTGAGCCAATTCAACTGAATGGGTTCCAACCAACAGTGCGGACACAAATACCTTCGAAAACCTCCCCAGTTTATGCAGCTAATACTTTTTCACAGATTGTACATGCTCTGAATCAGTTCAGAATCTTTCAAAAAAAAAAAGTAGGGCAATTTGACTTTGCTTTGACTTTTTTCAAGTGGAGACAGACCTGAGATGACAGGCAATGGAGCGAGTAATAAACTACTTAAGAGACGGCGTCTGTTCCCGCTGGGTGGTCGTGCTGGGTGAATAATGCTTTAAACTCCTTGGCTGAGGACACAACGAGGCATGAAGAGACCCCGTGACTTCCTGTGCATTGAGTTGCAAGTCATGCAAGATTCACAATTTCCTCCGTGACTGTTTGCTTCCAAAGATAATTTATTGAGAATATTTAATCTGCACTGAAACTGTACAAAATCCTGATGCATTCTGAGAAACATTAGCCCTGAGTATCTCTCTGAAGCGATGCTAGGATAAGGGCTCATAAAGAATGGATTAAGTGCACCTGAGCTTGGGCATTTCCAGAAATGGGAACATCTTAACTGCAAGTGTGGGTATGGGGATGAAGCCAATGTAATTCATGTATATTTCAGATCACTGCCTGGGGCAAAAAGGTGTCATGCTCAGGCCTTCCCCAAAACTGGCAAGAACATGTGCGGTAGGGAAGTGCAGAGTCACATACGTACGTACTTATGAATCGATTAGGTTTATTTGACATTGGCCAACCAATCAGGCAGCCAGGAATGGGTAAACTGACATCCAATCAAACCACTTTGTATTAACCCTATAATGCCCCCTGTATCATATATGATACACCAAATTTGAAGGACCACGCCCACCTGGTAAGATGCAACACAACCACGACTGCTCACTGTATCATATCTGATACACAGTGCTGCCACCTGGAAGGAAGAAGTGAGATTACAGTAGTCTCTCCCTAGTCACTCACTTCAAGGTAGTAGCTCCCATGTGAATGGGAATTCATGAATTTCCTTGGACTTTGGTAGTGAAGTTTGGCATTCTAAGGTAAATATTACACAAAAACTTATTCTTATACATGTCAAGGGATAGCTATAGATAGTAGAGAGCATATAAATAATTTGAAATTTCGAGTTTTGAGTTCTGGAGGGTGCTGATTTTTTTATTTTTTACTCCTGGAATTAGAAGAAGTTCTGTTCAGCAATGTATATTTATCACAAAACCTAATGATGAACAGTGGATCTGAATACTACCCTTCAACACTTCAAAAATATTACTGGGTCATATTTTTCCTATAATGATGTCTGTGTCTGGGCAATATAGGGTTAATACCCAATCCAAACCATGGCGTAGAAGCAAAGTCCCCCCTCGCAGAATGTATTTTTGTTTTGTTAGTAAAAGCGCGCAGAGCCATGTTAACAAAATCGCAATGGGAGACTACATTATCGTTTTAATAAGACTGACTGTTCATTTGCTACTTGAAAAAGAAGAGGCATTTCTGAGAATATATTTTTATTATAATATTTGTGTTTTTGTTTGTTTTTTTTTTACAATATGGCAGGGCCCTTTTTAAAAATTACATATATATGATGAATGCTGTTTAATTTTCAATTTGTTTTTCAAAGTGCAAAAGTGGAGGATTTCTCATTTTCATTATGAAACAAAAACAGGTTTGCATCTTGAAACTGGAAAAGCATTTCTGAGAATGCATTTCCATTTTAATATTTTTAGCAATATGCTTCCATAGTCTGTGTCAGTTTGGGTTTTGTTTTGATTATTCTTTCTTGTTCGTCAATTATTGTCTTGTTCATTACTCCTCGTCTTACTCTTCCCAATGGAATTTAAGATTCCATTCCCAGAGCTTGCGGTCATGGTGAGTCACACTTCTTCCATGATTTCTTTGTCATATCAGAAAATGTGCATCTGCCCTATGTTCCCCGATCCCTTCGGCTTGACGACCCCACTACTGACCTCAGAACAGTCCTTTCTAATACGACTAGCTTGATCCTGTGTGTTCGTTTACCCCCCACCTGACCTAGGACTGTCCTCTGGCAACCCTCTTCATTTGTGCTTAATTACTTCCATTTTGTATTTATTAAAGATGCTCCTTGGGGCTTTGTTTGTGATGTGTGTGTGTGTGTGTGTGTGTGTGTGTGTGGCTCCTAAGTGATGATTCATGACAGCAAGTCAGTTTAAAATATGATATTAGCCAGTTTAATGTTTTTTTTTTTTTTTTGCATGTGATGTTTGTTAAAGGTTTATGACATCACCTAAAGTAAACACACTGCAGTAGGTCTATGTCTAATCAGAAATACTGGTTCATTTTAGAAAATAATTTTGAATTCAGAGTAAATACACTGCATTTACAAATTGTGAAAAATTCACCTCAGCTGCCCCAAATGCACGTAACATAGCTGAGCATAGCAGTCATTTTGCACCAGAGTACTTCTTGAATCGAGAGATCAATAGGTAGATCCTTATTCTAGGATCATGCTCAGGCTGTTCTTGAAGTAACTGCAACTGCATCCATTTAAGCATCACTGCTGCTTAGCAAGCCTCTACTTTTCTCCCTCATCCTCACGCAAGAGAAAATTCCCACAAAAGGCCACAAGAGGTAACTTATCTTGTCATTTGTGGCATGCAATTAACCAAAGCACAACTTTGGCAGAGATCTGTGGGGTTTTTTTTTTTTTTAGTTTCATTTACCAGAAATATGCATCCAGCTTTTGTAAACAAACATAAATAAATGACAATCGGCTTTTACTCATCCTGTGAGCCTGTTAAAATCCAGAGCTCCCACACAGCAGTCTGTTAATCAGCCCCAGGGGTCCTCAGTAAACTGAGTGAAAATGTACCTTTCAAACATATTTTGTTTGGTTGGGTGCCATGGACTTGGATCAAATCTGAATTGTACAAGTGCTGACTCGGTTGGTAGCTTCACAGAGATTGTATTGCCCAGGGAATGTCAGGTTTCATTCAGTCAGGGATCTGCATTTTGTCTCCAGGGACACCAGCTGGTCAGTTGGGTGCCGATGTGCAGCATCAAAAATCCAATTGCTGATAGATGTTTTCAAGTAACGATGGGGATTAAACATGTTTAGTGCAGTGTCTTCTTACATGACTGTTAGTCTATTTAGCATTTTACAGCAGGTTTTTTATTATTATTATTATTATTATCATAACATAACATAACACAAATGGCGAGAACAGGCCGTTCAGCCCAACTAGGCTCGCCAGTTTCTTTGTACTATAGTGAATATATCACTTCAGATACTCAATGACTCAATGGTATCTAACTTTAAGTCAAGCCTGCTCTTGAAAACTCCCAAGGTCTCTGCCTCAACAATATGGTCAGGCAAGCTGTTCCACACCGAAATTACTCTTTGGGTGAAGAAATATTTCCGAATATCAGTGCTAAATTTACCTTTGGTCAGCTTCCATTTGTGACCCCGAGTTCTACTAACAACACTTGGTTGAAGGAATCCTACATAATTCACTTTGTTAATCCCTTTAACATATTTAAAGACCTCAATCAGATCACCCCTTAGTCTCCTTTTCCTAAGACTAAAGAGAATAAGGATCTTCAGCCTTTTCTCATAGCTTTCATCTTTTATACCCGGAATTAGCTTCGTGGCTCTTCTCTGAAGTTTCTCTAAAGCCTCTATGTCTTTCTTAAAGTATGGTCCCCAGAACTGTACACAATACTCTAGATGTGGTCTGACGAATGTGTTGTACAAAAGAAGCATCACCTCCTTGGATTTGAACTCAATACTTTTGGCAATAAATCATTATCATCGAGTTCACTCTATAAATCCAGTGCAAGTCAGAAGTTTGGATACACGTAACTAATGTCATAATACTCTGGTTTTTTTTTTTTTGGGGGGGGAGGGGTGTGAAATTTAAAGGCACGGAGTAATCAAACATCAAACTGCTGAAATACAACTCATGAGCAAAAAGTTCATTAACCCTTAAATGCCCCCTGTGACAAATTTGTCACACGATTTTGGGGGTTGTCAAAACCACTGACCCCACATAAATTTTGCAACCTAATGCCCATAGTGACATATTTAGACCATCAGTGCTGCCATCTGATGCATAAAAGTGGAACTGACACTACACTGGCTGCAGCAGCTAACCTTTCCAATATGGCCGCCCCCATGGTGGAATCCACACGATAGATCAGCACCCATTCGTCACTGGATAAAGTAGACAAACAGGTAAGCTAATGAAAAACAAGCTATGCCTAATACTTCAGCTATATGTCAACTGTTTTATCATTCAAGTCATTTTAGCAATAAGGTCCCCGAAATGCCCATTGTGACATATATGTCACAAAACTAAAATGAGGTCAAAGGTCACCAAAAATTAAAAATTGCTATTGGGTTGTTATTAGCCCCTCCCCAAGACATATTAACAGAATACATAGATTTTTCTTTCAACTTTTACTATAGTTGGGCATTTAAGGGTTAATGCTACCATTGCATATATTTTAGCTAATCAGAAACTACTTCTTGTGGCAATGTCCCAGTTGTTTTGATGTGAGTGGACTCCAGGAAATCAGCTGACCAATATAAAGAGTATACAAATTAGTCTTGATTATCACTCATGCTGCAGCCTAATTTTACACAGAAAGATAAGGTTTGAGATTACCTATCATTATTTGAACCTGAGTGACAAAATCTGCCATAATGCTATTGAATGCAGCTGTTGGTTGCTCCAACAAAACAGGAAACTCGGAACTATCAACAAAGAGTCACCAGTTATGTTTTGCACACTTTTTACCCAGTTGTTTCAAGGAGCACATTTACACAGAATAAGGAATTGAATCGCTTAGTAAATGCCAGAAGATTTTGAAAGATAGTGCAATGCCAGCAGAATTTAGTCACTGGCAGGCCCCCAAACCTAAGCGCCTGTTAGCTTTAGCTAGGCTGGAGAAACAACATCAGTTAAAGAAAGAACATGTAGGCTCCCCAAATTTCATGTCAACTTATAATTTGTCATCATCATATATCATATAGGCCATTCACACCAGAATGTAGAAACCAGTACCGGTACAACTCAGCAATATTAAAAGCAATATTCATTATAAACATTATGCTTTCTAGTACAACAGTTCTCAACTCTCATTGTAGTTTTAACCTCCGTGCGCACAAGAGTTCCAGTATCTTGGTGACAATGCAAGCTATCCCGATTCCAACAAACGTGGCGCACTGCCAACAGTGTACAGTGCCGTGGAAAAGTATTTGCCACCCACCTGATTTCTTATTTTTTTGCATATTTGTCACACTTAAATGTTTAAGATCATCAAACAAATTTTAATATTAGACAAAGACAACCTGAATAAATTCAAAATGCAGTTTTTAAATCATGATTTCATATATTAAGGGAAAAAGCTATCCAAACCTATCTGGCCATATGTGAAAAAGTAATTGCCCCCTAAATCCTAATATCTGGTTGTGCCTCCCTTGGCGACAACAACTGCAATCAAACATTTGCAAAAACTGGCAATGAGTCTTTCATATTACGGTAGAAGAATTTTAGCCCACTCTTCACTGCAGAATTGATAAACTCAGCCACATTGGAGGGTTTTTGAGCATGAATGGCCTGTTTAAGGTCAAGCCACTGCATCTCAATCGGATTTACGTCCGGATTTTGACTAGGCCACTCCAAAATCTTCATTTTGTTTTTTTTAAGCCATTCAGAGGTGGACTTGCTGGTGTGTTTCGGATCATTGTCCTGCTGCATAACCCAAGTGCGCTTGAGCTTGAGATCACAAACTGATAGTTGGACATTCTCCTTCAGAATTTTCCGGTAGAGAGCAGAATTCATAGTTCCATCTATTACGACAAGTCGTCCAGGTCCTGAAGCAGGAAAGCAGCCCCAAACCATCAGACTACCACCACCATGTTTGACTTTTGAGTATGATGTTCTTTTTATGAAATGCTGTGCTAGTTTTATGTCTGATGTAATGGGACGCACACCTTCCAAAAAGTTCAACTTTTGTCTTGTCAATCCACAGAAAATTTTCCCCAAAAGTCTTGAGGATCATTAAGATGTATTTTGGCAAATGTGAGAGGAGCCTTCGTGTTCTTTTTGGTCAGCAGCGGTTTTCACCTTGGAACTCTCCCATGGATGCCATTTTTGCCCAGTCTCTTTCTTATCGTTGAATCATGAACACTGACTTTAACTGAGGCAAGTGAGGCCTGCAGTTCTTCAGATGTTTTTCTGGGTTCTTTTGTGACCTCCTGGATGACTCGTTGGTGCACTCTTGAAGTAATTTTGGTAGGCCGGCCACTCCTGGGAAGTTTTACCACTGTTCCAAATTTTCTCCATTTGTGGATAATGGCTCTCACCATGATTCGTTGGAGTCTCAAAGCCTTAGGCTTTGCAACCCTTTCCAGACTGATAAATGTCAATTTCTTAGTCTCTCATCTGTTCTTGAATTTCTTTAGTTTGTGGTATGACATGTTGCTTTTAGAGATCTTTTTGCCTACTTCACTTTATCAAACAGGTTCTATTGAAGTGATTTCTTGATTCAACAGGTCTGACAGTAATCAGGCCTGGGCATGGCTAATAAAATTGGAGTCAAAAAATGTGGTTAATCACAGTTAATTCATGATTTAACAAGGGGGCAATTACTTTTTCACACAGGGCCAGGTAGGTCTTGGTAGCTTTTTCCCCTTAATAAATGAAATAATCATTTAAAAACTGCATTTTGTATTTACTCAGGTTATCTTTGTCGAATATCAAAATTTGTTTGATGATCTGAAACATTTAAGTGTGAAAAAAAGTAAGAAATCAGGGAGGGGGCAAATACTTTTTCACGGCACTGCATATATCTGATCTTCTCAAGCTGATTAAGTTGTTGAAAAAAATTTCAGAAATCACACAAAAATATATTTGAATAGTAGGGGCAGTGTACTTTTATTGGGCATCTGCTGTACCAAGTGTTTTCTTTGCCTTTAAGTGGTTTACCTCCATACGATCTCAAATGGCACATTGTAAGTGGTTAACAGTCAGAAGTTTAAATAAAAAAATTTTCTTTTCTGAATAGTGTCCAAAATTTTGGAATTCTTAAAGAAGCCATATTTTGCAAAGTAAACAAAAAAAAATCCTTCCATTTTCCAACAACTGAATTAAAGTAAAACTGGTTTGAGATGCAGACCACAATCACAAATCACAATCTTTGGGAACATTGACAGCTGTGCTGATGTGATCTCCCTCTGTGAGTTTGTTTCTTCTTTTACCACTGATTCCACATTTCAAAACAGGCTGTTTTAATTCACGGTTAACTTTAGAATGTGTATAACTTGAATAAGAATCCCATGGTAATGATGAGACACCTGAAGCACTTTATTGCAAGATCTGTTGCAGTGGAAAGTGGTTGTACTCACGGAGAGGTCAACATCACACAAAGAATAAAGACACACAGGCAGTTTATGTATAAGATAGTGACAATAACACTCAGCCAGACAGTCAACCTGTACCTGGGCTGTCCTAAGGAGATGGCTTTCTAGTCACTGAATTCATAGGTAAGCCTCGTCTAACCACTCCCTCAACAGGATGTCTATACACCTCATCCAAACATGGCAACAAAATTGTGACTGCCCTGTGGAGCCCCATTGATTTATATGTTTTTCTTTTTCAGGGGAAAGCCATTTGACAGCCATGAACATTTTGTCTAAAACCAGTCACTGATGGCCTTCGCAAAAGCCCACCCATATGTATTTAGAAAAACAGTCCCATGGAATCATATATGAATTGTTGAATTAAAACTTTGAAAAAAAAAAAAAAACCTGAAATCTTACAGCATTTTAGACAGTACTAGGATCAGGTTTCCCTACTTTCAGAAATGGTTCGCTCGCGCACCTTCATTTCACACACGAGCAGACCCATTAGCAGAATAGCATTTTTTGCTGCTTTTTGGAAAATCCACCACTATAATAGCAATTGGCCAAGCTGCCAGCGCCCATTGCTTAATGGAAGATGACACTCTGATTGGTTTATTTCATGTTACGCCCAAAAGGTGCCTATGATTAAGGGCTCTAGAACTCTTCGTCCCCGGACTTCTTGTCCCCGAATTTTTCGTCCTCGGATTTTTCGTTCCTGGACTTTTCGTCCCCGGATTTTTTGCCCCCAATAATGGTTTGCCCTCTTCCTGCATTATAACTCTATCCCTATCCCTAACCCTAACCTTAACCCTTATATCATAGTGATTTGTCTGTCCTTTGTCCGTCCATCCATCTATCAACAATGGTGGCACATTTTTTTATCATTAGGGGACAAAAAATCCAGGGACGAAGAGCCCGGGGACGAAAGGTCCATGGGGACGAAAAATCCAGGGACGAAAAATTTGGGGAGGAAAAGTCCAGGGACAAAAAGTCCTGTAACCATGATGAAGTACATACAAGATGCATACATGCGTCCTATAAGATATACAATCCCTTTAAACCTTACTTTGCACTCAGATTACCCCCTATTAAACTATGGA
Organism: Gymnothorax javanicus; assembly: GCA_029692085.1. Taxonomy (NCBI): domain Eukaryota; kingdom Metazoa; phylum Chordata; class Actinopteri; order Anguilliformes; family Muraenidae; genus Gymnothorax; species Gymnothorax javanicus. The sequence goes on along the minus strand of CM056198.1, from coordinate 31,448,751 downwards.
AAATGGATATGGACACACCCTAAATGTGCTTAGATTGTTAAAATAAGGCCCCAAGGGTTGATTCTGTGCGTGTTATTTGTAATTGGCATCTGTTATCCTTGTTTCACAACATGAGCATCATAAAGGTGGTAATGCCAATTAAGCAAGCCATACTGAGGCTGAAAAGTTGATAGGCCACGATGAAAAAAACATTGTCTAAATACAAGCACACTGCTCTGGGTGTGAAAAATAGCTCCTCCAGCTTGCTCCCTTAATACCTGGGGTTGATCATAAACTGAACCGACAAAAACCTTATCTATCACCAGTTTTATTGCATCTATACAACAAGCTATTTTTACCCTAAACGACTTTAATTGTCATGTGCTTGCAAAGCATATCCGGCCATGATACATCGTGATTTGTCCACATACTGATAAGCTCCCTGATGTAAACACAGCCATTTACCAGGTCATTAACTTTTTGTTTTGCTTTCACATATTACCCTGCCACAGAAGAAGTTTCCTTTGTCCTGTGAGGACCGAGTTCCTGCAGCAAGTATGAAAGGGACCATATTATGCCCATTTTCCAGTTTAATATTTTCATTTTCATAGTCTATTTTAATTTCTATGTTTTATGGTGTTTTGTTGCGGCATATATTGTTGCCCTGCACATATTGTCACCGGTGACAATTTGTACCGTCTCTCTCGGCACATATTCTCGCCGACGACAATTTGTTCCCTGCTTCACGGCATGCATTGTCGCCGGCGACATTTTGTGCTTCAACCATTAGTTGTCACGTATATGAAAGGCAAATATTGTCATCGACGACAAATTGGCGGATATGTTACGAAGAAAATTACATGAAATAGATCTCTTTATTTACATCTTGTCATTAATCGCATGTCTATGAGAATGGTGCCGGTGATCAAAGCAAATGACAGATTCACAAATGCGAACAATAAAACATTCAGTAACATTCACAAATATTATTTGTTGGATGTCATATATATTTAAGTTATCTATTGTTTTCTATTTTGCTTTTTACAAGTTTCTTGAGAAGTTAGACGATACAACCTATAGCCATATTTGTGAAAACTGTTTATACAGTACTTTGAAGTAAAAAAAAAAAAAAAATTTTGTGAAGAGAACCACTTGGAAAACAAACCTCAGCCAGCGGTCAATTACACTTTTTCAGTGGACTGTCCCAGTGATCTCTGAACTCTTATAATAGTGCATGTATTTCTTGACCTTGAAAACCAAATCATATCCTTTGGAATCTCCTTCAATTTTTTTTTTGCAAATTATTATTTTTTTTCATAATGATGGTTTTCTTTCGGATTTAGCTCGTTTTAGATACATAAAATCTGCGAACACTCCATGCTCAACTCATAATAAGTTTTACATTTTATTGTAGTCTTGATTACTGATCAGTAGCCTAATCAAGACTAACCATCAAATAAATAAATGTCATGTATTGATTATACAACAGCATATGTCTATGTTCACATAGAGTAATGATATATTTATCTATAGGGTCAGCCAAAATGTTTGCAAAACGCAGGATATTTTAATAGCTGTATATATTATGTGAATATTCGATTTAATTACCTCAAAGTAGTGTATAAACAGTTTTCAAAAATATGGCTACAGGTTGTATCGTCTTACTTCTCAGGAAACTTGTTAAAAGCAAAATAGAGGATAATAGATAACTTAAATACATATGACATCCAACAAATAATATTTGTGAGGGTTACTGAATGTTTTATTGTTAGCATTTGTGTATCTGTCATTTGCTTTGATCACTGACACCATTCTCATAGACATGCGATAAATGACAAGTTATGTATAAATAGTATATAAAATTGTGATCTATTTCACGTCATTTTCTGCGTAACATATACGCCAATTCATCGCCGACGACAATATGTGCCTTTCATATATGTGACAACTAATACTTGAAGCACAAAATGTCATGAGCGACAATGTACGCTGTGAAACAGGGAACAAATTGTTGCCGGCGACAATATATGCCGCAACACACCTCAAGCTCACTCTGTCACTGTTTTCACATTCTGTTTGTTGTTTTTAGTTATATTTTGCTAATATCATGTAATTATTTGGGTGTTTTTCATTGTTCTATTTCATTTAGTTTCCAATGTGTTTGCATGTTCCCTCTTTCTTGCCCTCCCTGATCTGTTTCCTTGATTGTTCTTATTTTCTCCATTTGTGGTCATACCCTCTTGTTTTCTGTTCCCCTTTCTCTCACCTATTTTCTTTTCCTTGATCTTTATGATTCTTGACTTCTTGCACCTGCCCTGCATCTCATTACTTATTTTGTAAACACACCCTTAGTCACACCTCCTCTCCCAACACCTAGGGCATGTTCAAGATTGCGTGGTCTTGCTCAACCCCAAGAGTTCTTTTCTCTTGAGCAATTAAACTACATTCAATTCGGGAAGACAAGCAAGAACATTTGTGATCAGTCTTGTCCTGCTTATCAAGATGGCGTCCAGTATTGTCATAACTTGTTCAATGGAATTTGTTGGAAACCTTAGTTAGCAGCTATGTTGGAAAATGTGCAAGAACTTGTGAGTCGCTCAAAACCCCCGAGTCTTCCTTCACGAGACCTATACCTTGGCGGGAGGCCCTTTGGTCTTGAACATGCCCCTTTTCAGTTTTCCCATGACTTTATAAGTTACCAGTTTTCTTCATTTCCTGTCTGTCTCCATGTTTCACCAGTCATTCACGGGCCTTGCATTCCGACTGTTTCTTTTCCAAGTTCCGAATTTCCTTTGTTTCGTGGTTTATGAGTTTAGGATTGCCCCTTGTTACCAATTATGACATTTGGCTTCCCAGTTATTATTCAGCTTCTTCCTTTGTTCTGCATTCTTAAAGATCAGTTTTTGAATATCCGCCTTAATAACAACTCTGATTTTGCTTGCAGGACTTGTACTGCATTTTGCTTGCCTATTGCAAAATTGAACCATCATACCCTGATTTTCGGAATAAAATTTTTTTTTTTTTTATTTGCCATTACACTTCTGGGTGTGCTTGTGTCCATTCATGGCATTGACAGACTCAGCATGAAATGAGCTGTTTTAGCTCCTGTTTCCTTAATGCCCCTTCCTTAAAGGGGACCTATTACGCTGATCCTTCTTTTAATACATACAAGTAATGTTGGATGTTGTGGTGGGGAAATAATCTTAAATACTATAAAAATCTAAGTATTTCTATAATCACAGTTCAACAGAACGTAGCCAGGTTCATATGGCCTTTTAAAATTACTGATAGGGAATTTGGAGCTGAGAAGAGGCAAAAACTCATAAATCTGTCAAAAAAAAAAACCTGATTAAGATGCTCCTGCAGAACCCTCAAGGCCAGCCCAATGAGCTAACTTTCCGGAATGACCATATCGGTCAGCCTGGTCCCACTACCTCAGCATGCGCATCTGAGTGTTCTGGAACCATCCATGTCCTCAAATAACTTACTAAACTTTAGGTGAACCCAAGATTTGAGAGACTTAGGTGTGGTCTTCGAGCGTCCCTGCCAGCCGAAAATGAAGGTACATTATTATGCAATGACAAACTTGTTACTTAGGGTGGATGGTTGCTATGGGACAATGTACCAATCAGAGTCAAAAATATTGGATAAGGTAGAAGGAGTCAGGTTTAATCCCACCTTAAGGAACGTGCCAAAAGGCCAAAAATATGAGGGTTTGGACAACCGGAAGTCAGTCGGTGTGGGGTGATTGATGAAGAATGAATGCTATATGGTTTGTGCAGACCAGCCTGGGGTTTTTTGTGCTTCAGCTGGATGGATTTACAATAAACCCAATCGCGTCAGAATCTGGAGAATGCATCCATTTTTTGGAGATAGATTTACAAGGGTCAGTGGAACACTTTATCCACTTGCTCGGACAAAGTTTTTTCCTACGACAATGTCCATACTCAACCTCTGTAAAGTTTCTAAACATAAGGTACAGGGGTTTTGCTGTAATCCGAGAACGTGATTTCCTCTCTAAACAGCTCGTCCCGAGATCTTCACAAGATCTGGTCAAAACCTGACGTCAGGTTGTACCGTCCAATTAGTACAGACCTAACCAGAGCCAATCACGGTGCTGGACCTGCCCACCCTGGAAACTATTCTAGCAGACACAAACAACCGCGGGTCATATTACGCCTTAGTCACGTCACTTCCAGAAATACAAAAGTAGAAGAAGAAGATCCGCTGATCATCTGAGGTGCAGTTTTGTCGGTATGTCTCCCAAAGCTGCTCTTCTGTGTTTTTTTTGGATGCGAAAGAAAGCACAACCATTTTTTCTTTCAAAAGACGATGCCACCAGAAATCAGTGGGTAGCTTTTTTGTTTGCTGGCGGCAAACAGCCACACTCAAAGGGAACGTTAGCTGTTTGTGCTCAGCATTTCACCAAAGACAGCTTTGTCAATAAAAGATAATTCGACTCTGGATATGCATCTTAGCTGCTTCTCTAACCTGGAGCAGTTGCATCAATCAAGCGCTCGGAGCCACAAGCTGTAAGTAATGATATAACAGCAAATAATGTAAGTAAAGCTAACGTGTTATGGGTGGCTAGCAGGACCGCTAACGATAGTTAGCACTAACAACTGGCCTCAAACGCAGGCTTTGTAAAATATCTGAAGATAAAGCCTGGATCTATAGCGACTGTCCGTGACTCACATAAGCGGAAGCAGTAAGTTTCTTTAAGTTGCTTTACTGCAGAAGCCTACCTAACGTGATAGCCTGCTGAATGTGGCTGTAGCACTGCGGCTAACATAGCTATGTCACTGTTGCTGATGTTTGTGTCCTAAATATGCAAGAGTAATATCAGGGGACATTCAACAGCAGATGTGTGAACATAAACCTCATTTGAAGCTAACTTTTTATACTTGTTTGTAATTTGGATGCTTGGTACAACTGTTCACGGTAACGGAACTTACTGTCTGTAAAACCTGTATTGCAGGGTAACGTTTGTCTCTGTTGTGGTTATGACCGCTCGGTTATTAGCTACTGCATGTTAGTTTGCGTGCCGAGCTACTTGAAAAATGCTCCTGGTTAACTTATTTGCAGTCATTCTGATCGGTGTTACTTTGGTAAGCATCAATGTAGCCATTTCATCATAACGTTGCCTGATTGTAGCCACCACAGTTGAAGCTAACTGGAGAGGTGTTGTATGTGTCTGCAAAGTTGGGCTGAAAAGGCTGCGGTTAGACCAGACGTAGGTTTTGTAGAGCTTGGGGTACGTGTTTGGGTTTGTTTACTGCTACTGTGAAACAAAAGTTTTACTTATCCATGACCAGGGTCAGCTGAGTACTTTGCCAATATGTAGGCTAGCTCTCTGATGCTACAGCGGTGAAAGCAATCGCAAAACGCACAAGCTATACCGTGTCTGGTATAACAAACGATTTCTCTGCCAAGCCGTAGCAGAATTTCATCCCTCTTTAAAATTGTTCTGGCTAATAAAAAGCCGAAAAAGGTCGAGATTGGATACAAAATTCTTTCCTGTAGAAGTTATCGATTCGCTAGCTCCTCATAAGCAAGTGTTCATGCTAATGGAACTTACTGTCTATAAATCAGAATCAGAATCCTTTGTCATTGTACAAATGAACAATGAAATTGTAGCAGCCACCATATCTCACACATAAGAACTAAACTTGAATATAAAAATATAATAATAAAAATAAAAATAAAGAATAAATACAAACAGTTTACAAAAATACAAGACACTCAGTATCCTCCAATATTGCACATTGTCCTTGGTGGTATTGGTGTAGAGTGGGGGGGGGCAATGTCAGTGCCCGATTGTATTTCGTGTAGTGATAGCTTGTGGGAAAAAGCTATTTCTGAGTCTATTTGTCCTGGTTTTGACAGACCTGTAGCACCTGCCAGAGGGTAACAGGCCAAACAGATGGTGTGCGGGATGAGTGCTGTCTTTTGAGATTGCCACTGCCCTGCTGTGGCAGCGGGATGTGTATATGTCTTTAAGGGAGGGGAGGGGGCAACCGATGATCTTTTTTGCCGTCTTGACCACTCTCTGGAGTCTCTCCCTGTCTGCTTCTGTGCAGCTGGAGAACCACACAGTGATTCAGTAGGTTAGGATGCTCTCGATGGTAGAGCGGTAGAAGGTCACCAGCAGCTTCTCGCAGATGTTATTTTTCCTGTGCACTCTCAGGAAGTGCAGACGCTGCTGTGCCTTCTTGATAGCAGCTGAGGTGTTTGCCGACCAGGAAAGGTCAGCAGAGATCACGGTGCCCAGGAAGGTGAAGGTGTGGACCCTCTCTACGCTGACACCATTTATGAAGAGGGGGGATGGATCTGCTCTGTGTGTCCTAAAGTCCAGTATGATTTCTTTGGTCTTTGTGTGTTCAAAGACAGGTTGTTTGCTGCGCACCACTCAGACAGTTTCAGGACCTCATCCCTGTAGGCAGACTCGTCGTGTCGTCTGCGAACTTAATAATGGTGTTACTGGAGTGACTGGGTACGCAGTCAGTGGTGTAGAGAGTGTAGAGCAGCAGGCTCAACACACGCCCTTGAGTTGAGTCCGTGCTCAGTGTCCGAGTGGAGGCGAGGTGGGGGCTGAATTTGACTGTCTGCGGTCGGTTTGTGAGAAAATCCTTAATCCAGGAGCAGGTGTGTGGGAGGAGTCCCAGGTCAAACAGTTTGCTGACCAGGATATCAGGGATGTTGGTGTTGAATGCTGAGCTAAAGTCAATGAAGAGCATCCTGACATACCTCTCCTGATGTTCCAGGTGGCTCAGCGCGGTGTGCAGTGTAATGGCTATTGCGTCCTCTGTCGATCTGTTCGCTCTGTAAGCAAACTGGTGAGGGTCTAAGGAGGGAGGGAGGCAGGTCTTGATATGGTTAAGGACCAACTGTTCCAGGCACTTAGTGATGATGGGTGTTAGTGCAACTGGGCAGAATTCCTTGTGGTTAACGGAGGCTGATTTTTTGGGTACTGGGATGATGGTGGCAGACTTCAGGCAAGCTGGGATGGTGGACTGTGTCATGGAGAGGTTGAAAATTGTGGTGAAGACCTGCGAGAGTTATTTAGTGCAGGCCCTGAGCACCTTCCCAGGAACACCGTCCAGAAGCTTTCCTGGGGTTGACCCTGCTTAGCATCCGTTCTACCTCTTGTACCTGCACAGTTAGTGGTTGGGAACTGGGAGCTGGATGGGGCTGGGATGGTGTGGCTGCAAACTGTTGGGGAGGGGTCTCGAAGCGTCCGAAGAAGGAGTTCAGCTCCTCCGCTAGTGCAATGCTCGAGTCTACTGCTGTGTTGATCTTTCCCCCGAAGTTGGTGATCTGCACTGTTTGTGTGTGTTTTGCTACAAGCTCATTCAGTAGCTTGGTGTTGGAATTGTGTTTTGTTCTGGTAGAAATGGTCATCAGGAGCTTTTAGCAAAGTTTATTCCAGATAAGTAGGTATATAACATGACTACATAACAATACAGCTACAACCACACGCATGCAGGGCGAGACAGTACGAGGAAAACACTAAAATTTCAACTTGCCACTCATTGACATCCTGCAAAACGTTGCTGCAACACTTCTATAGCATCCTCCTTCCATTCGGGGTTGTATTCGGGATCAAACATGTACGGTCTTACAGCAAAAGATGCCGCGGAAAGCTGTCCTGAAATACCTGCCATCTTGGTTTCCTGGTTTTTCGGGCCTGCACCCTCCCCCGGAATCAAAGCGGCCAGGCAGCCAATCAGAGCAGGGGCTCAATAGCATTGCCTCCCTGCCCAATTCAAAACAGCTCGTGTTTCAGGCCGGCACAGACGGGGTGAGGGAAGACGTCTCACTAACGCTGGATGTGTAGGTGTTTTTTTGTAACTGAATTCTGAACATTATTTTAAAGACCCATTGGACATATTTTAAATGACTAAATATAGCATAATAGGGGACCTTTAAAGCACACTCTGTAGTCATCGACCAACTTCGGTTCAGGAAGCAGCGTTCGGTAAAATGATATGAACACAATAAAAAGTTGGGATTGTACTGCAGAGTAATAATGGTAAAAATTAATTTCAACCACTGATTCTTCACCTTATCTTGCATAGGAAGTCCATCCACAGCGAATCTGCGTTCAAGAAAACTGCTTCTTCTCGACACTAACCAAACTCTTCCCGCCCTCCACCCCACCTTTCTTTGTTCAATAGCAGTCAAAACTAGCCTCTATTCAGGAATTATGCCAATATGCCGTGCAGTGACTGACAACCCTATTTGCAAAAAAGTTGGGTTGCTGTGTAAAATATTAAGAAATACAGAATGCAATGATTTGCAAATCACTCGAACTCTATATTTAATTGAGAATAGGACAAAGGTAACAAACTAAATGCTGAAACTGTGAAATGTTCTTGTTTTTTGAAAAAATACTTACAGATTTTGAATTTGATGCAGCAACACATTGAAAAAAGTTGGGATCGGGCGATAAAAGATTGTAAAACTTAAATGATGCTAAAAAAATACACCTGTTGCAATATCTCAGTGGGACAGAGTCATAGGTGTGAGGTCCTCCACTTTACATGAAAAAGTCACTGAGGGAAGGAGGCACTGCGTGCTTTGCCACAGCAGGAGGAAACTGAATAGGATGTTATACACACACACACACACACACACACACACACACACAACTAGACACACACATGTATATATATATATATATATATATATATTTATAAAGATGGCTAATATATAATAATTTTTATAGCCTAAAACTCGAACTCCTATGCAGGTTTGGCGGGTTATTGGGAATGGTGCGTGGGTTGGTGGTTGGGTAGATGAGAGCTTCTTTTGTTTGTTAAATGTAATTGTTTCTGTTGTATTGTGTTGTAATGTCATGTTTGCTGTATGTGGACCCCCTTTAAAAATGAGATGGTCCATCAGAGTTATCCATTAATAAACTTTTACTTGGCCGTGGGTGGACTTTCCAACAAGTCAATGACCCACAGCATACCTCAAGATCCACACAGAAATGGTTCCTTGACAACAAAATCAACATTCTGCAATGGCCATCTGAGTCCTCAGACCCCAATCCAACGGAAAAGCTGTGGGCTGTGTTGAAGAGGGCAGTTTATAAATGCAAACCCAAGAATGTGAAGGATCTTGAAAGGATCTGCTCAGAGGAATGGTCCTAAATCCCTCCAAATGTGTGCCTTAACCTTGTCAAAAATGACAGGAAAAGACTCCATGCTGCTATCCTTGCCAGAGGTGGATGCACTATGCACTAAATGAAGGGTGCCGAGTATTATTAAACCTTGATTTTGATGAAATTTATTTTGTATTAAATCATTGTTATGATTTTGGTTGTTTCCATAAAAACATTAAAAAAGTGAAGTATTTCACGTGTTGGTATACTGTTTCTCTATAATTATATTATATTATACGTTGCATTATATTGATTTAAATGGTCTTGCTAACTTAACGGTCTGATAGTCAAACTATTAACGGCTGCACAAATCAAACTTGGAAATATCTTGCTCAGTTTCTTTGAAGCCCAACATCCCACCAAATTCCCATATAGGTTAGACTTAACACTAAGAATTTTGAAGAACTGTTTTCTGACCACTCCTAAATTTACAGTACAGCAAAACTCAATATTTTCCATTATTAAACGCTTTCTTGTAAATGTGACATTTCCAAGTCAGTGTCCACTCTACCTTAAAACAAAAACTGCATGCTAGCTTGGTACTCACATCCAGGAACCGATTGTTTTGCATGAGTGAAATGGTCAAGCTGGAAACAATAAATCAGTGGCATGTAGCCCAAAAAAGACACTGTGCTTCACATCACACGTTGAGACAAAAATAGTCCTCAACTTTTGGCAGTTTTATCCCCGGCTCATCTTCCTCTCTACTTTTTTTCCCATTTGAGTACTTTCTCATAAGACACTGGGAAAGGATGGCCATTTTATTGACCTGCTTGGCCATTTTATTGGTCATAATTTTTCCCGTAAATCTCGACGAAATGAAAGCAAGATATTTTCCATCACATCAAGAGAAAGTATGCAGCCTAACCACCAATTACAATGAAAAATTCAATTATCTAATGTAGGTTTAACTAAGGCCTGAGATAGTTACATGCTTATGAAACATTGATAGATTAACATGCAAAGAATGTTACTTTGCACAACTGAGATTAGTTTCGGTTTGCTACCATTTATTTTACAAGAAAACTTCTCATTAAATCATGTAAAGTACAGCGCTAAATCAATTAATTCACCCCAACCTGATAATGATTGTCTCTCTTTCTTTAGGCTTCCACAACCGCACCGATCATTTCGCTACAGCCCCAGATGCAATCCGACCAGAATACCCAACACAAGCGGGCTTGAGTGCAGCTGCACTCTCAGGGTATCCACCACTAATGGGCAAGTTTTTCAATATCAGCTAATGTTTGAAATTTGTTCACTTTACGCTACCCTCACTGACCGCAGCAAATCACCTTCGGCACTCACGAAACCCTCTTAGTTTTGGTAGAATGAACAATGTAACTAATTGCGTGGATATACAGTAGTTGCCAGTTCACAATTTTGTCTCTTCTGTGCGCTGCACTGTTTTCTTGAAAAAATGTTACTTTTGTGACTACACCCGACTAAAATTTTTAGATTAAACCACCACTGACTGACTACTAATTAGATAAAGTTGCCAACAGCGGATGCACTTACATTGGACTGGGGCATGGTAAATTCACAATGTTGCGTTTCTTCTGTTTTCCCCATTGCTTGAAAGTTGGTTGGGACATTCCCGCCATGTTCTACCATGTTCTGCCCAGATGTATACCTATGTCCTTAAGCAACTGGGTACAGACGATATTGGGCCAGACCAAGAAAGAGAGCATGCGTGAAGGAGGGGGTCTGAACAGCCTGTGCATGAGGAGTGATTGACACTGCATTAGAAACTCCTTCTGGCTCTGATTGGTTCATTTTTTTTTGCAGGCGCGGTGGATTCTAGCAAATGGCATTAGAAGGAGCCAAATGTTCCTAATTTTTTAATTTATTATTTAATTTATTTATTTATTACCTGTGTCATGTACTACTGTCAGTGCAGAGAACAAACTACAATGCGATAATGTTGGAGCACACCAGAAAAACTGTATGTGACATTTATACAGCATACTTAAACTAATAAAGCTTTTTCCTTATCATTTGCTTGTGATAATTAATGTCTGCATTGAGCAATTGCAATAGACAAAAGTTGGGACTTTACTTTGACTGTTGTCATAAGGATTAAAGCACTGAAAAAATTAGAGGCAATTTGACAATACCACTGCTATTGACAACCTGCTTTTGACAGTAAAGTGTTGATACCATAAAACCATGTAACCCCTTTCTGCAATTTATTCCCACAACAAAAATGAGAAATGTGTCATTACATTTCCATTTATGTAAATGCATATGACGTTCAGGTTGAATTCTCTGTAAGTTTGTAAAGCCCTAAAGTTCTAGGATGACGTCAAACAGAAGTGGAACAAGAGTTCCTCGGAATGTGTGTACCACTAACCGTTAAGTGTATCAGGGATGTTTATCCTTATTTAATAAACAATTTTTGCAACAGACTTTCCAGTTGCACCGCACAACCAGACTAAGAGACTAATATAACTAACATTTGAAACAGACAACAAGAGAAGTCCATCAATATTTTTATTCAATCAATTTACAAAAGATAGGACCCTATGGGCCCTATCTTACGCCAGAGTCCCTAAACCCGTTATTTGGGGATTTAGCATTGCGTAAGAAGCGTTCCCTCGCAAAAGTTGCTATCTTGCACACCTGCCTATATCCCTAAAACACCTGTGCTACTCGCTATATTATGCATAGGCGTGGTTTCGGGCGTTACGCCATTTAAACCAATCAGTGTGCCAGGTGCCATTGCCTTTAAGAGCAGGCTGCGCTATCCCAAATCCTCAAACTGAAACCCGTGATGGAGAAAGGAAGGTCACACGTTTCTCCGAAGACGAAGTTAAATTGCTCATGCAACAGGTCAAATCCAGACAGGGGAGGTTCTGTTTTTGTTAGGTTAATCATGAATTGTATTATTTTATTATTATTATTATTATTATTATTGACATATTGTTTAAAAAGAAAAAAAATGCTTTTCGCCATGCACTTACAACTCCCTCTCCCGTCTGAAATTAAGCATTGGACAAAATCCCATTTTAGAAAAATAAAATTAGGTCTATGCACTGGCACTCAGCAACGTAACTTTTTTTTCCCAGCGAAAGCAGCATTTCAGAATTCTTCAGCGAATTAAGGTAATTCTGGTGACAAGTAAGTGGTTTCGTCCGTTCACACTTTCCAATCGGACAGCTGTCTATTTTTTACAGCAAGTTGCGTGACCATGCTGCAAAAACAGGTGTGCGTACTTGTCGCCAAAATTACCTTCATTTGCAAGAGAGTTCTGAAATGCCACTCTCGCTGGAAAAAAAAATTACCGTTGCTGAGTGCCAGTGCATAGACCTATTTATAATTAAATTATTTTTCTGTACTTAATGTAGCCCATTATTTTGTCGCTGTTAGATCGCATGGGGGAGAGAAGCCGTGTCTTCAATTGCCACTTGATTATTCTTGAATTGGAAAACGTGTTAATAAAGGAAAACCATCTGGAATTAGCCAGGACTAATTGTAGTCAATAAAGGGATGGCTATTTTCTCCCAAATTTTCAGGTCTAGCGCTGGCCCTGATATTATATATAATATATATCATTAATATATATTATATATAATAATTACATACTATTATAAAAGCAGAAAAAATGATTGATGCAAAATAAAAACAATATTGACTTACCTGAAAGGCCCAGGTAGCTGGTGCGCTGGTGGTACACGCTTTCTGGGCGTCTTCTATTATTTAACTGGCGATCAAGGCGATTTAGTACTATCTCTGCCATTTTCTCAGGGGTTCTACTGAGGCTAAAGCAAGGTGGCTTTTTATATGCGAGTTAATTCGGGAAGTGGAGCCGAATGTGCACGTCCACATGTGTCCAAGCCCAAATGGGTAGCGGGTGGTTTGAGGACCTGCTATACGCTTTCCTTAACGTGTGTGGTCAAGATAGCAATTGTAGGGAAAGCGCATAAACACGCCCACGGGCACACCTCCAGGCGCAAATAAGGGAGTCGGCATAATGCATAGCGGGTAGTGTGGCCGCAAGATACCGTTTAGGGATAGTGGAAGCTGCTAAATGCGTAATTCACGGGTAGCGGGTAGTGGCAATGGGTAGGGCACTGTGAAAGAGAGAGCCCTATGTCTCAAATGCTAAAATTGAAACAAAATTAGAATAATAAGAAATTAATTGTATCTTGCAGAGGTTTGGAAGGCAAGAGAATGACTCATGGATGTGACATGACTAAGCTCATAGCATTAAATATGGTAGTTTTGCAGGTGTTTGGTAGCACCATATTGGCATGAGTGTAAAGCCAATGAGCATGCTCATAACCGTTATGCCTGTCTCCACTTATGCACGTTTCAGTCTTTCTGAGAGCAGCGTTGCTGATTTCCTGATTGCTGGCCAATTATTCAATCAGCTCCTGTCAAGTCTCCTCACCTCACTGTTGTAGCAACCTGCTTCAGCTGGTGGCATTATTTGTAGTGTGCTCTTTTGATAAAGTCTTTGAGGTCTTTGTTGCAGCGGATGCATCATTAGAATAATTTCATCATGTTTATTAAAACAAACATCAAAATTAGGGTGGGGCAATAAGTTGAATCCTGGTCATTTTAAGCGCAAAAAGATTAACTGCCGCCAAGGGGCAAACAGATGAGCGTGCTCCTTTGGTTTGATAGGAATCATACCTGCCGCAGTCCATCAAATGGCTGCCAAACAGACGCCATGCGAAATGCTTCCAGAAAAGAACTTCAGTGATTTAGTATTAATCGGGAACATGCTTAAAGGTCCCCAATTATGCTGAATTTAGTTGTTTAAAATATGTCCAATGGGTCTTTAAAATAATGTTAAGAATTCAGTTACAAACAAAAAACCACACACATCCAGGCCTAGTGAGACCTCTCCTCTCACCCCGTCTAAGCCGGCCTGAAACACGAGCCATTTTGAAATGGGCGGGGAGGCTATGCTAATGAGGTGCTGCTCTGATGGGCTGCCTGGCCGCTTCGATTCCGGGGGAGGGTGCAGACCCAAAAACCAGGAAGCCAAGATGGCAGATATTTCAGGACAGGTCTTCGTGGCATGTATTGCTGTGAGACCGTACTTGTTTGATCCCGAATACGACGCCGAACGGGAGAAAGAAGCAATTGAAGTATTGCAGCAACGTTTGCAGCAGGATTTCAATGAGTAGCAAGCTGAAATTTTTGCTCATACTGTCTCGCCTTGCAGGCATGTGATTGTAGCTGTACTGTTATATAGTCATGTTATATACACACTTAGCTATCCGGATGAAACTTTGCTAAAAGCTCCTGTTAACCATTCCTACCAAAATGAAATGCAATTCCAACACCAAGCTACTAAATGAGTTCGCAGCAAAACCACACAAACGGTGTAAGCGTTGCTTGAGTCACAATATGCTAAACAGGGATTTTGAGAAAGCACTGCTAGAATTGTTATCATTCCATCATTTGTCAAGAAAATGCATATGGGTCAATCCAAGAAATGATGTTTGGGCCTATTTTAGGGTCGTTTTGACTTCAGAGAGCTATAGAAAAAAAATGCACCATTCTTCCTGTTTCTAGTCTCATTTGAAAGCAAACATCCAGGGCTTTAAAAGAAGGGCAAATTTGCATATGTCGGCCCATAATTTTGCGAGTTATTGAACCCCAAAGTTAAATAATTGCCCAAAATTGCCACTTTTGGGCCATTCTCATTCCAAGCCATGTATTGTCAAGCCAAAGAGTGCTAGACCACCATAAACTTACTTTTCCTTAGTGGGGGGGTAATATCTAACATTTCCATGTGGTTTAGCCATTTCATGACCTACATTTTTTCCCTCTATCTTTTAATTGGAATTTCAACTCCTTGAAACGCGAATTAATGAAACTTTTAGACCATCAACTAGCATACTAAGAAGGTAGTCCCACTGTTCATATTACATCCAGCCAAGAGGGTCCCTAAAAGGGTTATGTTCATAAAAATATTTTTTACATACATTGACCTGAGCCTGTGCCAGCTTGAAAAAACTATTTTTCAACATCAGCCTCGTCACTCACGTTTCACTGACATTTACCCATATATAGAGCAAACTACTGCTAATTTCTTTCCTTCCTACCATCCAAACAAAGTTATAGGGTATATGTAGCAACCCTAAATGTAAAATAATAAAGAAAATTAATTCAGGTTGGCTCTATGGGGCGTTGCTCAGTGAGTGAAACGTGAGTGATCATCCGGCGCCAAAAATGTTGCGAGAAGTGGAAAGCGACTTCCTGTTAACCGGTGAAAGTAAACTACATCCGGGGTCCTTCGTAAACAACTCAGAGGATCTCAAGCTTCGATTGAGGCAAGTTTACGGCAGATTTTACTGCAAAATACAAGAGAAATTCTTCAGAAAGGTGAGGAATTTGGATGAAATTCTTACAAAATATTGTTGAGGGGTTGTCTGGGTGTATGCTGATGTCTCAATTTGGACCGAAACAATGTATTTTGGGTCCTATGGGTTAAAACAGATCGGCAAGCGAAATTTCCAAGCCAGCACAGCCATTGGTTTGCGTGTACCGAGCCATTTGCCGTGCCTGGCGTGGGTTTGGGGAAAAGTGATACGTGAGCGACTGGCCAGCCACCTTGCCGAAAATGGCCTCTGTGCCTTGAATTCCTGTATCCTTGGCTGTAAATCGATGTAAATTCTGTAGAATGAGGTGCCTTACATGTGTTACTACCTTTTTAGGCCATGTTTGGGCATTTTGAGTCCACCCCGCACCCCAAAGAAGGGCGGAATGGCGAAATTTTGTCAGAATTTTCACTTTTTAGCCCCCCAAACGGCCTAATTTCGCTAGATTACGTGCTTTTTCCATGTTATGTTCCTTACCACACCTACTCTTAATCGTTTCAGTGTGTTCAACCTATCCTGCGTAGTATAATATTGCCACAGTGCAGGCCTAAAGGTATTTGGCTACGCCGCGTCACTCACGTTTCACGTAATACGATTATGGCCGCCACACACCTCTATATGCACAGCCCGGGAATTTTCCCTTGTTAGTATTTTAGATAGGCCTCCTCTCTAATATCCTGACCAGAAGTTATTAACATTGTGCAATACCTTCACTGCTTTTAGGTACATTTTCCCATCGTCACTCGCATTTCAATTTCTGTTTTTTTGTCAGAAAGGGCACCTCCACCCCATCCAGCCTATTCATATTTCACCAGAACATGGCCCTATGGTACCCCTAGCTTACACAACAGCCAATATGTAGATACTGCATACTTTTTTTATCAAAAATTTCTGGGGGCTGTATTTTGGGTTTTGAGTGGATATTTGGTCACTATCACTAGCGGCTCGTGAACTGCCAACAGCAGAGGCTCAAGCACATAGACGTTGGAACAGGGGGGCGGGGGGAGCGCCCCCCCCCCCCCCCCCTCCATCAGCCCCATACTGCCCCAAGTCTTATTATTTTTTTATATATACAGGGCTCTCGTGAGACACACGCATTTCAATAAGTTCACACGCCACACATGACATTTCTCACGCTGAGAAGTGATAAAACTCGCCGCGCATTAGTAACATAAACTGTATATAAAAGAGATTAGTAATCTATGAATGGATGAGGCGAATGCAGACGGCTCTGCTTGAATCAGCAACCTATCAGCCAATCAGAAAATAGTATTTCTTGTTGCCAGGTGAAATAGCAGCTCCGTAATCACGTTTTCCACACGCGCGCGAATGCTATTGTGTGCACACGACAAAGAAGAGCTGGAAGTGGAAGCCCGAAATCAGGGAATCACTTCATCCCTTAATTTTTTTTTTACAATAACTGCTTATTAAAGTTGAGGAACTGTGTAGAATATTTGCTTTATGGATCTTTTTTTACCTCAGCGTAACAGCTTTGGACGGTTATGGTTAGATGAATTGACTTGTAACTTGTTACGTGGAGGGTGGAGGCTCTCTGCCCTCCATGTAGTGTGTTTTGGATGAAAACAAACCCTGCTCCGATCCGGTGTCAGAGGTGGTACCGCAAAATCTCTTGTTTGTGACAGACAAAACGATACAAATACACAAAAGAATTATTTAATTTAGCCTTTATTATACTGGGGAGTCCCACTGAAATTAAAAAGCACAGATACTGGGGGAATGAAGTGTCACTTCTTATTTAAGTTTACTGGCAGTTGTGAATATGCAATAACTGATCCTGGTGTGCCATCTAGTGATAGAATATTGTAACTGCGTGCATAAATTTGCAGCTCCACGTCCACTGGCGGACACATCTGCACAAAGATACACCGTTGTTCTTCTCGAACACGCCAAATCCAGATAATCCGTAAATGATGAATTAAATTAATATTTTAATTTGAAACGAGTAAGTAAGTTGCCAGTGTCAAAGTAACGAAGTGAAAGTATACTTATCTTTTAAATGTAGGAGAGTAAAAGTCCCAGTTTAAAAAAAAAAACTTAAGTAAAGTACAAATCCTCAAAAAAACTTCTTTAATACTGTAACGAAGTACATGTACATCGTTACTATGCACCTTTGAAAACGGGAGAATCTTCAACCCCCCCCTAAGAAAATCTCACTCTAGCCTGCATTTGAAACGTGAGAGCCCTGTATACATATATACGTATATATAAAGAATCTGAATTCAAATGTGTCAGACTTACATTTAGGCCTATGTCTTTCATATCATAAAAATATATGCTTTCTTTATCTTGTTTGCAGCCTAATGACATGTGCCAGATGTAGCCTATAGAGACAATTTGAAAAATGTCTCCTTTGTTTTGATACGTAAGGGCACGTATTGTTTATTTCCTGTTAGCTAGCAAAGGCGGTAAATTCAAGCAATGATCCAGACAATGTCACAGAAGCGGATTTCGCATTTCTTTTCCACAGCTCACACTGAGTCTGCTAAGCGTCTAAGCGAAGCTAAACCGAAAAAGAGACGCTCGAACGAGTGCATGTCGAGGAAAAAGGAACGCGATCGCAGCTATGCGAAGTCCCGAATAAACATAGGGAAAGCATACCAACGTTAGAGAGAATTCCGGGAGTTGAATGGTTTTAATTCTGACGCCCAGGTCGCCTTGTTTCTACTTGAGGTGAGTAGGGCAGGGCCCCGTTTCAGAAAGCGGGGTTAGTGGTAACTCTGAGTTTGTTAGCTCAGAGTTTCAGGAAACTCTGAGTTTTCCGGTTCACAATGCGAGTTCAGTCCAATTCTGAGTCAGTTACCGCGGCAACATACTCCGTTAAGCTAACCTGCTCGCTGGCAGGTTTTCA
Organism: Gymnothorax javanicus; assembly: GCA_029692085.1. Taxonomy (NCBI): domain Eukaryota; kingdom Metazoa; phylum Chordata; class Actinopteri; order Anguilliformes; family Muraenidae; genus Gymnothorax; species Gymnothorax javanicus. Next base: position 31,430,399 of record CM056198.1, on the reverse strand, counting down.
AATAACTCAGTTTCTTCTCCTCCTGAAACTGCAGACTGCGGTTGCGTGTCCGTTCCTTGAAGAGACAGAGGGCATTGAAGCACAAATACTGAGAAGAATTCTCTGTTAGGAGAGAGTTATCCGACCACGTTGAGACGTTTTATCGTTTTCGGACGAATATTTGTTAGAGCGTTCCGTTTCTTTGTGGAATATATAGCCGAATTTATTTCAAAAAAATTTTCAGCCCGCATATTGCTCGTGTGACACACCGAGGACATTCTCTCAGTTCAAAACAAATTGCGTAGCTCTTGCATAGCTCTTTTTTTTTTTTTTTTGTTGCAAAGGGCAGTTTTCATTATCGTTTTGTTTTATTATGGAAAGAAACAACCACGACTTCATTCATTAAAGGCACAGTCAGTTTCTACCACGAGTGGACTCTTCAAAGTACAAAATAGGCTAATGAATAACTCTCTGGGGAGTTTTTAATTCTTCACAATAGGCCCTACATGGTGGAAAGTCTGCTAATTTGCTGTAATGAATAATCAGCAGTCCGTATGTTCAATTCATTCCAAGTCAAAAGACCTCAAGCTAGAACAACTAATGTTTTAAAATGTGAAAATTAAAGTCTGTGGAATGATCCTGAAATAAGTTATTTGTATCAGCTTGGAATGATATCGGGCGTTTATCACAACGAGCTGTACACGGCCATTTACCCAGCTGAGTGAGTCATTCTTAAACTGCTTTCACACGGACGCGAAACGAATTTTTTAGCGAAGATTACATTCAAAGTCAATGCAAAGACGCGCCTTGCATTGACTTTGAATGTAATCTGTCACGAGAAAAATTTGTTTCGCGTCCGGTGTGAAAGCAGCTTTACTCAGAAGTTTCACTTTATGAAAAGCGTGTTCATGTTCCAACCCAGATAGCAAGCACCTCCGCTCCGGATCTGCCCCGGCTCTGAGCCGGATCAGCTGGAGTCGGCACAGAGCCGGGGCAGATCCGGAGCGGAGGTGCTTGCTATCTGGGAAGCTTGAAGGAGAGGGGCGAGCGGCTCTGTTGTGTTTTGAGAACATTTCAGCTGTCAACAATAGTGACGTCATATCGCCGATACAGCCTTTAAAAACTGTGTGGTAATCAAAGTATCCTGCTTAAAATCAAATCCTTGTTCAAAAACACTGTGCGTACATATATGAGCACAAACCCCCATCAAAAATCCCGCCCCCCCCTCTCAGAATATAGTTCCAACGTCTATGCTCAAGCAATCCCTTAAAAAGAATGATTGGTCATGACCTGCTTTCAATCAGTCATTTAAATTACCACTCTGAAACTCTGAAAACTCTCAATATTATCAGGTGTGGCCAGTTTTCATTTATAACGCATACCTGTCAACTCTCACGATTTCGGTGTTAGTTTAAGTGGCATATTTTCGTTCCTCTGCTGTAGGGGAGCGCAGGGAACCTCCTAACACGGGGTTCAATGTAACACGGACTTTTTACGTAGTTGCACAGGGTCAAGCAGGGGGTGCTTCCGGTCAATATATTGCGTTGTCAGAAGACAGTCTCCCGCGAATTTCTAGAAGGATTGGACAGATTTTCGGCGAGATACCTGGACGAACGTGTTTTAATGGTGCGTAAGTGAATATTTTTATTGTACTTATTTTTCGATTTCTGAGCTGTGTGTAGGAGTCACCGAATCCAACCGCATGTTATCTTAATAACTGTCTAGTTGCCTAAAACATAGCACTGTTTTGAGATTTGTATCCAACTCATAGCAAGAGTTAGCCAGGCTTGAGAAAAGCTAAACATGGCGGAGTTAGTTGTAACACGGCGTTGACAAAAATAAATTTGTCTATATTTGACACAGTCTCTTTTCAATATTAATGTGTTTTGATGTGTGGATGTAATCTATCTATCCGTCAGTCCATCAATTTGAATATTCATCAATGATAGACCAATAGATGGATGGAAGGATAGATAAATAGACCTGTATGGATATCCATCCATGAGGAGGTGGTGTGTGGATTTCTGCCATAGATTCACAAACAGTATTCTCCTATAGTATATTGATAGAATTGTATTGGATAAATTGCTTTCAAAAAGACTTTCCTAGCAAGTGTTACAATTAACCCTCTGTCTGTTACAATTAACCCCACCTATGGGGTTAGTTTTAACCTTTCACTCCTGCTGCTTTCGGAGGAATTGTGCAAGAACAGTAAGTCTTACAAACAAACTTCAAGTTTTCATTTGTAGCTGAGATGTGTATATTACACGTATAAAAACATGATTATTGTAGCTTAAATATTTTTTAAATTATTTAGCCAAAACCAAAATGTGTTGGGCTTTGCCCCGCTCTCCCCAAGTCAGCAATTATTCAATCAATGAGTATGTAGATTCTGGCGCAGAACTGAAGTCCTTGTACACGGAGGAGTTGGAAGAAATGGAATTGCATTATCTTATTTCATTTAAACGATCGCAAAACACATGCATTGCTTCAAACCACTGAGTAAAGAGAAGCGTGTGAAGTCCGGAGTCGTAATCGGTATGCGTTGTAAATGAAAACTGACCACACTTGTTAATGTTAACAGCTGGCCCGCGCTGAGTCGCTGATGCCGCGAAAAAGAGTTAAATTTTATTTTCAAAGGCATGGTAGAAACCCTGGATGGGCCAGATATGTGTATTTTGGCCCTTAATTTAATAGTAGAACATGATTTGTGTATGTAGGAGTGATATGGATACAATCCAATGATGTATAGTCGTGCTGAGGTGGACTTTAGAATATGTTGTCACAGGTGAAACACGAGTGATGAACGAGAGGTTTTCCGAGGGTCAATGCAGGGCCTGACTGAGCTGTTTAAGTAATTTATGGATGGCAAAGGGTAACTGTTTTGTATAAAAGACACACTGTAGGCAAAGTACAGTGATTTTAGGAGTATCTGATGAGTTTTGAGGAAATTAGGGTAAAGTTAAGAATGTGAGTCAATTTTTTCCAACTTTTACCTTTTGCACTAAATATTCAATGACTCATAATTCTATAGAATTTCAACCCTGGTTTTTGATTTTTAGTACACTTAAAGTAACATATTGTAGTAGTTTGTAAACAAAATTTGGTGTAGATATGACAATTATTAATTGTACTTTTGATGTTGCATTTAATAGACCAGTTCGGTTTAAGGCCGGAAGTCCGCACGCGCATGCCCAATATAGCTGATGTTGGGCAAAAGGAAATATTGCTGCATAGAGGGGTGCATCAGCCGGTATCATAAGGACGGGGACATAAGGTTTTTTCGTGTTCCCCTTGGCAAGAGACAACGACAAGCGTGGATTCGAGCTATAAATCAGAAGTACTTTGTCCCGAATGATCACACTAGAGTCTGCAGTAGGCTACTCATTTTGTCAGGGCTGGCCCAACTTCATTGACCCAAATAATGTTGCCTTCGCTCCGTGTTTCCCTACAAACGGAGGGATCTCACACCGATGCAAGCTAAAAGGAAAGAGCGATCTGATCGGAGAAATATAGTTAAGGTACTGGTTGATATTATAAGCAGTGGCGTAGCCAGAGGGTGGGCAAAGACACGTCCCTTTATGACAGCAATCCTGGCTAGTTCTCAATCATTTTCTTTTATTGACGCGTTTTCCAATTATCGTAATTGGCAACTGAAGACATGGTTTCGCTCCATATGCGATCTAACAACGATGAAATCATGGGCTAAATTCAGTACAGCAAAATAATTTACTTATTAATAGGCCAATGCTTCGTGTTGATTTAACTGGTCCGTGTTCCAATGAAACGCGGACTATTGTTATGGCCCCAATTTGTTATGGCGTCAATTTGTTATGACGTCACGGACAGCAAGGGATGACAGACAAAATTCTTAAACTTCAACAGATTTAATTAAACACACACTTTGAACTAGTCTACAATCTACCTCTACTGACCAAGATTGAAATAATAATTTAAAAAAATAGTTACAGTCCCTTGGTAATTGAGATGGGCTGCTATGTTGCGATGTCCTGGGACAGGAAAATGCTCCAACACAGGCTAAAATCCACAAAAAGCTTCACAGGTCTTGAAAAGAGTGACAGGTCTGGTCAAATGTATCCTTCCACAATTTCTCCTTGCAATTTCTCCTACTACTCTACACTCTCTCGATTTTTCTCCTTATATATTCTTTTCCAGCCCCCTCTGAGGCATGCCCGGGACATGCCCAAACCTAGTTTTAGATTGCTTGTCAAAAAAAAGTCAATACTGCCATCTAGTGGCTTTTTACCACATTACACCTCCATTCCAAAAGGGAAAAATTTTGACTTATAAAGGCAAAATTTTTCTTTTCAATACAAAAATGGTTAAGTAGACACTTGTATATATATACATATAATACAATATGCTAATAAACACGTGATATATATACACATACTCAAACACGGGATAAGCAATCGGCAATTACATTGTCAGCACCCTTTACATGCTTAATTTCCAAGTCAAACTCTTGTAAAATCAAACTTCAATTCAACGATCTCCGATTCTTGTTTTTCATCTTACACAAAAACATTAACGGATTGTGGTCAGTATATACAATCATTGGCTTTTGCCCAGTACAAACAGAAACCTCAAAGTGTTGTAAGGATAGAACCAGAGCCAACAGCTCCTTCTCAATTGTGGAATAGTTCTTTTGGTGGCGATTGAACTTCCTGGAGAAGTATGCCACGGGATGCTCAATGTCATCAGAGTCTCTGTAGGAGCACAGATCCACAAGCTTGGTCGCTAGCATGGACCGCCATGGAGAACGGTTTGTTGAAGTCAGGAGATTTGAGCACGGGGAAGTGACACAGCAGAGACTTCAGGCGATCGAAGGCTCTTTGGCATGCTTCATCCCAAGTGAACTTCACGCCTTTCTTCAGTTGGTTGGTGAGACTGAGAGCAATCTCAGCAAAGTTCTTGCAGAACTTGCGGTAGTACCCGATCATTCCAAGGAAGCGGCGCAAAGCTTTTTTGTTGTCAGGAACTGGAAAGTCCATGATGGCTTGGACTTTAGCATTTATGGGTGCCACCTTACCCTAGCCTATGACGTAGCCAAGATACGTGACAGTAGCACAACCAAAGTCACTCTTATTCAGGTTAACAGTCAGGTTAGCCTGGGTCAAGCGCTGGAACAACGTCTCTACATCTTTCAGATGTTCTTCCCAGGAGTCACTCCATGTGATCAGGTCGTCGATGTACGCACCCGTGTGTGGCAATCCGGCGATTGTAGACTGTATCATCCTTTGGAACGTGGCTGGGGCATTTTTCATGCCAAAGGGTAGGACTTAATACTGGTAGAACCCAGATGGTGTGGCAAAAGCAGAGATGCTCTTGGCCCTCTCAGTTAAAGGCACACACCAATAACCCTTCAATAAATCAATCTTGGTCAGAAACTTTGTTTGCCCTACTCTATCGATACAATCATCAATCCTAGGTATTGGAAACACATCAGTTCTAGTTACAGCATTGACTTTGCGATAATCTGTACAGAATCTAGTACTTCCATCAGGTTTTGGAACTAGAACACAGGGTGAACTCCAAACGGAGTTAGAGGGTCTGATAATATCATGTTCTAACATGTACTTAACCTCTTTCTCAGCAATCTTTTTCTTTTCAGGATTCATCCGGTACGGATGCTGTTTTATTGGTTTGGCATCACCAACATCTACATCATGAGAGGCTATAGAAACTCTCTTTGGAACATCAGGAAATAGATCTTTATATTTCTTGATCAACTTCTCAAACTGATCTTTCTGTGAGGGTTCTAAGTGCTGGTGTTTTACATCAAGATTTTGCAACACTTCAGAATTTGACAATTTACATGAAAGAACTTCAGCTTTAATTCTAGGTTCATCATCTTGAAACTCCCCCTCATCTTCACAAGTCTCGGCCATAGGAGGATCTGAAGTGACAGCTGCAACCCTAGCATTCCTATCATGATAAGGCTTCAGCATGTTAATATGACACAACTGTTTTGGCTTTCTCCTATCTGGAGTCTTCACAATGTAATTGAGATCATTGAGTTTTGTCAGAATTTCATAAGGACCATGAAATCTAGCCTGCAATGGATTGGACTGCAAGGGAAACAACACAACGACCTTGTCTCCTGATTTAAACTCACGGCTTCTAGCCTTATGATCATACCAAGTTTTCATTTTTCCCTGACTTGATTTCAAGTTCTCTTTGGCTAGGTCACAAGCTGCACGCAGTCTTTCCTTGAACTTGCTAACATAGTCTAACAGACTGATATGCGGCTCCTTCTCTTGCCATTGTTCACTCAACAATAGCAAAGGTCCTCTCACTTCATGGCCAAACACTAGCTCAAACGGACTGAATCCAGTAGACTCCTGCACTGCTTCTCTAGCTGCAAACAACAGCAGATGAACACCTTCATCCCAGTCCTTCTCATGGTCATAACAATAAGTCCTCATCATTGTCCTGAGAGTGGAATGAAACCGCTCTAAGGCACCCTGACTCTCTGGATGATAGGCACTGGAAAGAATCTGCTTCGCACCTAGTTCATACACAACCTGCTGAAACAATCCGGAAGTGAAATTGCTACCTTGATCTGACTGAATTTCCCTGGGAAGGCCAAAAAACGTGAAGAACTTTATCAAAGGCTTCGAGACTGCAGTTGCCTTGATGTTGCGTAGAGGTATGGCTTCAGGGAATCTGGTAGATGCACACATGATTGTCAACAAGTACTGATTTCCAGATCTAGTCTTGGGCAATGGACCAACAAAATCAACGATGACCTTGGAGAAGGGCTCCCCAAATGCTGGGATAGGCTGCATTGGAGCTACAGGTGGGTCTAACTGGTGTTTTCCAACTACCTGACAAGTGTGACAGGTTTTGCAAAAGTTGGAAACATCTTTCCAAAGTCCAGGCCAGAAGAAGTGTTTCATGATCTTATCAACAGTCTTGTTAACACCAAGATGACCTCCTAAAGGCAAACTATGAGCCATTGTTAAGATCTCATTCCTGTAGACCTTCGGAACAACAATTTGCTTGACCACTGCCCAATCTGCATTGGCAGGGATATCAGGAGGGCGCCACTTCTGCATCAACACTCCATCCTTGAGATAATACCCAACTGGAACTGCGTCTATTTCTTCATTAGGAAGGGCTCTCTTCTTTAGTACACAAATTTCAGGATCATTGGTTTGCTCCTGAATCAACCGCTTTCTGGACAGAGACAAGTCTCCAGACACATCAGAATCACCAGACCCATCTGGCTGGCTGAATAGAGAACTGATAAAAGTGCCTGACAAGTCCTCAAACGGAGAAACCATAGTAGGCTGAACAGAGTCATGAGGCGAACCACCTGAGTCATGACTATTCAAGGTGCTGGATAGCACCACATCATCTTCTTCTTGAGCCTTCTTGGCCATAGCATGAGTCACTGCACAGGAAGGATACAGAGATGGGTCTTCATCGCCATCTTCAGTGCTCGGCTGTGAAGTAAGATGAACAGGGGGAACTACATTACCCCCAGCCAGGTCATTGCCTAGCAACAGAGAAACACCCTTTATAGGTAGACTTGACATAAGTCCCACCTTTACCTGTCCTGTAACTAAATCTGACTTCAAGAATACAGAGCGCAGGGGTACAGATACAGTCCTCCCTTCAATACCTTGTACAAGTATGAAATCCCCAGAAGCGGTCTCATCACGTAACTCCAAGGAGTCCATCAACAAAAGTGACTGAGAAGCTCCGGTATCCCTTAGGATATATATGGGGACAGGAGGAGAATGCTCATTCAGAGCCACAAATCCCTCTGACACAAATGGAAGGAATTCCTCCCTCACAAAGTCAGCAGTATCAGGCTTCTTAGCCTCACAAGGAGCAGGCAATTTAGCAGATCGGTCAACTACTACAGGGGTTTCTAACCTTGTCTTCACAAAGGCATTGGGTTTGGTATCTTTTTCTTTTTCTTTCTTAGCTTTAAGGAACCAACAGTTAGTTGTAACATGACCAGATTTCTTGCAATAATTGCAAACTAGACCACTTTTGTCACTGTCAGCTTTCACACTTTGATCAGACCTTTGCCTGGATTTCTGAGCACCATCACCAGATTTGTCTTTGTCTTTGGGTGAGGAATCTTGGGTATCACCGTTACCTTTCTTCTGAAATTGGGACCATCTATTGTTACTGCTAGACTGAAATTTGGACTTATGTGTGAGAACATATTCGTCTGCAAACTTGGCAGCTGATTGCAAATTCAGTGTTTGCTTTTCATTAAGGTAGGTCTTAATATCATCCTTGACACAGTTCTTGAATTCTTCAACTAACACCATCTCTTTTAGTGAGTTGAAATCATCCTTGACCTCCATAGAAGTACACCAGCGCTCAAAGCAAATCTTCTTCTCGTTAGCAAATTCCACATAAGTCTGATTGTCAGATTTCTTCAGACCTCTGAATTTCTGTCGGTAAGCCTCTGGGACCAACTCATAAGCTGTTAAAATAACCTTTTTGACAACCTCATAATCAGAGGAATCATCTGCAGACAAAGCCGAATAGGCTTGTTGAGCTTTACCCTTGAGGACAGTTTGCAACATCAGAGGCCAGTGTTCCTTTGGCCACTGACAACTCTTAGCTACCTTCTCGAAGCACTGGAAATACTTATCAACCTCCTTCTCTGAGAATGGAGGCACCAGCTTTACCTCCTGGCTAGCACGAAATTTGTTTTCACCCTGAATTTTGATTTTTAGTAGCTCCATTTGGAGCCTTCCTTCTCTATCTAATTTTTCTAAATCGAAATCTCTCTGTCTCTGTCTCTCTCTTTCTGCTTTCCTCTTTCTCTCTCAAATTGTTTTTCTTTTTCCTCCCTTTCTTTTTTCTCTTTCTCTCTCTCAAATTCTCTTTGTTTTTCTTTTTCCTCCCTTTCAATCTCTAGCATTTTTAATTTTAGTTCCAATTCTACATTGGGATTTTCCACCGGAAACTGTTCTAGATCTCCTGGTGCAAACACATTTTCATCAATGTAATATTCAACAATCTCTCTAGCCAGTCTTGCTTTTCGCATGGCTGGTTTTACATCTGTCAGCTCTAACTGTCTGCATATTTCTAGCAGTTCTGTCTTTTTAAAAGACTTCAAAACCTCTACGGTTGGTGATGCCAAGAAATCATCCATTGCTGTTGATCTGCCAATATATATATATAGGAAAATTCAAAAAACAATTTCACTATTTGAAATTTTAGATTTTCAATAAATGACTCGCACAATGGTCTATCCCGGACCCGAGCCCCCAATTTGTTATGGCCCCAATTTGTTATGGCGTCAATTTGTTATGACGTCACGGACAGCAAGGGATGACAGACAAAATTCTTAAACTTCAACAGATTTAATTAAACACACACTTTGAACTAGTCTACAATCTACCTCTACTGACCAAGATTGAAGTAATAATAAAAAAAAATAGTTACAGTCCCTTGGTAATTGAGATGGGCTGCTATGTTGCGATGTCCTGGGACAGGAAAATGCTCCAACACAGGCTAAAATCCACAAAAAAGCTTCACAGGTCTTGAAAAAGAGTGACAGGTCTGGTCAAATGTATCCTTCCACAATTTCTCCTTGCAATTTCTCCTACTACTCTACACTCTCTCGATTTTTCTCCTTATATATTCTTTTCCAGCCCCCTCTGAGGCATGCCCGGGACATGCCCAAACCTAGTTTTAGATTGCTTAACAAAAAAAATGTCAATACTGCCATCTAGTGGCTTTTTACCACATTACACTATCACTCTCGGCATTGTGTGGGTTGATAAAAAAAAAGTGGCATTCGGCAGTTCAATAAGCTATAAAAAGCGTGCGGCTCCAGCTATTTGCGTGAGTGTCGACAGGTATGCAATTTTTAATAACGTTGATTTAAATACAGCAAATGCGCGTCCAGATGAGCGATTGTTGTCTTACCTAATCGGGGAGAACAAGCAGCACCTGTTAAGTATGGAGTGCTTTTGGAGTGAACCTTCTGTTATGAAAATGACTGAGCACAGGTCAGGACTAATAATTGTTTTAAACGGATGTTTTGTGCAACCCAATTCTCTGTTCTTGTTCCGCAACTGTACTGAATTTTGCCCATGATTTAATCGCAGTTAGATCGCATATGGAGAGAAACCGTGTCTTCAGTTGCAAATTACGATAATTGGAAAACGCGTCAATAATGGAAAATGATTGAGAACTAGCCAGGACTAATTATTGTCATAAAGTGACGTGTCTTGGCCCACCCTCTGGCTACGTCACTGGTTTCCTTGTGATTCCGATTCATAATTACTTGCTATATATAGCCAACAAAGTGGCATTTGATTGACAGTTAGTTTTGTGGACGTGAAATAATGTCATTAACACCACTAGGTGGGTCCCACGCCTTAAGTCAGCTAAATGGCTTCAGTGTTCTTGCGACGAATTTGCATTGTTCAAAACAACCGGCAAGCACACATGATCCTAATCGCCTCTTAACATGGATAAGTGCGCAGGTACACATGTGCAATACAAGGCCATATCATTACTGTTTGACTTAATGCTACACATTTGATTTCGGATTTTCATCTGTGCTGAAAAAAAAACAATGTCAAGGACTTGCCTTGACAGTACCTCGCCGATATAGTCTCTCAAGTCTCTGTTGCACTGAAGAAGTCAATGCTTTCAGTTTGTAGGCAGTGGCGGGTGGTGGACAGAGAACAAGGAGGGCGATAAACATGTCTTTAAACTGCTTATTAGTCTTGATCTGCTTTCAGTCGATTTCCCTGGTAGAAGACAATTGAACTCTCCCCTCTCAGGTGTAGCTAATTGTCTTCGTTAAGACAAGAAATCAAACGCATCAGTTGAAAGCAAAAAAAGAGCGCAATTCAATCTTTTTCAATTAAACAATCATTACGCACAGGTTATACGACTTGCTTAGGATGTGACAAAATTTAACGTGGAAAATCCACAGTGGTTTTTTCGTGAAGAGTTGCCTATTAAGGCACGTGAATTAAACATTTTATAGAATTTATTATTCACTCGCCTAAACATTTCATTATAAGGGAAACGAACATGTTGACCAATAACAATTATTGAATTCGGGTCACTAATCTCATCCATTTCAAGGGATGTTTTCCACCCCCCCAGTTTTCTGTCCACTGCCCGCCACTGTTTGTAGGTGAAAACTAATAGAGCTTATAGTCTAGCTATATCGTCAGGGAGAAAAGAATTTCCAGCCTCCACTTTATTCCGACTTTTTTTTTGCCAGAACGATTTTAAAAGGGGGCCGCCAATATGTTTTGGTGGAGTTTTATCAGTGAGAAAGGGGGTTTAGAATTTAACATTAATATTTAATATCGTGAATGCATATGCTGCGCCTGCCCTAGCAACCCAGAGTGTCATCAGTGGCATGACAGCCGCCGTTAACGACATGCAACTGACATGAATAGCAGCACTTGAAACTAAACTCTAAATTTTCTTAACTGGACATACTTTTGACGTGTTTTCATATCGTAATGTTTCTCTGGGTACCCAAACATCAGTCGATATTTGGAGTAGGTTGGATACAGAATTCTTAATCTCGCCATCCAGACACAACATGTACGCTGCACAACCTAGAATGTTCCCGAACAAAAAATATTCCTGTTTATAGTCCGACTCCACGCTGTAAACTGCCTTTTACCATGGGGAAAGCAAAATAACTTATTATTCCCCACCTTTAAAATAGGATTTGTGCATCTTCTGCCCCACATAGTCTGCAAATAGCATGCGCACTCCAAATCTCGCTTTTTCACGTCCTTAAACCGAAAGGGTCTATTTCATCACTCATGTTTCATGCGTTTCGGAAGGTTTTACGGCGCGTGCGATAAAAACTGACCCGTTACGAGTTGGTGACTTGAATGAACCATTCCATAAAGCCAAGATATAGGGCTATCAATAAAATAAAGTGTTATTACGTAATACTGAGTTTCATTTTCATCCCCCTGAGCATCATTTCTTGGATTGAACCCATATACTCTTGTGCATAAATGTTGGTTATTAATTAAAGAGACAGCATGGACAGTATCAGTCGGGTTACTTTACTCTTTTTTTTTTTATACCAACTTGAAGTTGAAAAAGTACCTCTCTTGAAACCCTGATTTTGTAACATCTCAAATATGTCCATGTGGGACACCTAACTGCACCAAAAAAAAAAAAAAAAAAAAAAAAAACAGCTGGGAAAAGAAAAACAATGATGTAGTGCAAAGTACAAATGAGTAGGTATTAGAAAAAGCTGGAAACAATATTCAGAACAATGTCTGATTGCCAGAGAAACTGTTTTCAAATTACTCCTCACGTACGGCAGGACGTCTGTCAAACTCAAGGTGCAAGATTGACAGTTGACTACTGAAGAAAATCTGTTGTTTAGTTTCTTCTTTTACCGCTGATATGGCAATTCCAAAGCAGGCTGTTTAATTCACGGTTAATTCCGGATGGAAATAACTTGCATATGGAGCCAATGGTAATGATGAGACAAGTGAAGCACTATATTACAAGTTCTGTTGTGATGGAAAAACAGACGTGCCCACGGGAGAGGTCAACATCACACACAGAATGAAGGAAAATAGGCAGTTTAAGTAGTGTGAAGGAGTGACAAATAACACGCGGCCAGGAAGCCGGCCCCACCAGCCCATCCAGAGGAGCCGGTTCTGCTACAGGATGTCAAAACACCTCACCCTAATTTAATAAGATAAATGGTGGCCGTCCACCGGCGCCCAGTTGATTTGCATAGATACTATAGTGTATAGCGGCAATCGAGGCATTGACCAAAACCGATTGGCTCTCACAGCTCACCATCTGTTCGGAAAGATGAAAGACAAATCAGGGGATCACATAAATATATGATCAACATTACATTTAAGGAGGATAACAACAATCAAAATACATCCAGGCAAAACACACACTTATAAAGAACTAGTGTCTGTAAGATTAATGGTGAGTTCTAAATGAATTTGGGCGTATGAATTTCGCAGCCAACTGAAGCTGTAATGATCCCAAAAAGGTCCACTCCGATATCACAGGATGGAGCGAAAAACCCCGTTAGTCAGCCAACTCTGGGGGAAAATTCTCCACCTATCCTCCAATCTATTTGGAGCAAAAATGCCTTCTATGATCTGTGATTCAGCAGTGGCGAAATGTGTTGACCATTACCCTAAGCTCCTTTTCGTTGAAAAGATAACCAGAGCAGGATTGCATATACAAAGGTTGGAAACAAAAATCAGATTGTACAAGACACTTGAGGGAGTCATGAGATCTGGGCTTTGGATTGATTAAATACTGACAGTTTTCATTACTAAATTCAGTAACTTATCCCAAAATGGTTTTTAGATTTTGGGTGATGAATGATCAAGATGGGAGCTAACCTGGCCACCATAAATCAAAACTCGTTCTGTCCATAACAGGTAGTACCATTGCTGGTTTTAGATAATTTTTTGATAGAAAAAGGAAAATAAAAAAAATAATAATAAAAACTACATGAAGCTTGGCACTCTGAAATGTCCATAAAGTAAATTAAGCAACAATGGAGATTCATGTGTTGCAGTCTGTTTTCATCTCAGTCCCAGAGTTCAGTCCAGTGCTTCGTTTAATAGCCCGGTCCAGGAATGACTCCAAAAGATGAGTGTCGGCAGTTCCTTTACAACAGCGAAGCTCGCTCCGTTTCCTCAAGGTTCCGTCTTTGTTTAGATTCGGGTCAACCGCACTGACCAGACTTCTTCATCCCGCACATCTTGTGTCTCACAACTTCAACAGTTGTAGCCACAAATGTTGCTTCGCCTCCTGAAACAAGAAACAGAACAGTACGGCAGTATCGAAGAAGGTCACAAAAACACTGTATTTTTTTTTTACAACTCCTCAGACGAGGGCACAGGCTATAGCGTGGCATCAGTACATTACCATAATATTGACCGAACATTAAGACTGTTACAACTCGGTCTAGGTCAGTCCATAACAGGTGAAAAAGGACTAGTGTGAAGGCGGAAAAAAGGGAAAAGAAAGCAAAAACTGCGGGCCACTGTTGAACCATGGTCCCTAGCTGCCAAACCAAAACTGCCTTTTCCTGTCTTGTCTTCGAGGGTTACCGAGTACGAGGCGATTTTACACACGGAGCTTCAGAGCACAGTGTCTGCAGGCTGAGACGCAATGTCTGAATCATGGAACCCCCTACGGGAAAGCGAAATTCCACTCAGGATAGTCCTCAAAAATAACAAAGGAAAAATAACAAAGCAAAATAATGAAACAGTGTCCAGACGGAAGGATTTAACAAAACCCAGCTAGGAACACTCTAACTAACTGAGGTTGCAAGCAACAAGCAGGGGTGCAAAGCCAAATCGAAGTCAGATAATGAGGCCAGAGTCGATACCGGTAAATTTCACTTGAGCAAAAAGACAAGGGGATAAGGCAAGAATCAGACTATATGCAGATGAAATTATGTTTTCCCCTGAAGGAGAAAGACAGGTTAAATATCACCCTATGTCACTACACTGGGAGGCCCAGCTAGTTCGCAGTGACTTGTATGTATGCTTGCAGGTCTTCCCTGTGCCTCAATTGCCTCAACTGTGCCTCAATCAGTGACAAATAAAACCTGGAAAGGACCTTCCGTTTTTGCATCTAACATTAACTGCTGTGGTTTATGCTCCATTACCAAATGACCTGGAACAAGGGCATGTCCCCCATCAGGTACCTCCTTCCGCGTCTCCGCCACCTGTTGGGATGCCCCTCGGACTGCCTCAGTCAATGCTTTGCAATATGAGCTGACATACATTATACCCTTTTGACAGAATAAGGGCCCCTCTGCAAACAAGGTCAACTTGGGATTGGGGAGAGGTACCTAACTAGAGTGTTCATCCCGTTCCCTCATTGGCTTCAAGTCCTTGTATTGATGGTCATTATTAACTGCTACAGTGTCGTGAAAAAGTATTTGCCCCCTTCCTGATTTCTTATTTTTTTGCCTGTTTGTCACACTTATATGTTTCAGATCATCAAACAATTTTCAATAGTAGACAAAGATAACTCGAGTAAATACAAAATGCAGTTTTTAAATGATGATTTCATATATTAAGGGGAAAAAGCTATCCAAACCTACCTGCTCCTATGTGAAAAAAGTAATCCCCCCCATTAAATCATGAATTAACTGTGATTAACCACATTTTTTTACTTCAATTTCACTAGCCACACCCAGGCATGATTACTGCCAGACCTGTTGAATCAAGAAATAACTTAAATAGAACCTGTCTGACAAAGTGAAGTAGGCTAAAAGATCTCAAAAAGCAACACATCATGCAGCAAACTAAAATTCAAGAACAGATGAGAAACAAACTAATTGACATCTATCAGTCTGAAAAGGGTTACAAAGCCATTTCTAAGGCTTTGGGACTCCAGTGAATCATGGTGAGATTCATTATCCACAAATGTAGAAAACTTGGAACAGTGATGAACCTTCCCAGGAGCGGCCAGCCTACCAAAATTACTCTGAGCACATCAACGACTCATCCAGAAGGTCACAAAAAAACCCAGAACAACATCTAAAGAACTGCAGGCCTCACTTGCCTCAGTTAAAGTCAGTGTTCATGATTCAACAAAAAGAAAGAGACTGGGCAAAAATGGTATCCATGGGAGAGTTCTAAGGCAAAAACCACTGCTGACCAGAAAAAAAAGAAGTTTGTCTCACATTTGCCAAAATACATCTTGATGATCCCCAAGAGTTTTGAGAAAATATTCTGTGGACTGATGAGACAAAAGTTGAACTTTTTGGAAGGTGTGCATCCTGTTAAATCTGGTGTAAAACTAACACAGCAATTCATAGAAAAGACATCATACCAAAAGTCAAACATGGTGGTGGTAGTGTGATGGTTTGGGGCTGCTTTGCTGCTTCAGGACCTGGACGACTTGCTGTAATCGATGGAACCATGAATTTTGCTCTCTACCGGAAAATCCTGAAGGAGAATGTCCGACCATCAGTTAGTGACCTCAAGCTGAAACGCACTTGGGTTATGCAGCAGGACAATGATCCGAAACGCACCAGCAAGTCCACCTCTGAATGGCTTAAACAAACAAAATGAAGATTTTGGAGTGACCTAGTCAAAATCTGGACTTAAATTCGATTGAGATGCTGTGGCATGACCTTAAACAGGCTGAAAACCCTCCAATGTGGCTGAATTAAAACAATTCTGCAAAGAAGAGTGGGCCAAAATTCCTCCACAGCGATGTGAAAGACTCATTGCCAGTTATTGCAAATGTGTGATTGCGGTTATTGTTGCAGAGGGTGGCACAACCATTTATTAGGTTTGGGGGGCAATTACTTTTTCACATAGGGTCAGGTAGGTTTGGATAACTTTTTCCCCTTAATAAATGAAATCATCATTTAAAAACTGCTTTTCTTCTTTACTTGGGTTATCTTTGTCTAATATTAAAATTTGTTTGATGATCTGAAACATTTAAGTGTAACAAATACGCAAAAAAAAAAACAAAATCAGGAAGGGGGCAAATACTTTTTCATGGCACTGTACATCATCAGCAAGGGTCATTATTATGGATGCATTGGACAGTGAGGCTTTTTAAGTCTCTAAGTCGGGAGTTTCCACCACAGTTTGCGTCAATTTATCAATAGCATGGTCGGTTTCCCTAAAGTCCACGGTCAGGCACCAACTGCAATTTTCCTTTTTAACCAGCCAAACTGGATTGTTAGACGCACTCACTCGCACACCACGCTGTTCAAGTTCTTTGATGATTGGCCTAATGCTGTCGACTGCCTCTCTGCACAAGAGATATTGTTGCGTGCATGTGGGAGGGGACCTAGTGAAAACTGCAGGTTCCATTTCAATGAGGCCACAGTCAGTTTTGTTTTCCACCAAAATGGGACGGTTAGTTATGTCTGATTTTTGTAATCGTCTCAAATTCCAAGATACTTTGCCTTCAGTAAAATCAAGACTCGAGTTCAATTTCAATAAAACATCCATACCGAGAAAGGGTTAGCATGTTTCCCCAACCCACAAAGCAGTGTTTACTTCTGATGGCCCCACTGAAATGGTCACAGGTTGCGTCTGCTTTAACATCATTTCATCATCAACGTACCGCAGAGAGAAAAGCTTGTTTATGACTGTCACTCAGTTTTGCAAAACGTTTGTCCAAATCATCACTATTCCCCCTGGAATGGCTATTCACCGCACCGTTATCATTTCGAAACTGCTTGTTAACCTTGTGATCTCGGGCAAAATGACCAGGATTTCCACAATAATGGCAGTTATTGTTTCTCGGCCTATTCCTCCGTGGATATGGTCTGCGTACGTTTAAATTATGAAGTTTACATTCAGTATCCACTTCTACCCTTCTGGCTGCGGAAACCACTTGTTCGAACGTGACCGTATCATCCACCCAATCTGCTAAGTTTAGTATTTTTTCTAATCTCAGGTAATAATGCCTGCATGAACGCTGTTTTAAGAGGCCCGCTCTTGCTATCAGGAATTTTTTCTTGTGTCAAATCCTTTAAGCCGGAATGCCTTGTGAACGTGTCTGTAAAACGGTCCGCAAAATAATCGACGGCTTCGCCGGTTTTTTGGATGCACGCCGCTACCTTCCCCCAGTTTGTCGTGGCCCTTGGAGCATCGCGAATAAAATGTATAATTTTATTCCATGCTCCGTGAAGGTCCTGCCTGTTGTCACCTAAAATGGTCTCAACAGACGTACTTAGCTTATGAATTTCAGCGGGATTCAACACAGTGGCTAACAACTGGACACCGTCAAGCGGATGCAAGCAATAAATGTTTCGCAATCGGTTGATTTTGGACCACGTATACATACCAGCAATGCGCGGATGCTGCAAATCTTTTGACCATTTGTCGATGTCTTCAGGTTTGGTTTGTTTGTGATTGAAAAAATGCCGGTCAGCCTTCCTGTGCTGTGTCAACGCTCTGTTTTACAGCTGCTGCTGTTACTTTGTAGCCTGGTAAAACCAGACTCAGCTATTTCGCTTTGCTTCGTACACAGAGTCTGGACAGTCGTCATTGACAAGTGTTTACTTCCTGGTGGGTGGGCGCTTGTCTGAAGTTTAAAATCATTGGTGTACCCGTAAACTAATGACTAACGTTTGGTGATGACGTATGTTATGCGCCGGCTCAGCCGCCTAGTACTTCCGCTGTAAACACAGTCCTTTATACCAGGAATGCAGGGAAAACAAACTGATCAGTACATTAAAGTTAATACTGTACCCTTACATATGCCCATCTACCAAATTTTAGCCTTCACTCATTCACTTAAAAGAACCAAAGGTGTCTGTTCTCCTTACAAGAAACAAACTGTTGAGCTATCGTTTCTCCTGCCGATACTAATGCTATTTTTTTAAAAAAACCTAAGAGACCCGAAACCAACGGCAGAATTGGCGAGAATAATGCATTACTTACATCAGGACGAAATCTGCGTTGACACGAAAACTGAGCCGTTAACCATACTTGCGCTAACATCATACCAAGCTCGCTATCTAACTTTATAGTAACATAGTTTGGCTCTAAGCATTTGGCTGTCTGAGACAGCCATTTCATTCATGGTTAATGACAATGTAACACTGAGACAGCGAATAGGTCTTGTGACATGAACAAAAACACGGCTTTTAAAAAGTTCGCTGCTAACTAAAATAGTGTGAAATTCGCGGACCATGTAACACTAGAAGCTACAAGCTAGCTGAGGTGGTTCGGCTGTCTCTCACAGAGATGAACAGGGTGCCCATTTCATATGTTTCATGATGGATTTTAAGTAGATATGACAACTTTTCTCGAAACCTGTAGGGAGTAGCGCTACAACATCATTTCCATTCAAAAAACTAACCAAGCATTCATCTCGTTATGGCTATAAGTCGCTGATACCTGGGATTTTCTCCACGACAGAGCGAATGGCCTCCTGTGTATCTATGTCCGTGACCATTGTTGATTTTGGAGACTACAATTTCAAACTCGGCGCAGCGGCTACATCATGGATCTCGGCCACGCCTTCTGTTTGTTTGTTGGTCCGGCGTCTTCTCTGCCGAGGTAAACGAGGCAGAGCTCCGAGTGGACCAGACGGAGTAGTGAAGCTAAATGAAATTAAGCGGAGTCAGGCTAGTTACTTTGTCATTGACTGAGAAATCAGAATCATCACTCTTATTGTCACTATCATCTTTAAGGTTGGTGTTTGGCGATGTTCTAAAGAACTGTTTCCGATTATATTCTTCCTACTCTTTCAGAGGATAGTGACACTGAGCAGCAGTAACTGGAATTACAGTTTCAGGAAGGCCACAAAAGGGAGGGGCTGAGGGCTGTGATACGGATGCGACCATTCCACTCTGAAGGATCGCGGATAATTCATTTTCCAAATCTCTCACACTTGCTTTCAATGCCTTTACCTCTTTTGTTCTTTTCACCTTAACACCCTTCAACTCCTCAGCCAGAGCCCAAACTTTCTCTCTTTCAACATTAAGCAAATGCTCAGCTTCAAGCTTGGCATTTAACTCTGTCCTTCTTCGCATATGACTAATGACTAACAAACCCAATGGAACTTTTTCCTTCTCAGGCAGACGTTGCTTTTTGCCCTATGCTTTCTTAATATCTTCCAAAGACCAAATTTGATTTGCGTCGATGCTGAAACCGTATTTTACCTCTATCTTGCGCTCATAGTAATCCAGTTTAAAAAACGACTGCACAAAACCCTTAGTGGTTCTCAAAACTGTATCAGCATCAACTTCGGGTAGAGCTTTTCCGCCTTCCTCAATGGTGGGAATTTCATGTGCGTTTCTACGTTTTCCGAACATGATTGTGGCTATTAGGAAAATACAAAGCTTCCAGTTAGTCAACACGGATGTTACTCTTAATCCAAATTGTTTAAAAGTACTGCCTCTCCTCAGGGTACACCACACCTCTCAATTCCTTTATTTAACCCGGACCACGTCTCCAAAATTAGCACTCTGGTTTCTACTTTTAAACAATTTTGTTTAGGACTCTGAAAACTAAACAAAATGCCATCAATTAGGACACTGCTTCCTAATAACAATGATACTCAATTTCATTGGAGAACACTACTAAAACGATCAAACATTAAACATCGACTCAGTGAGCGCTTAAACACAGCTGCCTGGCAATTTACACATCAAATGTTCGAACAGGTCCCACTCGAAGAACAGCCCGGCACAACGACCGAATAACCCGAAATACAATTCCTCGTTACCGCTAATAATTTGCTCCGGAGGCCGCTCACACCTTTATTTATTTGCAAACTATTGGAGGTCTTGTCGATCAATACCCTCGCAGTATATTCTTTCGACTCATTACCACGCAGATTTTCTGTCCTTAATTTTTGCAAAATTAATACACGCGCACAGCCAGCCTATCTCCTGTGAGCCATGAAATGTCGCTTCCAAAAAGCTATCAGATCCAGGTCATCCACACGCACCCGAAGTGCCCAGGAGTTTCAAACTCCAATGACTAAACAACTAATGCAACAACAGGCTAAAATAACAACCAAGCGTACTCACTTTTCGTACACTGATATTAACAATTACCGCTCTCCCCAATAAAAGTCTCTATCAGTGTAGGCACTTCACTCAAATTTTCACTCCATCCCAAACAACCATAAACTAAACGGCTCAGAGATTCTTAAATTCTTTATCGAACAAGGCAAGATGAACCTCAGATAACAGAGGAGAAAAGTCTTGGGATGGAAAGGCCACACTCTAGTTATTCTCCCAGTCACTGGCGAGGTCGCCTCTTGTTTCTTGTCAATCTCGAGAGAACCTCCAACTGAAGAAAATCTCTGTTGTTTAGTTTCTTCTTTTACCTCTGATTTGGCAATTCCAAAGCGGGCAGTTTAATTCACGGTTAATTCCGGATGGAAATAACTTGCATATGGAGCCAATGGTAATGATGAGACACGTGAAGCACTTTATTACAACTTCTTTTGTGATGGAAAACAGTCGTGCCCACGGGAGAGGTCAGCATCACACACAGAATGAAGGAAAATGGGCAGTTTAAGCAGTGTGAAGGAGAGACAAATAACACCCGGCCAGGAAGCCGCCCCCACCAGCGCATCCTGAGGAGCCGGTTCTCGCTACAGGATGTCAAAACACCTCATCCTAATTTAATAAGATAAATGGTGGCTGTCCGCTGGCGCCCAGTTGATTTGCATAGATACTATAGTGTGTAGCAGCCATCAAGGCATTGGCTGAAACCGATTAGCTCTCACAGCTCACCATCTGTTCGGAAAGATGAAAGACAAATCAGGGGAACACGCTGAGAAAACCCGAAATCTAACACTATCATGGAGAGATTTACAGCTCAGGAAGCATTGAAAGATTCATACTGAAGCAACAAACATTTATAATAACATTTATGATTCTACACGGCAGGCATCAACACTGATTTCGAAAATTGTCATTTTGAAAATATGTACTATTCTGTCTGTCAAACCGAATGTACGCACGGGGTGTGCAGCCCGAATTTCTCAACCATAGCTGCCTTTTGACACATATAGTATGAGAGATGAAGCCCTTATCTAACATTTGTAGATGCTCAAATTTGTAAATGAATACTTTTATTTTTTGACCCCCTTGTGACAAAAAATCCCTGTTCAGCATATTGTGACTCGCTTATGAGGAGCAAGTAAATCGATAACCTCTACCGAAAAAAAATCCGATCTCCACTTTTTTCGGCTTTATTCGCCCGAACAATTTTCAAAGGTGGATGAAATTCCGACACGGCAATGCAGAGAAATCGTTTTTTACACCAGACAAGTTATAGTGTGTTTCGCGATTGCTCTCACCGCGGTAGGATCAGAGAGATAAACCCACACCACAGCAAAGTACCCAGCTAACACCGGTCATGGATAAGTAAAACAATCATTTCACAGCAGCAGTAAATCAACCCAAACACGTACCCTAAGCTCCGCAAAGCCTGCGTCTGTTCTAACTGCAGCCTTATCAGCCCCAACTTTGCAGACATGCACAACACCTCTCCGGTTAGCTTCAACTGTAGCGGCTACGGTCAGGTAACGTTATGATGAAACTACAACCTTGATGCTAACCAAAGTAACACAAGCATACCAATTTGAATTACAGCATATAAATTAACCAGGAGCATTTTTTAAGTAGCACGGAACGCGAACTAACATGGGGTAGTAACCCAGCGGTCATCATAACGACCAAGACAAACGTTACCCTGCAATACAGGTTTTACAGACAGTAAGTTCCGTTACCGTGAACAGTTGTACCAAGCATCCAAATTACAAACAAGTAAAAAAATTAAATTCAAATGAGCTTTATGTTCACGCACCTTCTGTTGAATGTCCCCTGATATTACTCTTGCATATTTAGGACACAAACATTAGCAACAGTAACTTAGCTATGTTAGCTGCACTGCTACAGCTACATTCAACAGGCTATCATGTTAGGTAGGCTTATGCAGTGAAGCAACACAAAATGGTAAAACTTATTGCTTCCGCGTCTATGTGTCACGGACAGTTGCAACTGATCCAGGCTTTATCTTCAGATAAAAAAAAGTCTGCATTTGAGGCCAATTGTTAGTGCTAACTATCGTCAGCGGTCCTGCTAGCCACCCGTAACACGTTAGCTTCACTTACATTATTAGCTGTTCTATCGTTACTTACAGCTTGTGGCTCCGAGCGTTTGATCGATGCAACTGCTCCAGGTTTTAGAAGCAGCTGAGACGCATATCCAGTGGTGAATTATCCTTTATTGACAAAGCTGTCCTTGGTGAAATGCAGAGCACAAACAGCTAATGTTCCCTTTGAGTGTGGCTGTTTGCCGCCAGCAAACAAAAAAGCTACCCACTGATTTCTGGTAGCATCGTCTTTTGGAAGATAAAATAGTTGTGCTTTTTTTTCGCATCCAAAAAACACGGACAAGCAGCTTTGGGAGACATACTGACGAAACTGCACCTAAAATGATCCGCAGTTCTTCTTCTTCTTCTTCATCTTTTGTATTTCTGGAAGTGTAGATGCTACTAAGGCGTAATATGGCGGTTGTTTGTGCTTGCTAGAATAATTTCCGGGGTGGGCAGGTCCAGCGCCGTGATTGGCTCTGGCTAGGTCTGCACTAATGGGACGGCACAACCTGACGTCAGCTTTTGCCCAGATCTTGTGAAGATTTTGGGACGAGCTTTTCAGAGAGGAAATCACGTTCAGGAAATCACGTTCTCGGATTACAGCAAAACCCCTGTGTAGTAGGGAGGTTTAGTGACTTTTCACTTCAAGTCATGTTGCAAAGGACCCCTTTGGCATGGAAGTACCTTAGGGCCATAGAAATTAATTTATCCTAATACACAAATGAGATCACACTTTGTATCTAAAATACGCACAATTTTTAAAATGGCCTCCGACCTTACTTGAGAGGCCCATATCTTTGCTTCTGTTGTAGCTATAATGACACATTTGGTGTCAAAGTGTACATTTTTGGGGTCAAGGAATCCAATAAAATAGGTTTCAAGTTTAAAAAACCAACAGTATTCCCCTTATCATGATAATTGGAGGTAAAATATTCAATTTTTTATTTCAAGAATGCATGCTGAAAACACAATCCATTCACAACTTAATAATAATTTTACAAATAGTGAAGAGTGGTTGATCAGCTACCATGACTGGTGTCTGACCTGGATTAAGGTAGCTGATTGTTTGTCTTAGGACTTTCATTGCATGCTAAGCCATAGTGGGGCTGGTAGGGGACTCTGTGAACAGTGGCAACATGTATGATTTGGACGGGGGGTGAAGTAGCCATTGTGATGCTGGCATAATATGCAGCCCATGAGATCCATTCTCTGGCTTCAAGGTTGTCTTTCACGAGAATGTTTCTGACTCTTTCTAACCACTGGTAGCCTTCTTCAATTACATTGATAAGAGGATGGGAGGCTGGATGAGGATGACTATTGGTATTCAGGGCAGGAACATACAAGACCTCATCAGTTGGCAGTGAAACATCCAGATCCATAGCTCTGTAGTGAGGTGGCAAGGATTTCACATGCTTCTTCCCCATTTCAGCTGGATCTAGGATGTCAGTCAGATTCTCAGTCTGTTGGCTGTCAGAAGAGAAGTGCTATTGAATACTGATGCATGTTCCTTGGAGGGCTGATGTTGCTCTTGTCGATGATGGGTTGTGGTCAGTGTTATCAAAACCGCGAGTGGCGAAGACACCCTTGACTGCCTGAGGTAGGACCACGACACCAATCTGCTCCCAGTGACTGATCACTGAATTTGCTTTATCTATGCTAAATGTTTTCAAGCAGTCATATGACACACATATTCCTCTTTTATGCATGGCCTCCACCAGATATCTCCTCCCACTTTGCTGGTGTAGTTTCATTGCCAGATATAGCGAAGTTGGTGTCTCCCTTTCTCTTTTGTGATGAGGAACACTGCCAGATCTCTTGGATCTCCGTCTTATAGAGTTGAAAATTATTTGCTGCCCAATGGATGTTGCAGCCTCGGACTTCTCAGGTCCAGGAGGTGGCTGATCAATACCTGATCCATCAAGAAGCATGTGTAAGAACGATCTCAGCATGGGAGGGTTAGAACAAAAGCAAAGATATGGGCTCTAAAGTATTTTCGGCGAATTGGTGGCCATTTTTGAAAAAAAAAAAAAAAAAAACACGTCTATTTCCAATAAAAAGTGTGATCTCACTTGTGTCTCAGGATAAATTTATTTGTGTGACCCTAAGGTTCTTCCATACCAAAGGAGACCTTTGCATCATGACTTGAAGTCAAAGGCCCATTTTTTGGGCTTAACCTCCCTACTAGTATCTTATGTTTAGAAACTTTACAGAGGTTGAATATGGACATCCAACATTATAACATTACTTGTATGTACTAAAAAGAATGATCAGCATAATAGGTCCCCTTTAACAGAGCAACCTTAAGGTTTTCCGAATCATCACTTCATCAGTTGCTCTCACCCGATTCCCGTTTACTTTGCTCAGTTGGTAATCAAACCACTGATTCACTCAATTACCAATTTGCATCAATGGCAGTCTAATTGCTGCCTCAGGCTGTCCTCTTAGTTGTCAGGTGAGCTAGCACCAATGATACTTTTGAATTTGAATTGAAACTTGTTGAAAGGATAGCCCCTTGAGATGCAGAATCTCGTTTTTGAGGGGGTCCGCAAAACACAAGTTATAATGTTCCTATGAAAACGTCTTTTCACCATTCTAAATGAATGCGTTGGCTGCAGCTGTTGCCTGTTACCATAGCAACAGGGAATGCGGTCAAAACCATCTACAATTTATTGCAACAAGATAACAAGCTGTCCCAAAGACAAGCAGTGTTCATCATGGCCAGTCCCCAGCAGTCAAACAGCTTCCTTCAAAGGCCACTATGATGGACTTAAAATATCTCTATTGAATTTCCCAATAAATGGAAACTTTTAGCGTAATTTTAAATCAGAGAACTAGCTCACTGTAGCTTCACTGTAGCTTCACTGTAGCATATAGGAAGACTTTGCCTTGGCTTTGCCTGAGACAAACAATACATTCTTTATTTTTCTATTTACTGTAGCAATATAACTTTCATTCGCACAGTGTTACTGACATTTAATCTTTCTAGAGCAAAGTTTGCTTTCTCTTAGCTGAACAACAGGGTTCTATGAGCTGAAAAGACTGGTTTATCTCCTTAAAAACTCTAGATTTTGACTACAAAAGGTGCAAAAATCTAAATGAATGGTCTTTTTTTGGCCCTCTGAAGTGTCCATTTTCAGGAAATAATGGACTCCCGTGAGGTGACATCTTCTAGTATTTCCTGATCATGGACATCTCGAAGGGCATTATCCCTTCAGGCCAGTCCACACCAGGCCCACAAAACCATGTCTTTATGGACCTTGCTTTGTGCACTGGGACACAGTCATACTGGAACAGAAAAGGGCCTTTCCCAAACTGTTCCTACAAAGTTGGAAGCATAAGAACTTTCCAAAATGTCTTGGTATACTGAAGCATTAAGATTTCCCTTCACTGGAACCAAGCAACCTATTAATATATCACTATTTTCTAAAACAAAAGCAGATAATATGCTGCAGGCCCCCACCTAAAAAGGATGATGGATCCTAGTGTATTTAACTGTCTGTAAAGGTTACAAATAATTTCCGAAGAAGATAAACATTTACCAGGATAATACTGACTGGTTGTTAAAGGGCATAACACCTGGCATGGGAGGCACGCAGGACGTGAAACCAATTAAAGGAGATAATCTTTCTAAAATACAAATGAGCTGCTGGATGGTTGGGGACAAGAAAAGGGTTCATTCAAAGGTTGTGACATGGAAGACAAGTAGCATTTTCTTCCATCACAAATTTTTATATTATGAGATGCAAATGTGTTATTTATGTTTCATATCTGACAGGCACAATCTTAAAAAAGGGCTTTAGAACAGTTTTTTGCAGCATTGGTCTCATTTGTGGAACATCTATAGGTCCAGCATGACACATGTACCATAGTGGGTTCAGGAAACAAGTAAAATGGTGATTACGTTGCAGCAGATTGCCAGTTATTGTAGCTGTAGGCTAGAATAACCAGACTACAACTGACTACGTTTTCTGGCTTTTATAGTTTTCAAATTATTTTCATACATTAATGGTGTTCTGTGAAGGATAACAGAGTTTTGCACAGAAAGTTTATTCATTTTAATACAAAGGGTACAATACGCATACACAACACTTCCTGTATGTATTGTGTGGCTAACTAAAGTAAAGCGATTCAGTGTAGCTACCATCGTCAGTGCAGCATGAAACAATACACTTCTTAGCTAGTCGAATATTAATGTGGCTAGCTGAGATATTAACATTAAACAAAATTTCTGCCTTTTAGTTATTGCAATCACATGTTTACATACTACGCTACGACTGGTAGCGAGTGTAACTTTACTCATCGTTCAACGGTGATGATGCATAGCTACGGATGAGCAGTTACCTACAATCAACTGTATAACTTCATCAAGACCAACAGCTGAATGCCCCTAAATGTTGATTCTGAAATCGCTGATTATAGTATTTCCTGATAATGGACATCTCGAAGGGCATTATCCCTTAGGCCAGTCCACACCAAGCCCACCAAACCATGTCGCTGATTTAATTCATCCTGGGCATCGAGTCACACAATACACACATTATTTCAACAAAACAGGTGTACAGACTAAGCAATGTTATTCATTCCAGGCTCAATCCACACTCCCTGTAGCCTGTGGAAACATGAAAATCCAAATTTTCAAGTTTACCTGCTTTGAGCCAGTCATAATACTACTCCCTATTGCAGAGGGGGGCTTTCGCTTTTTGCCTGGCCCAAAAGGGTTTTCGGGTGCCAAGTATCAAGCTTTTTTTTTTTTGTACTTTGTTTTATATGCTGTTTGTTGAATCCTTCAAGTAACAAAAATAAAATAAGAATGTTTGAATTATATTACTGTTTTTTAACTTGAACAGGTTTTAAGTTCCCTTAATGCACTGGACAAAGGGAAACTAGAAATGATCCAAAAGCCATACAACAAAGCTATTTCTATCATTTAAATAAAATTATATTGCAATATTTAGTTTTATTTTGATAAAAAATACATTGCAATATAAGATTTTCGTCCCGCCCTATAACACCGCCATCATCTAATTGTACTTGAACCATTGACATAGGGCAGAATGGATCCATGAATTGTATGCAAAATCATCAATTTCCTCAGACCTTCCTCAGTGATAAGAAAGTAGCAATTGAGATTGATGGCTGAGAGTGAGAGTAAGTCTTGTGTTCCTCTATTCATATTGAAAAATCCCAACCAAATAGCTTTCAGCGCTGAATTAGCTATGATGTTCATTGGATTTCACTCGAGGAAAGCAAGCAAAATGTCAGCAATAGTTTAACCACCAAGCTGTAGATGACATTCTGCTAAAGCGCAATGAACAGATGATACAGCTATGGTCATGATCTGCAAATAAGCTAAGCATGAAGTAAATAGTCATCACCATTTCCTATACGATCCTGGAACAGGCTTGCGGGCCATTTCACTCTTCATTCAGTGTATCAGTTTTCACTGATGTTGTTGATCCGCATCATGGAAATTACCAGGTTATCATCATACCTAGATATTTTATTTTTAATGAGATGCTCCATGGCACTGGCGCCAAACATTATAGGGTTCTCTACCAAGGTCACCAAATATACTTACATGAAATAATTTTTGTATCTGAGAGCCAAGACATGAAAAGGAGAAAATAAAATGGCTACAATTACTGGAATGTAAATATGTGAGTTGAGATAAAGATATAGCATACATACGTTACATCATTCTGCCAGCTGTTGCTTTAAATGGGATGTCACCAGAATTTTGTGGAGCACAGAAGTGAAATGTGCACACAATAATATATATGAAGTGCAGTATGTCATACTTATCTTTTTATGAAGGTTTGATTGTGTATTGTTCTGAGGTACACCATTAAACATGCATGTAAAATGTAAAAGATGTGCATGAAAAACCTGAAAGTGAAGATATATATCATTTATATTGCATTATCTGGTACCTAAGCTATGGCTGTTTAAGCTGTGTGAATAAAAACAGACAAATACAATGTAATTTGGTTTATCTGGTCTTAAACAACACTCAACAAACAGAACTGAACACTTCATAGAACTGCCTATTTGTTTTTGTTTTTTTTTTTGTTTGTTTTTTTTTAATGCTCATGGATCCTTTAAAGATTGAGATTCAGAGTACTTCAGCCCTTTGTTTAGGGCCAAAACCATCAAGTATAAGGAAAAAACAGACCCTGTCCACTCAATAGTACAAGTTTCAGTCATATAAAATCATTCTACATCGTCAATCTGCAAGAAGCTGCCCTCAGAAATCACTGGTTACTTCAACTATTGTGTTGGAATTTCCCAGTAACTGTGACACCACAGCAAAGTTCCTATTGTCTGTTATGGGATTCCCTGTCCCTGAGATTAATGAACCTTTCATCTTGACTTGTCTCATTAATTGACATGCCTTTCATTGGTTTGCCTGATGTTCTTGTGACCCTATGTCTGTGGCATGGTGTTTGGCATTCCAGTGGGATATAGTAGGCCTTCACATGGTGAGCAAGATTGAGACATTCTGCTTTCCAGTCTTCTCCATGCTGCAGACGGCCTGCAAGTCTCGGACAAGGTCAAGGAACACCTTTGATTTGAGAAAGCGCCTGTAGGAGTCTTTCTCCATCAACAGGAATATCTTCCGTTGGGCCTCCTCAAAGCAGGACAGACTACCATCCGCCATGTTTTTTTCAGTTTTCTCCCTTGTTGTTGAGTCCAGATTTACCTAGAGATGTCACAAGGAAAGGAAAGTATAAGCCCGAAGGAAACAAAAACAAATGGCTCCCTAGGCTATTCATATTTCATTTACAACACCAATTCCAATTTGGTTAAACTGTCATAGAAAATGTAAATAAGACCTAAAAGAACTCATTTGTAAAGTCCATTCACCCTCTACCATATAAACCAGTGCAGCAACTCATTATTCAAGGTTCTAACACGTACATTGAATTGCTTATTAAAAATATACAATAAGATGACGGAGACCAAGAAAGTTGGCGTGGTCCGCTGCCTACCTCAGTGTAACATCACAATGTCTTTGAATCTCTCTCATTAAGTATTTGCATACTGAATACACCAGTTGGTCAAGTCTAACGAGCAGAATTTTTCCCCATTCCTGCAATACCCAGGTTTTCAGTCGCAAATTTGAGGAGGACCTTTGTTGACATGTATTTCGCATTATAATGTGACGTATATTCCCAATTGGAGTCCGATCAGGATTGCAGATAGGCCAGTTTAGTTCCCGCACATATGAAGCCATGTACTTGGTATCCATGCAGAATGTGGTTTGGCATTGTCTTGCTGGAAAATGCAGGGACAATCCTCGAACGGACAATGTCTAGATGGCAGCATATGTTGCACCAAAATTCTTACATATCTTCCTGCATTAATGCTGTCCTTGCAAATGTGCAAGTTATCCATGCCACATGCATTGATACACCCCCATACCCTGACAGATGCCGGTTCTGGACCTTACGGTGATAACAGCATGACATGTCCCTGTTGTCTTTGGTCCGCAGAACACAGTGACTATTTTTACAAAAACCCTGTGACATTTTGAATCATTGGACCACAAAATATGATTATGTTGCGCTATTATCCATCACTGATGCCACCGAGCCCAAAGAAGTCGGCGACACTTTTGGGCAATGTTGATGTATGGCTTCGGCTTTGCATAGTAAAACTTCAACTTGCACCTGTGAGTGCGGTGGTGAATGATGTTGACCAAAATATTTCCGGGCTAATGAATGGCATGCTATCTATTACAACAGCATGACAGTTCATAAGACAGTGACATCTGAGGGATCAGAGATCACTAGTAATAAGAAGTGGTTTTTGGCCCTGTCCCCTTTATGCACCAAAATTTGACCAGATTTCCTCCATCATTTCATTATGCGCTCTAGAAGGTGATATACCCAAAATCCTGCTGATTTATATTTGGGGAACACCATTCTAAAAGTGATGAGTTATATGCTTGGGAATCTATTGGTTAATGGCAACCCATCTTCTTTCCTGAGAGTCAAGGCCTTTTTTGAGACTTTTTTATACTATAACACTATTAGCTCACCTGTTTAACATCACCTATTATTGCAACTTGTCTCATCATCATTATCTGTAAATTGCTACTGTGCTAACATTTATGGCGTCTGTTGCATTCATTGGATTTAAAATAAGCACACATTTTCAAAAACAAATGAATTCACAAGTTAAAATATCAAATGTGTAAAAGTTTTCAATATAGCAGTGGGTAATTGGACTTTTCAAATGATTCCTTTTTGATTTTATTTGCATTCTCTATAATGGGCCAACCTTTTCAGGACTGGGGTTGTAATTCATGTGATTTAATACCCATGAAATGAATGTTTTAATTTGTTAAATGGCACTGTTTTAGTATACCTGTTTGGGAGACTCTACATCCACATACACTGAGTAGATCAACTTTGCTTTGACGGCCAGCTTTTTCTTGGAAGTCATTCTCCTGTACTCCTCACATTCCACCCAGAACTCAATGTTCTCTTGGCTGAATTCGGACTTCAGGAAATTTGAAAAAGTCTTCAGACCAACTAAATGGGGTGAAATAAAGGTTAATTCCCCACATAAAATAATATGAGCACATGCCTTCATTAATATGTATCAGCATATTAAACAATCTTGATTGCCCGAGTATTTTGGTATCCTATTATGTTTTTACCAAGGATCTCTTCAATCTAATGCTTTGAATCATTGCTGCAGGCTCAGCACCTGTGCTTCTGAAGAAAAATGGTCCCATCTGCTAAAGTTTTTTTTATAAAAGGAGTGCTACAGGTGATCCTTTTTTTTTCAGAAATGAGAGTTAGTCCTTAGGATTATTGCTTGGAGCTTGGAATGTGCAGAGGAACTTTTAGACGGTTCATTGGACTCAAATAGCTTCCCCACATGGATGATGACTGAGCAGCTGCCAGAGTAAATCTGAAGTATGGGACGGGGGGGGAAGGAGTGTTTCTAGGCCACCCAGTGCATACGGTCACGTCCTGCACGTCCAGGCCCCTTTGAGAATCAACACAAGCGGCGCAAAACTCAGTGTCTGAATGGAACGAAAGATGGCAAACACTTTGAGGTCAAGTCTCAATGTCCAAAATATGCCACCTGAAAATGTTCCAAATAATATTTTTAAGTATACTGATTTAACGGTTTGTCACTTGAAACAGCTGCAGCAGTTTTAACTAAGATTTAACTAAACTTTTTCTTGAGCAGCTGAGCACCTTTTTCTATGAAAGTACTGTTCTGGTGCCAGTTGAAGCGAGAGTCAGATTCGAAGTCCTGACTCTGGCTTATGCAGCAGTAAACAAAGCAGCCCTATCCTATCAACAAGAGGTCATCACCTCTTACACACCTGCGCAGCCATATTGCTCTGCAGCAACAGGACCTCTTTGTCCCCCTTCCCTCTGTCAGAACGCCAGTTACTCAACCAGATTGCTTGGTTTTTCCCTTGTTGCTCCTCAGTGATGGAATGACCTACCCCCCTCCCTATGAACTGTTCAGTCTTTACATGCAGTATCTTCCCTTGTGACCTAAAGACTCACTTATTTAGACAGTTCCTGACTTAGAGCCCCCTCTGCACAATTAAAAAAAAAATCCTGTTCTGTAATGTTTCTTCCAGTTTGCATTTTCCGCTTGCTAAATGCCATATTTTTGGTCTACGCTTTACTTGTTCATTACTTAAGGCAACTAATGCTCTATATGGATTGTACCTTGTCTGGTCTTGTGTTTCAGTGGTCGCATTTCCATCTCACTATTCTAAAGCGCATTTTGAAAATTTGCATTGGAAAAAGCAGGTGTAAACGGCATACGCTCACTTGAGGTGGTTTTTGCCTTATACCCCTTTCATACTGGGTGTTAGAGCACTTCAGAGGCGGCCCTGAAGCACTCGAAATCCTAATATAAAAGGGTCATGTGACCGGCCTGAAATTTTAGGGTGCTCTAAATTTAGAGCGCTCTCAGAGGTGGTTCAGGGTCGTTTCAGAAGCGTTTCAGCTGCAGTATGAAGCGTCACCGAATATTAAGACCTCTCTAGATTCAGTGGCTTGTAAACCAGAATATCCACGATGAGCTGCGAGCACCATAAATATCAATATGTAGGTGATCTCCATTGTCAGGCGATGTTCAATTAATCAAGAAAAGATGAGTGCCGTAAAGTATATTTTCTGCCATAAAATATATTTTCATTTAACATTCATATAAAGTTGAATTTTGCGCAGAACATGACATACTATTTACCGCTACATAGGCCTATCCATATATACCATATATCGTAACCACACGCCTGTGTGCATAACCTTTCAAAATTTTGCACTTGTTCAATGCATACATGAGGGAGGCGAGAGGTTACTACTGGCAACAACATCGGTCTCGCTTGCATCCTGGGTGGTTGTGAACAGCAGTATAGAACGGCTTTACGCCAGACCCAAACCCAAATTTTCTAAAATTCCCTTAAAATTTGCTTGACATGAGATGGAAACTCGACTAGAGTCAATGACCTAATTCTGTGCACTAACTGTAAGTCGCTTTGCATAAAAGCGTCAACTGAATAAATTTAATGTAATTTGTATGTAATGTGCACGGATGAGCTTCATCTTATCAGGACCAGTGCATACAATGTAGCTGGGCATCAGTGATATCAGGTGATGTTTAGGAGTTTATAATGTCTCTCAGGGAATCTTCTAGTCTGCTCAGATTACAGAAACAAGCTGCACACCAGAAAAAGGAGATAGAACAGGCATGTCTTTGATCTTGAGATGAGCCCAACTTCCATCCATCTACCTTCCAACCCACCTCCTCCTGTTCAGGTTTTTTTTTTTTTCATTTTTTCAAATTTGGAGGGTCTATCAAGCTCATTTGACACTACGTCAGTGACTCGTCTCAGTTGCAAAATTGTCAAATTGTTTGTAATCTGTAATTGTAATATCAGATGATTTCATCAACTGCAATCCAGCCCTAAATCTTGCACTTTTCACCCTTTATTGTACATTCCTGTGTTTTTTGAATAAAATACAAGATAAATAAACTGTGATAATCACCACCCAAGAGGGAAATGCATTTTTCTATCTTGCACAATATAGAATTTTAAAGAAAATGTACTCACCGGCACTATTAATCATCATGCCAAAAGATTGACGCCACTTATGGACCTCCGCCAGATCAACACTAGTAACATAAAACCAGCATTTTATTTTGTATCTGTGCATTGCATTTCAGACAGTGCTAATAGATGAATATTCATCTGCAAAAATAACACAAAAGAGCACAGTAATGTATGATGATAATGAGAACAGGCTGTGTAACCCTTGTCGTATTTTGACCCTGAGTATAAGCAGGCCAGCTGACAGCTTTTTCTGGGCCCTCTTTGTAGTCATTGCCCAGTTCAAACTTCAAAACTTGGTCATAAAATCCCTTGCACCTCTCGCTTCATTTTCTCTTTTTATTCTCTCCTGTCTTTTCTGTACTCCTAATTTCTGGCAGCTGGCAATTTTGACAGTTTACAGTCTCAAGAGGAGGGCAGGGAGCGTGCTTATTTTTCTGAACAAAGTTGTGGTACCACTTCCACTCGGAGCTAATCAGGTTGTACCTAACTGGTATTGTAAAACAATCAGATTGCACGTAACTGGATTTTTTCCCTAGCTTGGTTACGAAAAATAATGCAGCGGGCAGGGGTTTGCCAATACAACTTTTGAATTGACACAGGGTAATAGGCCAAACCATTTTTGCTTATGGGGAAAGTAAAAATGTTTTCGACCACAATGCAGAGGAAAATTAGGAAAATAAAAAAAATCTTAAGCATTATTTGTGATATAAATTCCACACATTTTTTAAAAAACAATTTTGACAAATTATTCCAGCAGATGTTCTAACAATCAGAGGGCCCAATTCTGCCCCCCCCCCCGTTGGCCTGAGTATAAGTACATTCAATCTCTAACCAAAGTGAGGGAGAACAGATGTAACGTGTTGGTTTTAGAGTAGACATATAATTAAAATATCTTTAATTCTTCTGTTGGACAAGTGTGTTTACCTCTTTGTTTCAGGGGCCATCATATTCTTGGCACTGACAGCACTTCTTTCAGGCTTTTGTAATCGGTTTTTAATCCAATGATTCATGCCTTTGGGACTGAATAGGAGAATTTATATCAGTACAATACAATAACCATTATAGCGGAGTCCAAACTGGTATCGGAGGATGAGATAACAGGTATAGACAAACCTTTTAAGGTTTCAATTATTCATCTAGGTGTCATGACATTTTGAGCAAAATTATGTTTTGTACTATGTTGATTCATGAAGTGACCAGAAGAATCAGCCTGAAAATGAATTAAATATTTACGTTGTGAAATTCGACAAATGCTGTCAGTGGATGACTGCAGGGTCCATCCCCAAAACTACAGCTTTGTCCCCATAGGCAAAAAATTCAATGTTTGGCCTAATGGTAGAACTACAGCAAAGAGTATAGGGTCCAGAAAATCAACAGTGGAACTAATGTAAGCTGAATTTTCACCGTAAATTTTACTATATTGCAATGAGATCTGTTTGACATCTTGCATTTTTGAAAAAGTTAAGTGTGGCCTAAAGGTGGTGTTACAGGAATGCTCATAGTATCAACAAAACAATAGGATTGCTCTGTTATGGATCAAGATGTTCACAGCAAGGTAGATCAGCTTCCCCAGATTCCCATTAAAACAGTTAAACTAATTGCATTTGGAAATGTTGTTCTGCTTCATGGTGATGCCACAGTAAAAGTAATAAAATCATCAAAGCCAATAAGGTTCCTCCTTTGTGCATCAGGAAAGCTGACAGTAGATTTGACAGGGTTACCATAAAAAACAGTTCAAGTTATTTAATTGGCCAGGTGGTGGCACCACAGGGAAGATCATAGGGTCAGCAACATCACCTCTTTATACCAGGGACAACCACAGAAGGTTTGGCATGATTGCCATCAAAACTGTCCAAGTTTTTACATTCGTAAATGTTAACTTCGGCCGAGTGTTGGTGCTACAGGAAACATTATGGAGCCATTACAGTAAATAACTTCCACCTCTATGCACTAGGAACGTTGAAAGTGGATTTGACATGGTTTGCCTTTAGGCTGTTTGGCCTGGTGGTGGCACTACAGCAAAGGCCACAGAGTGACCAACATCAATAACAGCCCTTCTCTATGCTCCAGAAACATTTACAAGAAGTGTGACATGATTCCCGTCAAAACTGTTTAAGTTATTGCATTTGAAAATGTAAAGACAGACGTGGTGGAAGTGCTCCACGAAAGGCTGTAGAGTCACATAAAACGGTTAGATCCATCCTCTATGCACCAGAAATGAACCCAAGAAGTTTCAAGTAATTTTCAATAAAACTAAGTTATCACGGTACCCAGACAACAAAAAGGTCCGTATAGGATTCGGCCACATCTGCCCTTACCTCCGTTTACCAGTCAGACCCACTGAACGCACCTGCAACGGATCTGGCAGGTTGAAAGTCGCCTGACAGATCTGTGCCAGATATGGGCAGTAAACAGTTGGTCTTTTGTGGATCCAGTTCAGATCTGGTCCGGATCTGTTCCAGAACTGTAAAGTGGATCCGTGCTGGATCTGGGCCAGGGAGCAAAATTATCTGGAGCGTATTATTTTCAGGATGTTGGACTACATCCGGCGCAGATCCGGCCCGGATCTATTTGCTGTCTGGGTAACACAAAGGATATGTAATTGCGGCATCCAAGCCGAATCCGAAATATCTCCAAATATCCCCAAATACGTTTTGGGAGTATCCTTCTATTCTTCTATTTGAATCAATTTTTCTCCTCAGTGGGTATGCCAATCAATCTGAAACTGCACATAGGCATTGAGTACTGACATGGGCAGGGACTGAAAAAGCTGAGTTTCCCATTTTCCCAAATTTTAGCAGTTTGTGAGCAAAGTTAAGGTTTGCAACCATCTTTGGCAAGTTTGCGTGGAGTTGAGGTGCACGCATCTTGAGAA
Source organism: Gymnothorax javanicus (assembly GCA_029692085.1). Classification (NCBI taxonomy): domain Eukaryota; kingdom Metazoa; phylum Chordata; class Actinopteri; order Anguilliformes; family Muraenidae; genus Gymnothorax; species Gymnothorax javanicus. The sequence goes on along the minus strand of CM056198.1, from coordinate 31,393,852 downwards.
GTCTGCAGGTTTTTGTTGCACACACATCCTCGGAAGTCTGCACATCTCTGTAGCACGCGCATCCCCAGGTGTGGACTAGTAAGCATGACAGGATAATAAACTGACACAATAAATGATAATCGTCTTCCAATTAATATTTAGTCATAATATCAAGACACCTATAATAAATGACAGACAATAAAAATTCTAATTAAGCTAACAATTCAAATTAAGATCAACCAAGCTTGGTATTCTCTTTTATAATGCAGATCAGATGTTTACTGTCACAATATCGGAAAATAACCGATTATCAACACACCTTTTCAAGTACGTGGCTGGCAGGACTGCTAATCCCTTACACATGCTGCTCCAGTTCCCGTGCAAAGACTGTGTGAGTCCTGTTGGCTCAGGAGTCGAGTCCAGTGTGACTGAGAGCTCGTTGCTTTCCCCCTCTCCCTGTGCGTTTATTAAACAAGAGCACTCTGAGTGAAAGAGCCAGCCGTCCAATGACGTCACAGTCAGAGAAGCACACACGCTAATGCTCCCACCTAGGAAAACTACTGGCTAAATCTGCATTTGCATATAGTGCTGTAGGAAAAAAAGTCTGTCCCCCCGTACCAATTATCACTGACTGATGCCATACAGACAGTAATTTATCAAGCATTTACAATATATAGCACACAACATGTGTAGTATAGGTTCTGAAGACACCATTTATTATTTTAGACCATTTGAAAGAAAAGTAAATCCCTAGAAACCTTCATCACTGACCTGTGAAGTGTCCTGCTTGAAAAAAAAAACAATGCATTCAACTATGCTATTTATAGCAGTCTGTTTCAGAAGCACACAATCAAGTAAAATGTGTATGTTCTTGGGTCACCAAGCGCTGCTAAATGAGCACAATTTTCTTGAGGGCACGTTACCAACCCTGTTCCGGAAATTTACAATCTTGAGAGATTTCTTTTAAACACAAAATTGATCAGCAATTTAATGAAATATATTGCTATTAAATGGGGTGTGTTTGTGAAAGGGTGAATTACACATCTCCAGGATGGTAAATCTCAGGAGAAAGAGTTGATTACTGTTGCTCTGGGCATATATTTAGAATATGCATTTAATATGCTCTGAAAAAGACCCCGTAATCAACACATTGTAGCTCTAATTGTTTTATCGTTGCTCAGCAAAGTTACAGTCAGGTCCATAAAATATCTGGACTTTGACAAAGTTAATGCTGTTAACCAAAGCATTTTGGCGATGAATTTCATTTGCAAATATGACGACAAAATGCAGTTTTTCAGCTTAACTTTGAGGGTTTTTACAAAGAAAAATGGCAACAAAGTGCTCCCCCACTTTAATCAACCAAATTGGCAGTAGAGCTGTTCCATGGCCAGGTGTGTGCTGCTCCCCCATTGTTTCATTTTCAAGTTAGCAGATAAAAGGTCTAGCACCCCATTATTCTGCATGTGCATTTCTGCCAGTGCTATCTGCAAGAGGGTGGAGAGATGTATATTGAGGGCGTAGTTCCATTTTTGGAAGTGCTTTGAAAGTTAAATGCTGTACATGGCACCACTGGGAGTGTCAATTAAATGAGGTAATATTCCGGTCCAGACCAGGAATCAAGTGCGTAGGTAGAGTACAATCCATCGGGTAGTTTATTGACAACTTATACGGTAATATTGGAGATGGAGCCCCTGAGCAAAAAAGTGGGGATGGAATTCTGGAATAGGATAGCACAGTTCAGTACAGATGTTATAGACAAAGCTGGCTTCTGGGATTACACCCAGGTGGACTGCAGACTTCGCCTGAACCAACTGGAGTGGCTTGAGGGGAACTTGGTTCCAATGCCAGAGATCAGATTCGGCAGAGTCGCATCACAAAATGCAAATCCGATTTCATCACTTTTGAGGAAATGCTTTGGCAAGAAAACAATGTTCTTCATTTGCATACCAACCAATCATCTTCTGGGGAGCGCGTGCGCACACAAGATAGGCTTACTCGTACTGTCATGATGGCTAGACTGCTATGTGAGCTATCGCATATTAAGTTACGTTGCTCTTTGGATATAAGATAAGATACACTTTATTGAACCCCGTGGGGTAATTTGTCCTCTGCTTTTGACCCATCCGATAGTTAGGAGCAGTGGGCAGCCACAGAGCAGCGCCCGGGGACCAACTCCAGGTCTAAAGCCAGTTCCTTGGTCAGGTGTACTGGTTGGAGTGTTCCTATGATGCATGAATTTGTGGGTGGGGGAAACCGGAGTAGCCGGAGAAAACCCACGCGAACACAGGGAGAACATACAAACTCCACACAGAAAGGCCCCAGGCCAGAATCGAACCTACAACCTTCTTGCTGTGAGGAGACAGTGCTAACCACTATGAGGCCAGCAAGCAGGAAGGTAGCTAATATTAATATAATTATAATATGTTAATATATTATAATATATCATAATATACCGTCCAAAAAAAAGTAGGGGATATTGGACTAAAATGATTTATATGAAGCAAATTTTGAAGGCTAGGATCAAACAAATGGTGAGACAAAATTAAGGGAACATTTGAGGATTTATTCCACTCATTTGATACAGCCAGTGAAACAGAGACTTTCCATGCTAGGGGCAAACCCACACCAAGGGTCAAACATCAAAGTTACCACGAGTTCAAAACAAAGTCAATAATGGGTAAATCCCCCTCTGTTGGCCAGGCAGGCACGGATCCGACGTGGCATACTCCCTATAAGGTGTCCCGAGTCATTTCAAGACCTTCCAATTTCCTTTTCGCAATGGCTAGAATCTTCAAATTCAAAAGCATGCAAATCTAGGGTTCAACCCCCATCTTCATCATTTGTATCAGGTGCAAATCCTGGGGATGTCATTATTGTGTTTGGGTGCTCAATTTCACTGGAAATGGTTAATCTGTAAGGATATATATTACTTTCCCTCATATTCATTTGCATTTGCTAGAAGTATGGAATATCCCCTACTTTTTTTGGATGGTATATATTTGATATAATTAATATATCAAAACGAAATGATTTGGTTTTTGCCCCAACTTTACAAACTTAGCAGACTTTAATAGGCATGAACTTATCTGAGGTTTCATGGCAGTTTCGTACGAAGTTTTCGTCCTGCTTTTCCAGTCAGTTGTTAACCCTGCCCCAACTTTTTTGAAATGTGTTGCTAGAAATAAATTTAAAATGAGCTCATATTTTTCAAAAAACAATACCATTTCTCACTTTCAAAATTTGATGGGTTGTCTTTGTACTATTTTCAATTAAACATAGGGTTTCAGTGATTTGCAAATCATTGCATTCTGTTTTGATTTACATTTTCCACAGTGTCCCAACTTTTTTGGAAATGGGGTTGTAATTGCTTTTTCTTAAAGCGTGAATCACAGCAAATGTATTGCTTTGTAAAGACAAGTGGTGGCAGTACTTATCTCCCACGGTACCAGTTGGATAAAGTCTGCAAGTTTAGCTGCAAGTTTAGTTTCCTTTGTGCTGTGCTGTAGTGTCTGTATTAATATATTATGTGAGCGGTTTCAACTGTAATACAGTTAATTAGACTAATTTAAATGGTGCAAGTGTCTCCTTTCTTATTCATGGGTGTATGTTAAGAATTGGGTACTGCATACAAAAATGGCCGTCCATTCATTTAACCTCTTCCACCCTGGACTTGCCAGCGGAGGGATTACAGCCCTGCTCTTACTGCGCCTTAAAGCGCATTACATCTCTGAGCCATTTGCATTTATGTTTCCTAATGAGTAACTAAGTGTTAATCTGTTCAGTTGCGTGGATCAGTCGGTAGAATTACGGTCCATTTCCCCGTAGCTTGCATTATCGTTCATTGCAATAGCATTTTCTTATCTGCATTAATGATGACAGAAAGCATCAATGTCTTTTAAAGCTTTGGAATTCCTGGAGCTCGCAAATTTTTTTTTTTTTTTTTCGACAGTGTCCAATTGGCTTGATATGCCTTAAAATACGTTTTTTAAAATGTTGTTTTTCTGACTCAGGACCGCGTGTTAAGTTTGCTTTTGTAAAAATAAAGCTACAGTATGTCTACACCCAGTAACATTACTATAATGCAGGGAAACTCTCAACCTGTTTCCGATTGAGAATCTTAAAATTAATTGAATTAAGTTACTTAGCAAACAGGCTACCAACAAGCTGCTTTACCATTACTGATAATATCTATTTACAGCGCCCTCCATAATTTTTGGCACCCCTGGTTAAGATGTGTTAAAAGCCTTAAAATAAATTCAATTTTTATTGCAGAAGCATACTCTCACGCTGAAAATTGTAGAAAAATGTAACCTTCAACTCAAGTGAATTTTAAGGGAAAAAAAAATCCCTGACTAATAAATAATTATTTTTCATAAAATCACCTGTTCCACTATTATTGGCACCCCTAACAATTCCTAGGAAATAAATGTAATTGAAGTATTTCTGTCACTTCTACAGTAATTTACAAAGTTGATCAGAGTATCTAGGAACATTTAATTAGTAATTCATCACTTCCTGTTTCCCTTGGGTATAAATATGACGTGACACAGAGGCCATTTCTCTTATCCACTCTTTAACATGGGAAAGATAAAGGAACACACCATTCAAGTAAGGCAGATGTGTGTCGACCTTCACAAGTCAGGTAATGGCTACAAGAAAATAGCCACTCGCCTGCACCTGCCCATATCTACTGTCAGAGGAATCATTAAGAAGTTTAAAACAACTGGAACACTGGTAAACAAGCACGTACGAGGACGCAAGGTTATTTTGCCTCCACGCACAGTGAGGAGGATGGTAAGAGAAATAAAAAGTTCTCTAAAGCTCACTGTTAAAGAATTGCAACAAATGGTAGCATCTTGGGGTCACAAAGTCTCCAAAACAACCATCAGGCGCTATCTTCATGCCAACAAGCTGTTTGGGAGGCATGCACGGAAAAAACCTTTTCTCACTCACAATCATAAACGCAAACGCCTGGAGTTAAGCTAAGCGGTACTGGGACTTCAACTGGGACCGTGTAGCCGGTCAGATGAGACCAAGATAGAGCTTTTTGGCAACAAACACTCTAAGTGGGTCTGGCGGAACACAAAAGATGAGTATGCAGAAAAGCACCTCATGCCCACTGTGAAGTATGGGGGAGGATCGGTGATGCTGTGGGCCTGTTTCTCTTCCAGAGGCCCTGGGAACCTTGTTAGGGTGCATGGCATTATGAACGCTTTGAAATACCAGGACATTTTTAATCAAAATCTGGTGGCCTCTGCCCGAAAGCTGAAGATGGGTCGTCACTGGGTCTTTCAGCAAGATAATGACCCTAAGCATGTGGCGAAATCTACACAGAAATGGTTCACCAGACACAGAATCAAGCTCCTCCCATGGCCATCTCAGTCCCCAGACCTCAACCCCATTGAAAACCTGTGGGGTGAGCTGAAGAGGAGAGTGCAGAGGAGAGGACCCAGGTCGCTGGATGATTTAGAGAGATTGTGCAAAGAGGAATGGTCGAAGATCCCTCTTTCTGTATTCTCCCATCTTGTGAAACATTATAGGAGAAGATTAGGTGCTGTTTTGTTGGCAAAAGGGGGTTGTACAAAGTATTAACATCAGGGGTGCTAATAATTGTGGCACACATGATTTGATGTAAAAGAATTATTTCTTAATGTGGGATTTTTTTTCCCACTGAATAAATGCACTTGAATTAAAGGTTGGATTTTCCTCTTTTTTTCATTGTGGTCCTATATTATTTAGAAAAAAACTGAATTTATTAGAAGCTAAAGAACACATCTTAACCAGGGATGCCAATAATTATGGAGGGCGCTGTATATATACATATATATAAAATGACGTATAGCTTTGCGTCAAAGAGGAAGGCTATAATATGAGATTGCATGGATGGCAATTAGCTGAAACTTCTCAAAATTCCATCTTTAAGTAGAATGTTGTGTAGTAAATGCTGCTAAACATGGTATTTAGAAAAGGTTTAGATTTCATCTCAGATTCATTAATTAGACAATTGCCGTCAATACAATATCACAATAAAGCCTTCCTACAACTTTCCTAGAATCTGGATTATTAACACCTCATCAATGATTTAGCCACCATGAAAGTTTGACACATGGCATACATTTGAAATGATTTTAAATGCATGCCATGTGTCGAACTTTGCACTAATTATCAATTTACTAGTTATTCAATAGCCAACGCTTGGATGTAAGAAGCATTGGAAGTAAAAAAAAAAAAAAAAAAATATATATATATATATATATATATATATATATCACATTGCGGCAACTAGAGCGCGACTGCACTTCCCAACAAATGTAGCCTGTTCTTTTGAACGCTGAGAACATTTTGATTAAGTGCAGTCTTAAAATAAATTAGGTTGCACTCCTGAAAAAATTGCTAGAACAGGAGATGGGATTCAGGGAAAGTACTGGATTAATTAATTTTTCGTTTTTTTTTTAAATCCCTACAATATCTGCATCAAGTACGTTGTCAGTGTTGTCTTTCGCTGATCTCTGCCATTTCTTAATAATTTCCTAATTATTATTGGAATATATTGTCTTGATAATTCAGTAAATAAATTGTGAGATTATTAATCAAGCAATCTTAAACAGGAACAGCTAGAAAGCAATTGAAGACCTGTGTGCAAGAAGTACCTAAGTCACAAAATAATACTTTTGAGATTTTGGGGGTCAAAGTTTTCAAAACACATTGCAGATCATGACAATGGACAGTGGAAACGCACCAGTGCACAGGACTTGAGTGCTTTTTTGCAGTAATCTTTGGTATCAGATGATGCTCTGGCCATTGTGGCTTTTCATACTGGTGTCAGCTCATTTTTTGCAAAATGTGACTGAAGTACTTCTTGTACACAGGTCTTCAATTGTGTGTATAGGGGTCAGAGGCTCATGGCACGTCACAGAAAATCCCATAATGCCAGTGTTACTGCCAGGGGGACATTGGGCGTTAGAATATTAAATGGAAATTTGCTTAATGGTGCAACACATCGACATGGAGCTTTTCTTCCGAAGCCTGGCGGTCATGCGCTGCGTGACTTTTGCCTTTTTCATGCACAGTTTGCTCCCACCTCACCCACTTGAATGTGGTGGAGTCGGTGACAGCTATGTCAGGACTCGAGTCTGTGGCTCTCTCATCTCTCTGCTCATGGCCTCAAGTAATAATTACTGCAATGGCTTGTCAACTGCCTTAAAACAAGTAGAAGAGGAAGCAAAAGAAAATGGTGACGGAAAAATCCATGCAATGAATGAAAATGTGAACACAGCACCAGATACAGGCCGATTTACAGTTTGGTTGTACAAATAAAAGCAAAATAATAAGTTTAATTACTCTTTTTTAATATACACAGTGAACAGACATTATAGATTACATCACAAAAAATGTAAAAATCTCAGAAATACGGTGGACTTCCTGATGTTAATGTTACAGTATTATTTAACACTAGAACGGCCGACAATGCAGTAGCTACCTCCTAGAACGGCCGTGAGGTCATTTTGACCTCCCACCACTGTGGGCTTTATGATTGCAAATTATAAGTCTGTTAGCGGAACAGTTGTTAATTATTTTAAAATAGCGTGTAAAAATAAATGAAAAAACATCTCATTTTATTAATTTTGCTGCATTAGGCTTTATTAAAATAAAATAAAGCCTTGTGTAAATTGAAATGTAATGTAATGTAACAATGTAAATTCATTTCTGTCGTGTTTAATGAGTGTATCATTGAACAATGGGGAAAAAAATACAGTTTGATGAAGTGGTCAAACAGATAAAAAAGATCATTGCACATAAACATTGAACATTAAATAACAACACACCTCTGCTCTCATAAAAAATGAACATGAGCACAGAGCACATGAGAGAGAGCCTTGGTCAAAATGTTTGGGAACCACAAATTTGAAATGTTTCATAGCCTTTGGACTTGAAATTATGCTGTGAAACCTGACCATTACGAGGTGAATAAATATCAAGTTTAGGTGATCTCCCTGGTAGCAAAGGCTTGCTTTGCCTAGCAGGGGTGATTTTTTTATGGGTGGCTCATGATGACATTAAGGTTCAAAATCAGAGTCGTATTCACTGGACCAAGACACATCACTGAGCCCTGTTATTTCTTCTCCATCTGACTCACCAGAACTCATGTCCTCAAGCTCTGCCAAAGCCTGACTTATGGTACATTCATCCATTTCCTCTGATCCATTTCCTTTTCTGGTAGACTACCTGACTAACAAAATCACTAAGAGAACAGCTCTGTGACAATCACAATTTCTATATGCAAAATGGGAGAGCAAACTGATTCTGACCTCATGACAGCAACTTGTTTATATATGCACCTGCACACTATTCAAAAGGTAACAAAATGCACTGCTAGGCAACCGAGATGCAGTTGACTGCTTTGCATAGCTGTCAGTGTATGAATGTGTTTTATAAATGGGCATATGTGAGGTATGAGGCTACTGTCAAGTAATTTGAGCTGTCTGACTAGCTTTAAAGCTCAGATACTGTCAGCATCTCTGAATTTCATCTGATTTCAAACATCTACGCCTTCTCAAAATTACTATAATGTTTAAGTCTTTCAAAGTCAGGACATCAAGTATAGAAATTTGCAGCTAGTCAAACAGTTCAGAATCTAGAAATAAATGATCAATATGCTGTAAATAACAAAAATTGTGTTTTGGCCTCAGAAAGGAGATGGCTCTGTTGGCTGACACAGTTTGTTGCCTTTATTGCATTTTTTTTTTTACCTGCCTTAAGCTTAATTTGTCTCATTTCCTGTTTTTTTCTAAGTATGCTTTGATGGCACTTATTTTGAAACGACTTTTCAGTTATTAAATCAGAAGTTCCGTTACTGCGGAAAAAAGTGAATATACGGTGAAAAGACAAACTAAAATAACGGCGAAAGTTAAGGCTATTAAGGCACTACTAGCAACCCTCTGGAGAGGCACGAAGTTGGTTTAGCCTATATAATTAAATTATAATGTTAAAATGTGGTTTGTCATTGATTCGTTATGAGTGAAGTACGTTTTTTGCAGTTCGTATAATTGAGTCAGCTTGCACTGTGTTGTATAGCTAAAAGGCTCATGTATGTACCATTTTGTGTCTTTGTATAGGCCTAGCTCTTACGTTGGTTTTTGAATTAATATTAACTCAAAAATCATCAGTCAAGTGTCAGACCAGCTTTCGGTGGGATATGCTACAATGCAGTATTTCTACTGAACTTCTACTGCGCTATAAATGCAAGTATGGATGTAGTCAATGGCTCATACACAGCATTTTGCACATAAAGCAACTATACACAGTATTATGAATTGATGTTAAGAGATTCAAAGTAATGGAAAAAACAACTCAGGAAAGGCCGGGAGGTCTCTATCATTTTATTATGAAAAAGTAAAGTAACCTGGTGTGCTATGTACTAAAGGCTAGGTCTAGTTATTGAGTTGCTATGTAACGCTTGTCTTGATCGATAACGGGGTGTTCATCAAATAAAACTCATTAAACCACTCATATTGTTATGCCTGATCATTTTACTGACTTGAGTTTAGTCAGCAAGCTAGATGGACAGCAGACGTCTCCACAGAGTTCCACTTTCAACCATCGAAGTGACTATTCACACTTATTTAAATGCGTCCAAGCACAAAAATTGATCAAAATTTGCGTTAGACGCACTTATAAGTGTGGGCAAGATGCACATTGCTCCATTGCCCACACGTATTTTAAGTGTGTCTAAAGCTAAATATTTTTTCTTGGCCAAACTTATTTTTTAAGCTGTGGCCAAGGGAAAGTTTCAGCATTGGCCGCATGTACAAGTACGAAGTGTGGCCAAGAAAAAAAATTCAGGATTGGCCACATGTGTAAGTGCGAATAACATTGGCCTTCAGCCATAGAGGTTTATCCATGCACACCGTGGACTAAAGCAAGTGCGGAGAGATTACGGATTCTGAACAAGATCGCACTAAAAGCAGCGTTCCTATGTCCTTTAGGCATGTTCACATAGCCTTGGAAGAAATAAAACTTCTGATGGCTTCCCAGGAAAAGGGCATCAGTGGTTTTAAAGTGAGCAGTTAAAATATTTTATATCGATCATGTGTGGCTATCAGAAAAAATGTATTCCCGCCTGGCTATAGTAGCATATCTTATTCAATGGCTCCCACTGGAGAAATTTCTCTCAGCCCCCCTAGAATTACGTGACTCGCAATATCACAGTTGACCTCTGAGCCTGTAGACGTGCAGCCTAGCCCTGCATCAGGGACCCTTGCCTCATGCCCTCAGCTCTATAAATAAGACACTTCTGTGTACTCTGAATGTAAATGTTTACAAACATTTACAGCACCTGTAATGTAAACATATCACTGTTTTCAGTAAACATGTTTTAGTGCAACATGTAGGTGCACACTTAGATTGACCACTAGCCTTATGTGGTAATGCTCAACAGGATAAGGTCTTGGCCTGAATCTTTTGTGCATTACATTTGTTGTATATTTTACCCATCATTTTCATCCGAATCCCAATCTACATGCTGACTATTGGGTTTCAACCATTGGTCGTTGATTGGGAAGATCTCGCAGATATGAAAAGATGTAAGTTTGCAGACAAATTACAAGGAGAATTGGAAAATTTGCAGAAATAGTGTGCTGCAGCATTCTGTCTTTTAATTGACATTGTTTAAAATTACATTTAATTTAAATTTTTACGGCCTCTGCACACTTGTCAGTGTAATTAGGATGATAAATATTTTGAAAAGAAGCTAAACAGGTGGTGTCAGTCCACACAATGTTTGCACAGTCCCAAAATCAATTTATCAGGAGATCACATACAACAACAAATTAAAGTGGACAGGCTTGAAAGTCAAAAACATATCAATGAAAAACTAAACTGCAGAAGCTGAATTCAATGTATTTATTTATTTATTTATTGCCACAGTCACAAAAGGCTTTTCAGGCCAAGGAAAAAAGGACCACATACTGTAGAAAGACATTAACTACGGAGCTGCTGGCTTGTATAGCGTATTTCATTAAAAAAAAAAAAAAACACCTGTTGATATCATGAGCCATCAATTTCGAAACTTTTATGTATTTTAACCCCTTAAACTGTAGCGTCTTACTGAAGTTTTTCTTAAGTTGGTTCAACGTCAGAAAGGCATTTTTTTTATATTGCAGGACATTGTCACATACATATTCTGTATCTGGTGGTTGCAGCGCTTCACTGAAGCTTCATCACACTTGCATTAAAAGAAATCTTCAAACCCAGGAGGCCATGTTTGTACGGCCATAGCATTACACCGAATGGAAAATATCTAGATCTTGTACATAATTTTATGTGCATTTCCCTGAAATTCAGCATCACATATTTGGGATCCTTGGTAATCTTGTGATCTCCACTAGGATTTAAAATAGGCCTGAAGTTTCACAGGTTTGAATACCACAACAGCATTTGACATAGGTTTTATGGGGTTAATAAAGTAAGTTGATGAGAGTTGCTATACGACATAACAGATGATCATATGCCATGAATGTCATGTCACTATAAGTGAAGCTAGACCACCTGTCTAAGGCACCCTGCACTATTTAAAATTTAAATCTGTCAAGAAGTGTTCGGGGGGACACCAGATGCAGGAACAAAAGAGTTTATTGCAAAAACACCAAACACTAAAGGAGAAAGGTAGGCAAGCAGGCCAGAAATAAAACACCGTGCCAATGCACTGAACACCAAGGGAAAACGAAGGTATACTGCCCAAGGCAAGGGGAAACAGAAGTACTCACTCAATGAGTGGCAAAAACAAATCTAAACTAGAAAACAAAAACTTTACCTAATTAACTGACGGAGCACTGGGAGACTTAGACAAAGGGGAGACAAGGCGTGGGCGCAGCAAAACATAGGACTTGGGAATCGCACAAAGGAAATACTCAGGAAGGCACAGAAGCTGAGATTTCACAATGCAGCGCAAAGCCGACAGAGTTCCGTCTGAAGATCTCTTCACTCTTGCCCACAGATATACACACGGAGGAGGCGGGGACTCGGAAGGCAATCTCAGAAGGAAACAGAAGCAAAATGGGATTAATAAACAAATTCACGAGAACCGGGTTAACAATAATGACTCGAGACAAGATGCTGAGACAATCAATCAAACTAGACGGTTTAGATTAAGGTTATCTAAACGTGACGAGTATAAAAACACCACGAGAGAAGCGAAGGAAAGCATGGCTTAAATGTAGTTAAACAGGGAAAGCTTAGGAAGAAATTCCAAATCTAGAAACGCTTGCACACGCTAATGAGTTAATTAGGGTTAATACTACATGATAAATATATACAATCACCCTCAAATAAGTGCTGGTTAGTACGGTTAGTAATTATCCTATCAGAGAACGCATTCAGTCAGTTTAGCGAGACCCAGAATTAAGCACAGGTGGAAGTAATGAATGAAATACCACAAGCCGATTCCGAATGAGGAAATGTGATTGGACAACGAGACTCAGGCATGCTTAAGGCTGTCAAACGACATCACAGGAGTTTGGGCAAGAGTGAATCAATCCTCAGACGGCAGAATGAAAGCTGAAAAATAAACCAAGAGTAAGGCACGGGAGGAAAGGCACAAGCACAAAAATAAAAGTAATAAGCACAATAACAAAACAGCACACATGAGGCAGAACCATAACAAAATCTGTATTAGATGTTTACTTTTTGATTCCATATTAGAGTTCCTGAAGATAAAAAGTAAATTTGAAATTCCAAATGCTAATTCAAAGAAAAGTTTCAGAAATGTTTGTATTCCATTAAAAATACTTGATACAGTTATTATAGTCTTGACAGTGCCTTGATGTCAACATTATCATGGCTGTTTGTAATTTTTTGGAGGGATAGACGCAAGTAAGACAGTCAGTCTGTAGAAGAACGGTGGCAAGTTCTCTGCTCTGCTTGGAGCAAGCAAAAAGTCAATCACCTTTTAAAACTAAAGCACAAAAGGACAGTGACCCAGATTTTTAGGCAAAGCATAGTCACACCAAATATTGGTTTGGCTTAGTTTTTAGCAGTTTACAGCTCTGTTTAGTACATTTTTTAGTTATTAGAAACTTTTAATTTCATCATTTTTGCAAGCATATTTGCTCTATGAAATTGCTTTAAATGTGCCTAAGACTTTTGCACAGTACTGTACACTGTTGACATATTTCAGGTTGAACAAAATAGTTTTTGATTTGCTTAATGGATTTCATGGGAACCCCAGTGTTATATACTGTTGCCCATAAAGTTGGAATCACTTTGTAATCAGACACTTTATCTATCAAGAATAAATCACATTGTCATAATCATTTCATGAAAAGAGGTAAAAAAAAAATTATTCCAACTTAATGAGCAACAGTGTATTTGAAAACAATTGTTCATTTTATATATATTTCTACTGTAAATTTTCAAGCATTGAGAACCATGAAAATATGGGTGCACAGAGTCCTTTTATTATTGAGGTGAACAATAAAATCTAAATCTAGATAGCTGGTCAAATCTCTGTGAAACTATCTAGATAATACTCTGGTATTAGGAAAACACAATGCAATTTAATTAAATTTTGCGTTAAACTTTAAAGCTACTAGAGGGTCTATTGGTTTAGACATACATTTATGAAACTGCATGAGCCAATTTCAAAATGTAGATTAACATAGTACAGATGACTTCACTCATTTGCACTAACAAAAGATCTCTGCTAATGCAGTCATCCAGTCAATTGGCACAAACCCTGTTTTCAGTTGACAACAGTTAGCACTGTGAGAGATGAGTAGTTCAGTTCAATAATAGTGGATGACCTGCTTGAGTAGATGATATGGAAGAAAATGAGTTTCACTCTGTCTTGCAAGCACATCACAGGCTCGCTTTTGGCATGAACTTCAGTGCCTAGTCACAGGATGTTTTCCACTTTTCCTTTCATATATTTCCAGAGCCCTGCATGAATCATTCAAATAAAATTAATTTAATGTTTTACACAACATTTACTTGATTTACTTGCTACTGGTTTGATTAAAGAACTGAAATTACTGTAGTTAATCTCTGGAATATCTATTTGAACAAACGCGGGCAAAACTTGCCAGTAAAGAGTGCTTTGGCTTTCTGCAAAACACTAGAAATTTCCAAACAAACGCAGCTATGGCAGTTCTAATCAATATCTTCAGTTTAAACTCATACAGTAATGACATGCCAGCGCAGTTTGGGGAATACAGAACAAAAAACAATCTCACGCATACCCAGCTCTCCTGTGATCTGGAAAAACCTATTGAATTTATCAGTGGCAAGAATTCTCGCAACTGAACAAAAACTTTAGGATTCGCCACTCTTAATTACGGCAAATGAGGGTCAAACTCAGTTTCTCCCAAAAGTGACATATGTAATGTTTTTCCAGATCACAGGAGAGCTTTCAAGCTGTGTCTGACAAGCTTCCCTCTAGAAAGGTCCATGTGAATAACCAAAAAGACAATTAAGCCAAAAGTGTGTGGACACCTCACTGAAATAAAGTTTCATATCTAGAAAATGTACATTTTTAAATTCAAAGTATCTGACATTTTGGGTGAATTTGGAGTGAATTAGCAGGAGCTAAAAATGGAATAAAAAATCTAAATAGCTGACATTTTTAATGAATTTGAAATGTATGGGTCAGTATTGGCTGATAGGACAAACTCTCACCTTTCATTTGAGGGTATTTTCATGTAATTCTGCTCCACAATTTGGAAGTGGTTGACCTCTCTGTACCTGTTCCCCTTGAAGACTCCAAATAGTCTCCACTGGGCCTCGGGTAAGGGATGGGGTGAATGGGGTGAGTGGGGTAAGTGTTCCAGAGTGCTACAAAATCCTAATGGCAAGACGGATTTGAATCACAATACCCTGGAATAAAAGTTAAATGTCTCTCTTATCGGGCTTTACTGACCAATAAATTCCAGATTCAATTATAAAGTCAGGTATGTCAGTTTTCTGTGTATGTCAGTGAAGTTGCAGTGAAGTGTCCACGTGGCTGTATAGTGTCTGTTGGAAATATCAGGGAAATTGGGATGGCGGGGGGTGGTTTGAATCTTTTATTTCTGTTACATCATTTGACTGACTATCACTGGAGAATCTTGTTTTTTTCCTTTTTATTATTCAGTTTAGGGAAGAACTATGCGCCCCCCCTGCACAAGGAATAAGGCAAGGGTACTGAAATCACTCAGTTTATTCCAAATTTGGCCAAAAGTTGAGCCATGACCCAGAATAGATCCCATTAAATTTTGGAATGAATCAAGGTCAAAAGTCACTGAAAAGGTCAAAATTATTTTTTGCCCATAACTCTGTCAAAAATAGTCCAATTTACATCAAAACAAAGCCAAAGGTTTCCTTGTTCCTTGTTAATACTATCAATTGATATAATGAAAAGAGCATAGTTTCAAAGATCGATTGATTTTGAAGTTCAGGGGGGTCAAGGTCTTTGATCTGCATCACCTAATTTACACTATAGTATCTGAAATACTATAGCTACTTGGTTACTATTGAACACATATAAGTACCAAGAGTTGGTCCACCAGTGTAGGGACAAGAGGTGGCAGGCTTGGCTGTTTCCTATCGAGGTCGACTGCAGAGGTTTCCCTGCACTGGCTGTGCAGAACTCGCTCACAGCTCTGGGTGTAGCTGGAAGGGAGAGAAAGATGGCTGCTCGCAGGTTGAGGGAAGCAGCAGAGAGGGCCGCTTGTTGGCTGTAGAACAGCAGAGAGGTGTTAAGCTGGAAGCCAGGAGAAGATGGGTAGTGACTGGCCCTCACTGCTGACCCACCAACCTGAGGGCATAGTGGTTAAGGGTCGAAACGTCTGATGACGGTTGGTGCCACCTGATGACATCTTCTCTTGGTTGAAAGCAGCGATCACGAGTCTGTGACCGTCTGAGGTAGCATCTCCTGTACATGTATCTAACAGTCAGTAATCATACATGGAGCTTAAAATGACCCCATGACATTTGACCTTGAGTGACCTTGAAAGGTCAAACCCATGCACCTATGTAGCAACAAAGTTTATCAACTCATTTAACAGCTAAAATATGTGTGAGGGCTGGGGTTTTCCATGCCTAACACTGCATCTTATTTATACTTTTGGTTTTATGTTTAGGTTCTTCTTGGTTTACACTTTTTCCTACCTATTTTTCATATTTCTTGATTTGTTGTTTGTGTTTCTTTTTGGGTGTTTTGTGTATGTCTGTTGGTGTTAATGTCCAATGTTTTCTGCATTGTGCATTTCTAGATCCGGAGGCTCAGCAGTGGTTGGTGGAGAAGACACTTTTTCTGTCCTCTGGGGAGCACGAGAGGTGATGCTGATGATGCCCTGGAGCAGGTGGATGTATGAAGGGGAACAAGTTCCCTAGCAATTAAATAGGTATACAATGAATAGGACTCGGGAGTCTAGTGTTGCACAAGGGTCCATTGACACTGCACCTGCTTCCATCCTTACACTAGGCTCCAAAATCACTGGCACTCCTGACTGGCAATGCACACCCAATACTTCAAAACTGCTAAAAAAAATACATTTATGGAGAACTCAAAATAACAACAGGTGGGAAATACTGTGTGATATTAATGTTCCAGTGGAACCAACCAAAATCATTTACTGATTTAATTGAAAATCAGTTTCCTCCAAATCAAGGTTTCACAATTAATGGCACCCTTAATTAAACCAGGTATTAAACTCCACTTCTAAAAGTTTTATCTAAGTGTTAAGGGACTATACTGAGCCATTACATCACTTCGTATTTCACTAGGGTATAGAAATGAGGTAACACACAGGCAATATCCCTTTGTTATCTTACGCCATGAAGAAAACAAAACAACTGTCAGTTCAAAAGCAGCCTATGGTCATAGACCTTCATAAATCTGGTAATGGCTACAAGAAGATTCACAAGTGATTGAGTATGTCACTGAGTACAGTCAGGGAAATTATTTAAAAATTCCAAAGAAATTGAACTGAGGGGGATGGTAAGAGAAACAACAAAATCCCAGAATCATTGTGAAGGAATTGCAGGCCTTGGTGGCATCTAGGGGTTAACAGGTTTCAAAAAGCACCATCAGGCATCACTTCTTCCACAACCACGGGCTCTTTGCAACGGTTGCCAGAAGAAAGCTTTTTCTGCTCAGAGGACACAGAAGCAAGTGCTTGGAGTTTGCCAAATGTCATTTAAATTATGACTGGAACAAGCTGATTTGGTCAGATGATACCAAAATGACATGTTTCAGTCAGGTACAGCATCGGCGTATTTGGCCTTGAAACAGAGATGCATATAAGAAGCTCCTCATACCCACGGCGAAATATGATGGTGGGTCAGTCATGTTTTGGGGCTGTTTTAATTCAAGAGGTACAGGGGCACTGGTTAAGATTAATGGCATAATGAATTCCACTAAGTGTCATAATATTTCGGCTGACAATCTGGTTGCTGCCGCCGGAGGGCTGGGACTTGGCCGTAGGTGGACTTTCTAACAAGACAATGACCCAAAGCATACCTCAAGATCCACGCGGAGATGGTTCTGTGACAACAAAATCAACATTCTGTAATGGCCATCTTAGTCGCCAGACCTCAATCCAATTGAAAACCTGTTAGCTGACCTGAAGAGGGCAGTTGATAAATGCAAACCCAAGAATTTGAAGGATGTTGAAAGGATCTGCTTACAGGAATGGTGCAAAATCCCCCCCAAATGTGTGCCTTAACCTTGTCAAAAATTACAGGAAAAGACACCATGCTGTTATTCATGCCAGAGGTGGTTGCACTAAGAAATAAATGAGGGGTGTCAATAAGAATTAATTAAACCTTGATTTTGTTGAAATTAATTTTGTATTAAATGATTGTTATGATTTGGGTTGTTTCCATCGAAACATCAATAAAGTAAAGTATTTCACACAAGTTGCTATATTCCGTTTCTCTATAATTATATTGGTTTTTTTTTTGTTTTTTTGTATTGTTTGTGCATTGCCAGTCAGGGGTCCCAATAAGTTTGGGGCCAACTGTATCAATGTGCAGTAGCGGTACTACTATGGTCCAGAGCTGATGGCATGTAGGGGTCCAAGCAGGTGTGTGAAGGGGCAGCAGAAGAATCTGTTCATGGCAATGTGCAGTGCTCTTTTGGTTTTTTAGATTTTATTTTGGATAAAATATGGGTATACTATGGTTGACCGGCATCAGTCTAGATTCTGCATCAGGGCTTCCGCCAAGCAGCGCGATTGCGGGATTCCCGCAAAACCTGCCCTAGCGCCCGCAAGAAAAAATAGTCAAAGCGGGCCATTCCCGCACGTTTTAAATGAATTAAGCTGCTTGCACACTGGACGCGAAACGAATTTTTCGCACGACAGATTATGTTCAAAGTCAATGTAATCTGTCGCGCGAAAAATTCTTTTCACGTCCAGTGTGCAAGCGGCTTTAAAGTACCTATACAAGTACTGCTCGACTCGCAAGTTCGTTCACGCCCGCAAAATCTGAGCAGATTGGACATTCAGAGAGTAACTAGCCAATCACTGGGTACGTTTTCTGCCTTGCTGCTGGCTGCTGACCGCAGATGAACTCGAATCTTCCCTTTCGTTGCGCAGCACCGCAATCAGAGCAGTGGCTATACATCTTCATGGCCAATGTCGTCCCTAATTTCAGACATGGTAATCACTAGCCTGCCCAGCGCTGTACATAGTTTCGCCTTGGGGACAAGGTTTGCGCCGTCTGCACCTGTCGTCTATTCATTAGGCTAAAATGTTTATTCACCGGACTCGCTTCAATTCAAGTGAATAATTTTTATAATGGGGGAGATGACTTGTACGTTAATGATTTTTTTTTCATGCTGTCAATGCCAGTCTTTAATTTATGGGTGTACGATAACGGTTTCCAAAGTGTCGCCTTCGGTTCTTGTCAATTTCGTTTTTCACGTAGAGGTTCCGTGCGGATATACGTAGCGACCGAGAATCGCGCTGCTTAGCGAAAGCACTGCTATTTCTTGTGTCTTTGCAGGTTTGTTTGTTGACTAGAGAATCTAGTCAAGCCCAGTCCTGTTCTAAAGCATATACCGTTCTGTCGCGAATATCCATTATCTGATTATAGTCAATGGCAGTTGTAACTTGTATTTTTTATTTTTCAAATTTTACTCGGTCACTCAGTCACTGAGTGCAGTAATTACTTTTGTTGAATAAATGTTTTATTTTTGTGAGAACTTTTGTCTTGTTTCAGTTCATCTGAATATCCTAAATGAATAGTTGTTACAGTCTCTTATGGTTGTGACAGCTAGCCGTTACATACTGAAATCCCCCCTGACAAATTGAAAATCCCCCCCGACAAATTGAAAATTCCCCCCAAAAAAAGTTGGAAAGGGGGAAATCCCCCTCTGAAAAATATTTTGGCGGAAGCCCTGTGCATGCATTAAAAATAACAAGATAGAGTTTATAACTTTACTTATCATCCTAGTGAAAGACTATTGTTTTTCAATGAAATGTGTCTGCCATTTAGGCCCTGAAAATTCCAGCTGTGACCAGCTGGGGTCCCAAACTGGTTTAATCTGGTCGAAACTGCGTGAGGGAAACTCGCTAGTCATACCTGGTTTGTTGGTGGTTATAGCTGGTTCAGCTGGTATGGCAGCTCGGGGGTCAGATTGGTGGACCAGCAGATTATACTGGCTGGCATGCTGGTTGACTAGTTTTATGTGCCCTAAACACTTAAAAACATAAAAACCAGCTTGACTCGCTGACCTTGGTTTTGGCTGGATTTTTCAGCTGGGGCGTCAAGCAGGGAAATATGTGAATAAAACAATGCTGGCCAGTACCACCATTGTGATTGGGCAAGGACTCTGGTAGGTGGCATTTTATTGTAAGGAAAAAAAAACTTATCACTTCATGCATTTCCCTTGATGAAAATGGGGAAAATTTTGAAAATAAAATGCTTATCAGCACTGCCCCTTAAAATGATCAATACAGAGCAAATACATAAAGAAATGAACAATATGAGATGACTTTGCATGTTGGTGACTGGAATGGACTATGGTTTTGCAACACAGCCTTTCACTATTTTCCGTAAATGTCAGTGACTTGGACTTTTATGTGCTTTAGTGGATGAAAGAAATGATACATGCTATATTTATCTCAAGAATACTTAAAGCCCATTGTTCCATTGGTTTGCATTAAATCACAGATTATCCATCTGAAATTGAGCAATGCAAAAATTAAATATTTGAGAAATAAAAAAAAATTGTGCACCTTTTTCATAATTTTCCACATCTGTTCAGAATGTATGGATAAGGAATAAAAAAAGGACTACGTGTTGTGCAGCACATGGAGAGATGGATTTCAATCCCAACTTTGCCTTAAAAAACAAGCATGGATTATTGGGGCTTAAAGTGGGTCTCTCCAGCTTTTCAAATAGGCTGTGTTATCATCCACTTGGCCATTTTTCAACTGTTTAATGAAGCACATTATA
The DNA here is from genome assembly GCA_029692085.1 of Gymnothorax javanicus. Taxonomy (NCBI): domain Eukaryota; kingdom Metazoa; phylum Chordata; class Actinopteri; order Anguilliformes; family Muraenidae; genus Gymnothorax; species Gymnothorax javanicus. The sequence continues at coordinate 31,373,437 of CM056198.1, read as the reverse complement.
TAATGATCCTGGGAAACATTGCTGCAGGCGCAGTTACAGTAGATATAAAAAGTCTACACACCCCTGTTAAAATAGCAGGTTTTTGTGATGTAAAAAACTAAACCAAGATAAATCATGTCAGAACTTTTTTCACCTTTAATGTGACCAATAACCCATGAAATTAAGTTGGAAAACAAACTGAAATCATTTAGGGGGGAAAAAATTTGAACAAAAAACTTGTGCAAATCTGGTTGCATAAGTGTGCACACCCTCTTATAACTGGGGATGTGGTTGTATTCAGAAAAAACCAAGCACATTAAAACTCATGTTAAATAGTAGGTAGTACACACATCATTCCATCAATTAAGTGACTGATTTACCCCGAATAAAGTTCAGCTGTTCTTGTTGCATTTTCTTGACATCATCCTAGTTACATCCCACCGCAGAAGCCACGGTCCACAAAGAACCTCCAAAACATGAACGGGATCTCATTGTTCAAAGGTACCAATAAGGAGAGGGGTACAAAAGAATTTTCAAGGCATTACATATACCATGGAACAGTGAAGACAATAATCAACTAGTGCAGAAAATATGGCACAACAGAGACATTGCCAAGAACGGGACGTCCCTCCAAATTTAACGAAAAGACAAGGCGAGAGCTGATTGGGGAGGCTGCCAAGAGACCTTTAGCAACATTAAAGGGGCTGCAGGAATTTCCTGCAAGTGCTGTTTGCTTCCTACAGGAGACCATAATTTCCTGTATTCTTCATATGTTTGGGTTATGGGGCAGGGTGGCTAGCAGAAGCGGTTGCTCATGAAAAAAAAATCCAACACCAGCTAAATTTTGCTAAAACATACAGCTAGTCTCCCAAAACTGTATGAAATGTGTTATAATTTGCAGAGAGCAAGGTTGAACTTTTTGGCCATAATTCCAAAAGGTTTGTTTGGCACAGAAAAAACACAAAACATCGTCAGAAGCACGTTATACCCAAGGTGGTGACAAGATCATGCTTTGGGGGTGCTTTTCTTCAGCTGGAACTGAGGCCTCAGTCAAGGTCAAGGGAATTATTAATAGCTCTAAATACTGGTCAATTTTGGCTCAAAACCTTCAGGTATCTGCTAGAAAGCTGAAGATGGAGAGGAATTTCATCTTTCAATATGACAACCACCTAAAGCATACATCCAAATCAACAAAGGAATGGCTTCACCTAAAGAAGACTGAAGTTTCGGAATGGCCCAGCCAGCACCCAGACCTAAATCCAACTGAAAATCTGTGGGATAACCTAAAGAGGACTGCGCACAGGAGGTGCTTTCACAGTTTAACGAATCTGGAACGTTTTTGCAAGGAAGAGTAGGCAAATATTGCTGAGCCAAGATGTGCACAGCTGATAGACTCCAACCCAAAAAGACTTAGTGCTGTAATAAAATCAAGAGGATCTTCAAAAAAAGTATTAATTTAAGGGTGCACACACTTATGGAACCAGGCTATTTTAAGTTTTTATTTTTTATATTTTTTTCTAAACAGCTAGTTTGTTTTTCAATGGTTTTTGATAAGTTATAGGTCACTTTAAACGTGGAAAAAGTTTTGAAATGATTTATCTTTGTTACATTTTTTTACATTACAAAAGCCTGCCATTTTAACAAGGGTGTGAAGACTTTTTAGATCCACTGCACAGATAACTGCATGCATATACTTGCTACTGATATTAAAATATTTAAAGGATACTATTAGCTAAAACGTAACTAAGAATGTACAGTGCTCTGAAAAAGTATTTGCCCTTTTGACTTCTTTTATTTTTTACTTTTATTTCACACCAAATAGTTTAAGCTCTTCATTCAAAATGTAAATTTATGCGAGGAGAACATATTGAAACACAAAACACAGTTTTTAAAATTTTCATATACCACATGTGAAAAAGCGCAATTGACTGTTTAACTTAATAACTTGTTGCGCCACAATTAGCAGCAATTACTGCAACCAGACTGGAAATCCATCTTTAACATCACTCTGAAGGAAATTTGAGTTCAAATCAGGACTTTGACCAGTCCACTCTGTGTCTATTTTTTTTTTTTCCTTTTGAGAAACCCGTAGGTTGATATGCTCTTACATTTTTCAGCATTTTCTGTTAGAAAACAAAATTCACGGTTCCATAAAATATGACAAGTTGTGCAGACCCTTAGCCCAACACCAGGTGTAACAGGACCCCGTTTCACTTCTTTCCATCAGTCTACAGAACATAATCCCAAAAACCAAACCGGCCATCTATGTGTTTTTTTGCAAATGTGAAATGATCCTTCATGGTCTTCTTGGTTAGTAATGGTTTTTGCCTTGCCGCTCTCCCATGGATACTATTTTACCCAGACTGTCTCTTAAATACTTCTCAGGGTTCTATTGTGACCTCCCAGATGAGTCATTCACGCACTCACTAGGCCATTTTGGTCAGCCGACCAACCCGGGAATGTTTTGCAACTGTTGCTCAGTTTGGCAATAATGGCTCTCACTGTGGTTCTTTGGAAATGGCTTTGTAGCCCTTTCAAGCATGATGACATTCTCTCTCATTTCTTCTAGAATTTTTTGTGATCCCAGCATAACATAGGCTTGTTGACACTATTTAACCTACTCCACATTACTGGGAAGGTTCTATTCTAGCAATGTTTACAATCAACGGGGCCAGTAACAAGCCTAGGTGTTTCTAGCCTATAGCCTTATAATGAGATGAATTTACATTTGGGTCAATTATTTTTTCATGCAAGTGTTAGAAATCTTTCTTACTTCAATAAATCCAATGTGACCAATATGCAAAAACAGAAGGTGTCAGAAATTCCTGATTTGGCATTTGTCAAAAGTGCATCTCTTCTGCATTATAATTTAAACCATTTATGCAGAAGCCAAATTAAGCCAGTCCTTGCCTATGTCTGCACGACCCCTATCAGGATTTGATTGTCACTGAGACTTGAATATTTATTCCAATGAAACCAGTTACTTGTATTATTTGAAATTAAAACTTATTTCCGCTTATTATCTTAATTTTGGGCTTGAATAAAGTGCTGCAAATGCAAAGACACCCCATGAAAATTCAACAGTGAAGTTGATTGACAATGAAATACTGAAAAAGAACACATAGCTAGGAAGTAAATAATATATATTTCATAAACTCATTAGGCATAATCAGAATAGAAATAGTTCCTGGACGACACTGGACTACACTGCAGGTTCCGAATGAATGATCTGCCTTCATGGGGTAAAATTCTGATTGATAAAATCGAATTTTGGATGCCTTATACCATAGGTCTGGATTTGGGTAGGGATGGCAGGGACATGTCCTGTGATAATTTCAGACATGGCAAGAATATCACAAACAACTTTTGCTCAACATGGAAAATGAATAAAAATGCCGAATGATAATCTGCTTTTAATCTACAATTATCTTACTAATAATTTTGATTAAATAATGACACAATCAGAAAACATGAGAAGGAAACAAATAATATGACTTAATGTTGTGGAAACAGGCTATTAGGCCCATGGTGGAGACTACCCTAGTTGTCACTTTTTGTCCAGTAGTCACCAAGATAATATCATACATTTTCAACAGTGTTAATGGACCACGTGTTAAGATAAAAAACAGAAAAAGAAGATCAACCCCGAAAAACGGACGAGCAGCTCAGTAGAACCCCCAGCTCAAATAGGTTAACATTATAATGCTACACCCTCTCGTTTGGAGAAATTAACCAATTAGCCAGGAACTGTAATGGTCAACCTGATTTAGCCTTTGATTATTCTGTCCCTGGGAAACATCATTATTGGTATGTTTTCACCACCTTTAAATGACCTTAGCAAACCAGTCAGCATGCATTTACCCTCGTACAAACACAGCCTTGGGCAGCAGGCAGGTGTGTACGTGTAATTTAATCGCTCCTGTTTAGTTTTTTTTTTTTTTTGTGACAATCCATTAGATTCTGTGTTAAAAACATGTTTTGACTGTTTAGGGTATGCACTGCTGTCCAGGAGTTGGTATATTTTTTGGAACTAAAAAAAAATGGCACTGAATTAACGCAGCATAAAATGGTGAGGCATAATTCCATTTTATTTCAAATGCTGCTTACACAACATCTGTTTTGCGACATCTCCATGCATCATAAGCCTACCCCCAATGAGAAACAGCTTTTGTGATTTGGCGGAGTGACAAAATTCTGGGAAGATATAGTGGGTGGATGAAAGATAAAGCGGTGGATGAAAGATAAAGCACATCAAATATACAATTTATGAACCGAAATGAGTTTCAGCCTTATAAACATCAATTTAAGTGCTCAACGGAAATAAGAATCTTGATTCAATAGTCGTCTTCCGTCCCATAACAGTCCGACATACTTCACTATCCGGCACTTTCTACTTCCAGTTGTTACTCTTTCAATTATTTATAAATAAATATTCACTCTGCTTTATTCTCAGAAGTCCATGGAATATATAATTGTGTGTTTTACTGCTTTCATAAAAGTTTTAGAGCTGCTCACATTCCTGTGTAAAAATCAATATTTTAGTAATAACGCATGAATGCCAGAAGTAATTTAAGTCATGCGCTGGTGATTACCATTCGGTGAATTTTCAAGCATTTCTCTTGGTACTCGGCAATAGTTTGCACTATGTATTGATACAATAAAGAATAACACGTCTTTATGCGGCATTAAAGAAGAATACTTAAATAAAATTCCTGCATCATTTTCAATGGAACATTTTATATTGAGGTCTTCAACTGCGTTTTGCCAGTGGGAAAAATTGTGCCCAACAATGCTTCCCTCTAGTGGCTAAAAGATAAGATGTCCGAGAGAGGCAGCAGGAGGGCGACTGGCCAGGCTGCTCGAGAAGCAATGAGGCTTATGAGGGTGCCCGGATTTTCGCTCCGATGGTGCTTAGGGGGCCCTACATTTATCTGGGGTGGGGGAAGAGATTAATAGACCCACTGCTGTTTTATCACAGGGCAGTAAGGCAACAACTAACAGAGTGGCTTCTTTCACAGACAAAGCTGAACACCATTTTCTCGATTACACTATTACACCACAGCAACTATCATATTTCTCTATGTTATGAATTATATACTATTATACAAGCATACAGATTCTCGAAATAAAGTAGAAGCAATAGCCTAATGGCTACAAAGTCAGTGACTCATCCCGTGGTGTTTACAGGAGAATAATGTGTCTACTACTGTGTTTCAGTGCAAAAGTGTCTGTTAGTCTGTCAGCATCCTGGCTGTGTTCTCGCTGTGTTGCTGACAGTCATGCTAGGTTGCTGTGTCAGGATTCTCCCATCCTGTGTCACTGGTGATTTTTCACTATTTTCATGCAGGTTACTTGCAGTGTGACAGATATGCATAACAGTTTATAAATGTCCGTGTCAGCATATGTATTTTGAGGGTTTCATTAAGGCCGCAAACTAGTGTGCTTGTTGCGCTTTCACCCTGTTGTTTATTTAATTTAATTAATTTATTTATTTTTACTAAGCCAGCACACTTGGTGTATCTCAGCCAGCGAATTGCTCCCTCTGATGCCATTGCGCTGTGTCATCAGCAAAAGTCTCTCCTTTTCAAGAAATGTGCCATGCTTTGGGTTCAGGGCTGATGTCCCCGTTAGGACTGTACAGACTTCAGAGGGAAAATGTCAGACCATTTCTCTCACTAGCCAGTCTATGACAGTTGAATGAGGGCATCTGGAGTGCATCAGGGACGTTTGGTTTTGATCGCAGCGTTAACTATAAGGTACTGCAGATGGACAGGTTTTTGGGATTGTCTTTCCTCATATGAAGAGGGTTGTGCAGTAACTTCAACCTTCATGGGCCTTACTACCCAGGGGGCTTGTTAGAACCGATAATGTCAAAACAACGGTTAATGTTTGACGTTGTGCAGGTAATGCGTGTACTAATGCTACTCATAATGTCAAACTCAACGCATAACGTCAAACTTTTTTGAACAGATAACGTCAAAATTTTTGATGCATAATGTCGCAACAAATTTCTAACTGATAATGTCAAAACGCCATCGACGCAAGATGTCAAAACTTTAATATGCTTGGCTCATCACCCATGACCTGTTGCTTGGAGTCTGTCATGTCATGTCCGTCCGTGCATATGTTTTGTATGTTGACTTGTTTCATTATCATTGGGCCTGGCCTTCTGATTTTTATGGTTCCAGATCCTCAAGATCGTTCAAAGAGGAACTAGAGCAAAAACAATTTCCGAATAACAAACAACACTTAGCTGACAATATTATTACAATGTTTGAAATGATCACAGTTCAAGTAGGCAGCTGGCTAGAATGAACTGTCATGAAGACTTTTCCCACTTCTAATTAGAAATGCGGATTGAGCCTATATGTCAAATAAAATTACGAATAACAAATAAAGATATTACTAACATTAATGTGTAATTACAAAGATAACCCTGACTTTTACTCTTATAAATGCAATACTACTGTTAAAACTATAAAAACTGAGTATAATTTCTTTTTTAATTTGGAGGGCTCACATGGTTTCACCCATCTAATTAAAATGCGGATTTGTTTTGGAATGACTAATACACAAAACTAAAAGATTCTTTTCAATTTATAAAGATGACCCTGCTTTTCCCTAAAAAAATGCTACGTATACTATTAAAACTAAAAAAAAAGTACATGAAATACAGGTTACAGTATGAAACATATAATTCTTTTACAACCCCAATTCCAAAAAAGTTGGGATGCTGTGTAAAATGTCAATAATATTAGAATAGAATGATTTCCAAATCTTATAAACTGCCATTTTATTCATAATAGAACATGGACAACATATCAGATGTTGAAAAAAATTTTACATTTCATGAGAAATATTAGTTCATTTTGAATTTGACGGTAGCAACACATCTCAAAAAAAGTTGGGAGAGGGGCAACAAAAGGCTAGAAAAGTAAGTGGTACTAATAAAAGACAGCTGTGTCACCTACGCAGACGAAATAAATCAAAACCACCAAACACCTGCAGGGGTCAAAACTCTGAGGCGGGGAGGATTAGAGATTGATTTCTAGGAGTTAAATGGAGTTGATGTGTGTGATATTCCTCATTCCAATATTGCGTGGATAAATGGAGAAGGTATACTTTTTATGGGAAATTTTTTTATTGAACTTTTTAAAAAGAATGATGAGACTGAAAAATTCCCCAAAATTTGGAACATTTCAAGAACATTCTGAGGCTTAGAACAAGTATTGAAGTAAGAAACTTCTGGGTAATAAAATGGAAATACGAATCATTTAATTGTAAACAAATATTAGTGAAAGTGCTTAATCACTTGCTTGAAATGCCAGTTATGCAAAAAATGTTTTTTGCCTTTATTAATGAAACACAATATTTTTAAACTGATTTATAAACTGAAAAAATAACATTTTAGGAACATCTGAGGCTGAAATCCTCATACAATTTGACAACATTCAGGCTCAACCCCCAAAATTAACATTTGTCTTTAAAAAAGGTGCAAGATAAATTTTTATATACATTTTTTAGACAGCTTTGTGGAATTTTTTTAATGTAAACTGTGAAGTATCCCTGTCTTACTATGTGTTTGACCTGTTGCAAGATGAATCGCTGACTGCAAGTACTGTTAGCCCTAGAGTTAAGCATGTGGTGATGTGGCCATTTGTGTGTTGAGCAGAGTAGCCAACAATAATTTTGAATTATTTGCATAATACTTATATAATACACATTATTGTAGCCCTCAGACGGAGTTGGGCGGCTACTATGGATTGACGCGTGTCGTCTCCGCCGCGGCGTCCACATCCGTATCAGTTTTGGTTGCCATGGCGACAGTATTCGACACCTATCGATCTTGGTGGCCATGGCGACAGTATTGGCCGTATAATGCGCAAATTCATGGCAAAATATGGAGATTTCTTTTTGGATGCAGTACAGGCTGCAATTTTTGACTGATTACTTTGATATTTGGTATGGACATGTGTTATAATTCACTTATGACACCTATCGAATTTCGTTGCCATGGCGACAGTATTGGCCAAATAATACGCAAAAAAGGGAAGAGGCGGGCTTTCGTGGGCTACACCCTTGCGGTCGCAGCTGACCGGACTGTCTAGTTTGAAGTTGAGGTCTGTAGGCCCTGCATCTTAATAAGAGGGCATTTGAGTTCATAGCTTGTTCTTAACACCGTGTTGTGTATGCGTTCCAGGACCTGCGCCCACCTCCTCACCCAACCGCTCTCAAATGCACTTCACGTTCTGGCACCTTCTGATTTACAAATTAAGCACTGGCTAAATCCTTAGTAACCACCACTGTCATTACATTCAATGGTAAACACGTAGCTTAGATTCTTTCTTCACATGCTGATAGCCTAAACAGAAAAAGAACAAGGGTTTTAACCACTGAGCTTAGTTAACAAAGAAATATTCATAGCACAACCTGCAACAGGGGCTGTCTGATAAAACCAGCCCCTCATGTTGATTGAAATAACAAAGTCATTGTATTTGTTGCCAAGATGAAGTGGAGAAGAAGCACAAGTAAAACCCATTCAAAAGTTGACAGAGAGTATTACAAAATGTTGGTAGTGGCAGGGGAACTACCGCACAGGTGAACATGAATTTTCCAGTAAGATGAGCTTAAAAGACACTGAAGTGGGCTGCTTGAATCATGGCTTTGAGTTGAGCATCTGGACAACCAACAATGGATTCCAGACCCTGTAGTAGGCCCACTCATTTCATTCGTGGTAAGTTTTAAATGAGCAAAACAGCTCTCAACCTGTTTCCGTGTCCTTTTTATGATTTACAGTCAATCAATTTATTTGAATAATTAGAAGTAATATAAATGATTAGCCTGACTAACTGTGCTAATGGGCAGAGTGCACAAATATGGGTACACTAGATCACAGCACAATGTTATAATTTGGTACTCTGAGACAATATCTGTTGTTTATTTACCACTTTATGTCCTCCATTGGGTTATGATAATTTGTAGAATTATAAACAACAGTAAAGACAAATAATTCTCAGTTGTGGGAAGTAAGATTCTTTGGATTTCAGTTTGTCAAAGCTCAGTAATTATGAGAATATTTAGGGGTCTACGTTAGATAATTGAATTTTTCATTGAAGTTCAAGGTGGATTGGCTGCATATTTTTAGATGACATTATGCAAAATATCCTTCAACTTGCTTTCTTTTTGTGGAGATTCATGGGAAATATTATGACCAATCAAAATGAATTCCCTGAAAATACGGTCATCAAAGAACAAACAGAATGGGCAAAAAGAAGAAAGTGGAGAGGTTGAAGAGGTGAGCGTAATGCTGCCTAAAGTAAATCCCTATATTTTTGTCTCGTTGTGCGATGTGCAGCTGTTGAGCACTTGAGGATAATCAAACAGCGTCACCTTAGCTAGCCACAATGCTCTCTGGCTAGCTAGCTAATTAACATAACATCTCCTGTCTTTTGGCAGAGGACTCAACAGTCGGCAACAGGATATGAGTACCTTACAAAAACTCAATTTTGTCGGAAGTTCAAATGGACACTGACCATATTCTCCTCCCAGCAGTGTGCCAATAATAAAGCTTCGCAAATTGTTTACTTTTATGCATGTCACAGATGTGACACGATGTTACTTGCTGCATTTCTTATGTTTATCCACTCTTAGACTTTTTTGTTCCTCTCTAATTTGTTGAGTGCTTGGCAAATCTGAATAAAGAGGATGTCTATTGGGCTTTATGGATTTTGTGCCTCTTGTTACAGCTAAAAGTAATATCCCTCACTTGATTTAACATTTTTATACCATACCACAAATCCCCTGGCTTCTCGGGGCAGTCATTACTTTCACAAAATTACCTTTGACAAAAGATAATAATGTCCTTGTCTTTTTTTTTGTATTAGGTTTTTTGTATTAGGGACTTGTTTAGCTGACAACCATGCTTATAGTGCATGGTATTAGTCTGAGGATCTGTAGAGTTATGTGACTAAATGGGAGGCCCTGCAAAGAATGTGATTCTGCTGTCTTGGTAACGTGCTTGAAATGCTGAGCCGTTGAAGGCCCATAAGCTAAAAGCAGAAAGCTGTCAACAACTTCTAAATGTGTAAAGCCCCCCCCCCATCTCTCTCTCTCTCTCTTTACAAGCTGTAAATTTTTCTTCATGAGTAACATTTCATGTTTAGAGGGATTATTTACTACTTGCACTATGTTAAAACAAAAAATGGCTGAGCATTCAATCTACAACTAGAGTGCACTGAATGTGATCAAACTAAGTCGGCTTGACAAAGCCAAACTGTTACCATTAGAGTGATGCAAACATTTCATACAACCCAATACCCAACTCTCAACAATGAACGGTTCAATAGTTATGAAGGATCAAATATCGGCCAATCAAGAAAGGTGGTGGGTGAATGGTCCATTATAGGTTTATGGGGAAAATTTTTTTTTTTTAAATAAAAGAAGGAATATAAGTGAGCTATCTATTCATTGCTACTGAAGTTGGCATTTCCCAAAGCTGACCTCCGATTTCTGAGCTTCACAGCTGTTTGAGAAGTTGCATTTGCATATTCAGCAAGGGGGAAAAAAAATGGGAAGAACAGGAGGAAGAAGATCGTCATTAAGTTGGCTTTGTCAGGCCAACTTAATAAAAGCCTAATCTCCATACTGTGTTTATGGCACCATTTTACCAGCAAAAATAGTAAAAATTATATTTTTAACTAATCAAACTTAAGCCCTGTCAAAATGCAATTCCTTGAATGTAGTGCAAAAATAAAACTAAACGTTTAACATTTCATAATTAGCTTTCTCTTTGAATTCTTCATTGTCTAATAAATGATTACTTTTAGTGACATTGCATCCATAATTTCACCAATTAGAAGCTTGGTTCTTTGATTTCATCACTCAATTTTTTTTTGTTTTTTACCTTTTATTCTACAAGCAGTTATTTCTAAAGCAGCAAAATTTGAATCGAGAAGTCTATTTTGGATATATTGTGGCTTGACAGGGTAAATCATCCATATAAATTTGAGTAATGCAATTTAGATACATTAATTCTGATAAAAATTTTGGGAATGCATTTGTGTTTGGAATAAAAACATGCACACGCAGTGGTACCCTGGACTGAGTTTGAAGGCCATTGTCGTGAACTCGAAAGGAAGTTATAAACTAAACATGGCAGCAATCAGAACATTTTATAGCTCAAGCACTTATATTATAGGACAGTCGACCTTTTCTCAGTAGAAACTGGAAGGGTAAAGATTGCGCCAAACATTTTCTGCATTATATAGTCATACAGCATACAGCTTGTCTAATATTCAAAGGCATATTTATAATACTGAAATTTCACTATTTGATGTTAAGGTCAAAAACATAACTTATTGCTCCAAGACCATGGCAATCTCTCCATTTGTGAATATTCATCATCCTAGTCTTACAGCCCACAGAGAATGTGTGTGTTATGGTGCTCGAGATGAATCTCAGTGAATTGATAAAAGGAAATATCATTGTCCCGGTTCATTACTTTTCTAATTTGGTATAATTGTATGTTTATGTATGGTTCATTGCAAATGTTAATTTTGCATTATGTTCTTTCAATGTAAGAAATTTTTGGTGGCTGGGAATTATTTGTTTCTGTCTTGTTGTTTTCCTTGTCTGCCCTGTAGACCTCTAAACATCTGCAATCCTGGCAAGTGTTGCTAGGCAACCAATCATATCTTTATTTTATTGGAGGACCAATGAGCCACTGCTGAAATGCAGAAGTGGATTATGAAGTGACCATTTGTGTGCGTGGCCATAACTCTAAACTACAGGATTTTGTCGTCTACAGTGGAATTATCCTTGCTTGTTATAAATTGGGGAATATTATTAAAGTAACCAAAAACCATTATAGCCATGACCTTTGCTGTGCAACAAAGTGCAAAACATGCCAAGCTTTATACAGTAATTCTTGTTGCTTTAATGAAGAATAAAGAACAAAGAAAAAATTGACTAACTTTGAATATTGGTATTTTGGGAAAATCTATTTGAAATTAAAAGTAAAATGTTTATTGACTCCTGTAGCAAAGGCTTAACTTTACCTAGATCAGACAACCTTTCAATCCTACAGCAGGGATGTCAATCTCCGGTCCCGTTTGGCTACAGTCTGCAGGTACTTGTGATGTCCTTTTAACCAGGAACCAATGAAAATATTAATTGAGATATATTGACTCTTTAGTTGTGATTTGTTTTTTTTATTCCCAAATCACAAATTGTCAATAAAATGGCTGAATATGCAGGTTGTCTGGGCCTCCCTTCAAGGTAAGGTGAGCTGTTACAGAGCAAGTTGAGAGTATTGATTCTTTGTTAGATGACAGACAGCTAGAACAGGCCATGACAGGGAATGCAGTTATTCAAAAGCACTCAGGCTCTGTCCCAAAACTATTCACTCCTCATCTCCATTCCTCCATTTCCCCACTACCACTCCAGTGCTTCCATAGCAGTTGTGGAGAGATGGAGGGGAGTCGTTGAGTGGAGGTGAAAAGTGAACGAGTAGCAGTGGAGAGAATTGGGACAGCATCTCCATCACCAAAATTCAACATTGACTATTGATTAAATAGCACCAACATGAGCACTATTTTGCTTGCTGGGCCCACAAACAGCCCCATAGCCAATCACAGGTCTGTCATGTGGTCAGTCCGTTTAAATCTGCAAAATAGTTTGCAAAGTTTTAAGAAGAAATTTCAGCAGAATATTGGCAGAAGCTACAAACATGAACATGATACAGTTTGCATCAAGACTGTGATTACTATTTAATCAGCAACATTGGAGTGTAGTTTGTAGAAACTTAGTACTGTCATTCCAAAATGCAGATATGTGCAATATCTGATCAAACCAGTGGCTTGTTCGCTTTCTGTTGGCCTGGTTTAGCTATACTTACATTCTTTCAGATCAGATGATTGCATCCACAAATTCAGAAACACTATCATAAGTTAAAGCAATCATTCTCATTATAACATAGGCTAATGAAATCTAATTCCATATGCGGTACATTTGAATTTATACAAGTTTACACAGACCTCAGAAATAGTGGCTGACTGTCATGTTTAAATATAGTTATGTTGGTTGAATGTGCAAACAAGCAGTGCCGGGTATGGCAAACCCTGCCCCCCGCAAATGTTTTAGCTGTTCTTTAAATTGATCCGCATTTTGGTATATGTGATCTTGGGTTTGACCTTTCAAGGTCACCCAAGGTCAAAGGTCATAGTGTAATTTTAATTTTCATATATGATTTACTGTATGTGATCAATAGTAACCAAATGCCTACCTGCAGTGGTCTTTGAGATATTGGAAAATTAATGTTTCTGATCAATGACCCAGACCCCCCTGAACTTTGACCCCTACCGATCTTTGAAACTATGCACTTAAATCGGACCATATTAGACGGAGTTATGGCCAAAAAAACAAGGCAAACTCTGATTTACGCGATGTGTAAAATCTGTCCCCGCCAAACATGGTGGATGACCTTTGACCCCCCCACCTGTGGGAATCATACGTGTGACTTGACCCAAGGATCATTTCAACCAAGTTTCATGAAAATCCACTGAAGTATGTGGATACAGTGACCAATGATGTAGATTTTGGATCAATGACCCAAATGAGCCCAACATGACCTTTGATCCCACAACTATTGGGATCACATGTGTGATTTGACCCAACAATCATTGTATCCAAGTACCATGAAAATCCACTGAAGTGTTTGGATACAGTGACCTTCTGAGCATTTTGGATCATTGACTCCAAATGACCCCTTGATGACCTTTGACCTTTGGATCATTGCATCCAAGTTTCATGAAAATGCAGTGAAGAATGCAGATAGAGTGATCAATTATGTACAGGGTTAACATTTTTGATGGATAGACGGACGGGCAGACAGAAACACACGCTGCTCATTTCATAGTCCCCTTACAAAATTTTTTTTTTTTTTTTTCGGCGGGGACAAAAATGATTTTGACCTTTTCTGTCACTTTGACCTTGACCTTGACCCAATTCATTCCAAAATTTAATGGGATCTAGTCTGGGTCAGTGCCCAACGTTTTACCAAATTTGGTGTGAATTGAGGCGATAGATTTCACACAATCATGCTAACTAACAAAAGAACAAACGCACAAAGAAACTGACTTGGTTACAATACTCTTGCCTTTCCCCTCTTGGGGGGGGGAGAATAAATAAATAAGCCAGTTTCCATGTCTTAATTACAACAATTGCCAGGAGGATATTAGCCACAGAAAGAAAGCATATTTTGTTAAAGCAGGCGTCACACTGTCCCAAAATTGACACCAGATGGACACACGATAAAGGAAATGTTCAAATTTGGATCTCATCCTAAAAACATCGGGCTATTCGTGAGGGCATCTTAAGCCATCGTATGACCGCCGGTTGAGTTTCTTAGGCTCCGGCAGCAACTTCGTGAGCGGTGGCAAAATCTTTGGCAAGCCAAAAAATTGCCGGAAGTTCCTTGTGAAGGATAATTTTCGTGTTGAATTCGTGTGTCCATTTTGCCCTTCGTAAGGCCATCGTGAGGGCATCTTGTCAAATCGTGTCATCTTCATCTTTACTTCGTGTGATCATCAGTGCCATTGGGCATTTTTTTGCCTCACAAAGACAATACGAAGGAAACAAGAAGCTGCCCGATTGTCTTAGGAAGGCAACATGACTACGTGAAGCCCTCGCAATGCTGTCGTCTAGCGATCGTATTGTAGTACGATGACATCGAGATGGGACCACGGTGTTGGCGAAGACAGCCGAATTTGAGTAGCTCAAGCATTTCACATGTGTTATGGTAACGTGGACATATAAAAGGCCAGCCTCAGAGCATCTTCCTCAGTCAGTCCTGAGCAACTCTACAGAGCAGGCACAACGTGTATTATATATGTAAGGGATAATGTATAGTGAGCCGGTGATTGTTGAAAAATAACTCCCGATGGGCGAATAGAACCCCGACGCGCAATTCACTATACATTATCCCGCTTAGAATATGGCTAAAACATTTAAAATATTAAAATATTAATATTACTAGGAACGGACAACAGTGCAGCGGTCATATCTCTGGAAATAAACACCGCAGAATTTTGGCGATTGACCAATCAGAATCGAGTATTTAAAAGTGCCATGTTCTAAATATATATAAATAAGGCACAACATATTCATGAAACTGATAACTGATAATGAACTGGTTGCTTTTAACATCATACTTTTTTTATCTAACAAAACAATAGTTTACTATAGAAACTTACAGTAATCTGTCGTAAATTTACTATATTACTCTGTTGTGAATATGCAAGCCATCGTGTGGCCTTCATGTGTTCTGCGGGTACACTACTTAAGAAAAATTCACATCTTTTTGTTGCCTTCGTGTGTGGTTCGGGTGCCATCGTATGACCTTCTTTAGGTATTGTACTTGCTTTGGTTGCAAATTGGCTTTTGACCATGTTCGGGGCCATCGCGCGAAATTCAATATTCGTATGGCCATCTGGTGTCAATTTCGGGACAGTGTGACACCTGCTTAAGCATTATACACAGTGGGTCAGTATCTTGCATAATTGGAGAAAATAAAGTTATCCATGGTCCTCGCTTTGAAGTTTAAACTGTATCAGAATCTGTGGGATGGCCTTTCGGAGGTGAGCACAAAACTAACATCAAGAAATGTGAAAAGACTTGTTGTGGAGGAACAAAGAGCCAAATTTGAAGCCACTTTGCTCATTTACTTCACCACTGGAGCAGTGGAAGGATGAAGGAGCCCATATTGGTTTCTGGGGCATGAAGTAGAGCAGGTGTTACCGGAGAAGTGGAGTGTCCGGTTTTTGTCAGTAAGGACGCACCCCCAGAGCACACTCTGATGTGGCTCACTCAGGGCAGGCCGCATTTTCAAGTTTCCGGTTTGAATCTTCAATCAGACATAAATGGCTTTTCCCACCGAGCGTTCACGGTAGATTTACACTGCTGAGTTTTTGCTGAATTGGCTCCCCACAACAACACAACAAGACCCCCTCTGGCCAGCTGTTGGCAGTGATAGGCATGCGATCCTCCAGCTCTTGGAAGGTGTTGTGTGGAATGAGATTGCGAGAGGATGGGAATGTTACTGACTTACCAGAAATTGCTTGCAGTGCATATACCTCAGCATCCGTATCAAATGTTTGGTGTGTGGGTGGCACAGCAGTGACTTGACAGACGGCTACAACTGGTGATTCATATTCTGGAGGAAAATGAGAAATATGAGGGGGGAGATCCAATGCACCAATCTCAGCAACAACAATGTTACCTGTCACAAGATATGCAGGGTGTTGATTGGTTTAAATGTGGCAGCACACTGAGAAGCAGACTTCTTAAATAGCAGATGAACGCAGAAGGAAAATTGATTGTAAGCGTAATGGGTAACGACACTGTAAAAAATGAAAAAGATTCATTTTAAACTGGTTAATCACACAGAGACATTTAATTTTAGTCTATTAGTGAAGGCAGAAATTGCATTTGGAAACCGCAATGGGTCACTGGCACTAGCTTGGTACTGACTTGATATCTGCTGCTGTGCATCCAATATACTGTGGAACAAAACACGAAAGTGGCATTTTACAGATGTTTCACCTTCCTCCTATGCCCTTATTTCTATGGCATGAGCAGATTAGCTCATAACCTTTGGTGGAGAGGGAAAGGGGTTGCCTTCTTTTCAGAACTCCTTTATGATCTATTATCGAGTTGTTAGGTCTGTTGTTTTGGGTATAGGGACTTTGAGGTCATTTGTAGAACAGTAGAGGTTTAACAAATCTTTTAAGTTTTGAACCTCTTTAATTGCAAATTGAATTGCTTGATCAGTGGATTGCTGAATGACTAATGAGCTGAAAGACTGAGCCAACTTTTTTGTTTTAGTGAAAGGTAAATCACTGAAAGAGGGCTGTTACACATTAATGGATAACTCACAGCTTCGAAAGTGATTTAGCTTTCACAGATTCTGTTTGCTTTGTAAACAAACTGAACCAAATTTATTACGATGTAAGCAGAAGTAGTGGAGGGCAGAAATATCGTGAGGGCTTAACATCAATTGGTATACCATACAGATGGAACAACAGGAAGCAGGCGAAATTAAAGGTATGTGGTTTAGACATTATTTGTGTTTGGGCATATAAAGCATATTTGTTCATATTTACGTCCCTTTTCAACGCAGGAATTTAATTTAAATGTTCATTGATTTTAACTCTGTGATTGTGCTGGTCAGGACTTTTCAGCTGCATATCTTTTTATGAAGAGGAAGAGTCCCCTCTAGTGAACTTTTAAAGTACTGCAGACAAAAAAATTGAAGACTGCTCGAGTTATTTCAGTCAAAAAATAACACTTTTGAGATTTTGTGACTCAAAATTTTCAAAAATATTAAAGTTTTTTTTTTTTTTTTTTAATGGCAGCATACTAGGTACCCTATTGTTGTTTCCAGGGGTTATAGAAAGCTGAAAAACCCTTTTTTTGTGGAAAAATACTCATTCATTACAAAGTAAATGAGAAAATTTGTTTTTCTCTTCAGTACTTTTTTCTGCTAAATACCTGGACTTGAGTACAGTTTACCATTAAGTGGCTGGACTTGAGTGCTTTTAATGGATGAAGCAACTGTTCCTCATTTCTGATTGCAAAACAGTCACTTTTGCTGTGTTTCCTTGCCTGTCTTGATTTAATTTTATGCAGAAACGCTCAATTAATCCAAAATTACTAATTTAATCGGCGATAAATTCAGAAATAAGAGAAAACCAAACTTGGTGCTAGTGTTATTTCACATCACGTAGAAAATACATACATGATGCTTTGGCAGCCTTCATTTTCTTTCTAGTCCATTTTACCTCCGTCAACGAAGTTGGGGTGGAGGTCATGTTTTCGCCCCTGTTTGTTTGTCTGTCAGTCTGTCTGTCTGTTTGTGAACAACATAACTCAAAAAGTAATGCATGGATTTCTCTGAAATTTTGTGGGTGCATTGCTATTACATCAAGGATGGACCTTATTGATTTTCACCGCGATCAGTGAAATAATATGGCCGCCACGACAGCCATCTGGAAATCGTATGACAAGCGATCACTGAACTTTGCTCCCACTCACGAAGATTTGGATTGTGCTGCCTTGGCAGAGGTTTGCACTCTACGAGTGTCTCTAGTTAGGCTTTCTTTCCCTTTTTTTGCTCCTGTTTTCCTCAATCATACCATGCTCTCCAGCCTCCATGGTCACAATTTTCACAGCTGGTCACGTGACACATACTAGCATTGTAACTGGACAGTCATGAACTTTGGTACTGTTTGCTCAAACATTATGGACTTGGATATTTCTTGCACTAAAGTTGAGTGAGTTTGACATTGGAAACACACCAATGTGCAGGATTTGAGTTCTTCTTCTGAGAAATCTTTCGTATAAGATGATGCTCTGGCCATGTGGTTTTTAAGTCTGGTGTCAGCTTATTTTTGGCAAGGTGTGACTTAAGTATTTCTTGTACGAAGGTCTTCAATTTTTGCTTGAATTTCCCAATAATAGGCTCAAAGTTAGAAAACCTTTTTTTCATATTGTGGGACAACGTCACATACATTTTCTGTATTCACTGGTTGCAGTGCTTCACTGAAGCTACATCACATCTATACTGGGTGAAATACTCACACCTAGGAAGCTATATTTATATTGCCCCAGAATAACATTAAATAGAAAATATCTAGATTCCGTGCATCATTTTTTACACATTCCCCTGTATTTCAGCAGGACATATTTGGGATCTTTGGAAACTTTGAGAACTCTGCTAGAATTTAAGATGGGCCTAAAGTTTCTCAGCTTGTATAAAACAGCAACATTTAACAAACCCGTATATGAGTCCATAAATTTTCTTGGGTAAGAGACAACATGAAATCAAAACTAGTCATTTTTACTTGATTTAAAAATTTTATCTGACAAAGTCCTGCCCAACATCGCTAGTCTCCCAACTGTCATCTTTCACTAGAAAAAACGTCACACGCGGTTAGTAATTGCTACAAAAATGCCATTTAGTGATGTCTTAAGCTTTAATTGAATTGATTTTACATTTGTGCTTCACAGTAAGCTAGGTTTAATCAATACAAAATCGGTGTTACCACAGTGCTCTGTGTCCTTAAACTTAAGTCACATCCTTTAACTGGAACTACACAGTTTGGTCATCATTGCAAGTAAGAATGCCTAAAATGTTAATCATCATTAATATTTTCTGCTCAAGTAGTAAACTAGCCATGTTGGGTTTGAAAGGGTAGTTTACATGGGGCAGAGTTTGGCCTTCAGTTGTCAACAAATGACACAGTATGATCTTTTTCAGGCAGTGGGAGTGCAGTAACCCTGTGGAAAGTGGGCATAATGTAGCTGATGATGAAAGATGCTATGGTGCCCTCTGGACATGTCTACAGATGCATCGAAGGGCTTTGTTCAGTCTACAGTAAAGCAGAAATGGTGACAAATGCTTAGCTGTTTCTCATACTTTCTCAAACCCCCCCCCCCACCCATTCCAGAGGAGAATATGTCATAGAGCCATGCTTGAAATTTATGCAGCAGAAGTACTGCAGCTCAGATAAAAACAAATCTGAAGTTTGAAGTATTATTTAATTTTGTCTTCAATATGCTGTGATAGACTGCTAAAATAGCAATAACTTTGTCATTGTCCAAATGTTTATGTAAATGTATATTTAAATGTTTTATTGATCAGAGCAGTCAAAGAAGAATAACCAGACTGGTTCAAGCCGACAGAGAGGCAATGGTTACTAACTTAGTAACTATTGCCTCTCTGCCGGCTTGAACCAGTCTAAGATTATCTAAGAACCAGTCTAAGATTATCCTTCTTTATAAATGTGGTGGGCAGAAAACCATGGCAGAATGCGCAAAAAGTTGAACCTTGAGATGGAGCACCTACTACAGCAGAAGACCACGTTCACTCCTATCATCCAAGAACAGAAATATGAGGCTACAGCGGTTACAGGCTATTCAAAATTGGATGGTTGAAGTTTCAAAAACATAGCTTGGGTGGTGCTTGGTGCAATGAACTCGATAAATGCTGTGACGCACAGATGATAGGGTCAGATTTTGGTGTCAACAGCATGAATCCATTGACCCAATACATCTTGAGTCAACATTTAAGGCTGGAGGCTGTGTAATGGTGGGGAGAATGATTTCTTGGTCTACTTTGAGCCCCGTAATAACAATCAACCATTGTTTGAATGCCACAGCTTATCTGAGTATTGTTGTGGACAAGTTATATTCCTTTATGACTATAATTTCCTCTTTTACTAGCTGGTGGTCTGGGATGCATCTGACCACATATGTTTGGTAGTGTAAACGCTATTCTGTCCTGATGTGTCCTCGAAGAGGACATAACTGACGAACATCATCAATGTCCGCCGCGAACTTGTGATAAGAGTTTCCTCTTCAATGCAAGAGTTTCCTCTGCTGTGCAGCCTCTTGAAAGTTGCAAAAGCGCCTATCCAGCTAATTTCAATAACTGAAATATCCAGGGAATGTAAACTATAGGCGGAAACATATTAGCTTGTCCAAAAAGACAACTTAACATCGTGAAATGGGGTTAAAATATTGGCTCCGTCCAGCGGGAACGACTGCTATTGTTGTTATATGACATATTAACTGCGCACCGGGTTTTAGCGGAAGTTGCTTGGTCAGCAGCAGAATCCGAACACAAGTTGTCAGCTTTACAGCAACTGCAAGCAGCAATGTGTCTCGCCTGACCATTTGTGATGCAATTGCCCAAAGCGCATGTTAAAACCAAGTGTAAACAGGGCCTAAGCCACAAAGAACTGAGTCTGTTCAGAGAGCGAAGTGAGGCCCTATCCACTGCTGCAATGGTATTCCTAATAAAATGCTCCGTATGTGTATTTGTATACCCGTGACTGTGTGCGCACGCGCATGTGTGTGCACGTATATGTATATGCTTGTGTGTGTGTTCTTGCACATGCTACAAAGTGAGAACCAGAAAATATTTTTTTCCTGCTGAGTGGGGTGATCGTTGGGAAGTGAGGACATTTTCAAGTGTCCTCACAACTACAAAGGCATACTGTGACTTATTAGTTAAGATTAAGGGTAATGTTAGAATTGGGGATAGGTTAAGATTAGGGTAAGGGTTTGAGTGAGGCATTCATTGCTTATTTTTAAGATTAGGGAAAGGTAGTAGAAAGACAAAATTAATGAATGGAAGTCGATGTTATGTCCTCCCAAAGATAGAAGTACAAGGATGTGTGTGTGTGTGTGTGTGCGTGCGCGTGTATGCGTGTGTGTGTGTGTGTGTGTGTGTGTGTGTGTGTGTGTGTGTCTGTGGATTTGATGGTTTCCAATTTCTGCCAGAGAAACCAAGTTTTATTAAAATGTTGTTGGCATGGGCAGCACTTGGGAGCCCCCTACTGATCTGGAGCCCATTTAATTTCACATGGATGAAAGATTAAAAATACCAGCACTTACACAAAATAGCACAATGCTGAAATAGTAAAGATAAAATACATTTTATTGATGTATGTGATTGTGTGTGGGAGGTATTTATGTGAGGTCACATGCACTCTGGCCAAATGCAGTGGTTCTGAAACACAGTCCGAATGGACCCATTGTGTAAGATGATTTTTTGTTCGACCTTCATTGCGATCATATGATTTTAGCAAGCAGTTAATTCGTCTTAATGAGGAGTATTTCACGTTTGGACTGGTTATTTACACTCTTCAGCCATGCTTTGACTGAAATGTGAGACAAATCTGGTACCCTAGACGGATTAAGAACACGATGTTCCACCTGTTCTCTGAGGACAAGATTCAAAAGACCTCCCCTAAAAAGGCCTCTAATTAAGCACTACAGCTCAGAATTACAGCTCAGTCACATCAGTTTACAGTGTTGTTCCCATTTCTTCTATTTTTTCCTTATTTGTCATATTTAAATGTTTCAGATAATTATATAAATATATCCTATATCCCTGAAATGCAGTGTTCAGGGATACTATTTTTTGGCTTGGCTGCCATCACTGACTCGCAGGTCCTTCATGCTTGTGTGATTTACTTGAACAATTTTTATCAGAATTGCACTGAATTTTTGTGTCCAGTCCCAATACATAGAGGACAAACTTTATTGTTTGTGACCTGACAACCTTTCCTGTGCCGCTACCACCAAAAAACACTTTATCTTTCCAAAAGCAATAACTCAAGCAGTTTCAATGGGAATCATGTTGCACTTCTTGTGTTTCTTTCTGGGAATGAGAGAAGACATGTTTTCGATGTTGATCACCCTATGACCCTTGCTATAGCACAGCCACTGAGCCAAACGTATAATTTTTAAAAATTATGGTTACTTGACAGTTTTTATGGGAATCACATTAAACTTTTCCTGTTCATCCCTCTTGTTTTGTGTGACCCTACAACCTTTCATGCTGCGCCACCACCAGGTCAAACTTTATATTTCCAAATGCAATAACTCAATGAGTCATGATGGAAATCATATCAGACTACTTTTGATTGTTTCTGAGACACAGCGAGGGCATTTTATTGGTGTTGATCACCCTCACCAGGACAAACTTTTGATTTTGAAAAATTTCAGTGATTTGACAGTTTTGTGTGACCCTATGACTGTGTGAACCTATGTCCAAATGCAATATCTCAAACGGTTTTGCTGGGAATCAAGTCACAGTTCTTGTGATCTTTTACGATGCATTAGAGAAGGGTTGTTGATTTTGGTCACCCTTTATCCTTGGCTGTAGTACCTCCACCAGGCCAAACTATTTTATTAAATTTATTAAACTATTTCTTAAAAATTGCAGTAACTTGAACATCTTCAATGGGAATCGTTTCAAATCTGCTTTCAACATTCTGAGTGCATAGAGGAGGAAGTGATTGATTGTGGCGGTTCTGCACAGTTCTCTGTAGCGCCACTACTTGGTCAAATTTAAAACCTGCAAATGCAATTTCTCATACAGTTTGGATCTGAATCATGTCACACTTCGCATGATTTTTTTCCGGTGCATAGAGAAAGGGTGTTATTGATGTTGGTCATCTTATATCCAAACTTTGTTGTGAAAATTCATGGAGCTCAGAGCAGTTCTTCTGTTCTTTCTGGACCTTTTACCCTTTCCTTTCATGCACTCACTGGGCCAAACTAAACTTTGCCTATGAGGAGAATGCTGTTGTTTCAGGGATACACCCTGCTGTCATCCACCAATAGTTTGTCTTAATTTTATTAAAACTGGACAAAGACAATGTGAGTAAACACAAAATGCAGCTTTTAAATGATCTTTTTTTTTTGATTGAAGATAAAGATTTATTCAAAACCTACATCACCCATGTGGAAAAAAAGTCCCCTGAAAGTTGAGCCACCCTGGGCACAACAACTGCAGTGAAACATTTGCAATAAAAGAAAATTACTCTTATACATCACCGTGGAGGAATTTTGCCCACTCATCATTGCAGGATTGTTTTAATTCAGCCACAATGGAGGGCTTTCGAGCATGAACTGCCTGTTAAAGGTCATGCCACAGCATCTCAATCAGATTCAAGTCAGAACTTTGACCAGGCCACTTCAAAACCTTCATTTTGTTTCTTTTGAGCCATTCAGAGGAGGATTTGCTGGTGTTCTTTGGATCATTGTACTGCTGCATAACCCACCTCCACTTGAGCATTTGGCCACAAACTGATGGCTGGAAATTCACCTTCAGGATTTTCTGGTAAAGAACAGAATTCATGGCTCCATTAATTATGGCAAGTCACCCACGTCCTCTAGCAGTAAAGCAGCCCCAGACCATCACACTACCACCACCGTGGTTGACTGTTAGTATGACGTTCTTATGGCGCAATGTAGCTTTACGCCAAATGCAACTGGACCCATGTCTTCTGAAAAGTTCCGCTTTTGAGGAATCAGTTCCTAGAATATCATCCTAGAAGAATTGGGGGTCATCAAGATGTTTTTTGGCAAATGTGAGATCAGCCTTTGTGCTTTTTTGGTCATCAGTGGTTTTCACCTCGCAGCTCTCCCATGGATGCCATTTTTGCCCAGTCTTTTTCTTATCACAGAGTTTTGAACATTAACCTTAACTCAGACCACTGAGACCTGCAGTTCTTTTAATGTTAGTCTGGGCTTTTTGTGACCTCCAGCATTATGCTCACATCACAAGGCCCTTTGTTCAATTCTGGTTTTTTCTCCAATCAGATTTGCCAGTCTCGACGGTTCACATTCATAATTACCAGTGATCTTTTCCTATCTGTAATGCGAATGCATCTGCCCTCCGAAATGGCTGGCATGGACACATTGATACGTTTTTTGCATTGAGTCATTTGCGTCACCAACGACAAAAAAAGAAGTCATATTTGTCAGAGCTCTCATGGTATCAAAACCGAGAAAACGGAAGCACTTGAAGTAAATGTATGGATGAGATTTTGCCCCAGAGGATGGCAGCTGTATGTGATATGGTTTGAGAAGGCAAAAGCCAGATGGCCAGCTTTTTAGGTTTTTAAACAATACTCACCGCATGCGTACGGGCAAAAAGCCACATGGATACTGATCAGACCGTTCTCTTTCGTGTCGCGTGGCCATGTATCACATGTACCATGTGTACCTGATCTTGAAGCACCCATGAAAGTGGCTCAATTCTGATTTTAAGATCAGATATTGGATCAGATATCTGAGTGCACATAGACCTGAAAACATCAGAGAAGTGTCACATTAAGGCAAAAAAAAAAAATCAGATTTGAGTCATTTCAGCCTGGTAATGTGAGCATAAAACAAGATGAGTCGTCGATGCAGTCTTTTGGTTGGCCATCCACTCAGGTTTGCCATTGTTGTATATTTTGACCATTTGTGGATAATTGGTCTCCCTGCGGTTCAGCGGAGTCCCAGAGCTTTAGAAATGGCTTTGCAGCCCTTTCCAGACTGATAGATGTCAATGACTTTGTTTCTCATATATTCTTGAATTTGATAGATAACGACATCATGTATTACCTCTTGTCTACTTCACATTGCTAGACAGGATCTATTTCAGTCATGTTTCGATTGAACAAGGCTGACAGTAATCATGCCTCAGTGTTTCTGGTAAAAGTGAACCCAATAATCAATGAAATTTGTTTAATTGGTTGATTTAGTTACTGTGCGCATAATTACTTTTTCAAATAAGGCCAGGTAGTTTTAGGTAGCTTTTCCCCTTCAATAAATGAAATAATCATTTAAAAATTGCACTACGTGTTTCGGGTTGTGTTTGCTTAAAAATTAAAATCACTTTGACGACCTGAAACATATACATGTCAATAACATGATAATGGCACTTGGCCTGTACTTCTTGCCTGGTTTATGGTATGTTGGGTTGTAGATTACATAATTTTTTTCAAATATATTTTTCATCGGTCTGTATTGGATGACAGCTTGGGAAAAATGACTGCCTTTGGGGAAAGAAATAGATTATTTCATTTCTGGGCTGGTACACCTCCTGTTTATGAGGTTCGAGACTCATTTACAGAATACTTAGGTCCATATTATACCCATTTCTTGTTATTACTGCCTTGTTTCTCGAAAAATAGCCGCTATTTTGTGAAAGGACTAAAATAGCATTGTCAGGTTTTCCAGAATCTGTCACTGATATTTCACATCTTATTTTGTTAGGCAGACTGTTTTTTTCTCCCTCTCTTTTTGCCCGTAACCTAAAACCATCCATCTCAAGTCAATCCCTGTGCAATGTTCCTTGACCAATCTATGGATGAATCAGCTGCCTGTTGCATGGCTGTCTGGTTTATTATTGGTTTGCAGCTGTACCCATGAGCGCAATCTCTCGTAATATTCCTAAAACAAAACTTTGAATTGAGACACATAATTATTTATATTTTTTTCCTTTGCTACCAATATATAAATTTCCAAACTGTTGCACCATTATTGAGAAAAAAAAAATCAATGCGGGCTACCTGTTTTATACTGCTGTACGGACCACACAGGCAGCCAATGGATACTCTATGCTATAAAAAAAATGATAGCCCCATTAAGTTTTGTGAATTTATTTCTTCTCTTTAACTCCACTCGTCGTGACAAGCGTTAGAAATTGAATGCTAGTATGTGTTTTCAAAAGTTATCAGTTTTCTTCATTAACTGTGAGTTGAAACAAGGCATATCTTCAAGGTAAAGTAACTCAAATTTAGTTGAGTTAACTCACGTTTTTAAGGTAGCTGGTGAACTTTCCGTTGTAAGCTTATCCAGCGTTAAATTTATAATAGTGTACCCAATGAAATTAGAGAGATGAAGCACTGCAATTCTTACGCGCGGATAACCCGATGCGGTCATGTACTGCGCATGATTTTAAAATATTGTTTCATCAAAATCCTATGTCCCGGAGTAAACAGCCAAAACAAAACAAACTGTGACAGAACTAATGCGTATAACGTGTACCCAGTGTACCAGTCTGACTCCTGTTATAGGCTACCTTGCCTCTTCACCAAGGTACCACTAGATGCCACGCAGTGCCTCCTTGTAATGGTTTGAAATGAATGAGAAAAACGATGATCTTACCCCTCCCACTAATTCGTGATAAGACTGTTTTCCAATCAAACCAAGCGGAATTCCCAGATCTGTCCAATCAAGTTCTGCTCCCGATTTATCAGCGTCCGATATGTCTAAAGGAGTTCCAGTCATGGCGCTGCTGTGATCGTAAACAGAGGTGTTCTCCCGAAGAAAAGGGAAGCACGCTATTATCGTACGCGAATGTAAGCCTTTGAAGAGATCTTATTGTTCAATTGCAATTATTTTATTAGACCGGGAACAAGAGGATTAGCCCGCCACGTGCTAGGCTACTTGCTGTGAAGTTACGCTTGTGGACGGTGCATTTTATTCTAACGGTGCCTTTATGAGGGGGTCTTAGGTGAAGGGTGCAATGTGGAGTCACGAAGTAGGAAGCCTGGCATTCTGGAATTGATCAGGTTGAATTGATTCAATTATCTAACCAGCTGAACTCCGACCATGCCAGGGAAAACTAAATATAATTTAGTCGATGATGATCATGATTTAAGGATTCCCATGCACAACGAAGAAGCCTTTCAACATGGGGTCAATTTTGAAGCTAAGGTGAGAGAATTTATTACAACTTTCCCTCGGAGCAAGCGCTCCTGTGGATATCAAAATGACAACGTAAAGGCTAACATGACACCACTGTGTCACTGCATGGCACAGGCCTATAGGCTATACCTACTTCTTGAACTATTTGCTTCAAAATTCAATTTGTCTAAATGATACCGAGCAATATTGTCCCAGATGTGAATGGTAACATGTAGCAAGTCTACCTTTAAGCATGGCTTGCAAAATCAATCGGTCAAGTTGTTTGTAGGCTTCATTTCACCCCCTCAGTTGTGCAAGATGAATCTCAGATCGAGACGAGCTCTAGCAGTTGATAACATATAACACGTTCATAATGTTCTTATTTGTAGTACATCGGTAGTCTGGATGTGGCGCGTCCGAATAGCCGAGTTGAGATTGTGGCAGCGATGAGGAGGATAAGGGTAAGTTGACGAATACGTTTATAAATAACCTACGTTTAAAAACAGTGGTTTGTGTTTTCTTTCTACCTTGTATGCTGTGTGCTTGCATCCAGCCTGAATTGGCTTGTTTGTGGTAAATATAAGGTTTCGTTGTACATCTCTATTTCGAAAATAGAATAGATTAACATGTTGACAGCCAAAGACTGTACTCCGCAATGTTGATAAACAGTACGTTAGAACAATGGAAGTGATTGCCACTACTGCTTTCGGCTTTGCGAAGTCTTTGGTTGCAGGGTTTGCGGCTGCCGCTTTGAAGTTTTATGACTAGCTTTGCTGCAAATGTACACAGAATATGGGTTCAGTATTGACTACTGGGCGTTCTGACTCGTTCAAAACATACAGTTGCATACAATATTATGACTGCATTTTTGCTTAGAAAAATAAGAGAAACTGTTGCTGTTCTATGCAGGTTTGTTGTTTCGCTTATCGTGGTCGAAACGGTACCATTGATCTTATTAAACATACAGCCACCATTTGGCCAAGAGATCGACAGTGTTTTCGTTGGTTATTGTCTGCCTTCCGAAAGCAAGCGAACTGGACGCTGATGTATAGACTTCCAATTTGATATGACATCTATTGTTAATTAAAGGAAAATGATTTTTTTTTTCTTAGATGCCTTTGTAGGCAATGCTAAGTCTCCTACATTCCACCCTCCTGGACTGATCATGTTAAATCAACGTAAGCCTGTTGAGTCTCAATTTTTGCGGTCGAACAAATGTTATGTATACATATCCTCTGGTACAACAGATCCCTTTACCTGCTCAAGCATGGTACTTAAGTTGTGCGCGCCAATTTATCAGGCGAACTGGATCGTGTCCTCCCTGAGGTAAAAAAAAAAAAAAGAATTTCAAAAAGTATTTTAAGCTTGAATTAGATTGGAGAAAAAATATAGGAATCACCTTCATAAGGCTCCTTTCTTGCGAAATATTGCATTTTTGCATCTACTGTGTTTTACTCACAATATTTGATCGATTTATTTGAGTTGATTTTATATAGACAACCTAACCATTTTTTAATTGTATTTGAAAAGGACATCCACTGTGTTGAAAACTGTTGTTGGTGGCTTCAGTTGCCGTGTTGTGGTTTAACTGAGTTCCCTGTAAAATCTATCTTTCTGTAATTGAAGTCTTGGGAGATGAATGGATGGATGGATGGATGGTGACATGTTTAATTATATCATGTGATTTGTGTTAAGTAAGAGTTTGAGTAAATTATCTGATAGTGTTTCAGAGTACTATCCAAATGTCTCACTTGAAGTTATATGCTATGATTGGCAAGAGCATCTCTGAAGTTGTGAGCTTGGTTCAGAAGTTGGACTGGGTTTTAGTTAATGTGACATGGGGGCATGATTTGACATTTTTCAAGATAACTTCATATTTATAAACAAAACTGCTCTGATCAGCCATGAATGAATTGGCTCCTCCCTGATGCACAGTAAATAAAAACGTTTTGCTTGTAACCCTATATGAATGAAATAAATATTTTTTTTCTTTAAAAAAGCTCCATTAAACCACAAATGATTGAGAGATTTTAATTTGGGATTAAAGCATTTATCCACCCCATCCTCAATCTTGATGACCATCACATTAATCATTTTGTTCCTCATGTGCATTTGATATCTGTTCATTGCTCTGTTAAGCCTGTGATCATTTGTTCCATTCTTTCCCATTCTTTGTTATACCATTTCAAATTAATTTCTCAGCCTCATTTTATTTAAGATGAATGTGCGGTGTGGCATTTTGTCTGGTGAATTAATTCCTGAGGCACTAATTTCTATTTCACGGACTGTTGCTTTTATACTTATATTTTCTGTATGATGCTATTATTTTCAACCTTTATTTTTAATCCATGAAATAAATGTGTGATATGTTCTATATATGACCTTGACCTTACACAAGGAGTATTACAACTTCTTATGTGATCTGTCACTGGGAGTAGCTTCTCTGTGTAGATCTGAATATATCCACTTTCTATTTGATTATGACTGAAATTGGGTTTCATTGAAAAGTATGGCACTCCCTCTGAAGAGACTGCATAAACTTCAATGCTAATACTACCACCCAAAGCCGGGCCGCTAGTGTACTCGCAAGAGAATGGTGTACATGTAATTGGCTTTTTAGGTCCCCTGAGACGAAGTCTCAAAGTGACCTATTCTCATCGCCTTTTGTCCGTCGTGCGTTGTGCGTCCGTAAACAATTTACATTTTCGACTACTACTCAGAAGTCGCTAATCCGATTTCAATAAAATTTTGCAGGAACCTTCCTTGGTCAAATATGCACCAAAATTGTGAATTATATGGTGCCCACCCACAGGGGCTCTGAGGGGTGCGACTAAAACTGGTTAATACATTTTCGACTTCTTCTCAGAAACCGCTGATCCGATTCCAATTACATTTTGCAGGAATCTTCCTTGGTCAAATATGCACCTAAATTATGAATTATATGGTGCTCACCCCCAGGGACTCTGAGGGGCGGAGCTAAAACTGGTCAATACATTTTCGACTTCTTCTGAGAAACCGCTGATCTGATTTCAGTAAAATTTTCAGGAACCTTCCTTGGTCAAATATGCACCAAAATTGTGAGTTATATGGTGCCCACCCCCAGGTGCTCTGAGGGGCGGGGCTAAAAGTGGTCAAATTGGCTGAAATTTTAAAAATCTTCTTCTCCAGACCCAGATATGCTGAAAAACAATACTCTTCATAGATGGAAGGTTCTTGAGGTGCTTTATCAAAATTGTGAACTTCATGACCCTCGAGCTCCATGTTTGCCCCTGGGGAGGGGGTGAAATTTACTATAGTTTATATTGGAAAATGATACTTTTTGGTATAGTTTGTTCATTTTCCACTGCAAATCATTCAAACTTGATTGGCATTATAACCATGAGATGACAGTTTCATACTATGACATTTTTCACCCTGTCTCTTCCCCAGGGGCTGAGGGGTGGGGCCCAAATGGGGTCATATTGCCAAAAATTTCAACAATCTTCTTCTCCAGACCCAGATAGGATGGAAACCAATACTCTTCATAGATGGAAGGGTCTTGAGGTGCTTCATCAAAATTTTTAATTTCATGGCCCCCAGGCTCCATGTTTGCCCCTGGGAAGGGGGTGAAGTTTACTATATTATAGGAAAATGATACTTCTGGGTATATTTGGTTCATTGACATCAATAACATCAGTTTTTATACAACTCAGGTGAACGTTAAGGCCCATTGGCCTCTTGCTTTTTTTTTTTCCTCATTAAGGTATTTGCCTTTATTTTGTGAACATTAATACAGCATTTTACTAATGTTGTCATTTGTTTTATTAAAGGATCCATTAGACACATTTTTCCCAGTTATTGCATGTATACATTAGTCATCCCTCTCTCTGACAAAATCTGAGGAGTCAAAGGAGTTTTGGAGTCAAAGCAGCTTCCTTCCTTTCTTTTTTCCTCATCCAGAGGCTTTCTACTCTGGAGGCATGAAAATTGGAGATTTCAGTTTGGGCACCCTGATGACGTGTACAGTGCAGAGGAGGAGGAGTCGAGGTGTGGCTTCGGAGTAGCAAACCGCGCCCACTGTTTTCCGCAAACACGCCCAAGACAAATATCGGAGACAAGAGCTAAAGGTTCTGGTGCACACGAATGCTCTGTAGTTGGCTGCCAGAATCCACATAAAAACGTTTTCAACATTCCATCAAGTGATCAATCGCACAGGAACAAGTGGATTGCATTTATTCTTGCTGATAATGTTCCTGCAGCCCTTGCCACAAACCTATTCCTGCGTGCTCATTTCGCGTCGGACTCTTTCTCCAACTTTGGCCAGTACAAAACTGGCTTGGCTAAAAACCTGCGCCTCCAGAAAGGTATTTTTTCAACATTATGGAACCCGCCACTTTAATATTATATTGGCAGTGTACCCAATACGTAAACGTTACCCTCACAGCCCCAGGGCTCACCTGACATGCCGTATTTCCATAGCTGTAGTGGGCTCACTTTCAGCTACAATGAAGATACGCAGTCATATGAAGCTAGACAACCTAAGGAATCTATAGATGTCAAAAACACTACGCTATGATGTCGGTAAGCAGGCGAAATAATGCCCCAAACATACGCTAAATTTCTGCTAGCAAAAAGCTAACGTTAGCTAGCCAAGTTAATTTAGGTCAGCAACAGGGCTCAAGTTTTGAATGCAGGCTAGAGTGAGATTTTCTTTGGGGGGGGGTGCATGACACTCCCGGTTTCAAAGGTGCACAGTAACAAAGTGCATGTACGTCGTTACAGTACTTAAGTAGTTTTTATTTGAGGATTTGTACTCTACTTAAGATTTTTTTTTAGACCGGGACTGTTACTTTTACTGTACTACATTTAAAAGATAAAAAGTATACTTTCACTTCGTTACTTTGACACTGGCAACTTAGTTACTCGTTTCAAATTAAAATATTAATTTAATTCACCATTTATGGATTATCTGGATTTGGCGTGTTCGAGAAGAACAATGGTGTATCTTTGTGCAGATGTGTCCGCCAGTGGACGTAGAGCTGCAAATTTATGCACGCAGTTACAATATTCTATCACTAGACTGCACACCACGATCAGTTATTAAATATTCATAACTGCCAGTAAACTCAAACAAGAGAAAGTGAGTCTTCATCATCCCCCCCCCCCCACACATATGAAATTGCTCACACTTTCTGTCTCCTAAGTAGGCGTGGTCGCAGAAGTTTTGTGCGCGTTGTAGGCTATTTGCAGAATGAATGTTGACCAGGTTATCCGTCTCATCTTGTTGTCAGAAGTGGTAGCTCAAGTAGGTGAGCAATTAAACGTTGGGATATACAAGTATCTATCTTATAAATGCATGTTGCATGTATATTTCCTTTTACTTTGCTACATCAACCATTTTACACAACACAGCTAAAGGCTGTATTCAGCATTACGAATATGAGTTAGCTGGCCAGCTACGGCATTCGCGAATGTTATTTGACTTGAGCTTAGCTTAAAAAATAGATTTCAACTTGCTAGCATTTACTCTTGGAGTAGTCGTTAGGTTTTGAACAAGATAATGTTTAGCCATATCTATACTTTTTTAATTTCAGTGGACTCCCCAGTATAATAAAGGCTAAATTAAATAATTCTTTTGTTTATTTGTATCGTTTTGTCTGTCACAAACGAGATGTTGCGGTACCACCTGTGACACCGGATCGGAGCTGGGTTTGTTTTCATCCAAAATACACTACATGGAGGGCAGTGAGCCCCCACTCTCCCCGTAACAAGCTACAAGTCAATTAATCTAACCATAACCGTCCAAAGCTGTTAAACTGAGGTAAAAAATGATCCATAAAGCAAATATCCTGCATAGTTCCTCCACTTTAATAAGCAGCTATTGTAAAAGAAATTAAGTGATGAAGTGATTACCTGATTTCGGGCTTCCACTTCCAGCTCTTTGACGTGTGCACACAATAGCAGCATTCACGCGCATGTGGAAGACGTGATAACGGCGCTGCTATTTCACCTGGCAACAAGAAATACTATTTTCTGATTGGCTGATACGTTGCTGATTCAAGCAGAGCAGTATGCCTTCGCCGCATCCATTCATAGATTACTAATCTCTTTTATATACAGTCTATGTTACTAATGTGCGGCGAGTTTTATCACTTCTCAGCGTGGGAAATGTCATGTGTAGCATGTGGGCGTGTGAACTTATTGAAATGCGTGTGTCTCACGCTCAATGTGTGAGACTTGAGAGCCCTGCATCACCGTGCATATTCTGTTAATTTGTTGATGGGTTGCCGTAGCTATATTGTTGTCTTTTCATGCTGTCCAAACGTAGTGTGTTACTCTTGATTATATGATCATGGAACTTGGATGTACTAACATTAGGTTGTACCCAATACGTAAACGTTTCCCTCACAGCCAGAGGGCTCGTCTGACATGCCGTATTTCCGTAGCTGTAGCAGGCTCACTTTCAGCTACAGTGAAGATACACACATCATATGAAACTAGACAACCTATGGAATCTATAGATGTCAAAAACGAAATGCTATGATGTCGATAAGCAGGGGAAATAACGCTTCAAACATACGCTAAATTTCCGCTAGCAAAAAGTTAACGTTAGCTAGCTCAGTTAATTTAGGCGAGCATTAACCTTGCACATTCTGTTAATTTGTTGATGGATGGCTGTATATTATTGTCTTTTTATGCTGTCCAAATGCAGCGTGTTACTACCTACGGTAGCCGAGACCCGCCATCGCTGCAAATAAAAGAAACGCTGCAAACAAAAACAAACGCCGCTGCAAGTAAAAAGAAACGCTGCTGCAAATAAACGCTGCAAATAAAAGAAACGCTACAAACAAAAACAAACGCCGCTGCAAATAAAAAAAAATAAACGATGCAAATAAAAAAGCCACAACGGAAGTGGATTACCGGGGACTGTTTTTGCCGATGCACCGGTGTGAGAGAAGAAGACGGAGGAAGAAGAAGAAGTAGAAGAAGAAACAAGAACAGGAGTATGAATTGGAAAACAAACGAGAAAGTAAGTGAAAATGTTAGTGTTTAATGTCACTACGTGTACTTTTTAATGTGTTATTTGGTTAGGCCATGTAGCCCCAGGTTTGAAGGTTTCAAGTTGAACTGGAGGATGCCGGTGTATTGTTGGCTTCGGCTAACACGGAGAAACCCAGTGTGTGGGTGCGGAAAGACCACTAATGAGAGGAGAATCGAGTTTGGTAGCTTTACTCCAATATGAAGCAAAACACAGTTACATGTACCACTGCATGCTCTCACTCCAGGGGGGTATACTACGAAGGAAGATCAGTGGGTTAGCGAGGTATGTCGAGCCTAAACCCAGGCTTTTCAATGTCACTAAGGTGCCTCTCTTTAAACGTGGCTAGATTACTTACGCTGCGAACTTAACCTGGTCGGGAGCAGGTTATGTGCCGAGTTTCGGCTTAAATCGGCTATACGTGTGCTGCCTTATCACTAAGCACCTCCTTTGAAGTTGGCGTCACCTTTATTGAATAATCCTGTGGACTTTGGTGCCCGAAACGTACGCGGTTCTCTTTGGAGGGAGACTGGCATGACCCGTTCGCGTTTTTTCTGACGATATTCTCTATGAACGCTACTGATTCTCAGCTGAGGGAATTCGTTACTTATGCGATCTACTGGAACCATATATTGGCAATGTAGCAAAGCAGTTGCACGAACAGTATGCATAACTTTGACATTATGGTACTTTCTCAAAAGTCCCTAGCCACCCCACACAGCTTCAACTTTGCATTCATCCAAATAACTACTGTTACCCACGCCTTAGATTATTGTTAGCATGATTATTAATGATAACAACAACAACAACAACAACAACAACAACAACAACAACAATAAGCTGCCGGAACTATGTAGCCGTCAGTTGTTTCCACTCGGATGTGTTTTCGTTCCGGGCTCTCAGTACCTGTTGTTAGTTGTGTTTGTCTGGGGTAGACACTGCTCTGGGGGGTATACTACGAAGCAAGTTCAACATAGACAGGCTTTATTAGAGTAAGCCGGTTATAACGCAAAGTTATGCATATTGTTCGTGCAACTGCTTTGCTACATTGCCAATATATGGTTCCAGTAGATTGCATAAGTAACGAATTCCCTCAGCTGAGAATCTGTAGCGTTCATAGAGAATATCGTCAGAAAAGGCGAACAGGTCATGCCAGTCTCCCTCCGAAGAGAACCGCGTATGTTTCGGGCACCAAAGTCCACAGGATTATTCAATAAAGGTGACGCCAACTTCAAAGGAGGTGCTTAGTGATAAGGCAGCACACGTATAGCCGATTTAAGCGGAAACTCGGCACATAACCTGCTCCCGACCAGGTTAAGTTCGCAGCGTAAGTAATCTAGCCACGTTTAAAGAGAGGCACCTTAGTGACATTGAAAAGCCTGGGTTTAGGCTCGACATACCTCGCTAACCCACTGATCTTCCTTCGTAGTATATCCCCCCTGGAGTGAGAGCATGCAGTGGTACATGTAACTGTGTTTTGCTGCATATTGGAGTAAAGCTACCAAACTCGATTCTCCTCTCGTTAGTGGTCTTTCCGCACCCACACACTGGGTTTCTCCGTGTTAGCCGAAGCCAACAATACACCGGCATCCTCCAGTTCAACTTGAAACCTTCAAACCTGGGGCTACATGGCCTAACCAAATAACACATTAAAAAGTACACGTAGTGACATTAAACACTAACATTTTCACTTACTTTCTCGTTTGTTTTCCAATTCGTACTCCTGTTCTTGTTTCTTCTTCTACTTCTTTTTCTTCTTCGTCCTCTTCCATCACACCGGTGCATTGGCAAAAACAGTCCCCGGTAATCCACTTCCGTTGTGGCTTTTTTATTTGCATCATTTTTTTTTTTTTTATTTGCAGCGGCGTTTGTTTTTGTTTGCAGCGTTTATTTTATTTGCAGCAGCGTTTCTTTTTATATGCAGCGTTTCTTTTATTTGCAGAGTTTATTTTATTTGCAGCTGCGTTTCTTTTTATTTGCAGCGGCGTTTGTTTTTGTTTGCAGCGTTTCTTTTATTTGCAGCGATGGCGGGTCTCGGCCACCGTATGTTAGTCTTGATTACATGATCATGGAACTTAGATGTACTAATGTTAGCTTGCATGTGACATTTATATTCCCCCTGTTTTTAGGCTATTTCGCTAGTACATCTCAGGCAGGGCTCAGTGCATTGCACTCAGATGGCATGCAGGAGCACATCAAAGCCACCCAGCCTGGTCGATAGATTCAGCTATGGCGAGGCCACACGTTGTGTTACTATGCACGTGTTGCTATGGCTGTGCTTTCAGGCCACTCCTCCCTCCTCCCACCCTCCTCCCTCGCACCACCCCTCCGCCCAGTTATGCCTCTGTCTTCCGGCCGAGTCAAATTCTCGAAATTTTTTTGCAAGAGCGAGATTTGCTTGATAGAAAGGGCAAAATAAATATAAATGATGCGTAATTTTTGCGAATTACTGAAAAACATTATGTTTTAGACCCAAATCACTTATTTTTAATGGGTGTAAATGCAAGGTAATGTATTAAAGAAAGTTATGTGCCTAATTATGGCAAAGGTCTCCAACCCTGATCCTGTAGAGCTCACTTCAACCCTTATTCAGCACACCTAATTCACCTAATTAGCAGCTCTTTAAGATCTCTCATTGGGAAATATGGTGTGGCTTTGCTTTAGTTGGAGAGAAAATCTTCAGAATGGTAGCTCTCCTGGAACAGGTTTGGAGACCAATGATATATAATGGAATGAATTTAATGTAGGTTAGTGAACCAGAATGTCTTAGGCGCCACTCTATTCATTCATATCCTGACTAACCAGACTATTTACTCTGCCTTAATTCTACAATCCTGGTTCGGCATACCTAGCATTCTGCCAGACAAGTATTATCTCCCAAACGCCCACTTGTTCACATTTTTCTTGATCGCCTGAACAAGGTTACAAATTTTCAGCAACATGGAGTCTGGAATAGGAGCTGATTCCTCCAGCAATGAATTTGTTTCAAATTGAATTTTTCAACCAAACTGAAGTATTCTAAGAATTTCTCCTTTAAGGCCTTCTGCTCAGATGCCGTCCTTTTGTAGCTGGTTATAAACAACAGTCCATCTTCCAGACAGTGGACCACTAACAACTGTTCCTAGTCTGGCGTCTCCATAGGGCTCTTCTCCAGGGCAAAAAAACCGCTTCAGCAGCTCCAGCCAGCGTTCTCTGGCAACCAGTGACTCAACTCGGCACGTGCTTGCTGGTTGCTTTTGACATCTTCATTTGATTGTCAGCCATCTCCATCACGCTTTGAATTGAAGTACTTTTCATTCGCTGTGACTTTAACTGAGTAAAACTACTCTAGTCTTAAATTTCTACTTTGTAAACAACCACAACAAACAATGCCTCTGGATTCACCCCTACCTTACGAGTTAGTTATGAATTATCACGCTTACCAGCACCCCCTGCTTGCCCTTAAAGTGACAACTGTCCCCGACTAGTAGGGTAGTGCGGACGTCGTAACATCCCCCACATTTTCGCTGCAGTTCATGTTCCAGGGCAGCAGATCATCATATGGCTCTCCCTAACCCAGTGCCTCTCAAGCGTTGGACCTCAGCCATCAGCCTACAGCTCGCGTTCAGATCTATTCAGTGACTCAACCCAGTACGCCTTCCATCATTCATCTATAGCACTCAATGAATGCAGGAGCCTTGCCTTAAACCACTATTTTAACAAAATTGCTATCCTGTTCCACATCGTTCGCAAGCAGAGCAACCATCCACCCTCTGGAATGATTCCAACTGCAATTCAGCGGCTTCGGGTCCTTGCCACAATGTTGCCTGCATCAACCACAATGTCATCACACCTAACAGCCCACGCTGCTGATCCTTCTACAACTACCCACAAGTGCCTGCATCAACCACATCATCACACCTAACAGGCTACGCCACTGATCCTGCAATAACTGCCCACAGTTAGTGGGTCATGTTGTATTCCCTGTGCCTGCAGAGGGTGTTTTTGATCATTTTGGCCTCTTTATGTGCCCTCCTTTTTTGTCATCATCTCTGCAGGCTCCCCGATTACATGCATCCTGTCTTCCCCATGACCGTTTTTCTCCCTTTCCTTGGCTGAATAAAAAAAATCAAACTGGGCTACTTTGGCTCCTTCAAGTCTGTAACATATATTCATTGCAGTTTATTCAAATCATGGAGAAGCAAATCAGCCCATTCTCTTTTCCCACTACCCTATCCTTAACCCCTTCCCAACCCAACCCAACCCCTCTCCTTTACTGAACCTCAATGTATGTTTGTCGCGTGCGTAGGAGTTATGCATTTCCCTTTACAGACTCTACCCAGGAGAACAATGCGATAAATTCCAATAATGATAAATAAATAAATAAATAATTCCAATCGCCTTCCTTCCCTTGTTCTTTCACCCCCTTCCTCCTTGTCCCCTAATCCCCACATGAATTATTTCTTTGATGCATTTTGTGTTGCTGATGCTTTACTGGCTAAGACATTACGATATAATCCAAAAAAAATAAAAAATTTGCGCACCCTCTTGCCTATCATTCCCTCTGTCCTTTTCGTCACTTTCCCCTTGTCCTTCATCCCCTTATTCCCGCATGAATTGGAAGCATTTTGTCTTGCAGGTGCCCTACCGTACAAGACCAATGTCCAATATTGAATAATAAGTTTAAGCGATGAATTCCAGTATTGAAATTTTATGCCCCCTAGTCCCCTTTCATTCTCTTTCCTTTTGACCCCTGTCCCCTCTTCCCCACATGAATCATTTAATTGATGCATTTCATCTTCCAGATGGTATACCGAATGAAACCATGCGATGAAATTTCATGCCCCCTTGTTCCTTTTTCTCTTCATCCCCACATGAATTATTTCATTGGAGAATTTTGTTTTCTTGGTTCTACATTGTATAACACAGTGTGCTGAATTCCAGTAATTAAATTTCACCCCCTCCCCCATTATCCCTTTTCATCAGCTTCCCTGGTCCCTTGTTCCCTCATCTCCACATGAATCATTTCTTTGCATTTCATTTTTCAGGAGCTCTACTGTTTAAGAACATGTGACAAAGTCTCATGATGTAATTTCACCCCCCACCTTATTTCTCCTCAGTTTCATTGTCCCCTCATCTCCTTGTCCCCTGTCCCCTTACAGTACTTCCTCCTGACCCTCGTTCCATCGTCCCCCCATCCTAACACAAATTGTTTTATTTAAGCCTCTGTTTTACAGGTGATCTACTGTAAAGACAATCTGATAAATGCCAATAATGAAACATTAGTTCCCTTCAGGTGTTCATCCCCTTTTCTCCCTGTACTTTTCTCCCTCATAAATTTGCGTATTGTTTTTTAATGCACTTTCTTTTATACGTCATCTACTGGGCATGTGCTTCCAATGAATTCCATTCCATGCCCAACCCGGGCATTCTACCCTCCATTTAAGAGCTAAATACATGGGTTTCCCTTCCCATGGAAAGAAATTGGGACACACATCTGAAACCTCATTCAGCCCAGAGACAAGAACAGGGACGTGTATTTTCACACCATGTTCTTAGGCTTCCCCTGAGTTCCCAGACATGTCATTTGGACCCATTTTTTTACCATCGTTCCTGCACTACATGAGTCCAATCACATTTTAGCTTGGTTGCAGCCCAAGATGATACCGCTGAGCAACACCGCTAGACTGGGTGAGTCTGACCCCAAAAGCCTAGTGAGCCCCCCCACCACCACATCACCCTGATTCAGCTACCCTCTTTGAGTCATACTTCATCGTTACTGCACCTTTTTGGGGGGGACAGAAGAGACTCATCCCTCATGGTAGCAGAGCGATGGAGTTAGTGCAATGTTAACATACAATGGGTGTTAGCAGAAATTAAATTTGTTTTCTACTAAATTACACAATTCAGTTACGTAATAAACAGAATCTTGCACGCTTGGTCGTGTCATAAAGTTATGAAACTTGAGTAAATTTTGGGTTTGTGGCTCACTAAAGCTGGCAACAAACGCAGAATTTACTGAACTCGTCTCAAAACGTATGACACGCCCACGCGAGTAAGATCCTCTATATATTGCTCTCTTAGGAAACATAACCAAACGTTAGGCCTATTTAAAGCACCTTTCTACCATGACTGAAAGCTTGCTGAAGGGTTGGCAAGTTAGGATTTTTTCAATTACAGTTATGTAAGGGTGAATACGTTTGCTTCACTCCTCCTTCGTAACATTTTTGCTAGACTGATCTCCGGTGTTCCTGCCAGCCTGTACTAACTCGTGCCGACTGCTATCTAATAGCTCAGTGGTTAATACTCTAGTTGAGTTACCTCATAAAGCCCGAGTTCAAAAATCTGTGCCAATCCTTCAAAATAAGGTATATATTTAGAGTCTTTGGGTAAATGGACTTCCCGCCATCATGTGCTCTACCGTTGGTTCTGACTACCTTGCCAGCTTACTAGCTAGGTGACCTGTTACCTTGATTTATAGGTGGCTAGCTGTGAAATGGCACACTTAAATTAATATGAAAAATGAAAATCGATGTTGAAGCCCTTCGCACTGAACATAGCATAGCTGCTTACAGTATATTACGCAATGCTCTGAGTAAAGAGATTTTTACCGCTGATTTCCGTTGCTACGTACCTTACTGTGACCAGTTATAAAATCTTGCTAAACTAGCTTGCTAGCTAGTGAACTGGCTTTAATTATCTGCATTCTGTGCAAAGACTGTTCTACTGTCAATATTCTTTGGACTTTCAAATTCACTATGGTTTATATTCATTTGCTTTGGGACAATTTTTGCATGTGTTATGTTAACGTTATCTTCTCTTGACGGTCGCAATCTAGCATCGAAGAATCCCTGGAAATAAGGCAGCTTGCCTCCTCTGAAGCGTCGTTGTCAATGACCTCAGTCAATCATGACTTAA
The DNA here is from genome assembly GCA_029692085.1 of Gymnothorax javanicus. Lineage (NCBI taxonomy): Eukaryota > Metazoa > Chordata > Actinopteri > Anguilliformes > Muraenidae > Gymnothorax > Gymnothorax javanicus. The sequence goes on along the minus strand of CM056198.1, from coordinate 31,332,510 downwards.
CACCCTTTTTTTCTGGTATCAAATGATTAAATAAAATCAAACTCATCAGAAAGCATAAAAACTTGAACATTCATCAGCATGGTAAAAACTACTTAAATTGACATTAACAGAGCTCTCAGTGGTGGTTCAAAAGGGCAAAGAGTGCATTTGAACTTTGCTTTTTCACAGTTTTTGTCAGTTGTGCTTCAAGTGCCGAATATCATTGTTAAATTTTGTGGTTGATGTAAACTCGGTCTCTGACTTAAAATGAAGGGAATGTGTTGGTTGACATTTGTCAATTGTTTGCATAATGCCAAAGTTCCATTGCTCAAGTTCTTTCAACTTCAGTTATTGTGTTTGTGCTAACAGAAATGGGTATCATTTATTTCAGTTAAGGCTGGACTGCAAAGATTGATATTTGATTAAAATGTATTTCAGAATTCCCTTTTTATCAAGCGTATTTTACTCAAATGCTGTGGACCCCCACCAAGACCCTGTCCCTGATCCCCAATTACCAATTTAAATTCTCAAATGTTGGCCGCTATGCAGCTCTTTGGTGCTTGCTCCTTGGTTCTTTTCCCTGAGTTGGTCCATCATGTTCTCGTGAAAAAGCTGACAAGGATATTTTTGGACCGGGTGGCTCATGGCTCCGGGAAACTCGTGGAAGTTCATGCCATAGTGCCATCTGTCCTCAGAGGACCTCCTTTTGAGTCCTCAGGAGAGGACCTCATTTTCAGAAATGGGCGGTCACCTCAGCAGCCATGTGCCCATATCTGGAATTGGTGCAAGCCAGATTCCAGCTTCACCACGGTAACTGAAGATGTCTGAAGGGCCCAACTGATAAAGTTTCTCACATGCTCCAAGATGCATCCTTTGTGATGGATTTCAATGACGATCATCCAGTAGTTTTCTGTACAGCATGGGAGTTTGGCAAGAGGTGCTCCAGAGTGAATATTTTCTCACTTGTATGTGTGTTCGATGAAGATCCTTGACATCTATTGTGTGATTAGTCTGACATCCACTCTTTGAGAACCTCTCTGAATTTACAACTGTAGTTTATTCAGTGCCACCTGAATCTAGCGACAAATGTGTCTCCCCAATTTCAGCCAATTTTCAGCATAAATTCATGATCCATGGCAATGATTAAATTGTATATCCCCAAGATAAATGCATCGATTCTAAGGAGAAAATGTGATCCTTGCAGGAAAATTTTGGATTGCTCTAATTCAGGCCAATTAGTTAGTGCGCTCCTAATTAATTTTTCCAGTTGGCAAGAATCAATTTTCAGGAGCAGTTCTTCTTCTAAGAAAAGATACACTTTATTGAACCCTGTGGGGTAATTTGTCCTCTGCATTTAACCTCTCCTATAGTTGGGAGCAGTGGGCAGCCACAGAGCAGCGCCCTACGACCAACTCCAGTTCTAAAGCCAGGTCCTTGGTCGGGGTACCAGTAGGAGTGATCCTATAATGCATGTTTTTGCATGTTTTTCTGGGTGGGGGAAACTGGAGAACCCGGAGGAAACCCACACCAACATGGGGAGAACATGCAAACTCCACACAGAAAGGCCCCAGGCCAGATTCCAACCCACAGCCTTCTTGCTGCGAGGTGGCAGTGCTAACCATTATATGGAAGCACTGGGTTCTGTACCTAAGAATGACTCGAGGGCCTTTTCACTTTTACTTGTTTCATTCGCTTTCCAAGGGAAGGTTTATATCTAATCTCTTTAACCTAAGCCTCCAAGTTGTCGGGATTCTGGCATCACAAACAACCATAAATCATTTTGTGTTTATGCATGAACAGTCAATGTGAGCATATATTTGCTTCTTTTCTGTGGCATGGAGGAATACTAGGTTCACGAGCTGACAAAAATTTAGCCCTCTAATATTTTCCCTGCTCCATGTACAAATACAATAATTGTGCACAGATTATAAAATATGGCATATATTAACCAACAGTTGAATTTGAGTTGAGAATGTATATCGTTCTGATCCCTAGCATACAAAGTTAGACGTAAATCATCTGAAGGTGAGATGACAGTAAATTATCTTAATTTATTTAACATCATGAATGTGTTACGGGTGATGCATGTTATTTGCATATGAAGTATTTTCAAATAAAAGAGAAAAAAAATCTGAATTCATTTTCAAAAAGTTTTATTGTGAAATGTATCATGTAGTGTCCGGATTCTGCATCAAAGAATGAATGTTTTTTGAGAAGGTTAAGATACTCCTGCGTTGTACCGGGGAATGAAATGGGGTTTAAGGGGAAAGTCAAGCCAAGAATCCACTTCATAAATTAAAAGCTGGAAAATGGGTTCCAGTTTTTGTGGATTTTTCGATTGTATTGTTTCTCTACAAGTATAAATCTTAAATTTAGTGTTGCTCTTGCCAAAGGAAGTGCTCACTTGTCGGTTTTATTGAGCTTGAGCAATACTCTGAATTAAACATGCAATCTGTGCATTAGAGTTAATAAGCTTGTTGTGGAGCCCATGGTTGGATTTCTTGTAGGAATAGGGTCAGTATCAGCGGTCATTTCTGATTTAAAAAAAAATAATAAATAAAAAATTTTATTTAGTTGAACTGAGTTACGGCCAGAAACATGTCTTGGCCTTGATCACTCCGTGCTTGTGGTTTTTCAAGGATTTGGCCTTGCTACTATTAAGCCAAATTGTATACTTATTCATAGCAGCGTCAGTAGAGAGATGCTGCACTAGTCTTGAACAAGGTGCCAGGAAGGTGTCAGGCACTAAAGAATGAGAAGAGAACAATCCGGCCTCTGATGGGAACCATTCTTGGCGACTGATTAAACTGAAAGTGTACTGAAAACTGTAGAGTATGATTGCAGTTCAAATGCTACTCTCTGGTCTTTTTTAAGCCCCAAGGGCATACTTGTTAGAAAAGGGTCAGCCATGTGTGTGAATGCTATTTCCTTGCTGCTTTGTTATGAGAAGTTTCCTCAGCACGGCAGCATAATTTAGTCCACTCATGAAAATATCTAGCCTAATTTTGCAAATGTGAGGGCCAATTAAGGGTTCATGAAGCCAGTCTCTCATCAGTTTGTGATTGATGAATGTGCAGTAATCTGTCCCATTTGTCCTTGACCTTTGTCCACTGAGAGCCACAGGGTGTCCTGAGTCTTAGGGTTATGCAGTACTTAATTGATTTGGTAATCGAGTTTCCCTAGTTTTTGAGACTGAATATGTCGAGCAGCTTGACTTTGATTTGTGGGTGTCCATGTAACTGTGGATTGCCTTTGTATTCTCTTCATAGCTGGATGTTGTCTGTTGTCTTTTTTGAGGTAAGCACTGTGTCTTAAGGCATTCATTTAGTTTCACCTTATAACCAGATTGTTCAAACGATATGCTAAAGAGGTTGCCCTTTTGGTGAAATGATTGCCACCCTGGATTTTTTCTGTGCTAAATTCATATTACCTGGCTGAGGTGACTCAAAACTGATTTTTTTTTTTTTTTTTTGCCTGGATGTGACATAGATCTGATGTTTTCAGGGCTGTTTCGACACAGAAATCCAATCCTCTATCCAGTCTTCAAATCAGAATCGAGTCACTCATATGTGGTCCAAGATCGGATACAAATCTGATACGTGGCCATGTGACCTGAATGAGAATGGTCAGATTGGAATCCATTTGGTTTTTTTGTGTGTGTATGCATGCACTGATTGCTGGTAAAAACCTAAAAAGCTAGAAGACTGGCCTTTTTTTGCCTTCTCGACCTCATCACATACTGCTGACGAACAGTTTCTCGTCCTCCGGGGCAAAATCCCAGTATTTGTTATAAGTGCATCCATTTTCTTGGTTTATTTCAGGTTTTGATACCATGAGTGCTCTCACAAATGGGACATTTTCTGTTGTTGGTGATGCAGATGACTCATGTAAAAATGTGTCAATGTGGGCAGGCATGCCATTTCAGTGGAGAGATGTATTTGCATTACAGATCACTTGTAATTATGAATGTGAACCATCAAGATTGGCAAATCTGAACTGAGCAAAAAAATCAGAATTGAACAACAAGGCTTGTAATGTTAATGTAGCGCTTGAGGAACTTGTAGAACTTGCAGTAGCAATCAACTCTCTTTGGGGTCTCTTGTCTTGTGTAAACTGTGCTTGTGGACTTCATTGCTGATTCAGTACAATTGTACGACCACTTATTTTACGTCAGAGCTCTTATCTGGCTAGTTGCTGTTGGAATTCTCATTATTTATTAACTGACATTTCTACTGCTTTCACATCCAATTTGATATTGCCTATGTGCTAATTGACTGGATAATTTAATATCCGATAATTTTCTTGCTTTTCATTAATGCATTTTAAATTGTTTGAGCGATATTTAACTGGGAGGCAATGAACATTTGATGTAGATTGAAAAAGAGACTTTCAGATGTAATAGGAGAGAGGGAGGGAGAGAGCGAGATATGGCGGTAGTGTGCTGATGCTTGAGTTTGATTGACAAGAGATGTGCTGATGATTGAACAGTTCTCTTTCTAGCTCATCACCCTGTTTTCCCCCCATCCTCAAACTCTGTTAAACATATATACGCATGGAAAACAAATGCTAAGCCTTGCGGCTGTCCTCCAATCTGCCAAGCACTTCAAAAGACTCCCACTAACAAAACATTGCGTGGTTACATTATTTGTTTTGTGGCCTTGACATTCCAATGAAGGCTCAGCAGTTGCCAGGAGATACCCTGCCTTACCGGGCTGTGGGTAGGAGGGGTTTTTCTGTGGGGTGGCGGGTTTTGAAGTTTCTTGCAGGAAAGCAGGGTTTTCCCTGCTGGAGTTTGGTGGGTGGTATAATCAGGATCTGGCTCTGTCTGACAGCTTTCTTTATCTTGGTCAGTGGGAAATCACAAAGATATTTTGTGTATTTGTCTCCTTCAGAGCGGAGTCCTCCATATGCCTTAAAAAAATTCTTAGGGCCATTGTGCTGTGCTTTTTCCATTGTATTGGTTTGGGCCATTACCTATCTTTTGTTTTCCACAGTTAATGTGATTGTCCCTTGTATTGGTCTCATGGCCTCTTACTTAAGCATTACCTGGGTAAACCAAAATGGCATCAAAGTCAAACTCTTCACTTGCACCCTTTTTTTGTGTAAACCGTGGTGTTAACTCTTGTGGAACCACTTTGACTGAAGGCATAATCAGAGTCCCTTCTGAATTGTGACACTAACTGTATTGCTCTCTAATGGTCGGAATTAACAAGAATCTCGCTCAACTTGATAAACAAATATGGAAATAGAAGTTTTCGGATGGCAGAAAAAGATTCTGTGTTTTTTTGTTGCCCTGTGGTAACCAAGCCAGACCAGCCTAAGAAAAGCAATAAAGCCACAACCAGAAGCCTGACCAACAGCAGGTTCAAATATTGTGATTCTGTAACCAAAATAGAATATTTTACAAGCCCCCCCCCCCCGCGCCTGCACATTTTTCTAAATTCCATCTCGGACGCTTCAAAGTTCTCAGTCTTCCTCATCATTGCTCATCACCACCGCCCAGGCAGAAATCATAACGCTATTTGTGGTTGTAAATTTTTGTCTCTTGAATACCATACGCATCCGTCTTCAAGAAGTTACAGAGCCTTGGCTGTTCATGTGAACTAAAAAGTTGATGTTTCTGGTATATTTGAGTGAGTGCTGATCAGCTAGAACACTTGGAGCTCTACAACACCAATTCTGAAATAGTTGGGACAAACTGTAAATTGTGAATAAAATCAAAACGCAATGACTTTCAAATCACACCAGCCAGTATTTTATTCACAATAGAACAGAGATAACATAGCAAATGTTGAAACTGAGAAATTTTACAATTTTATCCACAAAATGAGCTCATTTCAAATTTTATGGCTGCTACATCGCCTCAAAAAAAGTTGGGACAGGGGCCTGTTTACCATGGTGTAGCATCCCTCTTCTTTCTAACACAGAGTGGAGGCGTCTGGGCATTGAGGAGACAAGTTTCTTGAGTTTAGCCATTGGAATTTGATCCCACTCTTGTTTAATACAGGCTTCCAGCTGCTGGTGAGTTTTGGGTCTCCTTTGATGGACTTTTCGTTTAATTATGCGCCAAATGTTCTCAATCGGTGAAAGATCAGGACTGCAGGCAGGCCAGTTCAGCACACGGACTCTTCTACTACGATGCCATGCTGTTGTAATAGCTGCAGAATGTGGTTTTGCATTGTCCTGCTGAAATACACAAGGCCCTCCTTGGTTGTCTGCAGGGGAGCATATGTTGCTCTAAAACCTTTTTATACCTTTTAGCATTCATGGTGCTTTTTAAAACATGCAAGTGTCCCACACCATATGCACTAATGCATCCCCATACCATCAGAGATGCTGGCTTTTGAACTGATCGCTGGTAACAGGAGGGGTGGTCTTTCTTCTCTTTAGTCCGGAGAACGCAACGCCCATGATTTCCAACAAGAATGTAAAATTTGGACTCCTCTGACCACAGGACACTTTGCCACTTTGCTACAGTCCATTTTAAATGAGTCTTGTCCCACAGAACACGGTGGCGCTTCTGGATCATGCTCAACAATGGCTTCCTTTTTGCATGATACAGAGTTTTAGGTGGCATCTGTGGATGGCACGGCGGACTGTGTTTACAGACAGTGGTTTCTTGAAGTATTCCTGGGGCCATTTAGTAATGTCAATGACAGAATCATGCCAGTGAGTGATGCAGTGGCGTCTGAGGGCCCAAAGATCACGGGCATCCAGTAAAGGTCTTCGACGTTGTCCCTTACGCACAGAGATTTTTCCAGTTTCTCTGAATCTTTTGATGATGTTATGCACTGTCGATGATGAGACCTTCAAAGCCTGTGCAATTTGGTGTTGAGGAACATTGTTTTTAAACTATTCCACAATTTTTTTTACGCAAGCCTTCACGGGTTGGAGAGCCTCTGGCCATCTTTACTTCTGAGAGACTCAGCCTCTCTAAGACATCCCTTTTATAGCCAATCATGTTACACACTTGATGCCAGTTAATGTAATTACCTGCCAAATGTTCTTTCAGCTGATTTTCTTATATATTAATTGCTTTTTCAGCCCTTTTTTGCCTGTGTCCCAACTTTTTTGAGACCTGTTGCAGCCAGAAAATTTGAAATGAGCTCATTTTGTGGATAAAAATGTAAAATGTCTCAGTTTCAACATTTGAAATTTTATCTATGTTCTATTGTAAATAAAATATTGGCTCGTGTGATCTGAAAGTCATTGCATTTTGATTTTATTCACAGTTTATAGTTTGTCCCAACTATTTCGGAATTGGGGGTTGTATTTTCGTGCTTTCGCAAATGGAAATGCATTTGGTGGTAACGTTATTCACAATTTTGTCTGTCACAAATGGCATATTTATCATATTATCCCAGTTTGGTATTTTTGTATTCTGTGTTTGTGACACAGTGGATTGAACTGCACATTTGGGGGTGTGTAAATGAATATAGCTGGCGCTGCATAATTTTCGTGTCAAAAACCTCGCTTGCATTTTGACTCTCCCTGGCCACCTTTTAATGCAAATTCCATTGCTTAATGGTACTTTCATGGGAATGAATTCCAGCCGGCAGAGCTGTTTGCTCACACATTCTGCATATCATTTTCTTTCCATTTGTTATTTTTACATTTGTTATGCTGGCCACCATAGCCTATTAACGCTTGCAGAATGGTGGTGGGGTCTGATTGGAAGGGGATGGTAGAAGGGGCATTTTTGCATGTGAATTACTTTTTGTGGGGGGAAATACAAATAATTAACCGTAATCTCGCCTTACTGCGAGTGCCGTTTCGTATATGGTTTAAACGGCCCTCATTTATCAATGCATTTATTATGTTAGTTTTTGCTTTTCTGTTTGCTACGCATCACTGAACCCCTTACTACATTGGAATGGGGTTCTCAGTGGACTGAAGGAGGTGACAGCAATGCAAGCTAGGTGCTTGTTCTTCATCTGACAAATTGCCAGATTGCCATGGCATTCATGCACTGATTTTAAAGGGAATGACAGTGGCTGATCTGATTGGACTTGATGGAACCCAACCCCCACCACACCCACAGGTAACTTCTTTGTCTTGGACCAACCGTTTTGACAACAGTGCCACAATTGCGCTATCGCCTCTTGTCACAAGATTACTGGAATAGAGTTAGACATGCCCAGTTTTGATTTGTGATGGCATTACTGTCTTCAGTTTTTGAAAAAGCCATTCAAGTGATTTAGAGCTCTTTGCTAGTTGCCCAGGCCTATGACTTAACTGCTTCCGAGCAGCAGCCATAGATGAGTGACTCAGACTTGTACATATACTATATGTAGCCCAAAGCTTTTGGGCGATTTTAATCTCTCTTGGTAGCATGGCCTAAGCAATGAGTGCTTAGCTTTCATTGCATGACAGATTTTGTAACCCCTCCATCAGGCTTTACCCGCTCCTCCTGTCCTTCCTGTCAGCATGGCTTGGGAACTTAGCCACATGGCGTTTTCCCATCTCATCTCGCCCATTTCAATTTACTTCCATGAGCTATGGACATTTGGCTGGAAAACCGCATTAATTCATCATTAATTTCATGCCTAAATGGTGTTCATGCATGCCGAGTTTATTCCCTTTTCTGTGCTAGCCTATTTCCTCTGTCACATTGCTGAATTTTTCTGTTTCTTAGCCGTAAATGTTCGTAGTTAGAATGGTCTGTTATTCATTGCTTGGCTAGTCCAGAAAACGGGCGTCTTGACTAAATGTAGTTTTGATTTGCATGAGAGATCTTTGCAAGGGTGAACTAAAACTGAGTGGGAAAAACGGATCCATTGCCCGAACTTGAAATATCGTTCGCAATATACGCAGAAGTTTTGGGCAGTTCACTTCATTTAGTAAGCCGTCGTTGCGTACCTACAGTTAGATAGGGTTTTGATTCAGCTGGACAACAGCGTTGTCATGTTACATTTCGTTTGTGCTATGAAAATACTGACATGCCTAATCCTCCTCTCCCATGTGCTCTGAAGATTATCATCATTGGATAATTATAGAAGTTCACCAAACGTGAATTTCAAGTTGTGGCAAACCACAAAAAATGCTTTATTAATTTGTGCCCTATGTCATATAACGATCAACTGCGGCTCATTTATAAAATTTAGGTATGTTGAAAATTTGTTTATAAATACACGCCATGCAATTGATCTACAATGCATTATATAAATGAGGCCGTAGATGTTTTAACCTTTTATGAAAGTTAACCAATGTCATATATTCTGCTGCTTTCTAGTGGAATAGAAAATCTCTCTCTGTTCCCCTTCGGACATGACAACGCCAAGTTTTGCCGAACTAATAACATCAGATGTAAAAGGCATTCTGATTATTCAAGCTGACAGGTAAAACTCAAAACTAATGATCACGGTTAGCCAACCAGATTGCCACAGGAATGACCTTCTCATGGCTACAGGCTGTTTGAAGTGTTAGGATTGTTTATGTTGCACATGTGGTTGGCCGTGTGCGTGGTTCAGTAAACAGGAGGTGTGTTCTCTTGGGCTTTTCGAGGCGCTTAATTTCAGGTATGTCAGGCGCGTGGTTTACTGCTCATTCCCTCAGCTATTTAGGTACATTATAGCGTGCGGGAGTGATTGTGCGCTTCAAAAACTGCATTTGTGTTTGCGTTTGCCAACTTCCTTTTGGTTGTGAAATAAGTATGAAGGTATTATTGGTGAAAAAGGTTTGAGCACCTGTAACAGTGGAATTTGTAGTTGTGTACAGCGATTTGTATGTGTATCAGTAAATTTGAGGTCACATACTCTATGAGTTGTGTACTTGTAGATTTTTTTTCTCTGCACAAATACAACACAACACTTACTCATTCACAAATTCTTAATTACAGGTGCACAAATCCTATTTTACAAGTCAGATTAAAAAACTGACACGCTCACATTTTTGCTCCTATTGTTGCAGTATATTTGGTGCAAAACATATTTGTGCACCTGTATCAAACAATGTGAAGTTGTGGGCAAAATTTGAATATGTGCAAATCTGAATGTGAATTTGTGCAATAAAAGTTCAATGCATGTGAAATAATTTCTCACGAAAATATTTGTGTTCTTTCAAAACACAAATACAAATCGATAACCACAACTACTCGAATCTTCCCCACGAGTCACAGATTCTGTTTCCTACAAGTCACAGATTCTGTTTCCTACAAGTCGCAGATTCTGTTTTCTGCAAGTCGCACATTCTGTTTCCTGCAAGTCACAAATCGCGCCCCGTTCACTGAGATATGTGGTGCAAAACTATCTGTGCATTCAGTCTATAGAGAATAAGGCGGGTGCTGATCTGAGATCGACTGATTCCACAGCCAATCAGAGGAGATCGGCTTTCGTCCCACAGCCAATCAAAGGAGAGGGGCTTTTGTCCACATTGCGGAGTGAAGGGAGAATTCCCGTTGGTGGAGTCGATTCAGCACCAGAGGTGTATAGAGACGAAGTAGGCCTACATGTGCTTCGTTACAGTACTTAAGTAGTTTTTTTTGAGGATTTGTACTTTACTTGAGTTTTTTTTTTTTTTTTAAACCGGGACTTTTACTTTTACTGTAGGCTACTACATTTAAAAGAGATAAAGTATTCTTTTAGCCTACTTCGTTACTTTGACAGTGGCCAGTTTGTTACTCGTCACAAATTAAAATATTAATGTAATTAATCATTTAAGGATTATCTGGATTTGGCGTGCTCGAGAAGAACAACGGTGCTCGGCACGGTATCTTAACCGCGCTTTAAGCAGATGTGCCTGCCGGCAGACATGGAGCTGCAAATTTATGCACGCAGTTACAATATTCTCTCACAAGATGGCACACCAGGATCAGTTATTGAATATTCACAAGCAAGCAGCTCAAACACGTTTAGAATATTATGGACGAGTTCACTCCGATCCCTGTTTTTCAGGAGTTGCCTGAATTAAACTCCTCAGCTAAGCCTGATGTGCAAACTGCTCAATACTCTTGCCCACAGTATCTATCCAGCAGTTCAAAAAGAATTCTCTCCTGCAACAGAAAAAAAATCGTTGCCCTCTCCAGCAACCACCTCAGCTACAGTGAGCCAATGGTATTCCAATTAGTAGTTATGAAAAATCAGTTTTCTGAAGCAAAAATTCGACATGGTATTGATACTATGTCACTCTACTGTTAATTATCGTCAATTCTAGTGGTTTTGTAAACTGCCAGTAAACTCAAAGAAGATGAAGTATAAAGCACAGACTGCCTGTTTGTTTTTTGAATACTGCATCTTTCATTCCCTGCAAGTTGATTAAAGAGAACAAGAAGAGAACAACGTGTGGTTGTTTTGTTTCCTTCTATGCGTACTATGAAAAATGCTTTGTAGGTGTACTTGCACATTTGATACTTGCGTATATTTTCTCACAAGATACTTTTTGTACTTGAGTACATTTAATGTGAGCTACTTTAAGATTTTTACTCTAGTAATTTTCTTATGGGTGACTTCAACTTTTACCAAAGTAACTTTCAGTTATGGCACTTCTACTTTTACTTAGTTATTTTTTTCGAGTACTTTATACACCTCTGTTCAGCACATACACTGTATTATTAAACTAACAGCAGCAGAGACAGCGATGTTTAGGCAACATTTAAGGTAGGTTGAATTTTTAACCACCTTTAATAAATTCACTCCGGCAAGGAAGTCGTTGAGAAATCAATCCGCAGCTGGATTATCATATTATATGTTATTAATCCTTATTTCTTTTCCTCTGTTTTGGCTTCGGTCGGGGGTCCTCCCTGCAGCGTGCATTTGTTTTCAAAGAAGCAGACGAAGTCAATCCGTGGTCGCGGTGGATTTCAGATTACTATATGAAGTCATAGTCATAATTTTGTTGCCTTGATTGCACAACATAATTAATCAATTAATCAAAATATAATACGATTGCCTATTTTACTTGCCTTGTTATTGGCCTTTTGTCATAATATTGTCATTATTGCCTCGCCAAATTAATCAATTAATAAAAATATAAATTGCAGCGATTAATAACATATAGTATATGATAATCCACCGGCCACTAACGGATTGATTTCTCAGCGACTTCATTGAAAAACAAATGCACGCTGCAGGGAGGAGGGTCAGCGTTAGAAAAACAGAGGAAAAAATGACAGTATTTTCAGCTTCAAGGCGGAGTGAATATTTTAATATGGTTCAAAATTCAACCTACCTTGAATGTTGCCTAAATCGCTGTCTCTGCTGCTGTTAGTTCAATAATACAGTATATGTGCTGAATCGACTCCCCCTACAGGAATTCTCCTTTCACTTCGCAGTGTAGACAAAAGCCCCTCTCCTTTGATTGGCTGTGGGACGAAAGCCGATCTCCTCTGATTGGCTGTGGAATCAGTCGATCTCCGATCAGCACCCGCCTTATTCTCTATAGACTGAATGCACACATAGTTTTGCACCACATATCTCAGTGGACGGGGCGCGATTTGTGACTTGTAGAAAACAGAATGTGTGACTTGTAGAAAACAGAATCTGCGACTTGTAGGAAATAGAATGTGTGACTTGTAGGAAACAGAATCTGTGACTCGTGGGGAAGATTCGAGTAGTTGTGGTTATCGATTTGTATTTGTGTTTTAAAAGAACACAAATATTTTTGTGAGAAATTATTTCACATACATTGAACTTTTATTGCACAAATTCACATTCAGATTTGCACATATTCAAATTTTGTCCACAACTTCACATTGTTTGATACAGGTGCACAAATATGTTTTGCACCAAATGCACTGCAGCAATAGTAGCAAAAATGTGACCGTGTCAGTTTTTTAACCTGTGACTTGTAAAATAGGATTTGTGCACCTGTAATTAAGAATTTGTGAATGTGTAAGTGTTGTGTTGTATTCGTGCAGAGAAAAAAAAATCTACAAGTACACAACTCATAGAGTATGTGACCTCAAATTTACTGATACAAATCGCTGTACACAACTACAAATTCCACTGTTACAGGTGCTCAAACCTTTTTCACCAATAATACCTTCATAAATAAGGGCCCTTACGATTCAGTGAGACCAACACATAATGGTTTGTGGGACGGCTTATTTTGTTTCTGAAAGGGCTGTAGAATCTACATCCCTCTATGCGCTTGTAGATAAGGGTGAAGTCCATGTCAAAATAGTTTTATTGTTTTCTCAAGCTTGCTTGTTTTGTGGATTAAACATTGTAATGGGTTTTGACCTCTCCGAGGTAAGAACATTGATATCAACATATTTCGACATGGTATACAATACCATACAGTCAAACTTTTGGACTGCATTATACCATCTTTGCTGCAGTATTTGCATCATAGAATGGCTTTGGGTTTTAAAGTTTTAAGTCTTCAGGCTTTAGTACAGTATATAGTTTTTGAACGCAGTACAATAGTTGGTCTTATAAAAACATAAATGCTAAGAGGCCCATGACCTGGCAGAAGTTACATGGTTAAAAATCTGTGACACGGTGGTGTTGTGGCTAGAACTGTTGTCTCTTAATAACTGGGATCTGTGTTTGAGCCCTGGTCCGCCAAGACTTCTCTATGTAGAGTTATCCCCATTGTTTTTGTATGAGTTTCCTCTGGTTTCCCCCAGACAAACAAGCACTACTGTACCAGATCACTCCCACCAGCACCCCTAAAAAGGTACTGGCTTTATATGGAGTTTGTCCCTGGGCGCTACACTGTTGCTGCCCAGGGTTCCTAACTAAAGATAGATCAAATGCAGAGGACAAATTAACTCACAGTGTTCATTAAAGTTTACCTATCTTATCTTAGTTTCTTTAAACCATTATAGGCCCGTCTATTTCAACGAAAAGGCTCTTGCAGTTACACCTGTGCTTTCAGTGACTCTATCAAAAACATGTTATTCTTGATCTCTCTCTCAAAACTTTGTATCCTCTTGAAGCTTATGTAATTGAATTGGGGACAATCAAAGATGCTATTGGGCCATTCTTTGAGAAGTGAACCAAAATGTCACACACATGACCAGATGTCATCAAATAAAGAAATACTTTGAAAATTAATGAAAGGTATCAAATTTATTCCTTGCTATTCTCCATACCCCAAAACTATGAAAATTCTAGATTTTTCATCTTCACAGAGTTTTTGAAGTCAAATAGAGTTATGAAAAACCTTTTCCCGTGTGAAGTCACACACGTGACCAGTCGTATTTGACCTCTGACCTTAAGTAGTTAAAGTTAATGTAACAAATAACATTTTTACTTGATAGACTTGGATAAGTAGTACTCTTATACAAGGTCCACAATCATGAACCTCCAATGCTTTTGTAATTGGAGGAGATTTTTTCTACTATTTGTTACATTTTTGGTCACACACGTGACTGAGAATGGCCCTATTCAGTTGGTTTTTGTTACATATCCATTTTGGCTTCTCCTTGAAAAACTTGGATCCTTGTACTGTGGATTTAGCCATTATTCAGCAGAAATGGGTTTAGAAGAACAATTGTATCAATTTTCTCCTGTCTGTGTTGATGTTTGACTGCCCTTGCTTGTGTTGATGTATCACTAGCATTTATTAAAAAAAAAAAAAAAAATCTGCCCTTACATTCAGCAGTTCAAGATTCAAACGCTGAAGAGGTTTTTTATTTTTTATTTTCATTTTTTCTTTGTGATGTGGCTAAGGATTCAAGAGAACTGGTTTGGAAAGGGGTTGCCATTATGAGTCAATGTTATCAGTTGCTGCAAATGAATTGATTCCAGTTTTATTTCGGCCCTTATTTTAGGATGTATCGCTGGATTAGAAAAAAAGAAAATAAAAGCGATAATTTCAACAGGTGAGGTTCCATTTGAGGGGCACCATGCACTATAATAGTTGCACAGTTATTTCTGTCTAGGTATTTTTCTTAAGTTCTCTGACACCTGAAGGGTAGGTTGGGGAACTATTAATTTAGCCCGTGTCGGTCCGTGCCTGTGCGCATTAGGATCAATTTCTTTAGAACTATATGCAGAAGTCTTCGCTTGTCACTCTGACCTTATGACCTTTTACGTAAGTTTCATATCTGCTGCCTTTTTTGTGACCTCTGACATGGCACCTTTGAGCGATGACCTCTATCGCTGTTTTTCATCGTATTTCATTTCCACTGTTTTTCATTGCTTTAGTCCTCCCCCACCAGACTGTTAGATTGAGGAAGTATTGATTAAGGCCTGACCCACTGTCTGTCCGTGCTTGCACGACTCTGATCTTTTGCAGGGGACTTCTGTGGTCTGTGACTGGCTTGTTGTTGTTTTTTTTTTTTTTTTTTTAACAAAAAGGCGGACACAATCTACAATTACCGTGAAGTCAATATGTTAAAGTGTTTTCGATTTTTTTGATAAATGCCAGTCATTGTGTCGCATTAAGCCTATATGTTTAATATGTGGTATGTCCTCATACATCCTGCCATAAAGTGAAATTTAACCATTTTTGTATATGAGAGACCATTAAACACTTAATGACTGTGTGCTCACTTCAGTAAAAAATTACCTAAGAAAACTTACCTCGGTCATAGACATTTGGAATGCTGGAGATAATTGTGGTCACAAAACCGCCTCCAAGCAAAATCCGTTCATGCACAAATATGCGCATACACAGAAATCTGCAAACATGCACTAATTCTGACATGAGTTTCTGCTTGTCTTTATTGCCATGTGGTGCTGGGTGTTTTCAGTAAGTTATTTCGTTGTCTTGCTTTGTAGGTTGCTCTGGATGTAAGCTTATCCTTATATAATGTAACCAGCTGTCTTTCTAATCACAAGGAAGTACCTGTTTGGAAAAACTTTTGGGCAAAACATTTTCTGTGGGTTCTTTTAAAGCTTGGACTCACCATTGTCTGAAAATATACCGCATTGGTTTGTTTGAATAGTCTGCTTAAAAGTTAGTTTTACTGTGAACTGGTGTGGTTTTACATGTCTATGGTTTTAGCCCCTGGCAATTGAATTTTTAGCCATTTGGCGAACCCTTATCAAGGACTACAATGCATAGGTACTTCCACCAATTCCAGTTAAAATTTTGATGTGCAAAAAGCCAGCCTTTTGCTTGGTGTCCAGACGCACCACCAACATCCCTGGGCTCGGAAGCATCTGCGAAGGGCTATCGCATGGTGGAAATGTGTAATATGGTCAGATGAATTAATATTTCAGATTTTTTTTGGATGAAATGGACACCATGTGGTCCAGATCAAAGAAGAAAAGGACCATTCGGACTGGTACCAGCAACAAGTCTAAAACCTGTGGTCTGTCATGGTATGGAGTTGTGCAAGTGCCCTTGGCGAGTGTGCTTTGTACTTTTGTGGAGGCATCATAAATGTGAAAAATACACTGAAATTTTGGAGCAACATATGCTCCCTTCAATGAATGGGAATAATTTTGAATAAAAATGTGAAGGTGACAAACAAATGTTGCACAAAACCAAAGATTAAAAAAATAATTACCCTTATATGGTCCCAATATTATTGCTTGTATTTTATGTAAAATTTTTTTTTGTAAATTTGTACAACCCTTCAAAAAGTGATAAAAAATGATTTAAAAAATTAAGTATGAACGATAAAATTAAGGTTACCATCTTTCTCTTCCTCAAAGTTTTAGTCAATGTGAGCCAGAAAAGTACTTTGGCAGTCATGAGACGGTGACATTGAATAACCATAACTCAATTCATTTTGGACTAAATTCCCACCCATTTAGCGCTGGTTTGGCAGCTTAAATTGGTTAATGAATGAGGTAGTGCTCCCCCTTTCTTCCTGTGTTGATTGTCTAGCAATGGGAGATTTGTTTATGTTCCTCTTTTCCCCATTCATAGTGTGGAACCCATTTTTATTTCGTGCAGATGTTGAGCCATATCGTCGATTATCTTTTGTATCACTCCCTTGAACCACAGATGCAGCCCCCGAACGCTGCGCCCAACACATTTCAACTGATTAAAGGTTTCCTATCCACTCAAAATTTGTAGCTGATAATTTAAAATGTGAACCGCAAATATTGTGTGCTTGTTTGGTGCTGTCCAGCAAATACTAAATAACAGCAACTCTGCGAACATTTTAGATCTAATCTGACAAGTTGCTGTAAAGTTACGACATTGTGCCGAAGTGTACAATTAGTCTAAGCTGCTTTTCCAACGAACGCAAAACGAATTTTTCCTGTGACAGATTACATTCAAAGTCAATGCAAAGATGCGAATATATTCGCGCCTTTGCATTGACTTTGAAGACAATCTGTCGCGCGAAAAATTCATTTCGCGTTCGGTGGAAAAGTTGTAGACTAATTGTAGACTAGCTAGGCAGGTAGTAAGGCTCCATTGTTTTCCGTAGCCATATGGAGCATTGCTTTTATGTAGCTAGCTTGCTTGTGGATGAAATTATGGATATCTTTCCAGATCGTGGACATAATCTACTTCGCATGGCAGTACAGGAAGTTACAGCTGATGATGATGATGATGATGATGATGATGAGATGCCCTTATTACAATGATTTCAGGACTGTCTGTCACAGTTGATGTGGTTTCGATTGCATATACTTGTATGCTTACAATTGATTTTTGTGTTACATTGATGCATGTATGAACATTCAAGATTGTTTGTTTTCTTTGTTAATGATTACTGGATGAATGTGAATTAAATATAAATTGTAAATATAACTACAAGAATCATTGTATATATTCAGCTTAACATTCTGCCTCATTGTTGGTGTAATATCAATTTCTTTGGAATGTTCAACCATACAGTTGCAAGAAATAAATACTTACTTACCTAGTTACTTACTGGTACATCATACATAATATCTCCGGTAGATTTATAATCTCAGGTAGATGGTAATAGTGTTTTCAATCATTATATTTCCCTTCATTATGTTAAAATTAGACAATGTTGAAATTTGCAATGATTTCATGTTCCAAGTTACCTCAAATGACAATTTTGAAAACTGGAGGATGGACGAGGGTTCAAAAATGTTCAAATATGTTCAAGAGGGTTCAAAGATGTAAAAAAAAAAAAAAAAATGTTAGACTTTTTCAAATTTTGTGTTAAGTTTAAAGAGGTAATCTCAGGGTAGATCTGTAATGTGAGGTAGATTGTAATACTTA
Organism: Gymnothorax javanicus; assembly: GCA_029692085.1. NCBI lineage: Eukaryota > Metazoa > Chordata > Actinopteri > Anguilliformes > Muraenidae > Gymnothorax > Gymnothorax javanicus. The sequence goes on along the minus strand of CM056198.1, from coordinate 31,314,486 downwards.
GTGTTTTCAATCATTAGTACAAAAAAAATTTCAATTTGGGAATGACTTGATATATACATATATTATCTTGAAATATTTTCTAGTTTCTTAGTATACGAGTACAAGCTGTTTGTGTGATTTTGTTGGCTTTTGTGCCTGAAAAATTCCAAAATGGTGATGTATTATAAATTGTTGTTTCAGTGCTCAGAATGCACCATTTAAAGCCTAGAAATAAAAAAAAAAATTCGGGGAGGGCATGCCCCCGAACCCCCCTAGATAGGCCCGGGCCGTGATCGGGCCATGATGTCAATACTTCCTTATTTTTATATCCTGCCATGTGGAATTTCCTTAGTTTAAAAAAAAATCTCTGAGCACCCCTGTAAATGTCACTAAAGCTCACTTTTATTGCAAAAATGGGGGAATTTGTGAGTGTTTTGATCTAGGTGTTTTAGTATTTAGCATTCAGTTCAGTTTTGTCTTAAAATTTCCAAGATAATATTGTGTCACACCTGAGGGACTGTTCTTTTATTTGCAGTTCACTTCAGACGAAAGTCATTTTTCACTTGAACTACATTTTTAAATGACTGCTTATCCAAACTTTATTTTCTGCCATCTATCTACGCATCCATATCCTGAAAGTGTATGTAATTAATCAGGACTATTAAACAAACATAGGGCCCTACTTGCTATGCAAAGCTATGGGTTGTCTGAAGCGGTTCTTGTTCAATATGGATTATCAGTCTATATTCCCTACCAGTTATTATTGTTATTGTTTTGCAATTATCTTTCACAAAACTGGAGTTGTTCTTTTAGTGTTTAAGGCAAACTCATTTTTGGTACTAGTCTAGTGCTACCAGTCTCTTGCCTCCATTATTGATGCAACCCAAGCAAGAAACCATTTGGGAATACAGGAAGAAACCAGACCCCATTGTATAGCTTATGCTTCATGCATGATTGATGCTTTAATCTCCTCTCATGGCTATCTGCGTTCTGCTCTGATGGCTGCATTTATGGATATAATCATTCACCATTTCCCTAAACTTGGGAAGGAATACTAATGGGTTTCAACCTAATGTGTTCACACTCATACATATGAAGTGATCACAACTTGATTTTTAATATCAAAAGAAAGAGTTGGTTCACTTAAAATATAATTGGCACGCACAATTTTTATTTTCTCTTGTGTGTTGTAAATACCCTTTAGTTATGAATCTTGCTACCGAGCACTAAATATAAGTCTTAAATCTATGCAGAAAATTTCAAATGTGTGATGTTTAGCTTGCAAAGATGTCATGGGGGTGAAATTTGCTCAATTCTGATTACTACCAATTTAAGCTTTATTCATAATCGCAGAATGAAAGGTCCCTGGATGTAGGTTTGAAGAGAAGTATGACTCCATTTGGATTTATCATGTGTTTATTTTGGTTGTTACAGTGTGCAAGATAAGCACATGGATTTTTCTTCCTGCAAATCAATGACTGATTGCAGTTTTCACTTCTTGCTATATACTTTCCCATTCTTGTCTATATTTATGATATCATGTTGCAATTTTTCATTATTTAAACTGATTGCTCAGTAAAGATAATTGGCTGCTCCTAAATGGCGTGCGTCAGGTGTACACATACAAAGCACTTGCATGCTGTTGGCAGATGAGTGGAGCAAATGTTAAAATTTGAATAATCTATGTTAAATTATTCTTTCATTTTCAAAACGGAGTTCCTTTATCCTCATCTTATCTGAAAGATTTATCCTTTCATTGACATCTGTCACTTGATTGGCTGCATGCAGTTTTTTTTTCTCCTAAGTCAATTGTTTTATAAATACATCCATTTCATGGAGTGCTGAGATGCAAGTAATGCAGTGTGTATAATTGAAACCATCATTAAATGGCAGTGTTGATTTTATCGTGGGATATTCATCAGTGTAACAACTACCCTAAAATGGCAATTTATATAGAAAGCTCACTTTTTTATCCAGAAATAATCTTGTTAATGCTGAGTAATGCTGTCTTAAGGCTTATGCAAAAACTCCATAGCAAATTCTTCAAGTCCATAGAGGGTGTGCATGATAATCCATTTTGGTAACTTCTCTTGCCATTGTTTCTCTTTTCAATTCTCATGTTTTTGAGGCATTTTTCAGTTGATAAATGGAAATGAAAGAATGAAAGGGTCAGCATACATGTAACTGAAGACATTCTGCTGCTTTCGAACACGGACCTCTGAGCAGATAGTTCTCTTTCTGAACTCTTTCTTGACAGCACTGCCAAAAGGTTATGGAACTTTCCATGATTGTATTCTTATCCAATTGGATTACCTCATGTCATACGTCAAAACGAAGCTGAGAATCAGCGCATTCCAATTCCAACTGTGGAAATGTTTGACTATTGTCGGAATAGTTATCTTATGAAGTCATTTTCAATGAAAGTCCTTTGTTTACGATTGCTGGCAAACGGTGAACATTGTGTTTGCATTGCAACTCATTATCACTTGAAATACATCAATCAAAATGACAGAAAGTGAAACCAAAATGGTATCTATTGTGGATTCTGAGGAAGAGTTGGACATAAATAGTAGTCCAGAAGAGATAACCAGTGGAAATTCTTTGAAATGGAGTAATGTTTTGTTTGAAGATGAACAACCTGCAACATCGAAAAATGAAATGTTTTCAATAATTTTTTTTTTTTTTGTGTGCAGCAGCGTTTTTCTTCAGCCATTTTGGCCTCATGTGGTGTTTCTGGAAGGTGTTAAAGAGCTTTTCTGTCTGCATCTGTCTTGCTTCAAAATAAAGTCCTTAGATCTAGCTTTGGCATTCTCTCTGATGTGTTTAATAAAAGGGATCCACAAGACCTATTCTGTGAAAATTCAATTGCTTTTCGAAATATCACTTCTCTGAGCTCATCTTTGTAGCTTGCCAGATTGAAGTCTGTTAATTTTGTGTCTTTGACAATAATGCAAATATCTGCACTGTTTTAGGTGCTCATTAATGTGGAAGCACACAATGCACAATTTTCCTTCCCGAAATGTCTTCAGTTGATGTAGGTCAGATATGAGAATATTGCTTGCATTGATTTTCAAACATTCTTGGCACGCAATCCTGTAAATGATCATTCAGAGACATGCCCACCTTGTACGAATGAACCTTTAGTTCAGACATTTGTTCTAAGTTACCTTGTTTTCAGTTCCTTTTTTAATTTAAAACCAATATCTGTAATCTCAGAAAGACATTTTTACTGTATTTCTGTGTCTCAGTGTTCCTTTTGTAGGAATTGCAGCCATCCATCATGGTTCTTGCATTTATTGTGAATGATGACATCGTAATTGCATTGGGCATAGTGATTTGTGGTCCTCTGCCTGTAAGCAGTTAATTTGTGGGTCTGCTTTTGAACAGGGTTGATTTGTCAATGGTGCAGCCATTTCTGACACAACAGTGGAAAAAAAAAAAGGAGATATGTGTCATCTGGACTGGAGCAGCTAATCTTGCCGGCGTCATATGGAAATTACTTTCCAGAGCTTTGGCTATAAAATTAAGCTACTGATTGCTAGGGTACATCCTTTTCAATGAATTTGGTCATTGACCTTTTTATTTAATTCCTATCAAATCGGGCTGGAAAGAGTGTGGTTTCTTGTGGGCAAACTAAACTGTGCTGGGAAGAACTGAATACCTGTGTAATGAGTATGTAATGAGCACAAGCTTTGAGGTAATTTGGTGTTTCCAGGTACAATTTTCAACAAATGTACATCAATTGTCAATTTCAGAATGATGTCTTTTATAGTTTTTGATAAAATTTATATTTTATTTTAAAAAATTTTCCTCTTGAAAATGAATGTAGAACGCTCAGTTCTGCTAGACGTCTGTGGTGTCATAATGCACTCTCTTACTCCTCTACGGACTTTATACGCTCTTCTTGTTTTTTGTGTTGCTGCTCGAGTATGCTTTTACTCCTGCTACTACTGTTATAACTGCACGTATCCCTATTGTCCACACACGGATGCATCTACTGGTACTACTGCATGTGTCCCCATTGTCCTCTACACACAGACTCATACAACTGCTAGGATTGCATGGGTCTATACAGGCATTACTGCAACTCTGCTACAACTGACCACACACACCCAGCACAGAATAACCCTAGCAATGATCTAGAAATACCGAAGCAACGATGAACACGCCAGCAAACACCCAAAACAGCCTACCAACCAGCCTGTACAACCTAGCAATCACCGAGGAACAGCCTAGCCACCACTGTGTACACCCCAGTAACCTTTTTTTTGTTATTATTATTTTATTTTTTAACAGTTAGCCTGCGGAGGATGGGCTTCCCCACTTCAGCCGAGTTCCTCCTGAGATTTCCTACCACTGGGGAGTTTTTTTTCTCACCACTGTTTAAGGATTTTTCTCCCTACTGTTTGTTTGTTAACACTCTAGCGGCAAAAGTAACGGCCAGATTCACCCCAAATTCGGTATAGGTATTGCCACTGACCCAGAGTAGATTGCGATTGAATTTCGTTCAAGTAGGTGAAAGTATGTGCGAGGGGCGGGGTTTATTGTGTCTGGCACCACTTGTTTATTTTTTAAAATGTTTTATTTACTTTTTTTTTTTTGCACTGTAAATTGTCTTTGTGACAGTCTCTCTGTGAAACGCGGTATACAAATAAAATTGAATTGAATTGAATCTAGAGATGGCTCGCAAGGACACAAACAAAGGGAGTAAGAACTCTAATGGAATGGTGAGCACAGTCACCAGACTTAAATCCAATTGAGCTGTTGCGGTAACATCTGGATTGTATGGTTCATAAGACGTGTCTAACAAGCCAGTCTCATATCTGGGAAATTCTGCAGGAGGCATGGATTGAACTTTCCCTTGACTCTCTTGAAAACGTATTGGCCAGGATGCCTCAAATCTGTAAATCTGTTGTAGCTGCATGTAGAGGATTTTTTTTTTTGATGAAAAGAAGGTCTAAACATTATCATTATTGTATCCCCCGGACAAAGCCAGGCGGCTACTATGGATTCATGGCTGCGTCCTTAGAGATTTTCTTGTGGACGCTCTACCAGCCACTTTCCCCCGATTCCTTTGATATTTGGTGTGGGCACTGGTTATGATTTTGTCACAACAACTCTTGATTTTTGTCACCATGGCAACAGAATTTTCTGAATAAAGCACAATTTCATGCTGAAAATTTGCCAGTTTCGCTGTATGGCTTACGATCGCTCTTGAGATGAGAGTTTTCAAGATATCACAAGCGGACACTCGGGGGGCTACTTCCGTGCAGTCACAGATGACTAGACTCTCGACTTAGAAATAAATTATTAAAGCATACGATGATTATGTACGTTAAAAATTGTAAAATTCTACATTTCGGAAATAAAAACATGAGACGAGATTACTTCACGGTACATTTAAAACCTGGAATGTGCTCTACTTGAAAGATTTGAGTGATTGTTGATCAGACTCTTTCAGGTTCTAGCCACTGTGCTGTAGCAGTTAGAAAGTCTGACAGGATGCTGGGATATACAGCCAAAAGTTTTGAATATAAATCTAAAGAGGTTATGCCTCTGATGTACAAGACATGTCAGACCACAGTTGGAGTATTGTGTGCAGTTCAATGACCATACTTCAAGAAAGACAGGCTTTAGAAAAGGATCGAAGAAGCGCCACAAAGTTGATCATTGGAATAAAAGATTAAAGCTATGTGGAGAGGCAGAACAATCTTGGGGCTGTCTTACACCTGGCATATAGTGGCGCAAAGAGAGACGTAAGTGTCTTTGCTAGTTTATGAACCGGAGGAGTTGTAATTATCCCTTCCTGCACCCAGTTTGCATTAGTAGGAAGTGTAATTGCGTCAAACAGAGCGGCCATGGGCGTGTTGGTCTTAAAGTGTGGTATGGTCAGGCGCTTTTATACCGCATTGCTATCTTGAGACTGCAAAAAGCTATTGCATGATTGACTAACAAAAACCTGGACTAAAGTCAGTGGTCAGCTTTTGACTGCTAATTTCAGGCCGCCTAGTTCGATAGTATTGTGCTTCTTTGGAGATGAGTGCAAGTTGCATATACATTCTGCTTGTTGCATACTACACATGCAGGGACGAGCAGCAGCATCCACTCATGCAAACAATTAAAAATAAAGATATTGCAATGTGAAAGATTATTGTCAAGATATTTAAAAAATGCATGTCAGAATGGTTAGTGAAACCAACAGCCGCACATCAGAGCAAGCTATTTAATTCGTAAGTGAATCTGTTCCATCAGGTAATTTGCAATGCAACATGGGATGTTATGCATGTAGGTATTCACAAATTCTTCTGGGTAAAGCCATGATTTCTTAATATTGGTGAGCACTGTCATTCTTGAAGTTTTCCAGAAGATCCCTCCTGGAGGGGTGGCTGTTCTGGGACAATGGCTGGCCTATGCATTAAATACATGGTGTATTGTGTCTGAAACAGTACGTGGATTTTTGTTCCATCACACAAAACACAAACTGATACAGAACAAATATTTGAAGTGCTGAAAATGCACTTCAGATCTTTGGATAGGTTGTGCATGGGACAGCCTGTTATCCGCAATTATCTGAAAAATCCATTTTGAATCCGAGCTGATGCATTAATACAGTGTCTGCAACCTATCTGTCCAGGTTTTATTATCAAATACAAAACTCTGCATTTCATTTGAAATATCTTCATTATTATTTACAGTTAAGCAGACAGTTCAGATTGCAGTTCAGATGCAGCCCAGGGAATTCACCATGATGATTTTTAACATTTGGGTATTAATAGAAAAATTTGAACAATAACTGAAAAATGTTTTTTACATTTTTTGAGATCAGTGTTCAGGTTTCCATACTTTCAGTAATGGTTTACTTGCGCGCTTCGCAAACCCTTTCATCTGCTGCGTACAGTTTTCTTTCTTTTTTTTTCCTGCTACTAGTCAAATACGCCCTTATAATAGCAATTCGCTAAAATGTGAGGACATCTGGTTTTTAAAGGAATAGGCGATGACACTCTGATTGGTTTATTTCATGTTATGCCCAAAACATGCCTATGAATAATTAAGAGATTAAGTCCAACCTTTTTGAACCTTGTGCCTTACATTCCGCACTGATAACCCACCGTTAAACTAGCAAAAATGGATTTGGACACGCCCTAAATGCACTTGCGCCACATGCTTCAGACCGTGCGCTTAGATCATTAAAGTAGGGTCCTAAACTCTTCATTCTTAGTAAAAGGAGAGTTCAAGGTGATCAGATTGAGGTCTTCAAATATGTTAAAGGAATTAACAAAGTTAACTATGCAGGATTACTTGGGCCAAGTTCTGTTTGCAGAACACGGGGTCACAAATGGAAGCCAAGGATGAATTCAATACTGATTTAAGGAATTACTTTTTCACACAGAGTGTGAGCACAGTGTGAAGTAGCTTGCCTGGCCATATCGTAGAGGCAGAAACTCTTGGAGTGTTCAAGTCCAGGTTTGATATAGCGCTGGATACCATCTAGTATTTGAGTATCTGAAGGGTTAGGTTCACTTTAGTGATAGGGAAAGGCGAGCCTAGTTGGGATAAACGTCCTGTTCTCACCACTCATGTTTTGTTATGGTGTGTTATGTTATTACATGGGATAAATATTTTGAGACTTGATATTTGTTTAGCAGTGATTTTGTTGATTTAAAAATTTTATTGCCTCCACTAAAAAATTGTCCATTAGGTTCTACAGTCGAAACCATGCGGATTGCTTAGCAGCAGTTTGTTAGGTGCAGTCTGTTATTCAGAAATAATAGACCGTAAAATGACGTAATTGACCAATCAAAGTCGAGTATTCAACTAAGCAGTGTAATAATAAAATTAAGAACTAATTAATTGAGAAATAACAAAGAGATCACCAATACGCTACACTGACTGTGTACATGTTATACACATATCAAAATGATGTGAATAATACAAATAATTAGTTGATCCAGAGCTTACTCTGAATTATTTCAGCAGTGTAATTTATTTCAAAGTACTCAAAATGTTTTCAGTTTTTAAAAGGACACATTCAAAATGGGTGACATCTTTTAAAGTGTATTGAATTACAGACATTGGCACAAAATGGCATCATTTTTAAGCCTAGCTAACAAATATATGCCGTTTTATGAGCTACAAGAATTCAGAATCTTTGAAGGATTTATGAAATTACTTTTTGAGAGAAGTCTACTTCAGGCCATTGCAGGATGACTCAATAAGCCCCCCTGATGAGTCTTACTTCAAAATTGTTGGTAGTTTAATAAATTGTTACCGCATTGTGGCTCAAAGTGTGCGGTTGCCTTCCTTCACATATATACTGTATTGTCATCATGTTGAGCAGCTATTCAACACTCGTCTGCATTCCCTCTCTCTCCCATCTTGGTTGCTAATTCAGAAAAGTTAATGGCCATCAGTTTGGAGTTATCATGTGTTTTGAGGTGATGTTTCTGAAGGGCTTTTATACCTCTGAGGGCACGATGCTGAAAATCCTGCCAACATTTGTTTAGGTGCAGTCCTCTGCTTCAGTGTGGGTAGTTTAGAGGCCTTGAAATTAAACGTTTGGGGATACTCATTGGCATTATCTAAAGATGAGGGAACCTGAATGCTCTTCTGCTAGAGGTACAGGATGTTGAATAGGCGGAGAGGTTCAGAAGCTCTGCACTATATCTTTTTCACACAAGGAACTGATGTTCCTGCTTAGAGTACAGGCAATCTGACAAAAACACAAGGGGTGATTTATCACTGTGTCTGACAGAACTCTCCCACCAGTTATGCATGTCTTCATAAATCTGAGAACAAAAACTGATTACGTAGTGCTGTATGACTGATCTTTCAGTCTTCTTTGTCTTTAGCAACATCCACAAACCCAATCTCGTGTGCATCATATTAATTAAGTTTTCCAGCTTTGTTTGTATATTTCAGTCACAAATATCTGTTTTAAATGTAATGTTTCCATTTTCCTCAAAGCCCAGAAATGCAGGAAGGGTCATTCCATATGTAGTCAACCAGAGGTTCCTAGGTCATCAACTCAGATTGCTCAAATTTTTTTTGGGAGTACTTCTACATTCATAATGAACACATGCAAAATTTTAGGCTCCAACTTGTGGGGGTTTCCGAGATATGGCCCCCCAAAAATAGGGGGCCACACTCCTAGCGAATCGTGCACGCTAATTTATTGGGATTTTGGAGGCCAATATCTTTGGAACAAATCATAGATATGGGCTTAAAATTGCTATCCAGGGTAATTTGGGTCCAGGCTTTCAGAATCTTTTGTGAAGATTAATCCATCTCTTTTCATTTTCAAGATAATGGCCTCTCAAATATGAAACTTTTTAGGCATGGAAATCAAAAATTCAGTTTTCAAGGGCCCCCTATGAGGCCAGGATCCCTTACAGAGGCTAAATTGTGCTGGATTCCTTCTATTTGAGGACAGGTCTGTCTGTACAAGGAAGATTGACTGCACCCAAGCCATAATAGTGGAGTTAGGAGGCCCTGAAAAGGGTCCCAGCTGAAAAAGTCACGTTTTTGCCAATTTTGGATTGACAAGTTCACCATGTGGGCAGTTACCCATGGTAATGAAACTTGTTCTACATAAATTCATATATCTTGGGTTTCTTTATTCAAATTTACAGCTTGTTTTCTTATCTCCTTCACTATTTAATCATGTTTTCAAATAAAGGCATTTTGGGGTGAAAACGCCCATTATTATCCCCTTTGTTCTGCAACTAGAAGTTTTAAATACAACTCCGAAATAGTTGGAACAAAGTGTAAATTTTGAATAAAATCAAAAAACGCAATGACTTTCAAATCACACCAGCCAGTATTTTATTCACAATAGAACAGAGAGTGAGAAATTTTACGATTTTATCCATAAAATGAGCTCATTTCAAATTTGATGGCTGCTACAGGTCTCAAGAAAGTTGGGACAGGGGCCTGTTTACCATGGTGTAGCATCCCCTCTTTTTTCTGACACAGAGTGGAGGCGTCTGGGCATTGAGGAGACAAGTTTCTTGAGTTTAGCCATTGGAATTTGATCCCACTCTTGTTTAATACAGGCTTCCAGCTGCTGGAGAGTTTTGGGTCTCCTTGACGGACTTTTCCTTTAATTATGCACCAAATGTTCTCAATCGGGGAAAGATCAGGACTGCAGGCAGGCCAGTTCAGCACATGGACTCTTCTTCTACGAAGCCATGCTGTTGTAATAGCTGCAGAATGTGGTTTTGCATTGTCCTGCTGAAATGCACGAGGCCTTCCCTGGAATAGATGTTGTCTGGAAGGGAGCATATGTTGCTCTAAAACCTTTATATACCTTTCAGTATTCATGGTGCTTTTAAAACATGCAAGTGTCCCACACCATATGCACTAATGCATCCCCATACCATCAGAAATGCTGGCTTTTGAACCAAACACTGATAACAGGAGGGGTGGTCTTTCTCCTCTTTAGCCTGGAGGACACGACGCCCATGATTTCCAACAAGAATGTCAAATTTGGACTCCTCTGACCACAGGACACTTTGCCACTTTGCTAAAGTCCATTTTAAATGAGCCTTTGTAAACAGAAAACGGCGGCGCTTCTGGATCATGCTCAACAATGGATTCCTTTTTGCATGATAGAGTTTTAGGTGGCATCTGTGGATGGCACGGTGGACTGTGTTTACAGACAGTGGTTTCTTGAAGTATTCCTGGGCCCATTTAGTAATGTCAGTGACAGAATCATGCCGGTGAGTGATGCAGTGGCGTCTGAGGGCCCGAAGATCATGGGCATCCAGTAAAGGTCTTCGGCCTTGTCCCTTACGCACAGAGATTTTTCCAGTTTCTCTGAATCTTTTGAGGATGTCATGTATTGTCGATGATGAGACCTTCAAAGCCTTTGCAATTTGATGTTGAGGAAGATTGCTTTTAAAGCATTCCACAATTTTTTTACACAAGCCTTCACAGGTTGGAGAGCCTCTGGCCATCTTTACTTCTGAGAGACTCAGCCTCTCTAAGACATCCCTTTTATAGCCAATCATGTTACACACCTGATGCCAGTTAACTTAATTACTTGCTAAATGTTCTTTCAGCTGATTCTCTTATATATTAATTGCTTTTTCAGCCCTTTTTTGCCTGTTTCCCAACTTTTTTGAGACCGGTTGCAGCCAGAAAATTTTAAATAAGCTCAATTTGTGGATAAAAATGTAAAATGTCTCAGTTCCAACATTTGAAATGTTATCTATGTTCTAATGAAAATAACATATTGGCTCATGTGATCTGAAAGTCATTGCATTTTTATTTCATTCACAATTTACACTTCGTCCCAACTATTTCAGAATTGGGGTTGTAGACATTGCCTACTCAAAAACTCAAGTTACATCATGTGGGTAACTGCCCACATGGTGAACTTCCCAATGCAAAATTAGCGAAAAAGAGCCTTTTTCAGGTGGAACCCATTTCAGGGTCTCTTTACTCCACTATTATGCCTTGGGTGCAGTCAATCTTCCTAGTACAGACAGAACTGTCCTCAAATAGAAGGAATTCAGCACAATTTAGCCTCTGTAAGGGATCCTGGCCTCATAGAGGGCCCTTGAAAACTGAATTTTTGATTTCCACTCATAAAAAGTCATTTTAGTGGCCTATATCTTGAAAATGAAAAGAGAGATAAATTTTGACAAGAGATTCTGAAAGCCTGGACCGAAATTACCCTGCATTGCAATATTCAGCCCATACATATGATTTGTTCCAAAGATATTGGCCTCCAAATGCTTATAAATTAACGTTCACGATTTGCTTGGGCTGTGACCCCCGATTTTTGGGGGGCCATGTCTGCGTAACCCCTTGGAATAGGAACCCAAAATTTTGCATGTGTTTATTATAAATATAGCGGTACTCCCAAAATAAATTTGAGCCAAATCTGGGTCGGTGACCGCGGAAGATTCTTGTACTTTGGTTGAGTTCATATGGAATGACCCGGAAATCAGCCCCAACATGAAGTTATCTACCCACACTAACATTATGCCCTTGAGATTATTCCTAAAAATTAATTAAACATATTTGTTATTCACTGACTTGACCTACCCAGTTGCTGGACAATCCCAAGCAACAATGCCTAAATCAAAATGTTTCAACAGTGGTGTTCACTCTCCAATATTCATTGAATGCCTTTGCCTCTCCCGATTACATACCCTGCTGAAACGGTTGAGGATCATTATAATTCACAACACTTGCTTTAAGATGTTGCAAAACCAATTGGCTTCCGAGAAAAACCATTTGAATTTTTCATTTTTTCACCATTCATATGATTTTTTTTTAAGTAACCAGCGGATGCAAAGCAAATTGCACCGAAGATTACAGCTTTGTTATTCCGGGAAGCACGGTGCATTTGTTTGTCTCGGAGAGGTAAATTCCATGCACCAGAATTTACTGTTTTTCCGTGCGGTTGTGTCTTTATTTTGTCCTTAGGTTTTGCATTTCAGTTTTGTTAACCTTCTATGTTTGCCTATTTTGTATGGACCAAGTTAATCATCCAGTTTGACCACATATTTTCTTCTTTATGTCTGTATGTCAAAGAAATTATGCATGCATTTCTGTTCATCTGTGTGATCATCTCTGACCATTACAATTTATTTTTCAATTATCAAAATTGACAAGGACTTGATGATGTATGGGTCTAAAATGGTGCCTAATTCCCAGTTAGCCAAACTCTGTGTATATAAAGGGCTCTGATGGGGGCTGTTTCTCAAAGCGTAGACTGCATCCTTTGAAGGTTGCATTTTTGGGCTGCTCTGCCATTGTAGGCTGGTCCACAGTGAAGGGGCTTTCAAATATTGCCGAAAAATGCAGCCTTCATCTTGCCTAATATCAGACAGAATTGTCAGCACGTTTACGATCTGTTTCTACATTGACAATTTCATCTGATATCAGGCAGGATTAAGTCTACATTTCTCACCTGATTGCGAAAGTGCCTTCGGCCTGCGATGACGTAGCAGCCAAAAATACAGCCTTCGAAGGATGCAGCCTATGCTCTGAGAAACAGCCAGGGAGTGGACAGGCTCTCTGTAGATGGGTTCTGGTACGGTGGAAAACCTACTGCCCCGTGACAGTAGTTTCCGGATTTCAAAATAAAAGTTTCTAACGAACAAACACGCAAGGAATGCTTGCTCTCCAATTATAGTTAGTTGAATTATGTGTCTCTCATTATATCTGAATATCGTTTGGTTCTGTGCACTTACTTGGAAATCTGAGAATTATTTTCTACTATTAAGATAGATAGACACTCCCAAATACATTTATTTCTCTTTCATTCATAACAATTTAGTACCAACATCATATGAACAACTGCTAAATACAGAATTAAAGTGATGGCTCAATTACATAAATTATGCTAATTAGGTCCCGAGATGGCTACCGCAATGTGGAACTTGATCAAGTACCTCAGGCAGGATATGTCTAAAACTTTTTATTACTTTAATCTCAAATTTTCACAGATCATTTATGACTATATAGTGCATGTTCAGATCAGAGGGTTTTCGGAAATAATATTTCTGTGAAAAAATATGGGCATTTTAGTGTTTTTTTTTTTTTACTTTATTGGGTACCTAATTACCACAAAATCTAGAGTTACACAAATGATTTCTCCAAAATACCTGATCAGTCCATAGACATGCATCTGGTGAACTTATATTCCCAGTTTCACAATGATAGCATGAGAGAAAGAGGAGAAATGGTGTTTGAAGCAATGCTTGGCAGGTCAAAAGCAACATTTTTGAGAAATTGACAAAAAACAACAGATGTCCATATTTTTGATAGTCCTATCAAGTACACACACTATGAACTTACTGAATGTTATTTTACGAAAATGTCAAAAACAATTTTTTTCAAAAAAAAAAAAAAAAAAAAGCCTATTTTGGGAGTGTCTGCCTACCTTAACCTACATGGTGTACTATAACACAGTTAAGGGCTGGTGGAAAGGAGGTAGATCTCTCATTGGCAGAATCATTCCTTACGTGTGCACATGGACATGTCATCTTGAGAAAAATTGGGTTGACTTTAAAAACACTGATGGACCTAAACCTAACAGTGAGATTGTATTCACTATGGTAGCAGCATGAATATGGTTAGGGTTGACAACATATCAGATGCACCCCTGAAAAATGGCTTTAACTTTGAAGCGTCTCAACCACTGTTACCAGGCCATCTGCACGGGTTAGTGCTATTAATTTTATTGGTAATTAGCAGCATTTCTCTGTTTAAAAGAGCTCTAATGAACAAAACTACCGTAGGTAAGTCTCCAAAGCAAGTCTAGAATCAGGGATGTCACTCATCCTATTTTAGGGCATTATGGCTGCCTTGAAATGTTGTTTAGCCCGCCAAATAATGTGAATTATTACTTAGAATTAGAACTACTAGTTACAGGAAAGGGGCTGAATATTTGGTGTCCAAATTGCAAGCAGAGGGGTCACAAAAATAGCTAAATAAATTATGGCAGCAGTGTGAAACTGTGTCAAATATAATTATCCGCATGCCGTCTCTTATCAGGTAGATGGTGCACACGTACCCAGCCAAAGCACATGATGTAAAAGAAAATGGGAATCACTGGACCAGGCGACCTCCTCCATGTGCTCCAAGGTTCAGTTCTGAAGTTCAGGTGCCCATTGGGGGGCACTTTCAGAGGTGATCTGGGGTCAGAGCGGGCACTTTGACTGGTCTGCAAGCTAAAAAGAGCAATACACTGCAGGGTATGATGCAATATGTGTTGCAACACATTCCTTCTGTTAATATTATTGAAATTCTCAGCGACTTGTGCCACTGTCACCTTATTGTCGGTTTGCCCCAGGCAGGATAGCCTTCATTGCTCTCGTCCATCGATCGGCCTTGGGCACCCAAAACCTTGCCGCCGGTTCATGGCTTGTCCCTTCTTGGACCCCTGTCAGTAGGTGCTCACATCTGCTGACAGGGAGCACTCCTGAAGTATTTGCCTTTTCTGAGATGCTCTAACCCACTGGTCAGGCCATTACAATTTGGCCCTTGTCAAAGCTGTTCAGTTCCTATTTCCCTCACATCCGACTGTTCGCTCACCATCTAAGATCTGTTTGCAGACTACAGAACTTGACGTGCTAATATTATTCACTGCATCTGTGAGTTGTTTTAATGTTCTGGCTCATCGGTGTGTATTCAGCTTGTTTAGTTTGTCTGTGTCTGTTTTACAAAAAAAAGAAAAGAATCATCCAGTCACTACACTTATTGCTTTTGGTGCAGAACTCTGCAGCCTAGTAGTTTTATTAGAATGCATGAAACACATTCTGACAGTTGTGAATTTGGCTTGCTTCCCATTTTTTAAATTATGCAAATGGAGACGAGAAGGTTTGTGATTTTGAGGGTGATGACAATGGAAATGCGGGGAGTTGCTATAGTAACATCTTGTGGATCATTGTACAGTAACCGCTGAGTCTCCTCAAAAATAAGTAAATAATTTAATGGTTGCTTTAGATGGGCTTTTTCCTCGGTGCAACGGTTGGTGTGATCATGACGTTTCGAAAAATTGTAGAATACTGCCTTGTCCGTAAGTATTTGGACAGTGACATGATTTTTATTTTCATTTCGATTCTGTACACCACTAAGATTGATTTTTAAATGCAACAATAAGATGTGCTTTAAGTGTAGCTTTGATTTTGGCATTCTGTCAGAAATATTGTATGAAAATGCAGGAATTACACTGTCTCAATTATTACAGTTATTTTTATATACAGTCCAACTATTTCACAGGCTCAAAATTAATTGGACAAGCTAAATATAGATTGTCAATTTTCAGTACTTTGTGCTATTTTAAGGGTGCAAAAGAAATTAGACAAACTTAAATTAAATGGTCAATTTTCATTTCTTTGCGAATCCTTTGCAGTCAGTGACTGCCTGAAAACAGGAATCCATAAATGTCACCAGATGTTGGCCTACTTCTTTGCCGATGCAACAATTAGGCGGGATTTTTTTAATTGGAGAAATAATTCTTCAGCCATCTTCCACAATTGTTATTCTTTGTCTTCTGAGCCTTCTAAAGTTCCTAAACTCACCAGCGCATTCTTTCCTTTTAAGAAAATATTAAATCGTTGATTTGGCTACACCTGATTTTTTTTTTTTTTGCTATCTCTTTGACAGGTTTGATTTTTCATCCAACTGATGTCTTACTTGACTACTCTTTGAATTTTGAAATAAAAGTTAATGGTAACAGATCCCAAATCACACACCTGACCATGGAATATTTGAGAGGCCAATTGTCCAATTGCTCTTGGTGAATTAAAAGGGGAGGGGGGGAGGGGGGACTGCAGATACAAATTGCCGTAAGTCTTGCATTGTTCACGAGATGTAAATGCCCGTGAACCTAATGCAACTCAATTATGCTGTTGTAGATGGCTAATACAGCAAAAACTTTGTCGACATCCAGATATTTAAAAACCTTCTGCATATCTCTATCTGTTCCCTGATAATCATTTCACTTTTGAATTGATCTGAATGTGAAAGGTGGGTATATGAAGAGTTGCTTATCACCTCAGGAGTATGAGTAATACCATGCACTTTGTCTCAGTTCTGTACTGATTGTGGGCAGCTCGTCTCGCGGTTTGGTACCAATTAAAAACCTTTCCGTCGGAGATTGCAGTGCGGCCTGTTTATCTTGTTTCAGGGTCACAGAATCAAAAAATCTTAGCTCACACTAAAATGGTTAAGAGCTGTGCATTAATCATTCACTGGTCATCAACCTGATATTTTCAAATTATGAAGGCAGGTCCTCATTTGGTTGCCATTAATTAGCTGCATGTGTTTAAATGATTTTTTTTTCTGTTTATTTTTGCTTTGTTTATAACAACATAACATAAGATAACATAAAAGATAACAAGACCCCGAGTTCTACTAACAGAACTTACTCTTCGTAATCCTACATAGTTAACTTTGTTAGTCCCTTTAACATATTTAAAGACCTCAATCAGATCACCCCTAAAACTCCTTTTCCTGAGATTGAAGAGATTAATGATCTTCAGGCTCTCCTCATATCTTTCATCTTTTATACCAGGAATTAACTTTGTGGCTCATCTGAACTTTTGTTAAGCCTCTATATCTTAAAGTATGGTCCCCAGAACTGTACTCAATACTCTAGATGTGGTCTGACGAATGTGTTGTTCAAGAGAAGTATAACCGCTTCAGAGTTATACTCAATACTTCTGGCTATATATCCCAGCATCCTGTTGGCCTTTTAACTGCTAAGTTAAAAAGTGTCCAGATCCTGTAAGTCAACAATCACTCCCAGATCTTTCTCATGTGGAGCACATTACAGTTTCACACCTCCCATTGAGTAATACTGTCTAATGTTTTTATTACCTACATGTAGAACTTTACATTTAGCTACATTGAATTTCATTTTCCACATTTCTGCACAATTCTGAATTCTATCTAAATCATCCTGAATCACGTTAGTGGACTCTAAACTATTCACCAAACCCCCAATTGCCACATTTCTGCCTAATTCTGAATTCTGTCTAAATCCTCCTGAATCACTTTAGTGGACTCTAAACTATTCACTGAACCCCCCAATTTAGTTTCATAATTAAACTAAAGTTTATGAGAGAAGCAATATTACTTTTTATTTCTTTTCTTTTTTTTTTTGAGGGGTGGGAGAGCGAGAATTGGAATTTTCCTTTTCTTGGTCTTTACAAAGATCACATCAGGTATAATTTAAGAAAGGAATGGTAAAATGTTAGACGGTGGCAAAGGTTCTCACTGCGTTCAAATAGATTCTGGATAATTTGCCTTTGCGGCATATTGGCCTGCCCTGTCATTGAAGTTGGCTTTGACCAAATCAAAGTGTCTCCTGCTGTGACTTCAAGCCCCTGGGCCTGATCCAAATCATTCAGCACATTGCTACATAAAGCACTTGTGGCAACCTCAGCTGGTTTCACTGCACAAGAGAGACCATGCAAATATGTTCTGAAATGTGCATTGCAATTTGGGACCAGCTGCATACCAGGTCCCAGCTTATTTCCAATTGAATTCTGAAAAGTATTTATGGGGATTTTGACTGTGCAAATGGCTCGATTCCCAGCTTATTCAGTAAAATGACCATGCTCATGATGAGAACTCAGCAATGGATTTATGATGAGGCATGTGATCTAATTTTTCAACTGTTTGTTAGAAAATCCTGCCAGTATCTTACCAAATTAAGTTTGCAGGAAAAGGATAGCATTTTGATGAGTATTCTCAGTGTCCTCTATTTATTGTATTTTGCCGTTTGAAATGACCTGATGCAGAAGCCAAAGTTGTTTTGCAAGGTTTGGCTCTCGAAATGCCCTCATTGTTGGTTTCCATTGACAGTATATCAGGATAACCTTAAAGTCTTATCCGCACTAAAAGGTATCATTTTTAAGAGAGCCTGTGCCATTCTGAGAAGAGGAGCTCCATGTGATAAATGTTCAAACTAATGTTAAAATATTGGAGTTTTATTACTGGTATATTACTTATAACTAAAGAATAAAGCTAACAACAACTGCTTTTCTTCCAGCTTATCTAGAAACTGTTACATGTGAACAATCTGTGTGAATCCAGGCACAGGTGTGGCCTGTTGCATTTTACATGCCTCCATGTCAGTGACAGTTGTGGCCAGAGGCATTATGTTGTCCGTCTATCTGTCAGTTCCAGTCTCATGTACACAATATGTCCAGAACTCATGGAGGGAATATCTTCAAATTTGGCAAAATTTCAAAGGTAATCTGCTCAGATTTGGATGGTCAAAGGTCTTAAGTCAAGGTGACCTCATGTCTGTTCACTGTCCTTCTAAATGAATCATGGGCCGTTTATTAAAGCTGCTCATACTCATACATTTTCACAGATAGAAACGTCAAACTTGTTGTGCAGCTTTACTTGTTTTAGTAATTCAATTATTTTAATATTTCTAAGACACTAAAACTGCTTGAATGCTGGATGCAAATGTTCAACATTATGCAGTTAAATGTAGCTTTTTCGCGGTTGTTAAATCTTGAGGTCACTTAGATGAGATGGCTAACGTTAACTCAAGCCTAAAATATGTCAATAAGGCAGAAATGACGCTATTTACTGACTACTAATTACCGAAAATCGCAGGTATGTCTCTCTCTAGCCTATTTGACGTACACATTTAAATTGCCCGCCAATAATTCCTGGAACTATTTGCAGTCTGCATGAATCACATGACAATAAAGAATTTTGGACTTCCGTTGGCTCGACTCTCTCTCTCTACATGGCTCTGAGGAAAGGGTTACATGCAGATTGACAAAGCCCTGCCCCCTTAGCTGATTGGCATAGCTTTTACCATTCATAGCTATTGAATTGTCATAGAGGGTTGGGGCTTGGGTTTTTGAGATGATTGCATCATTCTAATGAAAGCAGTTGGCTTTGTCAAGTTAACTAAGTGTTCACAAAGTTTACATTGTTTTTGGTTTTCCAACGATTGAGCTTGGGTTATTGTCATTGTAAAACTGATAGACAAAGCTGTCTAACAGTCCTCTGTATTCCTGTGCAAAAAAAGCCTCTATGTGAAGGCAATGGGCGTCTCGCAGCAAATTGTTCTGTGGAATCATGCATGTCAATACAGTGTTAACTTCCGTTTTGCCAAAAATACACGTCATACATTTTAGTAAATGCCATCAAATTTTTCACTGCATATTCCATATGTGTCTGAAGAGACACGGATATAAACTGCAACTGGACTGGTCGGCAGAGGCATACAACTGCAAGACGGTAATTACCTCCGCCAAGGAGGTTATGTCTTTGCTTCCGTTTGTCTATGTCAGGGGTGTCCAATCTTATCCAGAAAGGGCCGGTGTGGGTGCGGGTTTTTGTTAGAGCCCAACACTAATATACCTGATTCTACCCACCAAGGTCCTGATTGAACCCCCTGATTAGTTAATTAGTGGTATCAGGTGCTGTAGCACTGTTGGCTAGGACAAAAACCTGCACCCACACCGGCCCTTTACGGATAAGATTGGACACCCCTGGTCTATGTATTTGTTCGTCTGTCTGTTAGCAGGATATCTCGGAAACAGTTGCATAGATTTCAACCAAACTTTGCAGGATGTTAAATATCTAGGCCAAATCGGCGTATCTAGGCCAAAGTACAGCTGAGATATAGGTTGAAGTTCAAATCCAGCTCTGCTGGCGGAGGTATGGGCTTTCGCGAGTCCAGCTCTAGTTCTAGCTGTTTTTCTGTTAGCCAAGAGTAGTGTTTTACTTCCGGTCTTGTGCGGCTGCAGTGTCTGCTCTATCGATCTAGGGCTACACAACACAACCTGATTTTACCTCCTTGGAGCTGAAAGTAAGCTCACTGAGTGGTTTGAGCAAATGCATGCCATATGCATACAGCTGCATGAGGGATCTAGGCATGTGAGAAAATTCTCATTAGTGGAAATATTGACTCAACTAGTTAACTGGACTATGTAGTAAATTATCTGTGTATAGTAGAATAATTTAATTACAGTTTGTACCTTTTCTATGGGCAACATTTGCATGCATCATTTCACTTCTGATATACTCAACAGTTATTGAATATAACCACTCTGATTCTCAGTTTGTTTATTGCATTTGGAGTCAGTTATTTTACTGCTGTCGCATTACTGCTTTGCCACCCATAAAAGGAGTGCTGCTGCTGAATATACTGTATGCATAGCTCTGACGCCCTTGCTTAAACCACCGCATGATTTCTGCTCCAACAGCCACGCCAAACAGATAGGAGTCAATGGCACATTTTTCACTGATGACTGATGTGAATGTCCAGCAACTTTCTTGCTAACTTTGACGCAGCTGTAACCTGCTGGAAGCCTGTTGAGAAAACTCAATTATAATCAAGTGCTGCATCCAGAACTGCCAGCTAATTATAAATATAGTTTACATTCCTCTAAGAGTTGGAACAAGATTTGGGCTGCTCATTGATTATACTGGAATTTATTAATGAATAAGTTCTTAAAAGATGATATTTCTATTAAATTATTATTATATTTTTGAGACAGCAGGTTATGCATCTCCAGCTGTGATCTATGTAGAGGCAGAACCTCTATGATGTCAAGCAGCTGAGCTTGCTTCAATTTTGACTCAGCAGAAAGCTGATTCAGTGTTTGCCCTATGGATGACTTCAGGTAGTGTGTTCAAATGGCCAGTGCTGTACAATGCCAGCAAGAATCATTCTCTATAAATTAATACCCTCTCAGTAAGTCAGGTTGCATAAGCCAAGAATACAGTGGGTGACATGAGGAGTGAACATGAAGGACAGCTCTGTGATAATTTGTCTATACAGTAGTGTGCAGTGATGATTATACACCATCACTTTCATCTTAAAGGGGTCCTAATATATCACTTCTCCACAATTTTTAGGTGAAAATGTATAGGAAAATTCTACTGTAGCCAATAAGAACGAAAAAAAAAATCATTCCCACAAGTCTATTGAGGTAAGAATATGGGTAAAAAACAAAAACCATTAGAGGACCAGTGTGCAATATTTGGCATGGTTTATTGGCAAAATCTGAATATACTACCTTTTAATATGTTAATATAAGTGTATAATCGCTATAAAGTAAAATTCGTTTGGTTTTTGTAGCCTTATAATTTTGCGTTTATATATACATGGAGCAAGGGCCACAGAAATATAAAAACACTAGAGTGGACAAAGTCTTCGTTTCTGTGGCAGCACTCGCCGCCATCTTGTGTATGTATATCGGGGCAGATGTTCATAGGAAAATACAGTAGAACTCGCCTAAATCGTCCTCTTATCGCTCATACTGGACAACAGCTGATGTCCCGATTTTTTTCTGTAATGTTTTTCCATAAAATAAACATCGAATATACCTGATTTTATAGAACAGATTTTTGCTTACACTGGACATAATGTCCAGTCCCGTCACAATGCATTTCCATTCATAAGCACTCGTGTATACCGGGCAAGCTGGCTTGCACCATGCACGTACGCAGTCGCAACAGAGCAACGAAATGAAGTTCGGCTTTCCTACAGTGTTATAAACTGACTGAATTTAACCGTTAAATTAACGCATTGTCTCCTTGTCATTTCAACTGTAAGAGGAGTCCTGCGCGCATTTAACCGTGGTTTACACTGGACATGCACTGAACTCTGTGGTAAACTTATTGTAAAATTACAGTTAAAATAACTGGCAACAAGGTGCCAGTTAAATTACCTGGCAAAAAAGGCTTCAGTTTATTCGTTTATTATTAACAGTGTATTCGCGGAAACTGAAACTGGCACGGTTTCATTTACATACTATAGTTTTGAGACTTCTACATTGATCCTAGATGGGGCAACATGCAATATCATCCTGTTTTCCATTGTGACAGGGCAAAGACTGATTAAATGAAGGCAACAAGTAGGTATGACCACTTCAGAATGCGGTTGTTCCGATAGTAATACACAAAGCATACATATAAATTCATATATGCATATAACGACTAGTTTCTTCCAGGTATAGACCTGGGTCGGACTCACTGGCACAGCTGAATGCGAACGCTTTTTCTTTGAACGAAACGAAAACGTAGTTAACTGAGCGATAATATAAAGGGTAAGGCAATCGTAGAGCTTATTCTTTAGCTTTGCCAAATAATGGAACATAAATATTGTTGTTCAAGTACAATTCCTTTGTGTCTTTTTTACGTATGAAAAGATAAAAAAGAACACGGAAAACAAGTCTCTCCCCAGAAAAAAAAAAATTTTTCGACACCCATGTTTAGCCTACTGTTTACATGTGCCTCATTGGACATTCATACATACACAAGATGGCGGAGCTATTCTGCCTAGAGCGCTTTGGTCCAGCCAGTGACGTTTCCACTACACTGTTTTTATATCTCCGTGGCAAGGGCCTTGCTTTAGAGACGTCGCCATCTTGCACCGCCATGTTGATACGGCAGCCCGACTGGACAATCCAGTCAGCTAGAGAACGCGTTTCGCATGTATAAATCCCAGTCGTGGAAGACGCCATTTCCTCAAAAGTGTTTTAGGTCCTCGGAGGCCACCGTCTTTTTGCCGACGGGAGGGGTGAGAGTGAGTGAGTGAGTGAGAGCTGCAGTCTAGAAACTGAACGCTGGATGTTACCGTTTCCCCCCCCATTTTACGCACTGGTCCTTTAAAACATCAATTTTTTATGAAAATTGAAAGGTGTTGCAAATTTTATTTATTTATTTTTTTTGTCTCTTGCATATCTTGAATTCATGTTTGAAGGCTCATTCCATGATTATTAATACTAAAAATTGTTTAAACTGGTCTGAGGCAACATTATTCTGCAAAATTACCTCTGATCAGTTGTTCCAGTATTAAGTGTTAAACACAATGGCATGACGGAAGGAGCTCTCTGAGATCGTTTGTAGCTGCATTGTGGCCTTACATACTGCCGAAGACATTAAATTCTGCCTTGGCACTGTAAGGAACACCATCAAGCATTTCAAGAGACCGGTTTGCTGAAAACTAGTGTGAATAGTGGTGAAAATGGAGGTTAAGTGCCTCTGATTTTTGTTATTTCAAAAATTGGCGGTTGACAGCATGACAGCTCGGGGATGATATTGATGGCATTGGAAGTGAAGAGATGAAAGTATCAAGATCTACTATTTCCAGACACCTGCGAGAAAATGGTTTGATTAGTATTGTTGCTGCCAAAAGCTAGCAACATCAAAAAAAGACTTGGATTTGCCAAGAAATTCAAGGATTAGACACCAGTGGACTGGGAACAAGTCCTTTGGACCGATGAATCAAAATTTGAAATTTTCTCACCCAAATGCAGAACTTATCTCTAGTTTTTATTCTGTCATGCAAAATGTCCAGTGCTCGTGCGCTCTCTAAATCTCATCTTTTCACGCCCTTAAACCGAAAGTGTCTATTGTACAGCTCTTCTTATCGTCAGTGTTCAGGTTACTCATCTCCCTATTGTTATTGCCGCCCTCAAACATTTATTCAGCGGAAGGGATTGTACTCATACTCAGTATTGCCATTTATGAATCATTGAGTACGTTGAATAAGTAAGTATATATTGAAAATGTTTACCATTTAATATTCACGTATCCTGTGTATATGCCTTCAGTGGATTTGCATGCAGGACATGGACAGTTAGATTTGGCTGTCTGCTTTCCGTTTTGATGTAAAGTATTTACTAGTGAATGAACAATCTGAGAATGTGACCACATATCACTAAGGGGTACCAGCTTCCATTTCACTCCCTCCACCCTTAGGGCTCCCAGTCATAGTGCAGGAGAATCTTATATTTGGTTCAGTCAGACCATAGGTGTCGTGATTGCGGATTTGGGAGATTACATATGAACAGAAGCCCTTATTGGGTGATCCTGAAGAGAGATTAACCATGCCATGGTGTTTAATTCCCTTGCAAACAAATATTTAAGGTATTCCCATCCCATTCTCACTTGCCTTTTTAAAAGGTAGGCACTTTTGAAGAATGTTTCCCCGGTAAATGCCTGCTAATTGTTTCACCTCAAAGATTTCTTTGTCTTAATGGTTATTTGCATAATTTGGTAACATGATCTGACTTTCTAAGGTACCTGTAGTCAAGGGCACATTCTGATGTGGTAGACGAGTGGGATGGGGAATAATTGGAGCTTCAGAACAGAGACCTTTAAGTGGGAATATTTTTTGCATCAGACTGCTGTCGTGTATAAATAGTGATAAAAGATGCATTCCAGGTCACTATGGCAACTCCTGGCTATATTATAAAAAAGCTGCGGACTACAACAGAGCCTTACTTAAAGGGTTTTACGTTGAAGAGTTCTTATATGAAAATAGCAGAGCCATTCATACCACTGACATAGTTGGATTTAATTCAGTGTTGAGGGAGGGGATAGATATATTTATCCCTCAATGCTCAATACAGTTGAAAGAACAGATGGATGAAGGAGTGAATCAGTCTACTGCTGCATTTAAATCCAACAAAAATCTAAAACCACTATAAACAGAATGTTTGGCTTGTTATATCATACTGAAGAAGTGCCCAGCGGTCTGACACTGGAACATGCATGTAACTGAAATTGGGATCCCTCAAATGGAAGGTTTGTATAATTTCAAGGAGTTTTTTATTATATCTATTGGTACTAGACAACTATTGAGTAATCAAAGGTACTCAGACCCACAAAATCTCAGATCAAGGGTCCCTTTTTCACCTTCTAAGCACTGACACGGTGGCATATCATGCTATGCAATTTTCAGTTGAGGTCAGATGAACTTTGCTACTTTCTTAGCACATACCTTTAGCTGTGTTTGATTGCTTGTGCCTTAACTGATATGCTCTTCTTGTTTTTTATGTTATTTGAGAGACTGCAGAGTTATTTTAAGTTTGAAGGAATATTTAAATTGCGCTTTAAGAGGTTTTGTTGATATTGACTTGAATGTTTAAGAGAGCAGAAACTCATAGGAAAGGAAAAGTGATTTGTTTCTAAGGTGAAACCTTTGTTGCAAATTTGGGACAGATTGGGTATTTTTCCCTTCTTCCTCGCCAGTTGGCTCTTGTTTAGTGAATATCTAGTTAAAGGAGTTGTTTCGATTACGGCACATGCTCAGAATTTTGAAAATTGTTAGCCTTATAAAGACACCAAACAAAGTGAATCTGCTTGACTGCAAGTCATAAAGTCCTTTACTGTAGACTATGGTATTTTAAGTACTGATCATTTTCCTCTTACGGTAATTATCAAATTAGATTGTCTCCCTACCTTCAATTATACAGAAACTACTCTCAGTGCCAGTATGTCCCCCAGATGTAATTGGAAAAAAGCTGATCAAACTAACATTGATGCTTATGCTAGTAGGTATAATGAACTCTTGAACTTGATGTCCATTCCTGTTGATGCTGTACACTGTCACGATTTGCATTGTACGAACCATGATCAACTCTTATGAGTTGTACAAAAATATTGTACATTGTTTGATCAAGGCTGCATTATGCACTGTGCCCCAGGGTAAAGATACACCTGATCATATTGTTTCTGTATCTCAATGGAATGAGCTTGTTAAAGTGCATTATCATGAGGCAAGGTCTAGTTTTAAAAATTGGGTACATCTGGGGAAACCCAGGAATGGTGAGGTGTTTGACAAGGTGAAAGCATCCCGTGCGAGATTTAAGTATGCTTTTCATATGTGTAAAAGGAAGGCGGACGTAATGCGAGCTGATGCGCTTGCCGAACATTTACTGCAGATTTCTTATCTTTCTGGTAAGACATTGACAAACAAGCTTGCAAACAGCTTCCTCTGCCAGGAAGGAAGTGAGGTGAGGCAAACTGTTTGTTGAGGCAAAAGGTTCCATAGAGATTGTCAATATGTGGAAATCTCATCAGCATAATCTGTTTACATCTGTTAAATCCAATGTCAATCTAGTGTGGTGAATACTATCAACAATGTTGGTATGGACTGTGAACTTTTCGCTGTTTATGAAGGATCTGATGCAATAATGGGTCTGAAGAATGGTAAAGCTTGTGGTATGAACCGTATCTGTCCTGAACATTTGAAATATGGTGGTGATCGCCTACCAGTTCTCTTGAATATGTGTTTTCACACCTTCTCAATACACTGTTTTCTCCCTGACTCTCTTGTTCCTGTTGTGAAAAATAAGTGAGGTGACATTATGCATCGGGATAACTACAGGCCAATTTTCTTAGCATCTTTAATGTCCAAGGTTCTGGAAACTCCGGTGTTAAGCCACTGAGATAAATTTATTGATGGTTGTGATGCTCAGTTTGGCTATAACCCCTTTGCACAGAAGCCAAATATGACTATTTATGCATTACCCAATTTAAAGTTTCATAATTCAAGATTTGAGCTTCACAGAGAGGGGGCAAATGGCTTGAATGAAACAAGATACTTGACGAATTTAAAATTCCATCATATTTCCGTTTCTTTTCATTATTTTAGTTCAGAGAAAGGGCCACAAGTAAGGGATGTATGGCTACCTGGCTTTCAGGTTGGCCGCATGCAGACGGTTTTGTGTGGTCCTGGTTGAGATGAGGTTTCCTGTAGCCTGTAGATGCCCTTATTGCAGCTGTGTCGCATTCAGTCGCCTGTCACGCAGGGCTGTATTGACGGTCTGGTGGTCATCTCGCCTGATTGTGCATCTTGGATGCCCTCTTTGAGGTCTGTTCTGGACTCTACCCGTGGCAACAGTGTGCCCACAATCAGCTGATGATGGACTGCGAGACATGCAGTTGTCTGGCTGTGTAAGCCTAGGTTCTTTCTGCCTGGAGCATCCCTATGGCCCACAGTCCTTCTTCTTCCCAGAGTCTTCTCATGGTCAAAAGTGGTGAAATGATGGATGAGTGTGGTTCTAGGCATGCTTTTGTACCCACATGTGCACAAAAAGCATGTGCATGACAGCATTTGCACCCTAAAGGCATGATTTGGTGTGGTTTGGCAACAGCTCAGCACAAGACAAGGCTGCAAAGGGTGGTGGGGCTAGCCCAGAGGATTATTGGAGTTGACCTTATGTCGCTCCAGGACATCTATGAGAGCAGGGTCCTTAAGTGGGCCAAGAAGATCATAGGGGAGCCCACCCACCCTATCCACAAATTCTTCTCCCTCTTGAAGCCGGGCAGACGTTGCCAGTCGGTGGCTGCCAGGACCTCCAGGCTCAGATACCGCTTTTCCACCAAAAAGAACCTGGTGCTAGTGCTGCTGGTGCTAGTACCAGTGCTTAGTTGGTTCAACCCACGCACCTCCTAAGAACCTGTTTGGTTTTCCATCGCCGAGGAGCCAAATCAGAGCCACGCGATTGCGTCACTGTAATTTAAGACCAGCAGATCAGGAGAAAATGAACGTTGTTCGAGATCTGCGTCTCTCTCAGCAGCGCTCACGTAACATCTGGCAATGCAGAAATACAGTATGGACTGCGGGAAACCATGAATAAAAATGTAAAACTGAAATAATGCTTGTGTTTCTATGCTCAGTAATACTATTATTGTCATTGAGGTTTTATCGTTTTTAGAGGGGAAAAGGAATACAGCCGATTAGATTGCTATGATCTTGTACTGGATTAAGATCGGATATTTAAAAAGCAGCAATATAAGGCGCATACCGTGTCTTGCATTGTTGTCTGTGCATGTTAAAAATACCGAAACCTTGTGCAGAAATAGGGCGTAATAATAGGAACACGCTATCCATCTTCACTTTTCCCAAGGAAGCAGACTGGTAATAAATAAATGAGCAACTGTCGTGTTTCATTCCAACTTCGTAACTTTGAACGATCTAATGTAGTTTCGTTTTGAAATGACATTCAAGCTCGCTAATGGCAATAATAGTAATTCGCGAACGCCCTATCTGGCCAGCTAACTCATATTCGTAATGCTTATTATAGACGTAAGCGGCGCAGAAAGTAAAATGAAATATAAACGCATCATGCAGATATAAGACATATGCTTATACATCCCAACGTTTAGCCTACTGCGAGCAGAACGCTCAAAATACTTCCGCGACCGTGCTGGTCGTGTTGGTAAACTCTGCCCCACGTAATTGGTGCTTGCTCTGGACCAGCAAGGAGTTGGTGCTTACTCTAGCACCGGTTTTAAGAGCCAGGAGCTGGTGCTTAGGCCGTGGAAAACGAAAGAACCGGTGCTAAGTCAGGCTCTGGCTCCAAACCAGCACCAGCACCAGCTCGGTGGAAATGGGGTGAGAGACAGCCTATTCCCCCAGGCTGTGAGATTAATGAATGATCAGAGGCCACTGCCACTTCTACCCCTGACACTGGAGCCAGAGCAGTCTTCACTTTGACTTTTATAGACTGGACAGGACTCTGACTTTTATGACTTTTTCTACATTGATCATGGCACTGCATGGACACATTTACTGATACAGACCTCCTTCTTAACCTTTTTTAACCTTGATCTATCTAGGTTAGCTAGATGAGTCTACATAGTATATCAACTAGCCTAATTATTTATGCTATTTATGCCTATTTATGTTTTTTTTTAAATCTATCTCTGTGTTTTTACCGAGTTGAAGTGAACAAAGTTAGAATTTAATTGTGCTGTAAGGCATGGATGACAATAGAGCATCCACCTATCTGTGATGTTACTTTTCACATGCACCCTAGGGTGCGTTTGGGTGCCCTGTTTCTGCTAACTTTGAAACCTAGCGGTTTATGGGGTATGTGCTGAAATGTGCCAATGGCTAACCACAAACATACTCAAAAATCTCATGAAAACCTAAATTCATCTACTTTCCTCAGTTAGTCAAATTTGAATATCCCCTACTTTTTGTGAGCCGTATATTTCCTGACATACAGAATGCAAGCAACAGCAACATGCTTGTTCATGATTTTTTTCCCACAAATCTCTAAGGTCAAATGTGGTCTAATTCAAAAGATATCACTTCTTCCTTTGTTCCTCCCCATTAGTTCAAGTGTCCACTCAACTAGTTTAGCTTCTGCGTCATATCCTTCCTAGTGAAAGAGGGCTTGGACAAGTGTGAGTGGGCAGTGCATTGAATAAATTTGACTGGAGCCAAGTTCTAGATTTGGTGTGAGGTACAATCTATTTTTGTTTTTATCAGCCTGGGGAAAAAAGAGATGGGGAAGGAAAAAAGGAGACTCTAAACAAATTGAATGAATGAACAAATACAGGCCTGCGTCCACCTGAGTACGTATGTCCCATGTGGTTTTTGAAGAGAATGTAGAGTCTGTACTGTATTGCAGTGCCTCTGGGTCAGAAGAAAGGCACCCAAGCCACACAGAGTCCTGTACAGGACCAAAAACTAACTGACGTAGGAGCACTCCAAGCCACTTCCCCTCAGCAGTATAGGAACCCTGAACCTGCAGAAAATTAGGGTGCACAATATATTGTATTTCAACTGATATCGCATGTGCACAAGCATTTTGCCAGGGTTGCAGTATTAGATTCATTTGAGTCAATGTGAGTGTTAATGAATGGAGGGACAGAGAGCAGAAAACTGCAGGCATGTGATTCTTTTACTGCAGGTTTTTTGTGCACAGCTGACACCTGAAGGCTAACTGATGCCTCAATGTAAAGCAAATCTCGACACAGCTTGTCTATGCGCATTAATCGGATAGTAACAATTTCCCCCTCCACACTGAGAGGTTGCAGTGTTTCTTTGTATGTCTCCGTAAGAGCAAGGACTGGTTATATATGCCCCTGTTTTGAACTTAAAATAGTATCAGTTGACTTTACACAATAATATTTGCGTTATTGCATTGCATATCACCATTGCTCTATCCAACCAATTTGTAAATCGCATATTGCGTTTTTTTCTCCATATTGTTAAATCCTACAGTGAATACATGGACCTTGGAAATAAGATTCACACCTGGCCCCTCGGATATTTTGGCTAAACTTCGATGCAGGTGACAGGCATACGATCTGCTTAATTTGGGTACACCCCAGTACAAGGAAAATGGCTTGCTTTTCTGGGCTGAATGGCCTGTCTTGCCACTCTCTTATGTCATGTTACATTATTATTATCCCCCTGGCATATATTGCGGGGGATATTGTCATGGGTGCGGTTGTCTGTGCCATCTGTCCGTGAACATTTCATTTCCGGAGCGGAACTTGAAAACCATTCAATATTTTTTAACAAAACTTGGTGTGCACTTGGATCATGACCTGATGTGGTGCCTTTTGCTAATCCCAAGTTGATGTGGGGTTGGGGGGATACGCCATCTCCTGATGGCTCTTGTTTTTTTAGGTTGTAAAAAGTGTGGTGCAAAATGTTCAAGAAATAGATGGCATTATGTCTGAGATGATGATGTCTAAAAGAATTGCTATATTATTTTTAAAATCATAGATTTTCATAGATGTGTATATGAAGATGCTCATTTGCCGGAGGCAAAAATGGTTATTTTTTTGCCTCAACAGACTGAATCTCATAAGTGCTGTCAAACTTTAAATAAATCTCAAAATACTATGTCGAAGGATACTCTTTGCAGAATCTGTGATTACCTTTGTGTGTCCTAAGTTGTCTCCTCCCCCTTTCCAGCAACCTGCGCATGTTTTGTGGTTTTGTCTCCTTTAATCGATTTGTCTGGTCTTTTTTCCCCCTCCCAGGTGTCATCTAGTACGTGCCCTGCTCCTTGTTTGAGTGGTCAGCGTATAAAAGCTCACTTGCTGTGTAGAAAAGTTGCTGGATTGTAATGCTTTGTCCTACTAAAGCCTCCCAGTCAGTTTATCTTCTAGTATTGAGCTTTAGAAGCTCTTTTATTATGTGTTTTTAGGTGCTCTAATGATGGAGGAAAGCATTATTACTCTTTGAAGTCTTGCTGATCGGAACAAACGCCCTGTTCCTCTCTGCCAGTTTATTTGGAACATCTCCCAATTCTTCATGATTGGGACTGCGGTCCCGCTAAACTCTTCGGTCCTATAAGCGGTTCTGCTTTGGCAAGGGGAATTCACTACCTGGCTTCTGCCCCGGGGTGGCCATTGTCCAGGCACGGATGTGCGCTCTATCCTCTCCTGTGGACAACAACTAAGCTGAACTACACTTTTACAGCATTCCTATCAATAAATACTCCTCTTTGGATTGTACCTTGTAATTGAATCTGGTTCCTTGTCTGGATCATAACAGGAACCTATTTGCAGTTTTTAGTGTTGACCGTATTGCATTGCATTTTTCATATGCTGATTTTATTATTCATTGGGTGCAGTGATTTTTCTGGGTTCCCAGGCCAAGTCTTTGTATTTGAATGAAAACCCATTGTCTACTCACCATGCCAACCTGTATGATTAAGATGATGCTCTTTATTGCGATTGATCATCCTTGTTGACTGCAGGGGATCAATAATGCAAACCTAAAATCACTTGGTATGAACAAATTAAAGCTATTTTTTGTGTAATTATATGAAATTATGAATTTGCCTTGGCTGCCATTGCTGCAGATCATTCATGTATGGCACAATAATTTGAACAGTTGTATGGGAATCGCTTGAAACTTATGCCTGGTGCATACAGGACAAGCCCTGTTGTTCTATGTGACCCTTCAGCCTTTCCTGTCGTACCACCACCAGGCCGAACTTTACATTTCCAAATGCAATAACCAAACGATTTTCGAAGGGAATCTTGTCAAACCTGCTGTCAACATTCCTGGTGTACAGAAGAGGAACCTTATTGATTTTGATGGCTCTAATGCTTTTACTGTAGAGCCTTACTTAGGTGAAACCCCATATAACCAAATGCAAAGAGTCAAACTGTTCTAATGCGAATCAGGTCACCTTTCCGTGAACTACTTGGTTCATAAAAGAGTAATCATATTGTTCTGGTGGCACTATAAGCATTAACACTACCTTGAGGGCACCAGTACCTTTTTCAAAAATTCAGTCAATCAAATCATTTTTATGAGAATCAGGTGAAATTTGCTGTGAAGATTCCTGATTTTTTTGGACCTTATACTCTTTCACGTGCACCAAAACTTGGCTAAACTACGAGTTTTTCCAATGAGAAGAATGTTTTAGGTTTGCTGTCATCCACCTTGTTAGAGGAAAAACCCTTTTTTCACACCGAGCCATGCTGAGCATTGTCTGGATTAAATACACATTCGTTGCAAAACCTCTAAATAAGACTTTAATCTGTTTGCAAACTGAACAAGAGAATGGGAGAGCTCTGAAAAGAGAAATCCGACATCAAATCATACAAGCTGATCTTTTACTGACCTATTCCAGTAATTTTTCAACATTTCATCAGTCTTACCCTCCCTACACATAAGACACTCAGTCCCATGACCTTGCCATGTTATTGTTTTGGCTAAAGAATAAGTTTTGTAACTTTTGACTGAGAACTTGTTACGGCCTGGGCAGAGAGTTCCTGGCTTATCTCTGAATTGCAGACAAAAAAATTCATCTTACAGACTGTGTCTTGTGGGTGCAGAGATTTGAGAGGCCGAATGTGATTAAGAATGCTTATGTTATACAGAGTATATTTCTAATAATCAAAATTGACATACATTTTTTAATACATCACATAGCCAATCAAAAAATTACTTTAAAAACCAATAGCACTTTTTTAGTTGAATCCAGTGTCCATACCATGTCCTAGTTTAGCCACCATTAACGCTAATGGACAAAGGCCTTGAGCACCAAGCATTTACATTCCACTTCCAAGGATATGGGGGTAGCGTTTATGTCACTGGTTGACCAGTAGTTCTTTACACGTTTGAATTTTAAAGTGTTTTTTGTGCATTGCCAGTCAGGGCTGCCAGTAATTTTGGAGCCCTCTGTATAATATCAGACATGGCAATTTGACAGAAGTGTGGGGGTGTCTCGTCTTTGCAAAAAAGGCCATGCACTTATGGCTGGCACTTCCTGTCTTTGGCTCATCTCTACTGCTGCCTTTTTGTAATGGCCTGCTCAAGTGTAGTCATAATACACACATGCTGACTAAGTTGCTCACTCACGAAAAGCATAGATTGAGTGGTGATATTTGTAAAAGCAATATTTGCCAAAACCTATTGTAAAAAGACAGGCCCTTTGAAAAAGGTGGGACTTAATATTCCAGAAATTTGGAATTGAGCATTTATTCAATGATGGAAGGCGCTGTTAAACTTTGATTTTGGTAGGACACAGTTTTACAACCCTGAAACTGAAAAAGATGGCACATCATGTAAAGTGGGAATAGAATCAAAAAGGAGGGATTTAAATTATGCATCTACCCTCTCCTGCATTAAAACTGAACAGCAACACATTATTAGATTTTCTAACATGTAAATTTAATTGCTCATTGAAAATATGCAATGTGGTGACTACAGCAGAGTCCAAAAGGGTTGGAACAGTCAACTGTGTACTTGTGGAATTTTTCCCCATTCCTTGATGATGTGGGTTTTCACCAAAATAATTATACAGAGCCTTTGTTGCCTTATGTGGCTTCATAATGAGCCATACATTCTTTATCAAAGACAGATCAGGAGTGCAGACAAGTCAATCCACACTCTCTGTTATTTCAGCCACACACTTGTAATCCATGCAGAATGTGGTTTGGCATATTTTTTGCTGGAAAATGCAGAGAAGTCACGGGAACAGTCGACATCTAGATGGCACCATGTGCTGCTCCAAAACTTGTGCATATCTTTCTGAACAAGCGCTGTCCTCAGAAATGTTCAACTCCCATTCCATTTGCAATGACACATTCCATCCATGACTGATGGCTTTTGGACCTGACGCTGATAACAGATTTTGTTGTCTTGGGTCCATAAAATATGTTAATCACTTTTTTGCCCCAAAAACCACTTTATTTCAACTCTACGGTCCACAAAGCATGCTTCCACTGTGCTACTGTTCATCTTGGAAAACACTGAACCCAGTGGAGACGGCAATGCTTTTTTTTTTTTGAGTTGATGTATGGCTTTGTCTTATCTGTGCATCTTTGAATGGCAGCAATGAATGGTGCTGACTGACAAAGGTTTACCAAAATATTGCTGAGCCTGTGTCGTAATATCCATTACACTGTTAAGACTCTGATGTCTGCGAGATTGGACATTAAGCAGAAGTGGGTTTTGATCTTGCCCTTTACACACTGAAATACAACCAGATTCCTTTTATATTTTTAATTATGTCCTGTAGAGGTCGAAATAGCCAAAATCATTCTGATTTTTCTTTGAGGAATGTTGTTCTCAAAGTGACCAGTAATAAGCTGTTGGCAAATTGGTGAGCCTGGACCCATGTTTGCTCCTAAAGTATAGCGCCTTTTTTGGGGGTTCATTTTATATTACAACATGATTAGCTCACCTTTTTAGCCCCACCTGTTTCACATCACCTTGATATTACAACTTGTCACATGACGAGCCCCTGTGCTAAGTTTTTCAAAACTTTGTTGTGGTCATCAGAATTGAAATAAGTATATTTTCAGTGAAGAAATGAAAAGGCATCAAATGAGGGGGTGATGTACAGTTGTCAGTACAGTTCAGTTTGAATAGGCTTTTAAATCACTCCTGAATTTTACTTGTATTTTACACACTGTGCCAACATTGAGCTAATTCTGATTTTACAATCAATAGAGACTAGAGCCATCTCATCACTTCGGTACAATTCATTCTTTACTTGTCTAAAAAATGATTATGTGCTTGTTTTCTCACAATAAGTTCATTAATGGGTGAAAAGTAAGCAGCTTTGATGACCACCGTTTTGGGAAATGCTCAGATCTACTCTTTAAATTTATTCTACTCATACCACTGATAAGTTCAGTGTCAAGTGCGGTCTGGATGTACATTTTTGAGTGAAATTTATTTATCTGTGTAATTTGAAATGTTTACATGGTCAGAAGCGCCCGAAGTCCTCTCATGATGTTATGACACTGCTGTGGAAGAAATTGCGGAAGCAGAGAGCTCAGTCCCATCCCATATTTTAGGATACCAGTTAATTAAATTCTTCCTGCTGTAGTTGTCCTGGCTCTACCCTGTCTTAACCGCATGAAATATGTAATAGAGCCCCAAGCTGATGAAAAAGTGTCGCAATCTCTGTCCCGTTTCCAAGGCTGCATCAGTAGCAATGAACGGGCTTTGTTCAAATGCCCCTTACGAGTCTTTTGAAGTATTCCTGCAAGGAAATTTGGCCTGAATGTCTTTTTGGTCTCTTCTATTCTTGGACCTTGAATTTTTTCCCTGAAATTGAGTAGATTTACTCTTAGGGGAGATTTTTGACACCATAGAAAGCAAACTGTGACATTCGCTGACTTTTTTTATTTTTTATTTGCATACTTTATGAAAACATACAAAATCCTGCGGGACATATCAAATGCTGAGAATGCATAAGTAATTTTAAGAGAAAATATTCCATTGGATATGTTTTTTTTCCCCCAAAATCAAGGCAAGATTAGCCCTAAATATTTGATTAAATGTATTTTGCAGGATGAAACGACTGTTTATTTTTTGCTATTTTAGAGAAGAAAAAAAAACTATTGCAAAGTGCCGAAGTTCTGGAATAGCCTACAGTTAAAAAAAACGAGTGTTTGGGAAGGCATGATGGCGGACCCACTTCTTTGAAATGCTGTGTGAAAAACTGAGGCTCAAAAGTATCTGCTTGAGGAAAAGGGCAGATTAGGATCCTGGTTGAAGCTCTGGCAGCTTTGCTCAGGCCCTGTGTTGTGACACTACATAGTTTGAGTGTAGGCCTCCTTAAAGGGAAACTCAGTTGGGGCCAACAAAAACAGGAAGTAGCCTAATTATCATTGAGTGTTGTGGGAGTAGTGGAAAACCAGTGATTTTTGGAAGTTCTGCGACATTCTTTGAGGCATGGACTCCCCCCCCCAGCATAGAGTAGGACATGTTGTAATTGATTGAACATCTGATACTGTTCATCCCTTGAGATGAAAAAAGTCATTTAGTTCTGAGTTAGGCATCTGCTGCCTCCTCTTGGCAGTTTTATTTTATTCTTCAAAATGCTCCCCAAGCTTGGTTCAGCCATCAGAATGGAAATCTGGGAGAGCCGCCATTTAATAAGGAAGTTCTTGGACCTGCCTTTGTAGACCTTCACAGGCTGTCATGCTTGCTTTCTCTCGTGCTCTGAATTTGTATTTACTCACACTATTTCTCATGCAAATACTGTACAGTAGCGGTGGCAGCAATA
The DNA here is from genome assembly GCA_029692085.1 of Gymnothorax javanicus. Classification (NCBI taxonomy): domain Eukaryota; kingdom Metazoa; phylum Chordata; class Actinopteri; order Anguilliformes; family Muraenidae; genus Gymnothorax; species Gymnothorax javanicus. Next base: position 31,277,983 of record CM056198.1, on the reverse strand, counting down.
GAGTCATATCATGACCTCTCTGCAAACTTGGAGCATTTTATTCAGTTTTTCTTAACTCAATATCAAATATCCTGAGTGTTTAATTGCTGATCACCTTGTTGCCAGGGGAATGGTAATTAACAAAAACTGCTCAAACTCCGTGTGCTTCACCCCTTTATCTGTCATTTTATTTTGATTTTTCTTAATTTGCCATCGGGGCACTGTGAACTACAGAGTTTCTCATTGTGTTTGACTAATAACAATAAATAAAAACATTTTTATATAATGTAAAGAGTAATTTGATCATGGTTTTACCGCCTTTATGCGCATGGAATTGTCTTAATTTAAAGAATTAGGAGCACATCAAATACGGTGCCACCCTGGTGCCACATTTGTGAACTGATTCAGGTGTAATTGTAAAATTGGGTTAACAATGATGCATTTCATTAGCATTATGACCCTCCTGTGAACTTGCAACCCTCCAAACAATCCCAGTTAAATGTTGCTGTTGTTGAAACAGCATCTTCAAACACGCTGTATTTGCTAAGTCTGTCATGCAAATGTGTAATGTTGTTCGTCTCATCCTGCAGAGCTTGCCTCAGTTCAGTGTTAAGATGGTAGAAAAAAAAAATGTAATAATCACTAATAATCACAAATTAAAGTATGCTTGGTGCTGTGAATGTGCAACTTTCAAGTGCTCTTTTCAAAAGAAGATATTTTCACATTTTGAAAATGTTTTATTTTGAGTCACATTTTGATTCCAAGTGCACTTTGATTTCTGAAAATGCTTCTAGTCTGGATTTTTATTTCTTGTTTGCAATTACTTCAAGTGTTCAGTTATTTTGCAGACGCTGTGTAAATATGTTTTTTTTTTTTATAGCGAATATGGTTTCCTTCTAAGTGACGATTTTCTTTGCCTTGTTTTTTCCCCCAGTATGAATTCAAAGTGAAGAACATCAAGAAGAAAAAAGTCAACATAATTGTCTCTGTGGACGGAGTCAAGGTGGCCATGCGGAAGAGGAAAAAAGTAAGGGTTGGCACCTTCTCAGTTATTTTCTTTTGTACTTCACTGGCTGTATAGCGGACACAAGGCTGCATTCAGAAACCTCTTTGAGTGTGGATGCAGATGCCCAGGCGATTGAACCCATGACAGAGGTTGTGAACCCAGGTTCAGAAAGTGAAAGTCCTGCTCAGTATTTTGTTCCATCAATTTGTGTTTTCTAATGAGCGCAGTTCTACGCCCTGGAGGTAGAAGTATTTTGTGAATTAAGCTGGTTGAACTCATGGGCAGGACTTCTACTTTCTACTTTTTGATCCCTGGAGTTACCTCAAGACAATCCTCCAGTACCTCTTGCCCATGAAGACAGTCTGGCTTTAGTAATATGAAAGTACGCTTGGTATTTACCGGAGAAAGCAGGGGAATGAGCTTTTACTGTGAAAAAACGCCTTTTTTCAACCACAAGAAAATGCTGATCCCTCCTGGCAACTCCACGATTACCGCGTGTTTTATTCATGATTGAGGTAACTGAGTCATTCCTGCAATTTCACAATCTCTGTGTCACAAATTCATCTGCATCCACAACAGTAATTAACAAAATGAGAGGCATTAAATACAGCTGATTTAATTTGTTCATTCTTTTTTCCCTTTCTGAACATAAATTGTTTTGAAAGTGTCATCGTTAATTATGCTTATTAGTGTTGTGATCTTTTCTTGGATTTTTTCATTAATTGTAAAAGACTGATTTGGATTCAGGATTTCTTTAGAAGTGTCAGAATTTTTTGGTGTTCAACAGCGGCTACAGTGCGCCACATTGTGCAAACATTCATATGCGCACACCCCTGTTCCTCTACTGGGGAATGTTGTTTCAAATGGCTTCCTTTTGAAATAAAAAAAGAAGTATCTGAAACAGTGATTCTTTGTGTTGGTAAATAGCATTCTAAAAATTGACATTGGCCGTAAAATAGGCTTCCTAAAGCCAAAGGAAATTTACTGTAATTGCTAGAGAAGGTAGAACTAAAAAGCGCAGAGATCATTTATGTAGACACCGTGGGCCTCACACCTTTTGTTTCTTAGCTTTTATATGGTTGCTGGCCCCTTTTCATCTGCACTTTATCTTGTGGCACTAATGAGTTTTCTTTCCAGCAGTCTGTTTTTTCCATGAAAGGTGGAGGAATCCTAGGTTTGGCCTCCGTCCACTGAAACGGTTATGGGAGTTTTTTGCTTGGTTTTAAAATTTAAACCTGAGCCCATCCCAAACTGTGAAACCTTCTGCTTAAAATCCCAGTCCTGGTGTGCACAACATGAAAATCTCCTACGGTGTCCTGGTTCGCCTCAACTCAACATCATTCCACAAGTACATGAGTCTAAGTGGAACCTATTTTTTTATTTTTGTCATTGCAATTCCGTGGAAGCACATTTTACAAGAGCCAAACCTACTACCCCAGACCTCTGAAATAAGCTGTGCTTGGTTATTATTCCAATCGAAGCCCTTTGTGCAAAACTAATATGCTGCCAGGAAAGATGTTGACGGACTATTTGGGGATGCCCTTTCCCTGATGTTAGAAACCGACTGCCCCAAAAGTGATTGCATGACTTATTCCAATTTATTCCAATGACTTTCCCGAGGATATACTGTGGAAGTGAATCCTTTTATTACTTTCCAAATGAGCGCTATCTCAAACACCAAGAACACCGTGAATCACTGACCATGTCTGATTAATTCCTCCCCAAATTCAAGGTCAAAATCAAGAACATCAGCGCCTCACGCACCATCTATTCCACTCCTGTGCTCCTCCTCCACTCCCCATCACGCCCGTTCCTGCTGTTCCTCCAACTGCAGCTGTAAACGCCCTTCTCTTCTGTTTACTACACTTTCATCATGGATATAATCTGCTCATCCAAAACCACATCCTGCTCTCTTGACCTTGTTGTCCTAATTATTGTCAGTCTACTCACCCTATGGGCATACCTCAATAAATTATTCAATTTTCTGCTGTCCTGTGGTCACATGGGATCCTAGTCCTAGACCTAGTCCACAAAAACAAGAGAATTTTTAAAAACAAGTCTTTCCTCCTTTGTTTTCCAAAAAAATCTGTCCACGCAAAGACGCACAAAGACAATGTAAGTACTTTCAAAAGAATGCCGAACCTAGGAGCAGTGATGATAGAATTTATTGTAATACCATGTAGGCCAATCACAAGCCTTGAAAACTCACTACAAGGTGGGCACAAGCTGATGAGCCAAAAACTCTGTTTTCTCTGTGCATAATGTAGCAAGACACCATAAAACAAGGCGCAGACTAGGTGGGAGGCTGGGTCAAAACCAGCCCTCTGGCGATAATTAAATTAATGTTCACACAAAAAAACGAAAGGTGCGATAACAGTGCGCACGTAAATGAACGTGAAATGGTTTTCAAAAAGAAATTGGCAAAGCCCTCTCAGTCAGGAGTTTGGCTGATTTTTTTTTTTTTTTTTTAAGGTGCCAATTGGATACTGTTTTTCTGGGGTTCTTTTACACCGTTGCCGTCTCCATCAGACTTGTCAGGTCTTTGCCCAAACCTCCAGTCTCCCCACCTTCGAAATCTTAAAGAGGAGAAAACACAGGCATGGTTAGACATAAGCTTTACGTCCGTACTCCTCGCCGGCCGCCTTACAACTGCCTGGTTTTCTCTTTTAAGCTGTGGTCGGCTCTGATTAACATGAGAAGCAGCTGTGTCACCTCGTGAGCCCTTTCCCCAGGCCTGCTTAGCCTTACAACTTGCAGCTAGTGGGAACTGTCCAGCGACCCGTGAGTCTAGGGAGTGTTGAATGGGTGTTGGCTCTCTGGCCGCTGTCCATGGTGCTGAAGTTCCGGTCTGCATCAAGAGCAAGGGGGAGGAGAATCGGCTGTTGCAGGCATGCTGACATGGTCGATGGCCGTGGCCACGCCTTGATTTGCCACAGTACATAAACAGTGAAAACCGTTTCCAGATATCTTCACCCTGGAAGGCATCTCTCAAAAGGTCCGCTTTCAGAGACCGAAAACACGGTTTGCATGTAGACAAAAGGCGGAAATGCATGGAAAATCCCATATTTTCAAAAATATCTGTATACGTGTGGACAGGGCTTACGTTTACAGGACAGCTGCTGCTTTCATTCTGAAAAAACCTGATTCCAGTGTTCTCTGATCTCAGTAAGTGCCAACACATCTACAACCTCCCCTTTATCACCAAAACACTGGATTGCATTGTAGCTTCACAACTCCAAAGCATTTGTTGACCCATAACAATTATGAGCCGCTTCTATCTGGTTTCTGCCCTCTCCATTGTACAGAGACTGCCCTCGACAGAATTCTTAATCACTTCGTCACTGCTGTCAACTGTGTTACCCTCATCGTAAAAGACTTGAGCACAGCCTTTGATGAAATGAATTATACTGTGCTCATTTACAGGCTACATGTTGTTGGTGTTGAGGGCTCAGCCTTTAACTGGCTTATATCTTACCCACTTTTGGCACTTTGTCACCCTTTTTGGCCACACCTCAGACTCGGCCACCATCGCAGAGCTGAAGTCTGCCTCACAAAAATACAATTCTGGATGCTATGCAACTTTGTCAACAAACTGCAATAAAACCAAGCTTCTCATTACTGGTTCTCAGTCCACTCGAAATATAACTGGTCACATCTCCCTCACCATCAGAAATACAGCCATCTCCCCCTCACCCCTCGTGCATAACCTCTGCCGGTAACTTTGGGCCGACACTCCCCCTTGATCTGTGCGTCAATAGCATGGTCGAAACTCCTCTCTCAGCACTCTCATTCACTGCCCTCTGGACTTGCACAAAATGCACTTTTCTCAGTTCTGAACTCTAAACATCTTCACAAATTCCAAATGGTCCAAAAGTTTGCTTCACAACATCTCACCAACACCTGGTCTCACAAGCACATCACCACTGTCCTCCGTGAGCTCCAGTGTTTTCCCATAAAATAACAAATCAATCGCCAACTCCTCTTGTAAATTTTCAGAGCTCTCTGTTAACATGCCCTCTCCTATCTCTGTGACCTCCTTCACCTCTACCAACCTCCATGTTCCTTGCAATCCTCCTCAGCACATCTCCAATCAATGGCGGCTCCCGTACTGGCAATAGGGGAAGCTCATGCAATCCCTTAAAAATAATGATTGTTCATGACCTGTTTTCAATCATTCATTGAAATTACCATTACAGAAACTCCGGAAACTCTCAACATTATCAGGTGTGGCCAGTTTTCATTTATAACGGATACCTCTGTCAACACTCACGCATTTGGTGTGACTTTAAGTGGCATATTTAAGTTCTTCTGCTGTAGTCAGCAATTATTCAATCAACGTGTATGTAAGAGATTCTTGTGCGGAATTGAAGTCCTTGTGCATGGAGGGGTTGGAAGCAATGGAATTGCGTAAAGGCATTTCAAATTATCTTATTTCATTTAAACGATCATGAAACACATGCATTGCTTCCAACCCCTGAGTAAAGAAAAGTCTGAGAAGTCCGGAGTCGTAGTTGGTATGTGTTATAAATGAAAACTGGCCAGATCTGTTAATGTTAAGAGTTTTCAGAGTTTCAGTAACGGTGATTTAAATGAATGATTAAAAATAGGTCATGACCAATCATTATTTTTAAGGGATTGTTTGAGCTTCCCCTGTTGCCAGATCACCAGCCGCCACTGTCTCCAAGTCGTACCTACTTCTTGCATTCGCTCCGTTGGTGACTGTACTTTTTACCTGTTCCACATTCTGGAACTCTCTCTGCCCAGATCTAATCTCCAAAGCATGTAGTTTGACCCCCTAACTTCTGCCTCCCCGTTGTAGCCATCTCACTCGAACCCTCACCCCCCAATCCTTCCTCCATTTAACCATTTGGGTCATCTTGTTTAATTTCCATTCTTTTTTTCTTCTTGTACTTTCCCTTTTACAATTAAATTTATTATTATTATTATTATTAAAGAGTCAATGATTGGTCTTCTGGGAAAAGATAAAATAAAAATATTTGTCAGTTTGTCACATCGGGAGTAACTCCCTGCTCCCTATCTCTTCAAAATGCCCCAACATGGTAAGTTTACATTTTAGATCAATGGGATCATTGTGTTCAGCTACATTCAAGGGAATCCCTCAACATTTTGGGGTAGGCCAGCACCAACACAGTCTATGGTCAGTACTGGGGACCTGGAGAAAAGAGCTGAACCATTCTATCTGAATGTTAGCTTTGTATGTAAGCTGGACCCAGGCCGTGTACCTTACTTAAACAATCTGGCCACTTCCTATTGATTTTGTGGGCTGAGTAATCTGGCTCTGGTCCTCCGCTGTCTCTCAAATCTCGTGTCTGCAGCCGGTGGAAAACAATAACAGGCCTTATCTGCACACCTTCAGTTTATTTTGATTCCCAGTAGGGATTAGTTCCTGATGAATGCTATTGTGTGATACTAGGCATCCTGGCATGCTTTCTGAATGTGCGTTTTTTTGATGAAAAGTTTATTTCCATTTGCATGGATGAGTAGAATCCAGCCTGTTCATGTACGCCTCGCGAGAGATGAACTTAATTTAGTGATAAAAATTGCTGCTTGTATTTTGTTATTGTCTTTCAAGGTCAAACAGAAATAAGGCTCTAAAATGTTTCAAATGTTAATTTGATTGTTGACAGAAAAAGGAGTGGACTTGGGACGAGAGCAAAATGATGGTGATGCAGGATCCCATTTACAGGTGAGCTCAGAGATGTGCCACTTCAATTTTGATATTTATGCATTTTACAACTTTTCAGCCTCTCATGAGTACTCCTCCATATCAGGACGGAAGGATGAAGGAATGTCACACTAAAATGAATTATTATTTGATAAAGTGGACAGTTAATTAGTTTTGGAGTCAATTTCCTGACTTTTCCCCCCCCCTCATAATTTTTGAAAAGAAAGACAGAACATGATGAGCGGTCAAATGGGACAGTTTTTATCACTCATCAGCGGCAGAATCAAATGAGGGCAGTGCCTGTGTATTTATTAATGAAGTCAGATGGTGCAGCAAGGGGGAACTGGCTCTCTCTCATCTTCCATCTGCAAGTGAAGAGTCCCCCAGGGTCCAGTGATAGGTCAAGAGATTTCTGCTTAAAATGCACGCTTCTGTTCCCCACCTCATTTCTTATTTTATGCTTTCCGTAGTTATTGCTCTGAGCAATTCCGATAAACCATACTATTGAGAATTCCAACGTTCCATTTTGAGGAGTGATTCTTCTCAAGAAATAGCCTTAAAAGTCCCCTATTATGCCACCAGGTGCACAGCTAATTAGCCATTATGAGCCAGTTCAAAATCTCCCTTTCCTGACATCAGGAGGGGGAGTGATCACCCAGAATAGTGAAGCCTGATTGAATACTTAGCTGAAGTTGATCATTTCTTCTTGCCTCTGGTTGGTTAATTGCTCATGTGATGTCAAGAGGGGAAAGATTTTGAAATGACTTGTAATAGGGTTATTCCATGTTTAATGTCCAAATTTCAGAGAAACTTCCTACTTGACCATCTCAGATTTGGCTGAAAAAAAATTCCAGCAGGTGCATACACCTCCTAATAGGATAAATCCAAAATTTTAGCTCTCAACTCCTAATAGTTTTGTCTTAAATAGTTTTGCAACCAAGTTCCAGCCCTTTTTGAACAGCTATTTCTGAGGAGCCACTTTCACATGGCTATATCTAGAAAAGAATTTCAGCTAGGTCCTTCAAATTTTCAGGGGTGAAAATCTGCTACTCTAACTTTAGGAATATGGACTTATGAATGTGTCCATTTAGTTCATCATATATTTCTGGGTGCTTAAAGTTGCTTGAAACCCAGACAGTAGCTGTTACCATGTCAACTACCAGGTACCTCCACTACACACTGGCTTGGCTTGGCTTGGTTGATTCTCCACATTTTAGCATTTTCCAAATGATTGGATGCCAAATAATTTAAGCCAGAATAGGTTCTGAACAGGTCATGAGGTTTTTAAATTCAGAATTTGTCAAAGTAGTTGCCCACATGCCCAAAAAGAGGCCGCAGGTAAGTTCGCTTGGGTTGCATCTTTGGCCATACACACTTGAATGTAGTTTTCTGTGAAAGATAAACAATAGAGATCTCTTTGTTTGACATTGGGAGTGACTTATTGTGGTTCCACCTTGATTAAATTGCTTTGTTGGATGTCCCGGTTGCATGAGTGATTTTTTTTTTTTTATGGTGTCAGAATTCCTTCTATTGCTTAATTTTCCTCGTCAAGCTTGCTCGGCAGTGGGCATGAACTCAACCATCAGCTTTTTTGCTTTAAAAAATGGTGGTCATGAAAGTCTAGATTCCATTGCCAGTAGTTTTTACGATGCAATGATTTCGAGAAATACTCACTTCATTAGAGACTTTGGATTGGAACCAAGGAATTAAAATGATTCTCAGATGATTTTGGTGCAACTCCATTCAATTAGGAAGGCATATTGATGTCTTTTTTTCTCTTCACCGTTTCCAATGACAGTGCACATTGCTTATTAGTAATATGAGTTGATGCAATAATTGCAAACAATGAATTCTATTTACGATATTCCAATGCCCGTTGTTGTGCCAGGATAACTTGAATGGATGTTCATGCAAAAGTTGAACTTCTTATATGATTGGTTCATCCTTCACTTTGGATTGCAGTGTTGTCCAAAAAACCAAAAGAAGGTCTAGGAGGGCTAAATCTATACAATTTCTTCCATCCAGCAACCCTTGGGGTTTCTGTTTACTCGATAAGAACTCTGGCAGAATCCCACATCTGATCTCAGTCCAGAAAACCTGGCCAATAAATGCATCAGCACTATAGAATGGGAATAATACAGAAATCCCTGAAGATGTGCCCAGCTTCCATTTGCCCCATTAAAATATAAGGTGCCCTTGTCTAAAAGATGCCTGGTCAGCAAATTATTATTGTGAATATGTTTAATTATGTGCTTTCTTGTCGAAATGTCTGCTTTTTTCTGCATTTTGAAAGAAAATATATTTGCGGGACGAGAGCCAGGCGCAGATCACGGAAAAGGCAAATTGGCTACTTTACTTTCTGAAGAGGTCTTTAACTCAAAGGCACTTTAGCTTGCTTTATCAGCAGAAGGTCAGAAGTTGGACAGGCGCAACCTGTATCACAAGGGATAGGCAAGGCATAGTCAAAGGGGCTGGTCCAAGCTCAGAAGCCGGAATGACAAGTCAAATAAACCAGAGCAAGCAAGCAGGTGCGCACCTTTAAACGGGTGTCGGAGAGACCAGTAAAAGCCCACTCGCCAGGTCCGCAAACTGAGATTCCCTTATAAATTGTATCGTGTTTTTAGGAGATGTTAACATTGAGGACGGAAGAGAACAATCCAGCCAAGGGAAGACATGGACCAGGAACTTAAGTATTCACAATAACAACAAGCATTCAGAGAATTCATAGTCTCGCCCAACAGCCCGAAATTGATGTCATGCCGTGAGGTCAGCCCAAGGTGTTTACATGTGAAAGATAATTGAAATCGGTTAAGTGGTTGTGGAGATATCTGCCCGGAAACACACGTACACACACAAACAGACCGACAGACAGACAGACTCAGAAGGTGATTACAATAGTCTCGCAAAGCCCTACGGGGGCTCGAATAATTAACGAACGGAAAGAGGTGAGAGCGGAAGCACATAAGGAAGAGTGAAGCACGAGGAAATAATTGAATAATGAGAACCAATGATGGGAGACTGATAAAAAAAACTGAGAAGGTCATCTGGATTGTGGGGGTGGGCGAAACGAGGAAGACTCAGGACGTGTTATAAAGTCTGTTGCTCTTCCTCTTTTTTTAAATTGCCATCTTTCTATATTAGTGTGGTAAATGGCCTTACTCTTACCCCATTCTTAAATTTTTTTTTAATTATTATTTTTAATCAGTTTGTCTCCTCCAATTGCACCTAATCTGCAATGTTCAATCTGTGAGCTGTGTAGTAGCACGGTCGTACACAATGCATACTGCCGCCTCGAGAGAGCACAGACCGTTTTCTGCTCTATTTTGAAGCACACCCCTTCTCTTCCACTGTTGTCACGGTGTTGTGTTGCTCAGAATGAGCACGGAGGAAAGCTGATAATACAGTTGCGCAGGAAAGCAACCGAATGGCACTGAAATGACGCAGCAGCACAAAATTATTTTTGTCACAAGAATAAATTTATTTCCTGCTGGGTTGACTCACATGGTAAAGGCAGCGCCAGCAGTGCAAGGGTGGCCAGCATGGCCTTGAATCGTATCTGGCCTTACCAGTGCCGACTTCGGCCAGCAGCCTCATGAGAGCAGCGCATAATTGGCTTTGCTCTACTCAGGGATACGGGAGGGATACAGTCAATTTGGGTCAGTATAATGCTCAAGCACGTCCTGCTAGTGATCTGAGCCCTGGTTGGTGACATTCGTAGGAAGCATCGGTTTAGGGTTCTTCCGTGCATGCTTGGTCTTTGACCACGACTGAGAAGAAGAACCTGATGATAAAAGTCTGTTATCTTCCTTTATATTCAATGGCAGAATTCGTTGGATTAAGTACAATATTTTTTTAAGGCATACATTCTAATTTAAATGCATTTTGTGCTCAATTTTAATCTCACGTAATCCGTATCAGCTGTGTCAATGTCGTTTTCAAATACACTTCATCTGAATTGGTGATTGAAGCAAATGAAGCACTTTGAACTTTTTTTTTTGTTTTGCTTTTATATATTCTTTATTGTCACGTTCTCATTTTGCCAGCCTGGCATCCTCACTCGGTTTGAGAGAGGACAGACTAGCATATGCCTTTTCCACGCATATTGTTCGTCCTCCAGCCCACCAACTGTGCTGCACAGCAATTATGCTGGAGGATTGCTCTTCTTGCACAACTGACTCATGCAGACCTGGAGAACATGATCAAGGAGTCAGTACTTTTTTATTTTTTGCCATGAAGCCAGGAGTCTCACTCATTCCTGAGACTTGGGCTCTCAAGCGGTTGTATTTTTCAAGGTGGTACGCTACTGCATCCAAGACCAATGTTCAAGCTGGCTGTGCCATTCTGTAGCCCTGATTAGGATCTGCATGTAAATTTCCCTCATACTAATGTTTGATTAAATGCTGACAGTTCCCATAATTCATGGCGTCAATATAACCATTAATAATTCCCCTCCCCGAGGCTGACCAAATTTATTAGGGGTCCAAAGTGGCTTTCTGCACATAGATTCTCTCCTCAATGCATATTTACACTTGCGGATGAGCTAGTTGAAATCCTTGTTTTTGAAATCAGTGTTTACATATGAATGCAGTTTTCTGCAGCCATTGCTCCCGTTGAATAACCATTACTGAAGTGGCTCTTTATCAAGATTACTTGAAGATGAGGTGTTGTTGGCACACTGAATTAATGTGTGTTGAAAATGGGGCTTTGCAATCGTTCATAAATATTAAATTACAAAACAATCATTTCTAATGGCAAATTAATTTCTAACATTTCCAAAGTCTTTGCTATATTGTTTGATTTATTTAATTTTGCCTTGTATAATGTGTTCATCTCTTTCAAAACTTTAAATTTTTCTCAGTGCTTCCAAGCTTTTGGGCAGTATTGTTTAGTTTTTTTTTAAATTATTTTTATTCATTTATTTTCGCTGCTGCTTCTAGTTTCTGTGTAATCTAATTGCATTCCATTTTGATGTATTTTAAATTCCAGTGTCAGGCTAACAAAGAAGTTTGTTAATTGGTGTAATCGCGCTATTAAGGCCCTTCTCAACCAGGATTTGTTTCCCTGTGGGAGTTCATTTCATCATTGACAACATGAAATCCAATATGAATCTGTAGGCTATGTAGTGGTCTAAAAAGCAAAAGTATCGATCAAAATTATATTGTGTTTTACTGAACTCATCCCTTAGCAGTAGTTATCCTATTCAAATAGGCCCTTTAATGCAGTGGAGTTCAACGTCAGTCCCATAGACTCCCTGTTCATGCTGGTTTTCTTTCTAACTCTAACTTAAATCACTATTTTAAACCGCTGTTCCTTTTTTTTAATTGCATTGGCCCTCTATGTTTAAAGAGAGATTATTTAGGCTCTTCAGCAGTAATAGCTACACTTACATGCATCCAGACTATCCATGGTTATTTTGGAGGATTTACGACAAAAGTTTGTTAATGGACGAATCAATACAACCTGAAAAACATTACAGCAAAATCCACTGTGAAACAAACCCAGCTTCATTTGGGCTCGCTGAGTTTGTGTCAGTCTCCAAGTACTATAGAGCTGCTTTCCCAGAATATCAGAGCCAGATTTCCATTGGCGGACCTAACCAGAAGGACCATCAAATCCATAGCTACTGGCTTTTGGATATTTTGTCCGAGATGATGATATGGCGTATCAATGTAGGCCCTAATGGGAAAATGAATGTTTTGTTCAGGGTGTTACCTGAGTAATTTCACTGCAAAAAAAAAAAAAAAGTTGAAAAGTTAGGCAACTATCTGCAAAGCATATTTGAGTTTGCTCAAATTCAAGTCCTCGTTGTTGCACAAACTCATTTTTGAAAGAACTTGAAACGTGAAGTTGAGCAAACTCAAAAATGTTTTGCTGTTGGTTGTCAGCTTTTTATTTTGCTCAGTGTATGGGGACATTAGGAGACGGGAAAGAGCACCAGGATTAATTCTCAGTTTTTACTGTCAAAGACTTGGAAATGGCATTATAGAATTATGATTATAGTTGATTTATTACATTGGAACAGTAGTTTGAGCGCCTGTCATGCCAATGCATGTATTTGTGTGTTTATCAAGTTTTTTTTTTTTTTTTTTTACTGCTGGGTGTGAAACGCATGCATGCCCATATACGGCTGTCTGAGTCATGGACATATGCTGCTCATGCATGTTTATGCACACACATGCATGATGCATGTCCTTATGCATGCTTCCAGCCCCTCAGTCACACTCATAAGCATTTTTATTGTTTCTCTCTGGCCTAAATTGCTTCAGTATTGCTGCCTGAACATGGGAACTCTACATATCAGGTATTCGAGAGGATTATGTGGAAAAAAGGGAATAAATGATCCCATGGTCATGGTATCTCCCTTGTCATTGTCCTTCGGCTGGGCACAAGTAGAAGACGCTTTAAATTTCAGAATATGTCTTTATTTGCTGGCTTAAAGGGGACCTATTATGCTGATCCTTCTGTTAATACATATAAGTAATTTTATAATGTTGGATGTCCGTACTCAAACTCTGTAAAGTTTCTAAACATAAGATACAGGGGTTTTGCCGTAATCCAAGAATGTGATTTCGTGAACTTGATTTCCTCTCTGAACAGCTCGTCCCAAGATCTACACGAGATCTGGGCAAAACCTGACGTCAGGTTGTGCCGTCCAATTAATACAGACCTAGCCAGAGCCAATCACGCCGCTGGACCTGCCCACACCAAAAACTATTCTAGCAGGCATAAACAACCGCGGATCATACTATGCCTTAGTAGCGTCTACACTTTTGGAAATACAAAGAAGACCCGCAGATCATTTGAGGTGCAGTTTTGTCAGGATCTCTCCCAAAGCTGCGCGTCCATTTATTTTTGGACACAAAGAAAAGCACCCATTTCTCTCCCAAAAGATGATGCCACCATAAATCAGTGGGAAGCTTTTTTGTTTGCTGGCAGCAAAGAGCCACGGCCAAAGGGAACGTTAGCTGTTTGTGCTCAGCATTTCAGCTCTGTCAATAAAGGATAATTTGACACTGGAGAAGCGTTTCAGCTGCTTCTCAACCTGAAGCAGTTGCATTGATCAAGCGCTCAGAGCCACAAGCTGTAAGTAACAATATAACAGTAAATAATCTTAGTGAAGCTAACGTGTTACGGGTGGCTAGCAGGACCGCTAACGATAGTTAGCGCTAACAACTGGCCTCAAATGTAGACTTCGTAAAATATCTGAAGATAAAGCCTGCATCGGTCGCAACTGTCCGTGACTCACAGACGCAGAAGCTGTAAGTTGCTGTGCTACTTAAAAATGCTCCTGGTTAACTTATATGCAGTAATTCTGATCGGTATGCTTGTGTTACTTCGGTAAGCATCAGTGTGGCAGTTTCATCATAACGTTGCCTGATTGTAGCCACTACAGTTGAAGCTAACCGGAGAGGTGCTGTAAAAGGCTGCAGTTAGACCAGACGTAGGTTTTGCAGAGCTTGGGGTCCGTGTTTGGGTGCTTGTGAAACGACTGCTTTACTTATCCATGACCGGGGTCGGCCGGATACTTCACCAATATCTGGGCTAGCTCTCTGATGCTACCGCTGTGAAAGCAATCGCGAAACGCACAAGCTATAACGTGTCTGGTATAACAAACGATTTCTCTGCCCCTTACGGTCTGTAAAACCTGTATTATGTTCATAACGTATCCAGAACTGTCTCTAGCTGTCTCTTAGTATCCAAAACACACCCATTTTCCACGAGCAAACGCTGGTAATTCCGATGCAATAAGTAAACCATTATCACGGGCAATTTCTGAAAAGACCATTTAGCCTGGAGCTTTCGCCCATCCGTCATATACGAGCGCAGAAGCTTTTCATTACTCCACGCTAACGACACACCAGTTATACACACGGAGCAGCAGGTCCTTATAATACACACCTAACCGAAACAGTCCATAAGTTGTTGGTCCACTTTTTGCTGCTCCTCACTGTCCATGTTTCCCTCTAAACTCAGACCCACCGGATTTTTACGGTCTCTGGCCTACACTTGGGTATGTCGACCCGTTCTACAAATGTGTCTGTATGGGGTGGATTCTAGCTTTCCCTCAATCCTAGCTATAGAGTGGAAACACCGGTGTGCTCACCATAGAAGCCGTAGGTAGATAGCAAATTCGACTTTGAGCTGCCAGACTTTTGCACTGCGTCCTCCACTTTCGCCTCTGCGTTTATTAGAACAAGTTCATTTCATTAGATCTATACACACATACAGCGTTTGATTGAGGAATTTCTCCGCCGATTCCTTAGCTCAGATGGCAGACGCGTCTCACGTTTCACACTAGGGAGGCGGACCCGGAAAACTGCGTTCTGCCGACTCCCGCCCAGCTCCGCCCTCCACAGAGCTGGCCAATCAGAAGAAAGCGGGCACACGGGGAGGGGGGGTCATAGCGGAAGAGCTGCCCAAACAAGGCTTTTCAGGCACAGACTGCAATGAACTACAAATGGGTTTTTTTGAGGATGGCAGTATGAGCTAAACAAGGACCCTTTTTTGGACTTTGAATGATCAGGAGTACTCTAGGTGAGTCCAAGATCAAAATATAAACTTGGAAATGTAGCATAATAGGTCCCCTTTAAACTAATCTGGCTGTACTAGTGTAGGCAGTAATATGCGTTCAATGAAGCACAGCTTGCTGTGGCCACTGAAAATTAGCGTCAGAAGAAGCTTGCCAATTATCTAGACATTGCCACATCCTTCACCTTATGAATTTGCTTGGCTACTGTCCATGAGTAATAGGAGAGCAATTGACCTTTATATTAAAAAAGTGAAATATATTTTACTGAATAATTTTCCAGAAATCCCATTTGTTGACGGAATAGACAAACAAAAAAATGATCAACACATTAAAACGCGGGTGCTCCAGAATGAGTTTAATCAAAATATTTGGGATTTGAATTGCTGCAGAAAGAGTTGCTGTGGGACTGTGCCTATTTTTAGGGAAATTTTCGCCATTTTCTACTGCTTGAGTCAGTGCTGTGGGAGAGTATTCATTCTTGCTCTGACAAATAGGACCAAAATTACTTGAAATGCGCTGACAAACAGATGGATCTTTAGTGCAAATTGCAGAAGGATGAATCAGCCAGGAACCTCTCTCTCTGCTGTGCTGAAATATTAATAGCCTAAGTAGTGGCAATATTGTTACCGACAGCCTTTAGAAGTTTCTCCAGCAAGCTCCAATTATTCCACCTAACCTTTAATGATGGATAGTGAAAATGGGGGAATATTTATGTGTCAGTGATTACATAATTAAAACCATCTTACCTGTACGGAAAGAAAGGACTGTGGACAAAAATGAACTGTAATGCAAGTCTGGATTTTTGTTTTGTTTTAATTGGTGTACTTATGCATTTCTTGTGTACATAATTATTATTATCTAGTGAGCAATTCATATACAGGTTTTTTAAATGAAAAGGGAGAAATAAGCACACATTCAACTGAAATTCAGAGCTGCTGCTGTTGCTCATTTGATTTGGCTGGGAATGTTGTTGATGCTGGGATGCTTAACTTTGCCAGCTCTCAGTGAAAGTTCTGGTTCAAACAAACGCCCCTTGCTAACCTATGGCACCTATAACCTTATTTCCCAAAAAGTTTGGATGTTGTGAAACCCAATGATTTGCAAATCAATTTAATTCTTTATTTCATTGAAAATAGTACAAAGATAACAAATCAGAAGTAGAAACTGAGAAATTATTTTGTTTTTTGAAAAAATATCTGCTCATTTGAATTTGATGCCTGCAACAAATTTCCAAAATACTGGGACAGGGGCAAAGAAAGACCGGAAAAGTTATATGATGCTTAAAAAAATAAAATAATAATAATAAATACCCCTCGCAGAACCTCTCACAGCTAATTATGTTAATTGGCAACAGGTCAGTAATATGATTGGGTGTAAAAAGAGCCCAAGTCTGTCAGGAGTAAGGATGGCGAGGGCTCTACCGCTCTGTGAAAGACTGCATGGGCAAATAATACAACATTTAAGAATAATGTTTTTCAATGCAAAATTGCAAGGGATTTTGTCATTTCATCATCTGTACATAATATCATTAAAAGATTCAGAGAATCCAGAGAAATGACTGTACACAAGGGACAATGCTGAAAGCCAATATTGAATGGCCATGATCTCCAGGCCCGCCGCACTGCATTAAAAACAGACAAGAAATCCACGGGTTCAGTAACAGTTCTGAAAATGTGTATCACTGTCCACAGTTTGTCCCTGCATTTACAAATGCAAGATAAAACTTTACCATGTAAAGATGAAGACATATGTTACCAAAATCTAGAAATGCTGCCACCTTCTCTGGGCATGTGCTCATTTAAGATCGACTGAGGCAAACTGGGGAACTGTCCTGTGGTCTTATCAACCAAAATGTGAAATTCTTTTTGGAAATCATGGATGCTGTGTCCTCTGGGCTAATGAGGATAAGGACTATGCGGCTGGTTATCATTGCACAGTCCAACAGCTAGCATCCATGATACTAGGGGTGTATAAGTGTAAATGGCATGAGTAACTTGCACATCTGTGAAGACACCATTAATGCTGAATGATAAATACAGGTTTTGGAGCAATATGGGTTGCCATTTAGACATGTTTCTCTGGGAAGGCCTTGCTTATTTCATCAAGACAATGCCAAACACCACATTGTGCTCATTTTACAGCAACATGGCTCCATAGTAAAAATGTCTGGATGCTAAACTGGCATGCCAGCAGTACAGATCTGTCACCCTGTCACAACATTTGGCGCATTATGAAACGAAAAGTATGACAAAGGAGGCCGCAAACTGTTGAGCAGCTGAAATCCTGCATCAAGCAATAATGGAAAACCATGTTGTTTCAAAACCACAGCAGTTGATCTTCTCAGTTTATGAACAATTACAGAGTGCTATTAAAAGAAGAGGTGTTGCAATACAGTGGTAACTTTTTTCAAACTTTTTGAAGCGTTTTGCTGGCAGCAAATTCAAAATGAGCGTGTATTGTTCAAAAAACAGTAAAGTTTCAACATCTGATATTTTGTCATTGTCCTATTTTCAGTGAAATTGACAAATCATTGCATTATTTTTTGATTTACATTTTACTCAGTGTCCCAACTTTTTTGGAAACTAGGTCGTACATGGATACCCTAGGCTTGAGAGGAGTAGGCAAATGTAGGCTTACTTGTTTGCTGTATGTGCACTGCATGTTCTGTCCAGACTATATAGTTTAGGGAAAAGGTCTTCAAAGCCTCAAGTATTATCCCTATTAATTAAGCAGTGGGGAAGAGTGTTTTCAAGTGTCTGGAGCCCTCGTTTAAGCATGAATTGGCTGTCAAGACAGTTTTGCAGGTCTGTAGAGTGCCAGCAGTGACCATGAATTAGGAGCCTTTTCAGAGTTCAGCTAATTGCCGTGACTTCAAAGACTACAGATTTTTAAATGTCAGGCCTTTTTTTTTTTTTTTTTTTTTTTTTTTTTTGCAGAGTTAATAGAACGTCATTTGGTACACTTTTGGGGATACTGAAGCATATCTATATTTAAATAATATACTACTGAATGGCATTTGTGGTCTAAGCTTCCTTCCCTGAAGAGAATGGCCTTATATGTTTTGCAGAATAAATTTTTATAACTTCTGTATGGTATTTTCTGCCTTTTATACATCCCTGTTACTAATATGGAGAGTCAAAATAATTATTGGGTGAATTCCACCTCCATAGTTAATGAAAACAGAATGAAACTTTGAGAAAAGTTGCTAAGTTCTATCTTTGTTAGTAATGAAGGGGCTTTCTCTTTGCAGTAATATGTTCAGGGAGAACATCTTTCTCCCCACACCCACAGAAGTTCAGTTCTCTTTTCATTTCTCGGTGAGAGAAACCTTGAGATTTCAGTTGAAATATCCTGCAGAGAGCAGTTTTTCAGAGCCCCTTAGAGTATGTCTAAGCACCCATTTTTCACAAAGAATTGTCAAAGAGACCAAATCGCTTTTTCACACTGAGCTGTTAACTGCTGCACTGCACGCGCTAACTCACTGATGGACGTTTAGTAGGGATGTTTAGTGAGACACGTGCATTGCGCACCGTGAGTCTGTGCAGTTTTGTTCTTGTTATCATCTGGTCTTGTGAATTATAATGATTCTCTGACTTCCATCACAGATATGTCTAAGATGCAATTTCAAGCTTGCTGTAATTTGTGTGCTGAAATCTCCTTGAGTGCTTTTGGATTTAATGAAAAGAAGAAAAAAAGCTTGATTCTTTATGAGTTGAATTCTCATGGAATGCAAATATGCATTTCTGAGTTTTTGATTGAAGCAAGTGAAATGAATTATGAACTCCAGACACAAGCTATATTGCTCAACCATTCTGAGTCGATGATTCTCTCTGGCTGTTCTGCTGGTTGCCTTCCTCGCCCTTCCTTCGACAATGTTGTAAGAGCCTTCCCACCTTGTTATTGGGTCTGTCTTCTGTGGCTGTGGAGTTACATACAGCCCTGTCTGCACGGAGCAGGTTTGCTAAATTAGCTTTTTGCCTTTGGGAAATTTGTGAAGACAGGTATGTTTGGGGAAAATAGGTATATCTGTAAAGAAAATGAAACAATTTTCCACCAGGATTTCAGATGGATCTCTCTATCCTGTTTCGGGCTGGGCGATATGGACTAAAAGTCATATCATGATATTTTTTAGCTGAATGGCGATACTCGATACATATTGATATTTTTTTGGCCATGAACCGGGTTTACAGTTCTAAGGCTATTTGACCATGACTTACAGTACGCATGCACAGTTGTATCATGTTCGGACTTGGTTATATGTGTGCAGGACTAGGAAAAGGGGTCACTTGGGATTTTTTTCCATTCTGAGATTAACAGGGTATCTCAGTGATATCCCAGTGATAGTGATATCCCAGCACTACTGTACTGTCAATTTACAACACTTTGTTGTGCACAAATTCACCCAATTTTTTTTTCTCAGATTTTTCTCAAAACGGAAAAACTTGGATCACTCTTTGATTTTGTTGGAAAATGTCAATTTTCATAAAATGACCCAAGTGACCCCTTTTCCTAGTCCTGCACACATATCAGTAGGCTTGTTACTCTCATTTCTAGGTGAACTTTGTTATTTAGCTAACTAGCTCCATTTGGCTATGGAGAGGTACTGAATGAATATTTGTGAATATAGTTCGTTTGCAAACGAGCCAGGAGTAGTCAACTACTCTGTTTTCTGTGGATTTGAAATCCGCCAAAGTTCGTTCAAACGCGAATGAGTGGCGAAGTAACTGTGTAAGCTTTAAGCAATGAGACCGCTGGCTATTTGCGCTTGAGCTTATCAACTATAAACTCTTACGCCAGTTGCAGAATAGACACTTGCTAGGGGGAGGTGCGCGGTTCTCAACAGGTTTGTTTATTACCAAACAAATGTAATTTCTGTTTGCACCTTAGTGGTTGCAGATTCCCATTTGTGATATCTGAGCATTGCGCTAATTCCATGACTCTGTCTCTCATTCGCATTTGAACGAAAGTTTATGGATTTTAAATCCACAGAAAACCGAGTAGGCCAAGTTAATTAACGGTAGCTCGTTTGCAAATGAACTATATTATATATATATATATATATATATATATATATATATATACAGTGCCTGACAAAAGTCTTGTCGCTTATCCAAGTTGTAGGAATAACAAATAATAACCTGACTTGTAGTTGATCAATTGGAATCAAAAATGGCTTATATGAAAGGCAAAGCCCTCTAGATTATGCGAAATATACCAAAATAGAGTTTTGTGTCATTGATTGAGTTTTATAATTTAATTTGTACAGAAAGGTCAGATTTTGCTTGGACAAAAGTCTTGTCGCATTGAAAAAAAAAATGGAAATTATACATACACTTTATTTTGAATACACAAATATGCCACTATAATATCAGAACATAAAGCCATGGTGCCTTGGAAAAAAGAATTAATATTGCGTATGACTCCCATGAGTTTGGAGGACTGCATCCATACGTCTTGGCAATGACTGAGATAACTTGATGATGAAATCATCTGGAATGGCATAGAAAGCAGTCTTGCAGGACTCCCAGAGTTCATCAAGATTCTATGGTTTCATCTTCCAAGCCTCCTCCTTCATCTTACCCCTGAAATGCTCAATAATGTTAATGTCAGGTGACTGGGTTGGCCAATCCTGGAGTACCTTCACCTTCTTTGCTTTCAGGAACTGTGACATGGAGGCAGAAGAATGAGAAGGAGCAGCAGTATAAGTAGGGCAGCAAGAACTTCTTGATATTTCAGGCTGTTGATGTTGCCATCCGCTCTGCAGGTCTTTCTCACACCCCCATGCTGGATGTAACAACAAACCATGATTTTTCCTCCACCAAACATGATTGTTTTCTGGGAGAATCTTGGGTCCATGAGGGTTCCAACAGGTCTTGTACGGCGACTGGCATGCAGTTCAATGGATGATTCACCAGAAAAATAAACTTTCAGCCACTTTTCCAGTATCAATCCTTTCTGCGAGCTGTGGGCCTTGGCAAATGCAATGCAGGTTTTTTGTTTTCTGTTTAATGCAGACTTTTGTGTACTAATTAGGCCATGAAAACCACTTTGAGAGAGAATTTGACAAACTCTTCTTGTAGATACCGGGATTTTTGGTGACATTTCCTCATGTAGCTTCGCTGTAGTTGAAGAAGGGCTAGCCTTGTACAGTTGAAGCAACAAACAGTCCTTTCAAACAGTTGTCATACCGGGGTCTGTCTGACCTGCGCTTGCCATGAACGTCACCAGTTTCTTCAAATCTTTTTCTCATCCCCTTCACTTGACATTTGGATACATTGAAGTTGTCTGCCACCTCAGCAGCAGACTCAGTCTTCAGGCTCTTGATGATCAGCACTTTGGTCTGTGGTTGAATCTTTGGTATGTTGTCAGAGGTCTAGTCGCACCTCATATGAAAGTCTGGTGTGCTGGGGTTATTTCTATACACATCTGGGAATGTGTTAATTACAGTATTTGTCGTAGGTTAAACTCTAATCTGCGATTTATTGCATCATCTGAAGAGACGACAAGACTTTTGTCCTAGCAAAAACAGATGTTATGGGCTTAGCCAAGCTGTGAACATCAGAACACTTTTTGACAGTTTCATTTTGCACCAAATTATTAATGTGAAAGCCCTCGACATTAAAATGGACCATTTATTGTAACAATTGATTGGTTAGAAATAAAGTTATATGCTATTTTTAGTTACTATGTCCTTATGTGACAAGACTTTTGTCAGGCACTGTATATATATATGTGTGTATATATATATAATATATATATAAAATTTACTGACCAACCCCTCTTCTGCGGTGCACTCCATCACCATGTTGTCGCTGAGTGTAGGTGAGAGTGGAGGCAGAGGGGGAGTGGGGATGGCTTGTGGTCACAGAGCGAGGCAGGTGGAGCAGAAAGGTTGTGTGTGTGAGACAGAGGCATGGAGAGCGAGAGGAGAAATATAGATGCGAACTTGCGGCCCATGTATTGTCATTTTAACGTAAAATGAGCCATATCGATACAAGCGATATTGTCCCGTGTTATATCTTGTTTAGAAATATGTCGATATAGATTAAAATACCGAGATACCGCCCAGCCCTAATCCTGTTGCAAGTTTATCAAAGGTTCTTAAAGGTGTTTTGTGGGCTGTCCAATCATGGACAGCATATAGAATACATTTTGTGATGTCACTTTGGCTTCTGTCCTATATAAACACATCCTCTGCCTGAAGCTATTGGTTTTAGAATCATAGCTAAGAATCATTCCAGAAATCAGTAATGTAGCAACACATAAAAATCACAATTTCCAAGTGGTGCTGATTAATAAGATTTATGTATTTATTGAGCAATTATGGCAAGTTGGACCACTGATGAACTACCTTTGTTTTTGTTTGCAGGATATTCTATGTTTCACACGACTCCCAGGACTTGAAAATTTTCAGTTACATAGCCAGAGATGGGCAGAGCAATGTATTTCGCTGCAATGTCTTCAAGTCTAAAAAGAAGGTATGACCCCCTCCGACCCCATTCTTGGTTTTTGATTTTCTCAGCGTGCGCCGATGTCCTCATCTGACAGTACTGCCACTTACCCTAGTGCCCTGCAGTTATATGGCAACAAATGAATAGCTTCCTGGAAATAAAGCCATCAGCATCAGAAAACAAATGCACCCAATATATTAAGCTATCATTGGTTGTCCTGGAGAGCCCCAGTATGTGTGGAATCTGGCTTTCATTCATTATTTAATTGATCTGTTGAAATGATTAGACGCTTTCTTTTGTCAAATCAGTCCCTGATACATAAGAAACCAAACACAGCAGCCTGTGTTGCGCTCCAGTCACTCGGATTGAGGAAGAACTACTTAAAGTAATTGATACATGCAGACGCATTCAGCACACAGCTTCATTTTATTTTATGCCCAGGTACAACACCCCATGCTATGCAGCTGTGCTCTGATTCTGTGTCAGTACTTTCTGGGATGTCGTCACTGAGACAGAATATGGCACAGCAGGCCAAGTGGCCTTTCTCCTCTGGCATCACTTTTACAGATAACAAGGAGGTCGAGTTTGCTGCCGTGTAATAGAGGCGTACCAATGTTGAATCAGTTTTAAAGGGGAACTGAAACGGAAATTGAAGTATACTTACAGTGCCAAAGGGCTTATAAAGGGGGAAAACTGAGTGAAGTCTGCTGTTTTGTTACGTGGGGACAACCATTGTTATGTTCCGCTAGCAGTACCATCACTGGTATTGTAGGGTCAATTTAACTTCTATAGCAGTGAGCTATAATCTCAACAATCTTCCTAGAAATTTAAAGAGAGCGAGAGGAGGACACATAAGTTTTCAGATATTAATCAGATAATCAACTCATTAGATAATCAAGGCAATTTTATTTGAAAAAATGTATTTGTAAGTTGCCAACAAATTAAACGCATTGCACGTGATATTCAATGCCACTGTATACGGTCGACTGGAACATAGAGGCGAATGGTCGGATGAATATAGAGCAAACACAAAATCCCTTTCAACTGATTCATTCATGACTTGTAGCAATTGAAAATAAAAGCAATTCAGAAAAATGTTTTACTCGTGAAGGCTACACATAACAAAAAATCGAATTAAATGGCTATTTTCCACATTATTTTGGAGCACGGCCTGCAGTGCAGGCTATCCGACCGATCTGGCTATCTGAATAATAAGCTATGTATTGGCTATACAACAGTTTGAATAACATTTAGTCTGCCCTATTGCAGATGCAAATTTAAGTTCATTTCTCATCTTAGCATAAAGAGGAGAACTGACTTTATCCCATAAATGATGAAAAACTGGTGTGGTACAAATCCATGAGATACAGGTTTGATGTTACACATGTGTAATACAGCTTTCTCGCATTGCGATTGGTCAGATTCTGTTCATTGGCAAACATGGTAACATTGCCAATCTTCCTGCTGGTAATCATTTACCATCGCTTGCGTTTGTTTCTAGTTTGCAGTTTATTCAATTCAATGGGATGAATAATTCGCTAGATAGCATGCTAGCGATTTTCCATTAAAGTAATGACTTATATCAGTTTTCTGTTATCGTGGAAACTTGAATTTATTAATTTAATGGCGAAAAGCATCAGCATGCTAGCTTGCTAATTATTCATCCCATTGACTCGAATAGACCGTCAACTGGAGGCTCTTTTTTTTTTTTTTTCCTAATTTTCCAAATAATAATGATGCCGACATTTATGAGATAAATAGGATCTCAAATTTTTGAGACTGAGATGACAAATTTATGAAACTCAAGTGGTAATTCTCATTTATACCTTGCCGAAGGCTCAGTATAAACAAAAATGGCTACTCTCATTTCATAAATTTGATATATCGGGATCACTCATTAGAGATCCTCTATTTATCTGATTGCGTTGCGTTCCAGTCATAGGTGTTCAGCAGCATTGAAATAAGTGTTAGTAGTTGGCAACTTACAAATACACTTGTTAAAATGTAATTGGTTTGATCATCTAATGAGTAAATGATCTGATTGATATTTCATAACTAATGCCCTCCTGGCTCTCTTTACCTTTCTTGCTTGATTGTTGAGAATCAGCACAACAGGGTACCATCGAAATATACTTAAGGCACAATTGGATATATCAAAACCCACATTTCTGTAATGATATTTTTTTTGTTGAACCATCGGTTTGAAATATGAATTATTTTCATTTTTGCAATGGCCAAAGGTACTCAAAGCCAAGCAAAAGCATTTACACATAGCCGATCTGTGCTGTTTCATGGGCGCTTAAAGTTTAGAAATTGCTAATTGTGAAACAATGGATTTTTTTTTTAATTTGGCATCTCCGATCCCACCCGAATCCGGAATGCCCAATTGAAGGCCTGAAGTGCAAGAAGTACCTAAGTCACATTTTTGAAACAATCGAGCTAGCACCAGTTCTGGAATCTGTAATGATAAAAGAATTATTTGATACCAAAATTAGGAAAAAAGCAGTACTTCACCCCTGTTTATTGTTATATGGTGTTTTCGGAATCCACAAAAATTTTCTGCAAGAAGTACTCAAGTCCATTTAATTTGTGCAGTAAGTTCCCAAGTCCATGACTAGGCAATCAAAATGCTGGAATTGAGGGTTACCATGGATACCAAGGGAATGTTCATACTCCCAGAAGTAGATTTTGCTGTTATAAAGGTTACATAAGTTTGGATTTTTAAGCAATCATTCAAGTAGAAGGGAGGTGTTGTTTGAATGATGACTGGTTCTCCAAAATTAGGTTTTTCTGCATTTTGAATGTTCATGTCTGATTTGTCTACGTGATTTTGGATTTTACCAAATTATATTAGTGTTAAACAAGTAGTTTTGCCCACCATAAAGGCACAAAAGCAAGGAAGCTTAGCTAAAATGACAGGTTTGTATTGAAAACTAAGCAATAAAGGGGTTTTGGTGTTAAAAGTACTCAAGTCCGTGATTTTTTCCACAAAAAGTGCCTAAGTCCAGCCATTTCGTCACAGAAAGTAACAAAGTTCAAAACTACTTTTCTCAATTTCTCAATAATAAAGAAGAATCATTCCATAAAAAAATGGTGAGTAACCACGTTTAACCCCAAGAACTAGCACACAAGTCCATAATAAGCTACCTTGAAAAAAAAGTATCTCCAGCATGTTTTGAAAACTTTGACCATCAATATTTCAAAATTGACATTTTGTGACTTAAGTACTTCTTGCACGCAGGTCTTCAATTGGGGAACTATGTACAAGGCTTGCCCATATGCGACTGCCTGTTGCCAATTCAGGAGAGTGAAGACAGTTCGTGGATCTCCTCCAAAGCATGCGCCAGTCAGCCACTGCTGCTTTAACACTCATTGGTTGAATCCTCGTAAGTTCAGAATGAGGGCTGAGGATACCTGAACATGAACAAGCTTAGAATCTTCCTGACGAGCGCCCGGCTAGCCAACAGGAGGCGCCTAAGGAATGAACAAAGCAACTTAGTATATTACTCTTCCCGGCAGACCCTTCCCAATTTACATCCCTGTAGTGCAATGGTCAATTGTGCAATACTCTGATAAAGCTGTCGACTGCTGCTGGTTGGTACGACCGGGGCTCAAACCCACGCCGTGATGGTCACTTCTGCTTCGCAATACGGTGCTTTAACCAAAATTAATGTATTTTTAGCATAGATATGAATTTATCGGTGCAGTACATACATAATTGTTCAGGCAAAGTACTTAGGAACAGCTGGTGGGTAATGCTGTGCTATCAGGTGACAAGATGTACAACATCACTGGTAATTCGCTAATTTCTCAACACCGTTTCCTCTCAGAAGCATTTCACTTGGCCTCTGATATTTGGTCGCTGTTTGTTTAAGACCCAGTACAAGTATGAAGGTATTTTTTAAGAAAATAAATGCCACTACGCCCCATGATAGCAGTTTGTCTTATTCTGCAATAAAAACATTGGGATTCAAAATCGATTCAACATTGGCACACCTTTACAATGGAATTCAATATGCTTGTGCACACCCAAGAAATATTTGATGCTTAAAGGAGGACTATACTGACCTATACGTTTTGACTTAATCTTATAGTAATTAACTCCAACATAATATCCACGGTCGATTTTTTTGGTCCATACATACCCCCTGTTCTTTTAAATGACCATTAATTAGCCAGAATTGCTGTTTCCAGGAGGCCGCCATTAACGCCACAAGTGGCATGAGAAGTTGCGAGATCATAACATCATTGCGGCTGCCACATGCATTCATGTGCGTGATGCATGCGATGTCAAAATGTCTGAATACATGGATATCTAAATAAATTAGACTACCAACCAATTTAAAATTGTTCATTGAGCGAATCAACTGTTTGATTGCAAATTGAGCCAAGTAAATGGGAAGGGGGTGAAAGCAATTGTCGAGTAGAGGAGGATGATTTTGAAGACCTTAACTTTGCTTAGTTCAGCACGCAGTTTGCCTGAATGTGTTCGCTTGATTATTACATTTGGCCATTGTGTGCGAATCTTGTTCAATCATTAAATAAAAAATGTTTAAAATTTACGGCACAGATTTGCCTGAACGTGCTTGCCCTGTCTTCGGTGCATTTGTCCATTGCTTGCAATGCGAAAATAATTTCTCTCTCACAGTCTCGTTTGATGCGCTTCACACAATGTTTTCTTCCTCGCGTATATTTTTAGACGCTAAAAAAGCAGGGCCATCTTAACATGATTTTATTTTTAAGAAATCTTTTTTAATAATACATGAAAATTTTCCGATGAGAGGTGGAATTCAGAGGTCTGCTGTTTATTCAGATTAATGACATTATTTCAATCTAGCACGGTAGCCTGGTTCGGTTTGTCTGCTTCTCATTAACTCTTCTAAATCATTATTGGCTTGATTTTGGTTTTGATTGGTCAGTTGGCTGAATAAATGGCTTGATTACAAGTTAGGCAAAGTACACGGGAATTGATTTAAGGTGAGCTAATTATGCCGAGGTGACGGCAGCTGTCCAGCCTCGCTGGTAATTAGCAGATTTCAAATCCCACTTTTCTTTCCGGAAGCATTTCAAATGGCCTCTGATGTTAGTTCACCTCTAAATTAAAGTTGTGTCGGATAGAAAAAGGTAATAATCAAGCTCGTCTGTCTGCCCCATAGAGGAAGCGGGGATATCTCGGTCATTCAACAATCTCAATGCAGGACCGCAGGACAATGGAAATTCATGGCGCTGACAGCCGCACTGACATCACGATTAGGGGCGCCCCAAGTGGATCTAGGGTGAATTTTCGTCTGCTGTGGTGAAAATGGCGCGGTCCACTAGTTCTGTAAAATCACTCATAAAAATTAAAGAAATCGCAAAATAAAGAAAACAAAGTCGTAGGAGCTTTTTTCATGATATATTGAAATAATAACATTCAACTTTCCCAGCCATGATAGTCCTCCTTTAAATCCACTTGGAGACTTTTCAATATAACCCCTGAAACAGAAAAAGCTTTTTTTCATATTGTAGGACAATGGGCCTCGTGCAGCAATATTTTCTTAAAATTCTCCTATATATTTACTATATTTTTATGAAGAGAAAGAAATGAGAGAAGTCAACTCAAATGTTCTTGCTCCAAATGGTCTTTCCATCCAAATCTGTTCTGACCCAGGAGTGCTGAATGCTGAATCCCACTTGATTGTAAATCAGAGGTGTGTGGCATAATTCCCTCTAAAGGTCATATAAGGGCAGGTGTTGGGCCATGTGCAAATAGCAGACTCTGGCACAACAATTTGAAAGATGCCAACCAAAAAGGTAGTAAGGAGAAGAAGAACTTCAGCAACAGCAAAATTGAAATACTGTTAAATCTGCTTTAAAAAGTGAATCAATGGACCAGTAGTATTTTTTAACCACAAACTGAAGACCTGTGTGCAAGATGAACTTACTGTAAGTGACATTTTGCAAAAACTGAGCTGACACCAGCATTAAAATCATCTGATACCAAAGATTTCTGCAAAGAGGCACTCAAGTCTTGGGTACTGGTGCGTTTCCATTGTTAGGATCTGCAACATTTTTTGAAAACTTTGACCCCCAAAATCTCAAATGTATTATTTTGTTACTTAGGAATTTCTTGCACATAGGTCTTCAATTAAATAATCCAGTCATTAAAATTCCTCTAAAGCTCATAAAAATCAAAATTTGATTATATCATGCATTTTTTTGTTCCTAAAATTACATGTTTCCACGCATTGGACAAGCAATTTGAGGACTGTGTAAACGGTTTTTGTCTCATCTTGGTGAGAGTGCTGAAATTCCGCAGGTTTGAATAGAACAGCTGCATTTTAGAGATCTTCTGTATGTTACAGTCAGATTGTGAAACCAGTCATTTCGTGAAATGATTAAAAATTTTGTCATTTTGTGAAATGACTGAAGAGTAGCAGTAGGCATTTCGTGAAATGACTGAAATTTTTAGTCATTTCATGAAGTGACTGGTTTCACAATCTGACTGTAGCATATACAGTGGGCTCCAAAATTACTGGCACCCCTGACTGGCAATGCACAAAAAAAAATCCTTCAAAAAATTCAAAAAATATGTTTATAAAGAAACTCTAAATAACAGCATGAGAAAAATACAAGATCATATTAATGTTCCAATGGAACCAACCAAAATCATTTAGTGATTTAATTAAAAATCTGTTTCCTTCAAATCAAGGTTTCACATTAATGGCACCCTTTACGTTTATTGTAAAAAATGTCTACCGAAATTCAACCAGATATTAAATTCCACTTATTTAAGTTTTATCTAAGAAACTATATTGAGCCATTACATCACTTCCTGTTTCACTAGGGTACAAAAATGAGGTAACACATATGCTATATCCCTTTGTCATCCAGCACCATGAAGAAAACAAAACATCTGTCAGTTCAAAAGAGGCAGATGGTCACAGATCTTCATAAATCTGGTAATGCCAAGAAGAAGATTCACAAATGATTCAAAATGCCACTGAGAACTGTCAGGGAAATTATTTGAAAAATTCCAAAGACGGGGAACTGTTAAAAAACTCTAGGGTAGAGGACATAACTGCATTTTGCCGCATAGGATACTGAGGAGGATGGTGAGAGAAGCAACAAAATCCCCAAGAATGTAAAGGAATTGCAGGCCTTGGTGGCATCTTGGGGGTCACCAGGTTTCAAAAAGCACCAACAGGCTCCACCTCCGCAACCACAGGCTCTTTGGAAGGGTTGCCCGAAGAAAGCCTTTTCTGACCAGAGGGGACAGAAGCAAGCGCTCGGAGTTTGCCAAACACTGCCAATGATTTAAATTATGTCTGGAACAAGATGCTTTGGTCAGATGAGACCAAAAATTGCACTTTTTCATCAGATACAGCATTGGCGTGTTTGGCGTTGAAACAGAGATGCATACAAGGAGAAGCACCTCATACCCACTGTGAAATATGATGGTGGGACGGACATGTTTTTGGGCTGTTTTAATTCGAGGTCCAGCGGCACTGGTTAAGATTAATGGCATAATGAATTCCACCAAGCATGAGAATATTTAGGCTGACAATCTGGTTGCCTCCGCCACAGGGCTGGAACTTGGCCGTAGGTGGACCTTCTGATAAAACAATAACCCAAAGCATACCTTGAAGTCCACATCGAAATGGATCAGTGACAACAAATCAATGTTCTGCAAAGGCCATCTCAGTCGCCGGACCTCTATCCAATTGAAAACCTGGGGGCTCAGTTGAAGAGGGCAGTTGATAAACGCAAACACAAAGAATGTGAAGGATCTTGAAAGGATCTGTTCAGAGGAATGGTCCAGATTCCCCCAAATGTAAAGTAAAGCAAGGCACACATCTTGGTATATTTTGTTTTTCTATAATTATATTGTTTATATTTATGCAGCTCTGGAAAAAATTGAGACCACTCCAAATTTTTCTTAAATCAGCTTCTCAACATGTATGGCAACCATTCCATTCCAGTGTCTGTTGAATTCCAACACAAGCAAATCTCATTCTACTTAATGAGGTACGGATTAAGTGATCACCTGAACCAAATCTTATTTAATGAGGAAAAGTATAAAAAATTTATCTGTGGTCCTCACCATCCTCTTGCAATAGGACCAGCTGGATGGCAAAAACAGTGCAAGTAGTACCTCAAAAGTAACTGGAATCAAAATAACTGGTGACCGTGCCAAAAAAGTTGAAAAGAAAAGTTCTGAGTGAGGAAAAGAAGGGTTCAATTCTGGCTTTACTGGCAGAGGGATACAGTGAGCGTCAGGTTGCTTCCATCCTTAAAATTTCAAAGACGGCAGTTCATAAGAACAAGGTCAAGCAGCAGACACTGGGGACAACATAGCTACAGACAGGCAGAGGGCGAAAACGACTCTCCACTGACCAGGATGACCGTCAACTCCTTCGAATGTCACACAACAACTGTGGGATGACATCAAGTTACCTACAAAAACAATGGCAAATGGCAGCTGGGGTGAAGTGCACAGCGAGAACGGTTCGAAACAGGCTCCTAGGGGCAGGGCTGTAGTCGTGCAAAGATAGAAGAAAGCACTTCATCAATGAGAAGCAAAGAAGAGCCAGGCTGAGGTTTGCAAAAGACCATAAAGATTGGACCACAGAGGACTGGAGTAAGGTCATCTTCTGTGAGTCCAATTCTCAGCTTTGCCCAACACCTGGTCGTCTAATGGTTAGACAGAGACCCAGAGAGCCCTACAAGCTACAGTGTCTTGCACCCACTGTGAAATTTGGTGGAGGATCGGTGATGATCTGGGGGTGCTTCAGCAAGGCTGGAATCAGGCAGATTTGTCTTTGCGAAGGACGCATGAATCAAGCCAAGTACAAGGTTTTCCTGGAAGAAAACTTGCTTCCTTCTGTTCTGACAATGTTCCCCAACTCTGAGGATTGGTTTTTCCAGCAGGACAATGCTCCATGCCACACATCCAGGTCAATCCAGGTGTGGATGAAGGACCACCAGATCAAGACCCTGTCATGGCCAGCCCAATCTCCAGACCTGAACCCCATTGAAAACCTCTGGAATGTGATCAAGAGGAAGATGGATGATTGCAAGCCATCAAACAAAGTGAGCTGCTTGATTTTTTGCGCCAGGAGTGACATAAAGTCACCCAACAGCAATGTGAAAGACTGGTGGAGAGCATGCCAAGATGCATGAGAGCTGTGATTCAAAATCTGGGTTACTCCAGAAAATACTGATTTCTGAAGTCTTCCTTAGTTAAAACATTAGCATTGTGTTGTTTAAAAATGAACATGACCTTGTTTTCGTTGCATTATTCGATGTCTGAGGGCACTGCATCTTTTTTGTTGTTTTGACCAGTTGTCATTTTCTGCAAATAAATGCTCTAAATGACAATATTTTTATTTGGAATTTTGGAGAAATTTTGTCAGTTTATAGAATGAAACAAAAATGTTCATTTTACTGAAACACATACCTATAAATGGTAAAACCAGAGAGACTGATCATTTTGCAGTGGTCTCCTAGTTTTTTTCCAGATATGTATATAATTTATAGAGGAAATCCTGGACAGTTAAGCTCTCAAAATATGGGTCACTTTCTCAATCTGTCTGTAACCATGGTAACATTATCTCTTGCCAGTCAAAAAAAAAATTATTTTGTGGACCCACTGAAGTGGGTCTCCAGAGAGAAAAAATAGGCTACTTAGATTCTGATTTTGGCACTAGATATAGGCTGTAATTGAAGGTGTGCTCATAGCCTTGCTTTTTTAATGAGACCAAGGCCAGGCATCATACTGCATCATTGCTCGAGGCAAAGCATTTTTACAATGTATTTTTATCCACTTGCTGAAGTGAGTTGCTTTCACTCAGTCATTGAGTGGCTGTTAAATTCTTTTTACTAATTTAATTATTACCCTTGATCCATAAAACTAAGCAGATGCTGTAGAATGTTCTAGCATTCTTCCCATGGGCCAAATTTGTGGTTTGGTCTGTGGTGGAAAGGGGATTGGGTTAAAAAAAATCAGTAGGGGAACTACTCAGTGCTCCCGGAATGATCACGGGAAATTTAATTTAAATGTCGAAGGACCATTTGACTTATTGCATTTTTTTTTTTTTTTTTTTTTTTTTCGTTAAAATTCAGTTTAGCCTAATGGTGGTACTACAGGAACGATCATAGTGGCACCAAAACAATAGAACTACTGTATAATGCATTAAGACATTCACAGCAAATTTGATCTGATTCCTAATTAATTATTGATTAATTAATTAATTAATTAATTAATTATCTAATGTTCCCTTTAGCATTTTGACTTATTTGAATTGACAGTGTAGTCTCACTTAAATGTGGTGCTGTAGTGCAAGAAATTGTGCCATCAAAATCAACAAGGTTCCTCTTTTATATACCAGTATTGCTGATGGCAGGTGTGGCAGTATTTGCGTTAAAACTGTCCTTGTTTCTGCATTTTTAAAAATGGAAAGTTTGGCCTGGTGGCAGTGCTACAGGGAAAGTTCTTGGATCACCAGCGTCTGTACACCAGGAACAATTGCTGAAAGTTAATTCATCAAAATTATGATATTGCATTTGGAAGAGTTAAATTTGGCTGAGGGGTGGTGGTACAAGAAATGTTACTTGACCACTAGTCAGTAATTTCCAGCTCTATGCACCAGGACTGTTGAAGGTAGATTTGACCTAATTTCCATTACACTCTTTTGCAATTCTTGCAATCTGTAAAAAAGAAAGCTTTGGCCTGGTGCTGGTGCTACAGCAAAGGTCGTAGGGTGACCAATATCAATGACAACCCTTTTCTACGCACCAGAAACGGTGACAAGAAGTATGACATCATTTCCATCAAACCTGTTTGAGTCGTTCCATTTGGAAATGTTAAATTTGCCCAAGTGGTGGAACAACAGGTAACAACAGAGGCAGTACTGTCAATAACTACCTCCTTTATGTACCAGGAATGTTAAAAGCAGATTTGAAATGATTCCCATCAAAGCTGTTTGAGTTATTGCAGTTTTTAAAAATAAAAAAATTTTGGCTTGGTGGTGGCACTACAGTAAAGGTTCTAGGGTGACCAACTCAATAATGACCCTTTTCTACCGACCAGAAATGATCACAAATGTGCCGTATTCGCCAGCAAACTGGTTTGAGTTATTTCCTCTATACAAAGCTTTACCAGGTGGTGATGTTACAGGAAATGTCTAAGGGTCACACAAAATAATAGAGTTCACCTTCGATGCACCAAGAATGAACACAAGCAGTAGTATGTGATTCCCATGAAAACTGTCAAATTATTATAATTTTTAATAATAAAATGTTTGGCCTGGTAGTGGCGCTACAGTAAAGGTCATCAGGTTTCCAACATCAATGACAGCCCCTCTCTGACAGTTTTGATAAGAATCATCTCACTGCTTGTGACTGTTTCTGGTGCACAGAGTTATTGAATTCGGAACGTAAAAATTGTCCTGGTGATGGCAGTGTAGGAGAAGTGGTAGGGTCGCACAAAACAATACGGCTCGTGCTCTATCAACAGAAATCAACACATAAAGTTTCATGGGATTCCCAGAAAAACTGTCAAATTACTGCAATTTTTAAAAATTGAAAGTTTGACCTAGTGGTAGCACTACAGCAAAGGTCAAAGGTGGCCAACATCAATGGCAAGCCTTTTGGCTGCACCATAAACAATCAATACATAGCGCGACAAGATTCTCATTAAAACTGTTTGACTTTTTTATTTGGAGACGTAAAATTTGACATGACAATGGTGCTACTGGGAAGGTCATGGGGTCAAAAAATAATTGGGTTTATCCATTATGCACCAGGAATGAACACAAAATGTTTAGTGCTTTTTCAAAAAAAAGAAAAAAGTTTTCAAGTTGTTGTGCTAACTCAAAGGATCTGCGGCAGTGACAGCAGCGAAGGTGAATCCTTAATATCCTTTTACAGTCCGTTTCAGGGAGATAATTAATTTTCATTGTAGAGTACAATAGAAGGCTGTCATAACTGTGGCTTCAGAGATGATGCACATTAGAGTCATTTACATTTCTTCTTGTAGATTTATTTTTCTCTTGATGACTTCAAAGACTATTCAAGGTCTGTGCGTATTAATGATGTACTCTTAAGAGAATTATTAGAATTGAAACCAAAGGAAGTGTTTTTGGTTGTGCACTTGAATTTCATATTCAATTATTCAGATCTGACCATATTCTATTGAGTCTATGAAAGATGATATAGGTCTGTAGAAGATCATTTGGATGCAAAGATTTTACTGAGAGAGAAAATTAGTCTTTTTTGGACCCACCAGTGCTGAATAGTATTATGCAACCCAGTGTTTGAGATTTCTTATCTCACAGGTCCATTGTAATGTGCTAGTATATTGAACCTTGGACCTACATAAAAGGATATCCGACTAGTGGACAAACAAGAAAATGCACTGTATAATGGAGGTGTCATTCCAGCTTTGTTCTTGTTCACTTAATTTCAGTGGTTTACATTGATTTTTTTTTTGAGATAATGCTTTGGTCGGACAAGGCTGTCAATTGAGGAAATGTTTCCTTTTGTTCTGAGGCCTAAAAGATGTAATCAGGCTCCCGAATTTGGAAAGATTCTCTAGTTCATTAAACTGAGAATCATCAATATTCATCACAGTCTCAAGCCTCTAAAATGGCAAGGCTAATTGTCTTTCGGTAAGCGGTGCATAATTGTCTATTGATAACTTTGTATTGATGACCTGTTGCCCTTATCTTATAAGAGATTTGGCAGCACACTTGTAAAGCGGCTAGGATATTATTGATTGGTGGTTTTTATGGTGTCTTTCACTTCTTCTGTGTTTCAGTAATTATGTGATTTTGTTTGTCATTGTCAACAGGTCAGTTTTTTCTTAACTGTTCATGGTCTTGGGGAAAATAATTGTAAATGGATTGCAGTGCTGTAAGATAATGCTATTATGTTTTAAATTACTCTATGTGGCATGTCTTCATTTATAAAAATTGAATCCATGAGTTTCCAAAAGGCCCAACTCTAAGGAACACCGTTTTCCAGTAAAGGGAAAATTTATTTATCTATTTACCCATATATTATACCCTATATACTTCTACTTTATTTCCTTTCTAGAGGGTGTCATTGGGATACTTTTGGGTGAAATTACAAGACCGTTACCTTCTTTGTTATAAGATATGCAAACCTCTCAGTCACTGGAGTTGGGCCCTTTGGAAAGTCAATGATTCAATTGGTGCCATATGACATCAGCTGGAGCTTATGAAGCTGATTGTTTGCATCAGGTTAGTGCATATGCCGGTCTGTAAGAAGAAATTACTCCCTAAGTTTTCTAGATTCTGAATCACTTTTGAAACATTTCTTATCAAATCAGCTAATTTTATGTGTGCATTTGTTGAGAGACATTTTTGAAGTTTGATATATTGTCATTATGTGTGGCTCAAAGTGGTAGCATATAGAGCTTGCAAGTAAACATTTGTAAGCCAGGTCCAGAAGCAAAAAGGCAATGAAATATTGGCATGAGCTGTGTACATTATTTAATATAACTCAACATCAAATGCATTTCATGCGCTGAAATGGTTCTGGAGTCTTCTTTGTAGAATACGGGTATTGAGAAAATATCAAATGTTACAATGTATGTTTGCAAAATTTAAAAAACCAATACAAAATTTTAAAAACCTGGTGTAAAATATTGCCTGTAGTGGTTCAGAAACCTCATAGGTCAAATTTTGGGTTTACAGCTTGCAATCAAGCAATGGATTTTTAAGCCATTAAAAACCAGAAATGGTTTAGATTGAATTTCAAAAGTGAATAGCCGAAGCTAATTGAAAATTTACTTCCGGGTCCATTATTTATTTTTTTTTATACCGTGCAAGTTTGAGGCGCATGGTACCCCCCACATCCCTAGTCACTTTTGCTCCACCACTCTCACAGAGCCAAGCCATGAGGATTGTGCGGACAGTGGGCCAGGCATTTGAAGTGTGTCATAAACTGAGCCTCCAGCACACTCAACAGAATGCTGATGGACAGGAAGATGGAGACAGTGAAAAGTCCAGCAGTGACTCTACTCAAGGTGAGCCATGTTACATCATACCTATTCAGCAACACATTCTCATCCCAACTTGTCATATAGGGGCGTTACCTGACCAAACGTCGATATACGACGACATGAGAGGCTTTTGGAGTCCATATTTGACGTTTAGGGTTGGGGTTAGGGTCAGGGATTAGGGGGTAGGGTTTGTTTTAACACTGGCGTCAAATGAGGCCGCCAAAAGCCTCTGTTTTTGTCATAAAGCTGTTAGTCAGATTGTGAAACCAGTCATGTTGTGAAATGACTAAAAAAATTTTAGTCACGTCATGAAATGACTGAATTATAGTGTCCGCCATTTCAGCAAATGACTGAAATTTTTATTCATTGCATGAAATGGCTGGTTTCACAATCTGACTAACATATCGACGCTTGGTCAGGTAGCATCACTGTATGACGAGTCAGGATAAGAATGGGCTCATTCAGCACCTGAACCAATTTGCACCCACAACGAGGATCCCCATGATGGGGTACTTGGACCATGCCCTGCACTGATGCATATAATGGAATATGTTTATTAATTTCACTTACGAATATTGTCAACCAGTGCTCAATTGAGAAATCTGTATTTCATGAATGGTCTTGAAGGAGCTGTGTCACAACTACTGTGCATGCTCGCAACTTTGAGTAAATCTGCTCAACTTTGAGTCAAAATCTAGGAAGTATTTTTCTTCTATGATTATTGACAATGGGAACCAGTTTACATTCTCCATATCCCTTGGCTAAAGCTTAAAGTAGTGCTTTGAATCCTCAAATTTGCATAGAAAGCTCCTTGATATAAAAAGCATAATGCCGAAGTAACTTAAACATGTAAATACAATGCAAAATGAGGACGGATGGGCAAGGATGGAATCAGATTCTGACTTTCAGTCAAACAGATTTACTTTCTGAGGATGTAAGTTCTGATAATGCCCTGTAATCATGACACAGCTCCTTAAAGGAGTTCACTTTCCAGTGGCCCCAATACTTTCCATGTTCATTACAACTAAAAATTTTGAACACACTTAACTTGTGCTATAGTACTCTGTTTTCAGGGAAAATAAAGTGTTTTGCCTTTAATATATAGTCTCAAATAGTGGTAAAATGTAAATGGTCAGATTTTTAAGAAGACAAATATGCAGTATAATGACATGAGATTTTGAAGTTCACGAAGAAGCCTTGTTTGGTAAAATTAACAGATGTACAAATTATTTCCATTTTTAAAATAGTGAACTAAAATCTAGTTGATTTTTGACTTATTGGACAAAAAGGTCGAGGAGAAGCAAACAAAAATGCGGAACATCTTTGGAAACTTCAACAGCCACGTTTATGTGAAATGTTTTTATGTTATGTGTTTATGTAACCTTGTGATTGACTGTAAAAAAAGATGTACTATAAGCAGTTATTACTTTTAATTGTGGTTGGCTTGATAAATTTAGGATTTATTTATGAACATTTTTAGATATTATTTTTGATATTGAGAAAACATCAAATGTTTCAACGTCTTTTTGGAACATTTAAATTAGTTTGATGAATTTAAGATGTATTTAAATGGAAGACATGCTGTAGGTCATCCCTTCTTGCGTTACTCGGACAAGTTAAAGGATAACATCAAGTGCTGTAACATAGACCTCAGGACCAGAGAAAGCATAACTGAAACTCGTAAAGGGTGGAGAACCAAATCTTTTACCAAGTTAAAATCATTTTGAGGAAAAGTGACAGGACCATTGCAACAAATTACGTGTTAACCTTAAGCAGAAACGCTAGCTTGATCCTGTTACTGTGGCTTCATTGCACGCGGCAAAGCAGGCCTCACTAGCCAGAGGAAGCACAAATAAAATTTAATTATTGTGCGACAACCACTTTACCGATCCTCATTTGTCGTTTTTGACAAGGGAATCCATCCATCATACGCATATGTGTGTGTGTGTGTGTGTGTGTGTGTGTGTGTGTGTGTCCGTCCAGAATTTTTACTTCATGTCAGCCCATTATTACAGCTTTTGTTGTCTAATGCAGATTTCTCAAGTCCTCCACAGTTTTTATTTATTTATTTTTTGATGTAGGAACATAGGAAGCTCTTTCACCCAGCGATATAAATGCCCTGCTTTTTTATGGACAGAGTTGTTACTAGTGCCATTTCTATGATATACAGTGCTTAAAAAATTTATTAGACCACCAACCAATGTAAGGTTTATGCCACAGCTGCCCTAAATTAAGTGTTGGTAATTCCCAAAATCATTTGTATGTTTCTCTAATGGTTAATTCACCAGTATGCGCAAGTATGCTCTTTAACTGAAATGATATTTTTAATGCTAAAATATAGTAGTTATTGTTGTTATCCATGAATTTTCGAATTTACCGTTTTACAAAAAAGCAGAAAAAAATAGTTAAGCACATTATTATTTTTTGATTAGGATGCCAAATAACAGTTATTTTCTTGCATTCCTGAACATAAAAATTAGTTTTAGTGGTTGAATGCAAGAATGCAAGCTGTTATCAAAGCCAAAGGAGGCCATACAAAATATTGTTTTTTTTTTTTTGTTTTGTTTTTAATGTGTTTTTATTTGTTTTTATGAATAAGGACTATTTAGTGGTTTCAGTTCGTTATTTGCCAAATAAATAACAAGATAATTTTTGACAAATTTCTTAAATATTTGTGTTTTCTCATTTTTTTATGACAGGTGGTCGAATAAATTTAAGCACTGTACCTTGCTAAACAAGTTACTTCAAGGGAATTGATGTTCCTTAGAAACAACAGACAGTTAGTTGAGGCACTTCCTCGCAGACGTGCTCTAATGGATTTCGTGAATGCTGTCTGAGAGACTTTGGTTTTTGTGAAGCACCAATGTCTTACATGTCAGGCATCTCAAATGGAAAAACTGCTAGTTTTCAACTTGTGTTTTTATTCTCTCTGATTGAATTGCAAGCATGTAATTTCACGTATATTTCACTTTTGTGCTGCAGAGTATGTGAGAAATATTCATAGCTTCTTCATCCGCCAGCTCGGCAGTTAACAGGTTCAGAGAAAAAGACGACCGAAGAGACTGACATTGATGCTGAGGAGCTGCCTCTGCCAGATAATGCGGAGGTAACTGAGTTCAACCGAGGTGTCACTGATCTGGATGCAGCCAAAGAAGAGGAAGATATCGAGCAAGATGGGCAGGTATGTAATTTCACATGAAATGTTTTTTTTTTTTTTTTTTTTTTCATATTGTCAAGCAAAAGAACATCAGATGTAAATTCTTTCTTCAGTAAATTGACAGGATATACAGACAGGGTGTTGTTTTTTGGTACGATGCATTCAGAGGGAAAGCAGAGCTCGATTTTTATGCCAAGTATTTATTTTGTGAGCCAGCACAATTGAAAATACCCTTTCAGAGGGCTTCGGTCAACTGTTGTCATGGAGAGCAACTAAGCCTGCGGACAACGGTGCCATGACTCGAAGGGGATAATACAATTTCTCCTCTACAATCGTATAGTACCAAATTACCTGGGCACTGGGAGATCAGTTGTAGTCAGGGACCGCTGCAAGAAAAAGCCACAAAAGGGGTGAAGATAATCCTGAACCTTAGGGACACGACCGTTCAGACCTTTCATTGAATTGCCTCAGGGACTTTGAAGCCCTGCTGGGCTAGCCAATCAAGTGAGTGAGAGTGCAGACAGTACAAGGCAAATCTACAGACGAGCAGCATATGCCTAATCACCACCCTGGGAAAGAACTGAGAGACTATTTTCAGCACTGCAGGAAGTCTGGGTATTCGCCTCTTTACATACTGTATCTGAGCTTGTGTCTCAGGGATGACATCCTTGGAAAGGTAGCAAAAAAAATTGTTGCTGCTCAAATCCATTAAGTTGGACATTATTAAAAAGCCATTTTTAAAATTGTATCTCATTTCGTGCAGTTTCCAGGCAACCAACCTCGTCCATATAAAAATCTCAAATATTCGTGTTGCATATTATGTATTTGCGCATTGTGCAGCCTTTGCTGGAAGGTACAGTTATCTTGGACTGAAACTAAAAATTATTTATCTTTACAACTTAACAATTGTGTATTTTTTTATCTGTATGAAGAACTTGCATGTCAGATATTCAGGCCCAAATTAGGTTAGTATATCTGTGTATAGGTGGTCCTTAGGGATGTCTGTCCACCAGCCATTAAATGAACTGTGTACAATTGTAAAACTTTGTAGTGGTGCTTTTGCAATTTGAGTATTTAATAGATTCATCACCACAGTCTAAACAAGCGCTGGCCGAAATTTGAATCTGGATAATTGACCTTTATGTCAACATAAATGACTAACATTTTTGCGGGATGTTCTACACAAATAATATTTGATTCAGTGTAAAACTCATTGATGAGCAGCACTGAGTGCAAATCTGCTCAGGGAAATGGTCTGCCGTCCCTTGGGGGGATTGTCCACAGTGGGTGTAGACATGGCTCAAATCCAAGACCAGTATGGTCACTGCGCTGGGAATCATCGTGTTGGCTGTTTGAGTTATTCGGCAGGCCTCTTGCAACCAAATTGTCCCCATGTCATGTCCTTAACCCGGACGAGCTCCACTAGAGCTTTCAGATGCCAAGTCTAAGACCAGATGGTGGTGATTTGAATGCTGTGCTGTTTCGGCACAGGTTCAGATTCACCAAGTTTAGAATTTTTTGCCCATGCTATCCATTTCTCCGACTTTTGGTTCCCATTTTTTTCATCAGTTTTTACTTGGGAGGGACAGGTTTTGAATATACTAAGACTGTCGCAGTATTGAAGATTCCTTGAGTGGGGGCTTAGATGGATTCTGCCCAGATTACGCAAAATTCAGTAGCTAATTAACAGTAGGGAGGGCCATTTCCCCTATCAAAGTGGGCTGGCGTAGTTGCTCATGAGTGGGTCAATGGAATGACTGCTGATCTTTAAAAATGGTTTTTTTCACCTTGCTCACTTTTTCATAAGCAGGCAGTCAGCGAAGTCTGTGACTCCAACATTACATCAGCTGTTTTGGCAAATGCCAGATTGTCTTGACTATGAAGTGATTTAGTATATCACAGTATGTTATCACAGCATAACAGGTGATCTGCTTATTTTTCTGAACGGTCATGGTGCTCATTGAAAGTGTAGAGAAATATTGAATGCTGAATGATTAATTAAGTACCAGCCATACCACTACCCGAACCGCTCCAGCCGCGTGGCTGAAGCTAAGCAGGTTTGGGCTTGGATGGGAGACCACTTAGAAAAACTAAGTTGCCACTGGAAGAGGTGTTGGTGGGCCAGTAGGTTGCGATCTTCCGTCTGGTGGAATAATCCCCAGTGCAGCGATGGGGACACTGGCATTGCCAATGCAACTTGTCCTCTCCCTCTCCATCTCAACCGCCAGAGCTCCCTTGAAGAAGATATTTCAATCTCAATGGGACTTCCCTGGTTAAATAGATAAATAAATAAATAAATACATTTATGATTCATTATTCAGTGTTGGAAAGACAATGACAAACTGTGATTTGTGCATACTGTGTGGTTGTTTGCTGTCCCCAGCAGATGCAAATTACATCAGCTGTTCATATTTCACAGAATTAGGATCTTAAAGAGCACACAGCCTAGTTTTTAGCTATAATTTTACCTTTATGCGAGGTTTACAAGCATATTTCATCAATGTTGTTATTTGTTCTACTGAAGTTCCAGTGAACTTAACGACTTGGATGAGGTGCAGTTACCTTCACAGAGAGCGTACTTGAGTTTCCTTCTCAAAGAGCTGCCATCCTGCAGTACATGTGGTATTTAGATTCATATATATAGTATGCGCCCCACTAAAGCCACTATGCTTTTCATAAGGTGTGGTTATAGTAAAGGACTGTCAATGAAAGATGGCATGATGCAGTATAATCACAGGCTAGACATACATGAATTGGAGACACTATCAGAGGAGGCAATCTTGTCTTAATCCCCTGCTTGCGACCACTAGGACGTCCTGCCACAGAGATGAATTGCTGCGATTAAAATTGCCAAGGACGTCCTGTGAGGTGGGAGAATGGTCCCAGGCTGCTTAAATAAGTCTCCCTGTGGGGGTGGTGGGAGGGCTACTGCAAACAGTGGGTGAAATCTCAGTTGGGAAGGGTGGGGCTTGGATGCAGTCCAGCAGGAGAGCCCTGCACTTTGATGATATCAGGCTATGTTTTTGGAGGCTGTAACCCTCAGCCTAAGTTGCCAGGCTGTGACAATATTGTGAATACTAATGTTTTCCTTAGGAAATCCCTGCATTCCTGTGGGATATTTATTCTCACCCCCCCCTTTTTTTTTTTTTTGGTCAAATGTCATTTAGCCAACTTGGATATTGGACAATGAATATCCCTCTTAACCTCCATCTAGTGTCCTGGCAGGATTATGCTTGGTTCTCAGTCAATCTCAGTCATACTCAGCATTATTACTGTTTAACATACAAAAGTAGAACGCAATGCTAAAATACCCTCGGCTGTATGGGCATAAGACAAGGAATTACAACATATAAAGGGTTTTTTAATGTATGCCTGTGTAACACAATGTGTTTAATACTTTCGGGCTTGAGAGTAGTTTCAAGAGTCAAAAGGAAGACAAGAGTTAATTGTCCAATTTCATCTAGGACCTGGCAGGTTATATGGAAAGTGTAGAACAGGACAGCTGGGACTTTACGTCATTTGGCATTCAAAATATAAAGTCTGACATGATGCGCAGTCATCAAAATTCGATGTTATGTTATGAAGGTGACTGAACGGTTTGGTTGATAATGTTGCTACATCAAATTGTTATTCGAAGGTATTTAAAGTAGGTGAAGGCCATGTAGCTTCCATGTCCTCCAACTTGATTATCCAGTGAGTACACCTTATGAATTTGACATAGCTACACCAAAAAATGTCATTGTAGTGCAAAGGCGTAATGAAAGTAACACTGTTCAGAAACAATGTGACCTTTTGACCCCATTAGCCAGGTGAAGGTCATCCATCTTTAATGTTCTGTAAGCTGATTATCCAGAACATACACGCTGTAAATTTTAAGCGTCTGCAACAAAAAGAGTGGATGTAATCAAGGAAACAGTGTTTACGAAGAATGTGACCTTTTGACCCCTTAAAGTAGGTCAAGGTTACCTATCTTCGAACTTGTCCCAGCTATATGTCCCAAGAAGAGTCCCTGTGAATTTCATGACCCTGACATAAATAGGAAAGGAGTTATTGTCTACACAGATGGACAGACAGACAGACGGACGGACGCAAGGTCTTTGCAATACCCGATGGCCATATTTTGGCCTCGGGTAAAAGTGGGCTGCTTGTGTTTTGGGAGATTTTGATCACTGAGAACAAGCTCAGAAAAATCTACTTTACGGTTTGTGGAAAAGTCTAAACAACTAATAATTTCTGGAATCGATATCTAATTGGCTTTATTGTGGTGGGACGACCAGGATAAGGAGGCTTTATTGCTGTTCATTAACAATCCTGAATGTGTCTTGCATGGCTGTGCATGCACAGTTGTTTTATGGTCCCAATAGGACCGGGCAACATGGCCAGAATCTTATATCAGAATGAAGTATATTTTATGGCCGTAATGTGCGACAATATGCATCAGTTTGTACCATTCTTTTTTTTTTTTTTTTTTTTTAATAATTCAAATAAATGTTATGTGGCTTCTGGATAATTTGTGGTTGCCTTTTGCCCTGAGCATTAGTTGCATGTACGCCCGATTTTGTCAATAATTTATGTATTGTGTTACTTGTTTGTCAAATTTAGCCTTCAAGAATTGTTCTGAATTGGCGATGAAAGTTTTTTTTAAAAAGTTTAACACGGACCACGAATTTTGACTAATAAGCCGCGAATAAGACCGTCTTCAGCCTCTTACCAACCTATGCATGTATTTTACTCTCAAGTATAAGAACCTACTGTATTTTATCAGCGCTGTCAGAAGTAACACTAGAGTGGCCAAGGAGAGTGCAGACCTCTGCCAAGGCTATTTGTCCACTCTTGTATGATGCACAAATCTGTTAGGGCAACCATTGTATTTCTAATATTGGCATTGTGGTTTTTAAGATGTATGGCATTTATGCTACCAAATGCTCTATCTTGCAATGATACAAAGGTGAAGAATCCTTTAAAAAAATTCCTGGATGCGGATCCAAATCACTACCAAACTCTAATGGATTTTTCCTTGGGCCATACCCCATCCCTCCAAAAAATTTAATCAAAATCCATTCATCGCTTTTTTCGCCCGCTTGGCCGACAGGCCCAGGGGGCTTATGCTGTGCTTAGGGTC
The DNA here is from genome assembly GCA_029692085.1 of Gymnothorax javanicus. Classification (NCBI taxonomy): domain Eukaryota; kingdom Metazoa; phylum Chordata; class Actinopteri; order Anguilliformes; family Muraenidae; genus Gymnothorax; species Gymnothorax javanicus. The sequence continues at coordinate 31,233,044 of CM056198.1, read as the reverse complement.
ATTAGTGGCGGCCTGTCGTGTGTGCATGCATGCGCGCATTAGCGCGTGCCTGCGTTAGTGCGTCCACAATTGTCGTTTCAGCGCGATACAGCTTTCAGTTTTCCACGGATCCTTTTCATATTTCATATGCATGTATGTGGGCCCAAGATCTAGCCCGAATTCGATTTTGGGCATGCTGCCATTCTTGGTTTGGCCACCAGGCGGCTTTTTCTGCAAAACTTCAAACAGATCTAGCTCCCTTATTCTACGAGCTGAGATGCTTAAATTTTTACTGTAGGGTGTTCTGCCAAGGGTTCATCATATATATAATGGGTTTTTGACTTGACCTAATTTTAAAGGTTATATAGGTCAGAGGTCATAAAATGTGCCGATTTTGTTTCAGCGCCAAAGCGCCCTCAGTTCTCAGCGGATCCATTTCCTATTTTATATGCATGTATATGGGCCCTAGATCTAGCCCGAGTTCAATTTTGGTTGTGCTGCGGTTCTTGGTTTGGCCACCAGGCAGCTTTTTCTGCAAAACTTCAAACAGCTCTAGCTCCCTTATTCTACAAGCTAAGATGCTCAAATTTTTACAGTAGGGTGTTCTTGCAAGGGTTCATCATATAAATAATGGGTTTTTGATTTGACCTAAATTTAAGGCTATATAGGTCAAAGGTCATAAAATGTGCCGGTTTTGTTTCAGTGCCATGGCGCCCTCAGTTTTCAACGGATCCTTTTCCTATATGCATGTATGTGGGCCCAAGATCTAGCCCCAGTTAGATTTTGGTCATGCTGCGATTCTTGGTTTGACCACCAGGCGGCTTTTTCTGCAAAACTTCAAACAGCTCTTGCTCCCTTATTCTACGAGCTGAGATGCTCAAATTTTTACTGTAGGGTGTTCTGCCAAGGGTTCATCATATATGTGCTGGGTTTTTGATTTGACCTAATTTTAAAGGTTATATAGGTCAAAGGTCATAAAATGTGCCGATTTTGTTTCAGCACCATAGTGCCCTCAGTTCTCAACGGATCCTTTTTCCTATTTTATGTGCATGTATATGGGCCCAAGATCTAGCCCCACTTAGATTTTGGGCTTGCTGTGATTCTCGGTTTGGCCACCAGGGGGCTTTTTCTGCAAAACTTCAAACAGCTCTAGCTCCCTTCTTCTACGAGCTAAGATGCTCCAATTTTTGGCTAGCTTGGCCAAAAGGCCCAAGGGGCTTATGTCATGCTCGGGGTCTTTAGTGGTGGTATGTCATGTGTCCATGCGTGCATGCGTAAACTTTTTGCTTGTCTGCGCTCTAGTGTCCTCAGTTTTTCACTGATCCTTTTCATATTTCATATGTGTATATGGCGTCTTAAGGTCCAGACCAAGTTTGATTTTCAGCCCAATCGGACCGATACTTTGGCCAATAGGGGGCATTCCATTTTGGCCATGTTTGGCTAAGCGGGCGCAGTGGCTTTGCCACTATTTTTAAGTAAAGTTGCCAACAGACAGACCAACAGATGAATAGACGTGGTCAGAGACCGATGGCTTGCTGAGATTTCACCTCTCCGGGTTGCTCACTTTGGCCTGTGTCTCTCTTGAAGTTTGACCTAGATTCACTAAAAACAATAAGGCCCCTATACACGCTGAAACCGATCCTCCTGCAAGGTCTAACTTGTATTTTTCCTTGACTGCTGCATGTCACTGGACGGAGAGACAAATATTTAGGGCGTAGTTATATTGCAAGGGGTGTAAATTGTAGGACACCAATGGGAGTGTTATTTGAAAGAGGTCTCACAAGGACATTTGAATAATCTTTCTGGTGTTTAATGCAGACAGCAGACTTGTCAGGATGCAGCGCCTATTCATAATTTCACCTGAGGGTGCGGACAAACAGAATTATCTGTTCATATTTAAAGGAAATAATATAAATAATGTATCTTTGTTATGTCGTGTTTTATTGTACCATGAATTTGTATTACTTGCTGGCAGGCTACATTTGGCGTTGATAATAAAGTAACTTGGAGCTGGTGTGCTATTTCTGACCGCCCACTTCACCCTACTTCAGATTCATATGAGGGGATTGTTGAATAATATTCAGAATGACATGTCATTTCTGGCATTATACTCAGAAATTATGTTTACTAAATTTTATTTGTTCTACCCACCAAGTTTGATGATGTTTCGTTTTGAATTGTGAGTGCTATGCTGTCCACGCAGACAGGCAATAAAGCAGATGAAATTGCTCATTGAGGGAGACTTGCAAAGACTTGAAAACACGTGGCAAGACTGAACATTTTGGCTCTGGCTCCGGCTCCTTGTCTCAATTATTTTTCTGAAGCAAGATGGTCACAATGTGTTTTTGGCTTTTTAAACAAGCCTGACCTTCCAAGGTTGAATCCCATCTTCCTGGTTCATCTGGCTTCTTGTGGTATGAATTTTACGTCAATATCTCGGGAAGTGTGGACGCTAGGATGAGTGCAAACAAACAGATAGCTAAACAAACATACGTGATGATCAACATACTTAAGTGACAAATCAAACTGATCAACCAGCGAACTGAAATTTTGGCTTTGAACAAACACAAGCAAAGACATAACCTCCTTCGCTGAGGTAATTAAGGATATTCAGCTGTTGATTCCAACAGATGATCATCTGTGAATTATATGCTCTTATTTCTACTTGAATCTGTAGCTATGTATCATCACTGTTGTGATGGCGTAGCATATAATCTTGCAATTGTTATGATGAAACGGCATGATGAAGACCTGTTGTTAAATGTTGAATATAATAGCTAGCCACATAAACACTGGGATAGCGAAGATGTGTGGTGTTCAATCATGCTGCACAAAGGTAGCGCGATGAAGCACCAAATCATCTCAGTTAACTACATTAGCTAATGTTGTGACCTCCCTGCCCACCACGCTCACAGCATTGAGCATTCATATTGTTTGCACATATGTGTATCAGACTAAATACACCTTCGAAGCAAAACTCAGTCATTATACAGTACGACACTGTGCAAATATGAAAATCATATTGAAACACACCAGAAAAACATAGTTGTATGCCGCATTTTAGTCTTAAGTCGTGGTCGCATATTATATTGAGACCATTAAAAAATAATGTTTTTTGCTCTACGTAATGAAGGGGCAATTAAAAAAAAAAGAATCTCTTCCGCAGAAATGGAGATCTCACTCATTTTTGTTATACTGAGTTAAATTTTGCTGAACTTTGACACGCCAATTTGCGTCACTCGGTGATGCTCGATGAACATGTATTGAGTGGGTAGAGTTTTCTCCTAAACTTGCATTATTCAAAGTGGAGAAGATGCCAGTATTGGCCGCGTTTCCAGACCTTGCGGCCTTCTGTACCTCACATTTTTGCCATAGTACGCCTCAAAACATAGCTATTTTGTTTTCATGTGTGACCACTCCTTGAGGTTAATAAGTGACAGTCTATGATGTCATATTTCATGAACATGTATTCATTTTTGCCAGAGCTTGCCTCTTGTTTCCTTTACACTCTTCAGTATAGGTGTCTATGCATGTCATATACAGGTCCTATACACATTCCATACGCATGATCAGTGCTGCAAAGCAGTCATTAACAACTACAGTAAAGCCTTTTTCACATTTTTACCTGTTAGAGACAAAATGTAAACAAAACATTTGCATATCACTATATAAATTTGTGATGGTAGAAATTGTTACTCGTCTTCATGACGTATGTGTCTAGACTACCCAGCCGTAACTTCCAATGTCCAGACGGGTCTTGCTAAGTGATTTATCTACAACCCCAATTCCGAAATAGTTGGGACAAAGTGTAAATTGTGAATAAAATCAAAATGCAATGACTTTCAAATCATACCAGCCAGTATTTTATCCACAATAGAACAGAGATAACATAGCAAATGTTGAAACTGAGAAATTTTACAATTTTATCCACAAAATGAGCTCATTTCAAATTTGATGGCTGCTACAGGTCTCAAAAAAGTTGGGACAGGGGCCTATTTACCATGGTGTAGCATCCCCTCGTCTTTTCAACACAGAGTGGAGGTGTCTGGGCATTGAGGAGACAAGTTTCTTGAGTTTAGCCATTGGAATTTGATGCCACTCTTGTTTAATACAGGCATCCAGCTGCTGGAGAGTTTATCGGTGAAAGATCAGGACTGCAGGCAAGCCAGTTTAGCACACGGACTCTTCTACTACGAAGCCATGCTGTTGTAATAGCTGCAGTATGTGGTTTTGCATTGTCCTGCTGCAATACACAAGGCCTTTCCTGGAATAGATTTCATCTGGAGGGGAGCACATGTTGCTCTAAAACCTTTATATACCTTTCAGCATTCATGGTGCTTTTTAAAACATGCAAGTGTCCCACACCATATGCACTAATGCATCCCCATACCATCAGAGATGCTGGCTTTTGAACTGAACGGTGATAACACGAGGGATGGTCTTTCTCCTCTTTAGCCCGGAGGACACGACGTCCATGATTTCCAACAAGAATGTCAAATTTGGACTCGTCTGACCACCGGACACTTTGCCACTTTACTACGATCCATTTTAAATGAGCCTAGGCCCACAGAACACGGCGGTGCTTCTGGATCATGCTCAACAATGGCTTCCTTTTTGCATGATAGAGTTTTAGGTGCCATCTGTGGATGGTACGGCAAACTGTGTTTACAGACAGTGGTTTCTTGAAGTATTCCTGGGCCCATTTAGTAATGTCAATGACAGAATCATGCCGGTGAGTGATGCAGTGGCGTCTGAGGGCCCGAAGATCACAGGCATCCAGTAAAGGTCTTTGGCCTTGTCCCTTACGCACAGAGATTTTTCCAGTTTCTCTGAATCTTTTGATGATGTTATGCACTGTCGATGATGAGACCTTCAAAGCCTTTGCAATTTGACGTTGAGGAACATTGTTTTTAAAGTATTGCACAATTTTTTTGCGCAAGCCTTCACAGGTTGGAGAGCCTCTGGCCATCTTTACTTCTGAGAGACTCAGCCTCTCTAAGACATCCCTTTTATAGCCAATCATGTTACACATCCGATGCCGGTTAACTTAATTACTTGCTAAATGTTCTTTCAGCTGATTCTCTCATATATTAATTGCTTTTTCAGCCCTTTTTTGCCTGTGTCCCAACTTTTCTGAGACCTGTTGCAGCCAGAAAATTTGAAATAAGCTCATTTTGTGGATAAAAATGTAAAATGTTTCAGTTTCAACATTTGAAATGTTATCTATGTTCTATTGTAAATAACATATTAGCTCATGTGATCTGAAAGTCATTGCATTTTGATTTTACTCACAATTTACACTTACAATTTACACCAACTATTTCGGAATTGGGGTTGTATATTTATGTGAAATGCTTTCATAGATTTTAAGAGATTAATTACCATTTAATTAGGATTCTTGTCCTGTTTATTATTCATATAATGATAATAATAATAATAATAATAATATTGTACTTCAGGAAAATGTACATCTGTAATTGGGAATATGGGTCTGTCACTACATTCACATTATAAGCCTTGTTGTTCAATTCCAATTTTTCTTCTCAGTTAAAATTTACCTGTCTTGATGGTTCACATTCATAATATAGACGTGTAACTATCTCTAATGCGAACGCATCTGCCTTCTGAAGCAAAATGTGCGAAACCAACATCAAAAACGTCATAGTTGTGAGAGCAATCATGGTATTAAAACCAGATTCAAACCAAGAAAATGGATGAACCTGTAGTGAATGTATGGATGGGATTTTGCCTGGGAAGAGGGCAAACAGTTTGTGAGCTCTACGTGATGAGGTCGAGAGGATGAAAAATGCAGGTCTGAAAGCTTTTTTGGTTTTTAAGGGCGCTCAGCACATGCGAACTTGCAAAAATGCCACTTGGATCCCAATTTGACCACTCTCATTCATGCTGCATGGTGACGTATCAGATTTAGGAACACATATGAAAATGGCTCAATTCTGATTTGAAGATTGGATTTTAGATTGGATTTCTATGTCCATACAGCCCTGAAAACATCAGATCTGTGTCACATTAAGGCTTAAAAATCATATTTGACTCACTTCAGCCTGGTAACGTGAACGTAGCGTGTTAGATTTCAAATTCAAAACATTTCTCACAATACAGTGAGAGGCTGTCCCGAATAATCAAAATCCATTTTAGTGGCAGCGCTCCAACAAACCCAGCATGATCATTTCTTCAATAATGTCCATGGAAAAACCTGCCGGTTGGCTTGTTTAACACAATGAATCATCTCCCTGACAAATTATCCCCAAGATTTCATGGGTCTTTGGGTGGCTTTGAACTGCTGAAGCAGATAATGCAAATTAGGAAAGTGTCCCTTCCTACTTCAGCCTTGCCTGTACTAGATCACTGCATCTATCAAGTGAACAAAACGGGAAATCGGGACAGATTAACAGGAAATTGGGACAGGTTTCAGATGTTACTGCGGATGTCTCCTCTGTTCCCACATTTATATCAATTTTTCACTGCTGAGATCTTCGCTGACAAGTCATTTTCCAATAAAAATGATTAAAACTATTTCTTTTTCTGCTGAGGTATTGGAGTAAAATCTGGCTGGTTAGCGTTGACAGGTTTGATTGATGAAACCAGCATCATTGGATCCAGCTCTTGTGAAAGTTGGTAATGACGTGTCGTTGGAGGATTAACAGTGTAGTTCATCTTTATTCACAGTTTTTAGGATATTGACACTGTCATCCTCCTATTGTTTTTCCCTTTTTGCTTCGTTCATCTACAGTACATAATCATAACTGCTGTGAAGTGCAAAAAAAAAATATTTCCCGTGTGGACTGTAAGATTTCACATTGCCCAAATCCACCATAGTATGATCATGTCATGGATGGAAGACCCCACTCTCTCAACAAACAACACACAAACATTCTCTTTCTCCATCTCGCCCTTCTCTTTGCTCTCTCTCTCTCTCTCTCTCTCTCTCTCTCTCTCTCTCTCTCTCTCTCACACACACACACACACACACACACACATGCACAAATGCACCCAGACACACACAAGCATTTGATAAGTATTGTTTTGCCAATATTCAGAGGGAAAGGCTGAACCATTCACTTAAATCAAGCACAGCGTGATTGGGTAGCTTAATACTCCACAAGATGGGTGTTAAAATATTTGAATAGCGTGTCGCACAGTGGAAAATTACACCTCATTAACCCATAGCCACAAATGACAGCATCATTCGTCATATTCTCCCTCTCACTCCCTCCTTCCCCCAAACCACCGCAGCTCATCTTCTCTGGTAGGAAAAAAAATGGAATTCCCCTCTGATTGAGACCAGTTCAAAATCGTTGAACCCAATGAAGACAGCTAGGTGGTTCGTTATTTTATGCATCTATGTGACATTTGCATGTAATCTAGAAAATAAATAAATATACAACCCCATTTCCAAAAAAAAGTTGGGATACATGTAAAATGTAAATAAAAACAAAATGCAATAATTTACAAATCATATAAACTTGATATTTAATTGATAATGGTATAAAGACAACATATCAGATGTTGAGACCAAGAAATGTATTGTTTTTTCTTAAAATACTGGCTCATTTTGAATTTGATTCCTTCAACACATTTCAGAAAAGTTGGAATTGAGGAAACAAAGGACTGGTCAAGTTGTGCAATGAGTATGAATACACCTGGTCAAACATCTAACAGCTAATTAGGTCAATTGGGGACTGGTCAGTTCCATAATTGGATATAAAATGAGCATCCCAACGAGACTGAGGGCTGAGTCTTTCAGAAGTAAAGATTGCTGGGCCTTCACCGCTCTATGAAAGTCTATGAATAACAATTTATAAATATTGTTTCTCAAAGCAAAATTGCAAAGAATTTGCGGATTTCATCATCTATGGTATGTAACCCATTAAAGATTCCGAGAAGCTGAAGAAATCTCTATATGTAATGGAAATGGCTGAAAACCAGTATTGAATGGCAGTGATCTTCAGGCCCTTAGCTGGCGCTATATTAAAAATGGACAGAATTCTGCAGTGAAAATCATTGCATGGGAACACTTCTGAAAACCATTTACTGTGAACACAGTTTGTTTCTGCATCCACAAATGCAAGTTAAAACGCTACCGTATAAAGATAATTCCATATTTGAACAAGATTCAGAAACGCTAAAACCACCCGGCTTGTTATCAGTGCACAGTTGAACAGCTGCATTTATGATTGTATGGGGTTGAATTAGTGACCATGGCACGGGTGACTTGCACGTCTGGGAAGACATTATTAATGCTGAACGATATATACAGGTTTCGGAGCCACGTATACTGCCATCTGGATGTTTTTTTTTTATAGGGAAGGTCTTATTTCAGCAAGACAATGCCTAACACCTCTCTCTGCACGCATTACTACAACCTGACTCTGTAGTAAAAGAATCTGGGTGCTAAACTGGTCAGCCTGCAGTCCAGACCAGTCACCCATGAAAATGCCTAGTACACTATGAAACTAAAAATGTGACAAAGGAGGCCATGAAGTGTTGAGCTGCTGAAATCCTGTACAAGCAAGAATGGGAAAACATTTTGCTTTCATAACTTCAGCAGTTGGTGTCCTCAGTTTCCAAATGCTTAAGCGTGTTGTTAAACGGAGAGGTAATGCAACACAGAGGTAATCGTACCCACATCAAAACTTTTTTGAAAGTTGATGACATCAAATTAAAAAAGAGCATTTTCTTTTTTAAAAAGACAATATAATTTCTAATTTTCCACATCTGATGTTATATTTGTTCTATTTTCAATGAAATTTAAAGTTTAAATGATTTGCAAATCATTACATTCTGTTTTTATTACCATTTTATGCATCATGCCAACTTCTTTGGAAACGGGATTTATGTTTTTATTACCATTTTATGCATCATGCCAACAACTTTGGAAACGGGGTAGTAGGTAACCTGTTACCATCAGTCAATTCAGAAGGTTTAGTGCTGGAATAACAGACCCATGTTCAGCATCAGATGATTTCATACAGAATGGCAGCTTCCTGCATATCACTTGATTTAGCTTGATTGTTTGATTAAGCCCTGCTGTGATAGAGGAACAGAGTAATTCTGATGCAGCGGTCAGTACAAATAACATGGGACTAACCCCTGGATTCCACTGGACGCGTATTTGCAGCGTGACGTGAGTGATGCTATTTTGCTGCGTCTTGTACGCGACTTTATGTTCCACTGAACGCGGAACGTCAGCGCAGCGTCCTGCCAGCTGATACAATCGACTTGCTCAGATTTCGCATATTTCGTCATTTTTACCGGCATATTAGTGCAACGACCTTAAATGCTTTCTGGGTTTTTTTTCTGCTTTAATTGCATTTGTCATTTCCGTCTTTGTTGTGCTGTAGAACCTACTACAGTCCAGCCGTGAACACCATAGATTAAAAAAAGTGTGCCCGTGTTTTAGTTAAAACAAAATCGCAACTTTGAAAAGTAAGTTACAAACGAATTTTATATCAAAGATTTGTGGCTGGTTTCTTTTAGTTAAAAGCGTATTCCTCTTGATAGTTACTTCCTGCCTGGCACGATCTGGTGTGCGATTCCCATTAGCACAAATACTAACGTAGTTGGATCCAATAAATGTATATGGTCGAACTATGGGTAACGTATCCCTGCTATATTCGGATCAGCGCGACTGCGGCTCGCCAGCGGCAGAAATAGACTCGGCGCGTATTTTCGGCGGAGCAGCGGAGAGCCGCTTCTGGGACGCTGCCGAGACCTGCCGCGACGCCGCTGGTGGTATCACAACCATTGTCTAGAATAGCCGCAGATTAACTCCGGCAACCGCGTCGCGGCAGTAACGCGGCCAAGACGCTCCCGGTGGAATCAAGCCTTAAGACGGTTATTCCAATGGATATTGGGAATTGGTCACCATTGAAAATATTCCTCTCTTTTGAAGCATTTATTCACAGGGACCCACCAACTTTTTTCTTTAAACTGTGACCTTGCCAGAAAGTGATAAATGCTAAGGGGAGGAGCTGCTTTTCTTCAAAAATGACTCAGTGTTCAGCAATCACACAAGTGGACTAGGCAAACTGTTTTTGTGGATAGAAGGATTCAAACACTTTTTTACTTCTGCTGTTTGGATCAAGGCTTTTATATTGTTTTGCTCCAAAAAAAATTACCTAACGGGGTTCAGAGACCTCAGTTTTACAGTTATTAGATTTTTTCACCAGGAAATGGTATTGGTTGTTGATTTAAGTCAGATAAGCGGATGTGTTGGAGGGGGGTGGTGATCTCTGCAATCGATAGTATGTACATAGGAGAATACGAACCCCCTCCTCATCTCTCTCTGCCTTTTATCCAACAGGTAATGCAGAAAGTTTTAAGCTTGTTTATGTCGTTTTTACAGGAAGACCATGAAACTATGTTTTCAAGGCCAGTATGGCCAATATTTTTTTCTGTGGAAACCGCATTGGAATGGACCCCAACATGAAGAATAATTCCATTCCTGTCGATTGAAGTTTACCTTGGAGGATGAACAAATTATACAGAAACATTAATTCTCCCCAGCATCTGGTGATTAGCTATATGAATTAAAAATATGTGCATGTTCAGTAAACACATTAAAAGCATTAATCTGGATTTTGCTCCATGTGCAGTTATCCCTCCTAAAGTGTAACTAGGAATTAATCCTCCTGTGTTACATATTATTCTTATCTAATGGAGATGACGTACCATCTTAAGACCATCTTCCATCAGAAATGGATATTCATGCTACTTTGAATGTTCATATGCCATATTCATGTGAGGGCTTTATAATCAGTGTTCATTTCCAGTCTAGGAATACTTTATTTTATTTAATACATCAAAATGACTGTCTTTTTTCAAAAAGGATACATTTTCAATTAATTGATTTGTGGAGTTTCAAGTAAAATATTAATATATTTATATGAAAATATTTAATATAAAATAATGCACAGTCCTTACAACTGAAATGTTCTGCACCTGGTCCCTGGAGAATTTGCGCATTGGTCGGGAAATTGGGCTTGTAATTCAATGGGTGTGTGACTAAGGTAGCACTGTTTGCCCTTGGGCTGGGGACCTTAATTACTTCAGTATCTGGCTGTAGAAATGTAATATAAATGTAAGACCTTGGCTCTTCATCTACATTTATGGAGTAAATATTCAGTAGGGGCTGTTAATTGATGACAAACCGCACTGGCAAAAAAAAAGCTATGTGGCGTTGCAAAAATTGAGTGCTCTGAGTTGTTTACAGCTCATCAGCCCTAATAATTGCGTTTTGGAAATGAAAGCTGATTGGTCACACCTAACACCAGACACAGGATAAATGGAGTTGGCATTGTGAAATTGTGGCCGTCTTTGCTGGAGCCCTGCAGCATGCCCGCTACTCTGAGGGTCAGACCCCAAGCCAGACGCCTCAGCATATTTTCAATGTCTGCCAGAAAAAATGGCCCTTTTCCCCCACTGCATAATAATACCAATTTTCCACCGCCATTCCTCCGGTTCAGATTCCTGTTCCCCTGCTGATTCCACCCTATGGCGCTTACTGATGTACCAAGAACTTTGGGAAAATATTGTGAAAGTTTTGGGGCCACTGCAGGTCAGAATTTTTACCATAAATAAAGGTTGGCCCTCTTCTACCAAGGCACTTACTCCAGTCTTGCTAATAATCACTACTGCTCTGGCTGGAAGTCGATAGACATGTGAAGTATCTATTTTTTATGCCAGTAATACTTTTTTGACTTCCTTTTTTTAATTTGCTGTGTGGCTGTTCAGTGTGATTGGAGCAACAGTCATAAATTAGATGATGTGGTCTAAAAAAACGATGACCTTGCCAGCACATTCAACCAGACACCACTTCTTTTGAAATTATCGTCAATTTATTTTAGTCGTGATTAAGTACTTTTTTTGGAATGTAATACAAGTAAATGTGTTCTTTGAAGGTGGAACTCTGAGGGTTTACCCTGATGGAAAGCTTGTTCATGGAGTGTCTGACCTTCCAGTGCTGTCAACAGAGTTGGCAGTTTTTTGCTGTCAAATGACTCACAAATGTGTTACTTGTCAAATTTTTAAAGCTCATGAATGCTTAAAAGATTTTTGGGCTCTATAGTATTCACTGTACTGTGAAGAAAATCTTGCATAATGTGGATGAGTTATGAGGATGGCAGCACTGACTGTCCACATTGTGAATTTGCTTGTCCATCATCTCCTTGGCTGGTTCAGCAGCATTTTTGCCATGTCGCAGGCCTCGTGCAAGAAGGGTGTAAATGACTTTTTTTGGTTGTTTTGGAATAACTGAGACTAGCCCATCTCCTTACCAAGTCTGGAGTCTCATATCCTATCCTTAGGGGGTTAAAATGCCTTTTTTAAAAGTCGTATCTGCAGGCAAATTTTTTAACGGGTGATGCTGTGGCAGTTTTTTGGCTCTCCTGTAAAATTTGTAAAATGTCACTTACGCCCTTCTTGCATGAGGCCATCTATGTCATCTACCCTTGTAGGTTTCTTGTGATGTCATCCTGGCGGGGACGCCGAAAATGCTCGTTCCATCAACCAGCCGCCCCCTCACGGATACCCCGCTGTCCCGCCACCACCAGATCCAGCTCCTCCAGCAGCAGCTTCAGCAGCAACAGCAGCAGACCCAAGTGGCCGTCGCGCAGGTAAGGCCCACCTATTTCCTGATATCCCGCCAATGAAATTAGGAATCATTTTATGCCATTCCCACACACTGAGCATGTTATGAACATGCCTGCACTGACAAAAATGAACAGTCTTTACCAAAAATATTGATGGGGCTCGTAATTAATCTACAGTATTGCTGAGATAAATAATTTGCAAACTGGTTGACATCTACTTCTATCATATACTTCCTTATAAATACAGGGAATCTGCACCTGTGATACAAGCACGAGGCACAGGGCTGTACCAGCCCGCGGGCAAAATCCTGTATCAGAGTAAATGATAAATAGAACGTGATATGGGCATTTTCACATCACACTGTGTATCAGCCCTCGACCAGTGTCAGCCCTCCAGCTAACGCTCCCGGGCTGATACTGGGGTCTCGGGTTGATACAGGATGGGATATGAAAATGCCCATTTGATATTCTCTATATATCTTGGGTACATCTTGGCTGTTCTTTTACTTTTCCTGGGGAAGATAACCTGAAAGCAAAAAAACAAGTGGGGTTTTAGTTCAAGACATTGGGCTACTAGGGGGGTGGATGAAAGGGCCGGTGGGAGCCGTCCCAGGAGCAGGAGGATTATAGTCTGCCCAGAGACGGATGAAGTCTTGGCCACATCCTTCCCTCGGCACCATTCAGGATCAAAGCAATCTCTGGTGTTCAAGTTGGCTCATTAGCAAGGAGTTCAGCTGTCAGGTCACATCCATAATTATCTACTCACTGCTTGAGGTGCCACAATTTCTCCACTTCAGGGTAGAAGACCCCTTCTGTGCATCTTTCATTTTCAAATTGTGGTGTTTTTTTTTTTTTTTAATAACTTTTTTTAGTGCAGACCGTATGTTTGGGTAGCATAGACTTGCTAACAGGGAAGGGCATAATCTTGTTATTAGCTCTGGGTTTCTCTCAACCTGCTCCTGAGTACTTTGGCTGATTACGGTTTAAACGGTTTTCTGAATAATCAAGACCATTATTTCGCTCCCAATGTTTAAGAAATTATTTGACAACAGATGGTAAGAATCTGAATGATTCATTAGAGAAAAAAATCCTAATTTTCCCTCACTTTCATCTGTCACAGCAGCATTTTTTTTTCTTCATAGATTATGAAACGTTAGTTTAGAATTATGGGAGATTGTTTAAACATGACCTTTGTCTTCATTTCAAGCATTAAAAAGCACGCATTTAAAGTTGAGTGCTTCTCTTTGAGCATAAACCGGCATTGAACACAAAAGGATTTTCACATTGATGCTAAAACCGCTTGACTCACAATAAGCCTCGCATATAAAACATATCTGCGTCTTATGTCAACATTAATGTGGACAGGAAAATGCTTCACAACTTTGCGATCCAATGAGCAACCAGAAGGGCATCTGGTGAGCGTAGACATCTGCCAAGGCCAAACGCGCTATCTCACAATTAAAAAAAAATGAAAGTAGTCAGCATATATGCGTTATGATTCAGATCCATTTCAAAATTTTGTAGGTTTTCCTTTGGCTCATGCTACACCCTTCCATCAAATCTCCTGTGATCTGGAAGAACCAAGTGAGTTTATCAGTGGCAAGGGTCTCATAATTGAACAAAAACCTTTAGATTTTGGACTTTTCCGAAAAGAAAAAAAATAATAGAAACTTGATTTTGACAGTTCAAATAACACAAATAGCAAGTGTTTTAAGATTTTCACTGCTCTAGATTACAGGAAATGAGGGTCAAACTCAGTTTCCACCAAAAGTGACATATGTACTAGGTTTTTCCAGATCACAGGACAAATTCTATGAAATTGCTTCAGTAGTTTTTCTTTAATCCTGCTGATAATCAGGGAAACAAACCAACAAACAAACCAAACTGAAAGCATAATCTCCTTGGTGGAGGTAATGCTGTTATGCAATCCAAATATAAGTTGGTCAGTAATTCTGCTGATTAGTTCCATTTATTGAGCAAAAGAATTGAGTGTTAATCAAGCTAAGTAAATGGATGCAGTTGAACATAATTGTTAATTAACTGCGTTCATTAGGTCTTCCTATCCTAGAATACAGTAAGCATCGTAATTTATGGGACAGTAACACATTTTTACTTTGGATCTGTGCTCTAGCACTTGACATTGACAATGATGTTGAAGATTTGGCATCAGTACAGTCATCAACATCCGCCCCACTCCCAGACGTTCACTCATACAGCAGAATGGGGCTGCTGGCCATACTTTCCTCTCTTTCATTGAAGAATTCTGGTTTTTTGAATGCTTATCTCCATCAGCAGGAAAGCGACATTACCTGTTTTTCAGTTTTGGGGAAACTAATTGCTGGGACACATTAGCATGGCCTGATTTGGTCTTGCAGCCATGTTACATCAGTTCTGCAGAAATCAGAAGGGGGTTTAATCTTTCTTTCGAAATATTAAATTTATTCTATTTGGTACTCATAAATATGGACGACAAATGCAATTTCTGCAAGTTTGACATTCTTAAAGGTGTATTTGAAGACAAGAGCCAGCTTCTTGCTATTCTTCCCCGTCGGGTAGTATTGCTAAGGGTCACACTCTTGCCTGCTCATTCGCTCGCTGGTTGTGGATTCTTAGGCATTCTTTCTTCAAAATGCCATCTTCAGATTGGATAAAAAGGCTCCAGACTCCATTTAACCATATCTTCGTTTTTTTTTTTGTTTCGTCTTTTTAGCTTACCGGCCCTATGGGCCGATTAGCTATTGTCATGGTTTGGCGTCTGTCGTCCGAAGTCCGGAACATTTTTCATCTTTTTTTTGGCCCGGTGAATTTTTCTGTAAAATTTGCAATAACATACTACAAAACCGTATCTCCGGATTCTTATTTATTTATTTATTTTGATTGATTAATTTTTGCTCGTTTTATGTGCCCTTGAAATTTTGGCTCCAATGTTAAAAGATTAGAAATGGAAATTTCAGGAAAATTAATTCTCAAAAACTGCCTGATAAATTTTTTTTTTCCTAAATCAGGCAATCAACTCAGTTTGATGCCCTCAATGTACAGGGCGAGTACCATTCCGATTGAATCGACGGAAGTGGGCCGAGTGGAGCCGCTGTACCTCAACATCGGTCTTATGGAGAATATGCAAAATGGCCTGTGGACCTCTATTACCAAAATTGTTACAGATAAAGCCTAGGTTTGTATTAGAGACATATAGGAAGTCCTATATGAACTTCTATTTGGTGACCTTCATATTGACATTTAATGGTCAAACTTCATCTAGTGAAAATTCAATGACTTGTCTCACTAAAAAGTCACAGATAGAGCCCAAGTGTATATTACAGAGTTACGAGCAGTCACACATTCATTTCGTGACCTAGTGAAAATCCAATGACTTGTAATTCTAAAATGGTCACAGATGGAGCCTAGGTTTGAGTTACAGACATCTTGGAAGTCACGTATGAACTTTCATTTGGTGACATTCAACTTGACTGTTGGTGACCTTCGAAGGTCATAGTGAAATTAATGACTTTTATCACCAAAATGGTCACAGACAGAGCCAAGGTTTGTATTACAGACATATAGAACGTTGTATGAAATCCATTTGGTGATTTCAACTTGACCCTCTGTGACCTTTAAAGTTCACAATCGACATCTTTAATCACTTGTATCACCAAAACTGCTTCAGAGCTTAGGATTGTATAACAGACATATAGGAGGTCTTGCAAATGTATGTAAACTTTCATTTAGTGACCTTGACATTGACTTTCGATGATTAGGTCAAACGTTGCATAAAATTTTCTTTTACTTATATTATCACTATAAGATTGCTTGCCGGTAAGCCGCAAGACCCTTGGTCCTATTTATTTATTTATTTTTTATTTTTGTTTTTTTTTGTTTTACAATAGCTTCCTTTCCTTTCACTGCCAATTTCCTTGTTGATTTTAGTCCAGCCTAATGGCACTCTGAAGATTGAATAATAGCATTTCGGTTTTTGTTTGTTTGACATTTGAGAGTTATGTGATGAAAAATGTGCCCTGGATGCATCATTCACATGAGTTTCACTTGATTGTAAAATACAGGCTATTTTAGCTTGTGCAAATTGTGACGTTAACCACAGAAAATGTGGAAATGTAGCGTGAACTCCCAAATTAGCGTGCCACGGTGAGCAGACTGGCTGATGGGCCAGTGTTCGAGAACATTGTCTTAGATAGACCACTGAATATTTACATTTCAATCAGTGAAATTTGTGAGGAAGGCTGGTATTTAAAGCCAAGCTGCTATGCAAATTTGTGCCCTGCAGCTGTTTGCTGCTGGTGCATTAAAATAGGACTCTTCATATGTAAAAATATCTTCTCATGGTCCTGTCTGCAGTCACTTAGTTATCCGCTCATGCCTGATTGATGCTATGGCAAAGTATTATATATGAATATGTATTTTTTGAGTGTACTGCACAAAAAAAGCTGAGCCTGTCCCAATTATCAAGTTGCAGATGGAGACCATGAAAGCTTCCCTGGTGGACAAAAAATTAACGTTTGAAGTCTGCTGTGATTTTCTACTATTTATGTATTGACTCCCAATGTTTTTGTACGTTTTTGTCAGTTCACAGTCCTAGAACATTGCCAGCCTCCAGATTCTATTTATACTTGTTTTCTTGTTCTTAATTCTACGTTCTCATTTATTTCTGAAGCTTTAATGGAATTGCCTTGTGTGGGTGTTTCATTGGTACCGTCTAATTTTGCTCTCACCTGAAGTCAGTCAGCCTTCAGTGTAAAGTCACAGTTTGAATCAAGTGTTCTTCATCTGCAAAGATTTGCGAGTTCAGCAGTCATTAAATTAACACGACTGACTTATTTTTCATTGTGAAATGTGAGGAAGAATTGAATTGCATTCATACTATCTGTGAACTTGAATCGTGAACATTGTAATGTGCAGTTATAATGAACAGGTGCAGATATTGGTTCTCCGTGGTTTTTTCCTTGAGGCAGTTTCGTTCTTCTTGGTATTTTCCATCAGGAAGCATTCTCCTTGAGTTGACTTTATAATGGCTTATGGAATTTAATGCAGAATCACATATCTTATTTTGTCAGAAGTGTATGAAGTCTGAGGCTCTTTCAGGAATCAGGCTGGGCCTCTTGAGTCTACTGAAGGAGAGTCTTAATACCAGATCATGTAATGACATTCCAAATGATTTTTTGCTTCCAACTGTTTGAAGCAGCCCCTTATCAGCATTATGCTGCCCCTGCGCACGCATTGAGTGCCATATGTGGTTTGTTGAGCTTGACATTGAGCCTAGCATAAGCACATACCATGCCTGTCACTCATGCTTTTTTAGTTAGAATGAAAATGACTCTCCACAGCCATTTTGAGAAATGCCCTCCCACAAGAGTGGAGGCCATTTCAACAGTAAAGGGAGGGACCAACTCCCTCCCTCGATCTGCTCCAGCCACGTGGCTGAAGCTAAGCAGGTGTGGGCTTGGTTAGTACTGGGATGGGAGACCACCTGGGAAAACCAAGTTGCTGCTGGAAGAGGCGTTGGTGGGCCAGTAAGTTGCAATCTTCCCTCTGGTGGAATAATCCCCAATGCCCCAGCGCAGCAATGGGGAGACTTTACTGAAGGAGACTCCATCTTTAGGATGAGACGTTAAACCGAGGTCCTGACTCACTGTGGTCATTCAAGATCCTATGACACTCTCCAGTAAGAGAAGTTAAGGTGCTCCCTGGCGTTATGGCTAAATTCCGAACCTGGCTCTTTCAAAAGCCACCTAATCATCCCCTGATCTAACTGGCTATGCAGTTTCTCCTCTCCTTCTGCCTCTCAAGCCCCAGGGCTCCCTTGAAAAAGAGATTTTGATCTCAACAGGACTTCCCTGGTTATATAAAGGATAAATAAATTTAGAAAATAAATGAGCAAGTGTCCTTATACCTTTCACCGCGTAGCGTACATCATTATTCTGTAGATGCCTGTTAAATTAATAGGGCATAGATAATCAACTGTGTCCTCCAAGGCCTGTGGTGATGCCAGCCATATTAAACATATTGGGCTTCACTCAATGCGGCACTGACACAATCATGAAGTGCTAATGCTGGATTCAGAAAAGCACTGCTGTCATTTTTGTGTCCCGTGTTTTCAGTGTTCAATCGGTTGATGATCATTAACATTCTTGGGCTGGCTGCTCTGAAAATTAATAAATGAGATGTGGTTGTGGTAATTTTTGGCATATTGCTGTTTTTATTCTACTAAATGCCTTTGTGTTAAATAGACTGGGTGAAACTTCATTATTGCAAGACAGGGGCAGGTTAACTAGGGTTCTGCTTGATGCACAGTGTAAATTCATTCCAAAGGTGTGAAAATTTAACTTGGAAAAAGCAGTCTCCACGGTAGATGACTGCTGCTATTGAGGAAAAAGATAAAAAATAGTACTGAGAGCAGTAAGGCTGAATAGAGCAAAATGCATGCTAAGGTTAAAAAAGCATGGATGGCTAACATTATTAAAATAAAAATGCATTCTCAAAAATGCAAAAAGCAAAAATATTTGTATCAAATGAAAATGATCTCTGTTATTATCTCTTCTTTATTTTGGGTACTTCAAGAGAGGTCAGTGTTATTTTATTCTTTTGCGCCTGACCTGATGTTCAGCACCCTGTTTGTACATGGTGTTCACCCTTTGTCATTTGTATTGGGCTACTGTGATGTTTTCTCTCATCTACTTATACTCATTGTTTCGTACTAGTCCTTGTTAACATAATGGGCTCTAATTTCTTGGCGCAGCGCAGGGTGGCGCAGCTTGGCATAGCGTAGCGCAGCCCATGCAGTGGTAATTTCGTCCGATGCAGCCCGCGCAGTGGCAATTTTGTGCGGTGCAAGACCGTGCGCAGCCACTTTGGCAATTTGGTAGACGGACGTGCGCCGAGATGGGTGTGGCGGCGTAGTAGGGGGAGGTGTCACATATTCATCATGACGCAGTGACAATTTCGTAGCAAAGTCTCCGCTGAAGTTGCGCAGAAAGCTCGCCAGCTCCAACCTGGTTTCCTTTCTGTGCAGTGGTAATTTGGCTGACCGGCGCACAGTGAGCACACGTCACCGAAACCTCACAGGCAGGTTTCCAGAATGTCAGGCACATTTCAATGCAATAAATAATTACAGCAACTACTATTTAATGTAACTATCTGAATCAGCACATAAATTATAGTATCTATATCGATTGCCCTTATGTCAGATCAAAGAGAGAGAGAGAGATGTGTACATGTGGGCGTGAGTACGTGTGTAGGCTATGTGGGTACGTGCCCTTCAGCTGCTTTCACACCGGACGCAAAACGAATATTTCGCATGACTGATTACATTCACATGTATATTCGCGTCTTTGCATTGACTTTGAATGTAATCTGTCGTGCGAAATATTCGTTTCGCGTCCAGTGTGCAAGCGGCTTAATACTATTATTGTCACCTAGGTTTTATCGTTTTTAGTGGGGGAAAGGAATACAGCCTGATTGCTTTGATCTCGTACTGAGTTAAGATCAAATATTGAAAATAAATGTGTAACGTATCTTGCATTGTTGTCCATGCATGTTAATCCCAAAATTTTAAGCAGCAACAGGGTGTAATAATAGGAACACGCTATCCATCGTTTCTCTTCCCAATGATGCAGGCAGAAGAAATAAATGAGCAACCGTCGTATTTCATTCCAACTTCATAAGTTTGAATGATCTGACATAGTTTCGTTTTGAAATTCCATTCAATTTCGCTAATGGTAATAATTCGCGAATGCCCTAGCTAGCCAGCTAACTCATATTCGTAATGTTTAATATAGACGTAAGCGGTGCAGAAAACATGCCTGAAGCTGCAAAGTAAAATGCAACATTAACGCATCATGCAGATATAGGACAGAGGCTTCTATATTCCAACACATTAAAGGTGAGGAGAGGAGCTCATTTGATTGGTGAAGATTTGACTCGGCTGTGTTATACCCAAACACGCCTTCTCTCCTCCCTCTTTCCCACTTGCGCCAGCAGGAGGGACAGAGGCGGCACAGAGGAGTACTTGCACCAGGCTGCACCGGGCATGAAATTGCAACATACGCCTGGACACACCCTGTTGGCGCGGCGCTCCCCCCATTCGCCGTGCCTGCGCCTGGTCTACGAATTTAGAGCCCAGAGAGTGATCTATGTATGCCCTTTCTGACAGGAAGTTGGGGGTGTGGCCCTTGGACATTGACTTTAGTTACGCCCATTGCTGGATCCGTTATCCCGTAGATTTGAAATCCTGTCTAACCAATGACAATTGTACACTTGCTTTAGGCTTACTATATGTTGTTTGCCTCATGTCTTTGTCCTGTTTGGCTCTGATGAAGCTGATTAAGACACAGTGGTGTCAAACATTAGTCTGTTTGCACTATAAAGGCTGTAAATTTATCAGTGTGCCCCAGTCTCTTTTTGCTCTTTCTAAGTTTGTTGTCCATGACCTGTTTAGCACCTGATTCAGCTGTTTTTTTTTTTTTGCAGTAAGATGTGCGGTGATCCTTCTTTTTACTAATTCATGGTGTGGTTCACTTGCCATTTTAACAATGCAATATTTGTAATGCACTTACGCTACTGGTCAAAAGTTTTAGGACACCCCAATTTTTCCAGTTTTTTTATTGAAAATTATGCAGTTCCAGTCCAACGAATAGCTTGAAATGGTACAAAGGTAAGTGGTGAACTGTCAAAGTTTTCAACCAAAGGTAAGGTTACCCAGGCCGTCGAGTAGGTGAAAGGATGGTTCTTCAGTGTGTGACATCAACTGTCAAACATGGGGAGGATGCGTGATGGTCTTGGGCTGTTTTGCCGGATCCAGGGTCAGTGACTTGCAGAGTGAAAGGCACCCTGAACCAAAACAGCTACCACAGCATTCTGTAGCGCCATGCAGTACCCTCTGGTATGCGCCTAGTTGGTCAGGGGTTCATCCTACAGCAAGATAATGACCCAAAACATAAGTCCAAGCTCTGCCAGAACTACGTTAGGAAAAAAGAACAAGATGGTAAGCTTGAAAACATGCAGTGGCCAGCACAGTCTCCAGACTTAAACCCCATCGAGATGGTTTGGGATGAACTGGACAGAAGAGCGAAAGCAAAGCAACCTTCAAGTGCCACACATTTATGGGAACTTCTGCAACAGAGTTCGGAAGAACTTTCTGAAGAATATTTGATTTCCATTGTAGAAAGAATGCCGCGAGTGTGTTCAGCCGTTATATCTGCCAAAGGTGGCTACTTTGAGTCAAAAGTTTAAAATACATTTTGGTTTATTGATTTGGTAATTGATTCCATGATTTCCTTTTTAACTTCGATTGTTAATTTGTTCTATCATGTCTATGCTTTCATTCCAGAGTACAATGAGACATTAAACTGCATAATTCTCTATAAAAAAAAACTGGAAAAATTGGGGTGTCCTAAAACTTTTGACCGGTGGTGTACGCAGGGATGACCTGTGTGCACCCTCCTGTCTGTTACACCTACTGGGATACAAATGCACACATCTGTATGTAAATATTAGGATTATCATTTCAGGTATTATTTTGCTTTTCTACTCAAATACAGTTAACCAACACATCATATTCAATAATATAAAACCAAATTGGACAATAATAATGAGAAATTATCTTATGATGGGTATGATGGAAATTAACTTATGATGGATAACTTAAGATTAACTTATGAACATCTTTGGCTATATCAGTCTATGTGCAACGTACTTGTTATGTACAATTGTAAACCCCTGTTTTCCACTCCAACTATGGACAATTGTACTTGTATGCTGATGAATGCATATTACAATTGTCATTACATAGAAAACTCCTGAAAACATGTCTTGTACCACAATAGAGAGGCATTGTGTTTCAGGCTTTGGAAAATGCTCTTGATTTGTGTGCAGAAGTCATGTAGAACATCATATATAGCCCTCAGATGCTCTGTGTGGCGTATTGTATATTGCATGAAATTGCCAAAAGTCATGGAAATGTCAGACCTAATAACTGTAAGGTATGACAGTGAACTGCATTCCAATTTATGAACCAGAATACTGGCAAGATACTTGCCGCATCCATTGCCTTCAACAGTGAGCAGATAAAGTGGTTTATTTGATAATAAATAAAAGGCCAAAGCATTGTACAACCTATATTGCTTTCATTTGGACATTTAAATCAACTTAATGCATTAAAATATTTTCCTGAGTCGGCCTGTGGATCTGGAGATCCACTGTCCATGGCATTTTATTTTTAATTTATATTATTATTTGAATACAATATAGCTGCTTTCACTTTAATGGCATTATTATAGCATTATTAATAGCATTATTTCAACAATTTGAAATTATATCCTTAGGAGTCATTACATTTACCATGATATTTAAAAGAAATTAATGACTAAATTCTAGGTTTTTTGAAGGAACAATAGCAAAAAATGAAACATTTCTTTAAACATGTAATTAATAAATTGAACTCAAATCTAAATGCCTCAAGAATATTGAAAGAGTAAGTTTCACTGGGCCATTACTTTGCTTAGGGAGGGCACCGCAAAATCTGGGCAACCAGACCTCATAAACTGAGTTCAAGTGAAAAATAATTTAAATGACAAAGAATGGAAGATGAGACCAGAAAGCACATTTGTTTATTCCACTCTCCAGTTCAAACACTTATACCCACACGGTTCTTTTACAAAAGCTCTGCTGCTGAATCAGAATGAAGCTACATAACCTATACTTATCCCCCATAATGCATAGCAAATTGGAGGGGAAAAACAGGGGTTTACAAATTAATGTCACAACAAATGAAAAAGATGCAGGGGTTTATTATCTAGCGACTCAGTTCAAGCACTCTTTGCTTATGCTGCACGAGAGCATGACAGCTTGACTAGTTTCTCAACATATGTTCATGCTCTGCTTGAAGAGAACTTGCAAGATCTTCGACAGACTTATTTACGCTACTATGCATCGTGGTTTTTTTTTTCCTTAGGATGGCAAAGTCATGAACCACCCTGTTCTGCCCTTAGTTAGCTTAACCTAATGTTCTCAACCTAACCCAAACCACTCTCAGGCTTAATGCCCGAACCTAACCTACGCAGGCAACTTGTATTACCTCATCAGAGACTGAGTGGGGTAGGTCATGCCATCCTAAGAAACAGAAATTGGCTAATTGGAGCAGTTTTATTAAGTTTTCTGGAGATGTCACAAGTTGTAGTCAAGCAATGCATGAAGATGTGCACTAAATAATGTTTTGATGCAGGTCTTTTTCAGTCACAGTGTGACCATTTGACTTCACAAGATTTTCACGAGATTATGTTGATGGCGCTGTA
This sequence comes from Gymnothorax javanicus, assembly GCA_029692085.1. NCBI lineage: Eukaryota > Metazoa > Chordata > Actinopteri > Anguilliformes > Muraenidae > Gymnothorax > Gymnothorax javanicus. The sequence continues at coordinate 31,209,154 of CM056198.1, read as the reverse complement.
TCGAGTCATTTATGGTCTTTTTTTTTTTTTTTGGCTGTTTTTTGGAATCTAAGGAACACGTGAGTAAGTCCCCATAGACTGCAATGGGTTCTAAGACGGCTGTTACGCTGTTGTGCTGGCATCCATCCTGTGCGTTGCATGGACCAAAAAATAAACTGTTTTTCAACTAGCATGGGGATGAGTGGATAATGACACAAATTTCTTTACTGGGTGAATTGTTCCTTTAAACTGCATTGAGAAACTAGTGCCAGTTGTCATCATCTCTTGAAATATAAGTAAGAAGTCCTTGAACCATGCTGCTTGTGAGTAAACCCCTGTGCCGTATTCATTTTTCATGAGATTACATTGGAAACCTGTGTTTTTTTTCCCTTCTAATTTGCCATGTGTTATGGAGAATAAGTACTGGTAATGTAGCTTCATTTTGATTTACTGTCAGAACTGAGTGGGTATTAGTGTTTGAACTGGAGTGACCTGGTGCTCTCTGGTCTCTTCTTTCAATCCCTGTCCTTTAAATTAATGTTCCTGTGAACTCAGACTATGAGGCCCAGATATGCAGTTTTCATAGTGCCCTCCCAAGGCATAGTAATGGTGGTATGAAACTTATTCTTTCTTAATACTCAGGGCATTTGGACTTGAGTTCCATTTTTTTTTTTACATGTTTAACAACACTTTCAGAACATTCCTTAAGGCTCCCTGTCACCCTTTGTTCTCCTCTAAACAAACGCACACCATTCACTCACACTCTCATACCTACGCAAAATCGAGAATCTCCAATTAGTCTGAGATGCATGTCTGGCAATTAGCCTGAGAAGCATGAACTGTGGGAGAAGACTGAGTTCCCTGCAGAAACCGGCTGAAACTCGAGAGTTTCAGCTAAACCACAACATTGTTGCTGTTGTGTTTTCAAATAACTGCTTTCCACAGTGTGGATTCAGGTGGTCAATCATGCTGTTGATATGTGAAAATTACTCTCTTACTATTAAAGAAACTCTAATATTTCTCTATTGTTTTACTGAAACACAATTATTTTCTGAAAATGTCAACTATGTCAATTCTATCCATTATGTACTCAAGTCAGAGGAAAAAAAGTTTATTTGATTTGAAACCGAATTGTGGCTCTGAGAGAAGCTTTTGTATCTCAAAATATAAATTAGCATTAATTAACCGCTTAAGTCTTTTGTTTAAGCACCTTCCAGTGAACTGTAAACATCACTTTTTGTATTGAGAATGTCTCATGTGATGAGGAACTCTTCACTGATTGTTTTCAACCTTATCTCCATCTATCAGAGTTAGAGGTAAAGTGCAAAAAATTTATGCAGCTTTTGCCAATTTTCTGTATATTTCTGGGAACCACCTGCAAAAAGTTTTGTACTTTCCCATTCAGCACTGTCATTTGAAATGGCCAGTGACACAGCTGGAGATGAGGAAGAATTACAAGCTATTTCAACTTGGATTTCTGGACTGTGCCACTGAGTAGTCAGGCTGCATGCCCTTCATTCCACTCAGAAACAAAATGTCCTTGTTCTCTTCGCTTTTATTGCAAACCAGCGCCATTTCCAGCAGTGAAAATGGCACCCCAAAAATGAGTGCTGAGTATGTTATGGATGAGGGTACATTTTACAGATTGCTGGCTGGATAATGTGCCTTCAGTAACGTTACCTTTCAATCAGCTAGGGGAGTTTTTCATTAGCTTTTGGTTTTAGCGGTCTGGAGCAAACTTGCAACCAGAAAATTTTGCGATCCATTTCAGCGATATGACCTAACTCAGGGGTGTCCAATCTAATCCACAAAGGGCCGGTGTGGGTGCTGGTTTTTGTCACGGCCCAACACTAATGCACCTGATTCTACTCATCAAGGTCCTGATTAAACCTCCTGATCAGTTAATTAGTGGGATGCACCCACACCGGCCCTTTATGGACAAGATTGGACACCCCTGACCTAACTGTTTTGGCACCGTCAGCTTCATTTCTGTCCATTAAATATTATCCTAGGGTTGTAACGTGAGTTGGCTGGAGCTAGCTAGCAAGTAGAAAAATTTGCAAGTCACACGTGAGGTAACGCACCAATTTATGATAATTGCGTTGACATCATAAAACTGCTCCCTGGGTAGCCTACTCACCTGCGACTTTGTTGGTTCTCCTCTCTTTATGAGCGGGGGATAAGAGGGTGAAAGTGAGTCTTGATTGACATTATTGCTTGGGTATAGCCAGTATGGCTGCTTTGTTCAGAATTTGTCTTGGAGGGCAAACGAGTAACTTCAATTGGACATAATCTCGTAGTGCTGAGAAAGAAAGTTGGTGCTGCATTTGTATACTTATTTGTGTGCATGTCTACTTTATATGTTGGGTGTGCAATGACCTGTTGTTATTCTGTCGCCCATAATGTGTTTTGCCATAATACATTTTCGAGTAAAGCCTCTAGGTCTGGCCTTTTAGTTTCCCATGCACTTGGGCACGGAACAAGCTGTCACTATCATTATCGCTACCTGTACTGTTTGCAGCAGAATGAACGATGTTCCAATGCAATTCTATTTATGACAGCTGTATGTCGCAGATAAATATGGAGTTGAGAGCATGTCCTGAGTAGTGTGCTATGGCAATGCATTGTGGTAGTTGTTGTCTTTACACTAAATGCACAGGTTAGCCATGAAGGGAATAAATGGGTAAGGTCACGGTATTTGTTTTCTTGGAGATGGGACAAAAACAAAACTCATTGTCTTTTGCACACATCCCTGCTATAGTTCTGTGAAATGTTTTGCATTTATTTGGAAGACATTACTATGAACTGCAATTGTGCTGAAGCAAAATGATATCACTTTTGTGTAAATGACTCTTTTGTCTTAAGGAAGCTTTATTGTAGATGGGACAGCTTGTGACATTGTTTTTAGACCCTTCGTGGAAAATCAATATGTAGATGGGACACATTTTCTCTATTGTTTTACTGAAACACAGTTATTTTCTGAAGATGTCAACTATGTCAATTCTATCCATTATGTACTCAAGTAAGAGGAAAAAAAGATTATTTGATTTGAAACCGAATTGTGGCTCTGAGAGAAGCTTTTGTATCTCAAAATATAAATTAGCATTAATTAACCGCTTAAGTCTTTTGTTTAAGCACCTTCCAGCGAATTGTAAACATCACTTTTTGTATTGAGAATGTCTCATGTGATGCCCAATCAATATGCAAAATTTCAAAGCCATAGCTAGTATGCCTTGGCTATAAAACAATAAAATCATGTGTCCCATCTGCATATCTAATTAGCCAATATTTCTTAATTAATGCTTTTATATCTTGAGAGCGAAACAAGATATGAACAAACAGTTTTCAGATTCAAGAGGTTCAACCATTTTACGTCCCATCTACATTAAAAAATTAATACTATCTGACAAAAAAAAATTTTGACACACATGTCGCAAATACCGTGAGTGCACCCAAATACACGAATATCTTGAGCTTCTGTGGGAAAATGTGTATTGTTTGTGCGCAGCTTATTTATACAGAGGCTATACTTTGAAACTATGTATGGTTTAATTATTGCCTAATTACCCCTTTAAATATAGTATTTTGCAATGTATAACATCCAGGACAATTGTGCGCATATGGCACTTTCAAAGGCAGTCATAACAGCACTGAGCTGAGGACAGTTTAATTCTGAATGAGATGCTGTTGTTTTTTACACATTGCTTGATTAATAGCCTACACCTGTACTGACTGACATGCACTGATTATATTATCCTTAATGAGATGCTGTTGTTTTTTATACATTGCTTGATTAATAGCCTACACCTGTACTGAGTGACATGGACTGATTATATTATCCAGAAATATTATTTGCTTATTACTTGTGGTTCTTACTGCTTACTAGCTGCAGCAGCAACTGAATTACCAAACTGAAGTGTGGCCGTGCTTCATATGAAATTTTACACGGATGCCACCATTATATGCCCTATTCTTTTACCGCTTTACCACATAGCTAGCTTTTTAGGGAGTGTGCAGTGATCATGCGCATCTTGAAAGGATTATGAAGGAATGGCGCTGCGATACTTCTTCATATTCCACCCAGAGCTCAAAATTCAGCAGATCTCTCAAGGCTGAACTGAATCTGTTTTTTTTTTTTTTTTGTTTGTTTTTTTTTTTCCCCTGAGTATTTTTCTCTTCAGAACAGAGAAGTTTTATGATTTCCCTCAGAAAGCCAGCGGGCACTAAGCAAGTCTAAATAAGACGACTATTGGTCACTCCTCATGTTCATGGGGCCATGACCCTTTTGGATGGTAGGCGGTGATCAAAGTAGCCACCATTTAGTCACAGCAAAAAGTTATTGCTCGAGGAAAATGAGCGTTGGTCTCACTTGCAGACTTCTTGGCTCCCTGCCTTGTTTTTAGAACTTCTTTTTCTAAATGAAAACTTATATACAATCCATTGCATGCTCAGGATTTTAAATAAAGACAAAAAATGGTGCTTCTGGCTAGAGCAAAACATAGTGTGGGCTGGGGTATGGTATCACTTTTTAATGTGAAATCTAACTCTCTAAAGAATTTATTCGAGTAGAGGAACAAGTTTAATCAGCTGTACTGTTCTTATTTCAATTACGTGACTTGATTAATCTGAATTTAATTACAATCTTAAACATTGCTGCTCAGAAATAATTTAGATTACTGATCTATATTCTCCTTCACTTTAATCTCTCTCCATTTCTCTGCTGCTTTCATTGTGAAAGAGCACAAAATGCGTCTGAAAGATCAATATTGCAATTTACCATCAAAACAGTACTGATTTTTTTATAGTTCTTTGTATGCTGCACTTGACCACAGCCTTTTGCAGATTTCTTTTCTTTCAGTGCAATGGCAATTTTTCCTCTTGGGTCAGCACTGTACCACTGTGTGTATTCAACAGTAATTTGAGTCCTTCAAGTGCTTGTTCATCCAAAAATAAGATTTGGACCACAGAGTCTTTCATATGCAGTAAATACATACATCCTTAGTGCACTGGTCATTTCAAATTGTAATCAGCCGTCTCAAATTTATTCACATTTTAATCACTGCAAATCGCGAACATCTCAGAAAGAATTTATCTTCAGCTATCTCTGGCGATGACGTCACGGAAGGTATCTAGCCAGAGGCAGAGAATGCATTATCAATGTCACTGGACTCAGTGATTCGTAATTGTAGATTATACCCTTGGGAAAATGCCAAATATCTACCTTGTTTATGGCTGCAGCAACAAGGCCGATGCAAGCAGAGGCATCATGGTCCATAAATTTTCAAAAAACCCCACAATTCAAAAGGCATGGGTGGATTTGTGAGGAGGAAACGAACGGATTTCCCAGAGCCTGGATCAGGATCGGTGATCTGCTCTAAATACTTCACTGATGACTGCTTTTATCAGCCAGATCCTGAGTCAGAAGAAAAGTCTGGATATCACTGTGAGTTAGCAATTACTGAAATCGCTGCTTAATGCACCATTGATAAATAAGCCAAGCCCAAACTGCTCTGGTCCCCAATTTTCCCCATCTGTGCTGAGAAAAGCCAGTTAATAAGCCCAGGGCACCACTTATTTAGCCCATCTTAAAATGAGTGTGGAAAATATTTAATGCAAAAAGTGACTCAAAATTAAACTAAATCCATCTTCAACCACAAGACCTTGAGTAAAATCAAAACTTCGGCTGCGATGGCGAAGCCAGAACGAGACTAGGAGCAGCAAATGGAGTATGAAAAAAGCGTAAGTTCCTAGTCTGTTCTTGTCAAAAGAATGAAAAATTTCACTAGCTGGCATGCAAACGCTTTTCTCCATTATATTAATGAATTTAAGTGTCTACGACAACTGTTACACTTGTAAATTAACATTTTAACAGCGAAAAGCATAAGTATGCTAGCCAGCCAGGGGTGCATTTCCCAAAAAGATAGTTGCTATACAGTTCATCCATTTGCCTGTGCGGTGTGATGTCATATCGGGTGCTACGTGTTGACAACTTGGTGAAAACAGACAGTCATCACACCCTGACAACCTACTGCCGTGCTCTCAAGATGTATGCAATCATTAATTTTTTTGGTTTTACAGTTCTTTTTTTTCTGAAATTTAATCTTGTATTCTTATCATTATGATCTGCCAGACAATACCAAGAAGCATTATCGATTGAAATTTGAGGGTTTTATTGGAATATATATATATATTTTTGAGCTAATAAATCGGAAACTTATGATGATGAAACTTTTCACAATTTATTATTTAATTACACGAGCAAGTTTCGTATTATTAGCTAGCATTAGCGTCATTATTACCGGGTAGATGGATGGCTAGCTCGCGAGTGACCTACCCATGGTCTGATAAGCTGTCACTGGCCAACTTCGCACAAAAACTGTGTTCTGGCTAGGCACCTGCGTGCAGTAGCCGACTGTCTTTCATATGCTTGAAGGGATAGTTCACTATTTTTGAAGTGGGGTTGTATGAGCTACAAATTGCCACTAAGTACATTAGATGCAATAGAAAGCTCCCTGCTCTCCCCCAGTTAGCCACACCAGCGCATAGTGCTGAGCGGGGATTTAGGCGATATGCCGTTGTGAACGGTCCCAAAGTAACAGCGTATTTTCGTGGCCTAAAAGAGGTTTTACCTGAAAATAATACACCACTTTAATTGTACGCTATATTACAAAAATTTACAGCGCTTCAGCTGCTCGGAAAAAACACAGTTGCTCTTGAACTAACCAACTGACGTATTCCTCTGCGCAGTCACAGCGGAGTAAACTGCGCGTTGTAACGATCAGCTGTTTGGGTCACGGTAACTGCGTTCGCGAGGTCGGACGGTCGTTAAACTTGTGCAAACATTTCAGAAATGGTCCGTGTGTTGCTTACCTGGATGTGAAAGCAAAGCTGTATCCTGGTGCACCTACAGCTTTCATAGCATTCCTTTGCGGGATATTGGACTTCGGCAGCTGTGGCTAGTTGCGCTCAACATGGATATTGGTACGCCACCTGTATCCCTAAAAGAGCTCGATGTTTGCAGTATTCATTTTTCCAAAGAGGATTTCGTGAGGCCACATTCAGGGGAATCTCAACAGTGTGCGCTGAAGAGCACTGCTGTACCCATGCATCAGGTAAGAGAGTGAAACACCTGTGAAAAAGTCTAATGTAATATTGCAGCACAAATTGATATCACACATTTAATCTCTAAATTTGAGATTAATTCGGAACTCGTCCCGTTACGCTACATCCGCTAATTAGCAAATTTGGGTCAATCTTCATTTTGTTTTCAGAAATCTCTGCTCGAACCTCAGAAAAAAAGCTCACTTTTGAGAAAAAAGTTGCAAATTTGGGGCATTTAATTAGCAGGATACTGTTCATGAACTTTTTGCTCAAACGTTTTCCAGATTTGTTTTTATTTGAGGCAAATTTGATGAATTTGCACTTTTTTTAGCATACGTTGATTCTCTACCTCACTGGAAAAGGGCATACTTTAGTATGACTCCCAGAAGTGTGTCCCCCGGTCTCAAATAGATACTGCCATTGTATAGGTTGAAGCCTACCGTGTATTTACAAGTATGTGGTCTTTATGGCATAGTAATACAGTAGTCTTAGAATGCCTTTTTGCTCAAGTACCAAAATGTATGGCATCTCAGGAAGAAAGCTCTGAATCCTCTCTGTTTAAATTTTTATGTATGATTGTATGTGGTTTTATGTGTGTAGTTTCATATTTATATATCACTTTATGGACAGGCCTAGCTTATGTTACCTGAATAACTATTAGTATAACAGGTCTCAGCCTGAGCTCTGTCACTTGATTCTGTTGCCAGCATATGCTTTTGTCATCCTCATTCAATGAAATTTATTTTTAGCCAACATAGAAAAGACAATAAACTTGAGGTATACAAAATGGCATGAAAATGTGGAAATTTAAGCCATAGAACACGACAGATGCAGTGCAACTGAAAAATTAAATGGGTTTCATACAGCCTTCTCAACTAATCCTTAGAAACAAAAATTTATCTGTGACTGAGCTAGGAAATTATCATGCATCATATTCTTCTGTGATAATTACATTGATTGTGAAAGTCTACATAGACATGCCTTGCTACAGGGAAACTTGTGTATTAATGGTTCCCTGAAGTGCCCACTTACTACCATCTACCGTCCTGTAGGTTTTCATTGGGATCTTATGAACAGCTTTGTGGAAGACTCCATTTTGATTGGTCAATTTCAGCATTCTATGGTCTAAGATTTCTGAATAGCAGACCTCTGCGATGAATATCAGACTGTAGCTATGGTATTTCAAGTGTAAAGCCCTGGTGAGGAGGAGACATAGAGATGAACGAGGACAGAAACATCAACATCAATAATCCCAATGAAGTCCCATTCACCTTATCTCACTTTACCATCAATAGAAATGTTCAGTGTAATGTGAACTGTATCACTGCATAGGTTTATCTTGAAAAGTGTACTCTGTTATGGATGCAGTTTCAACCATAAAATTTGACTGATTTTTTTTTTTTTACGGTTTTTTTTTTTTTTTTTGCAGAAGCAAACTAATTATTTTTAAATCAATGAAATCCGTTTTAAATCAGTATTTTGTGTCAAAATGTTGATTTCTTTTTTAAGTAGCTGTGTAATGAGCTCCGTTTCATGTTGTGGTCCGGCAAAACCCTGGCAGGGTTTGTTTTGCAAAAACGACCCACTCGCTGTACATTATCTCTTACTTAATCAAGCTCACCTGAAATTAGTGTCAGATAAGCAGGATTTCTAGCTGCTATGAGAGGTATGCTTAATATGGTTAGAGTGATAACCCACAGGGTAGTAGATCTCTAGGAACAAATTGGTGGCCACTGGGCTACTGCTGGTCCTCTGTGGACTTTTGGTCTACAATGTTTTTTTTTTTTTTTGTTTTTTTTTTTTTTTTTTTTAATGTATTTCTTTTTAATTTGGCAAGAACAAATTTTTGATACTCGGTTCTTGCAGCCTGCTGTTGTGTAGAGATTGCGGAACCAGAATAACAATATTTTATGAATCAGAAGCATTATGAATAATGCAGGTCACTTAGTCTTAGTAAAGAAAAGATGTCAAAGCAAGGTATAATGTGCTCATATACAAATCTTATTTTTATGAATGAATTGTTCTCATCTGTCAACACTTAACGTTTGCGTTCTTTGAGCATGTGGGTGTACGGGTTTAGCCATAGAATGTGTGAGTGTGTGCAGTCGTGCTACTGCGTGTGTTAACGAGGATTACCTTTAAACCATTTTGTCTGTGTGCATGCATGCGTGTGTGCATGTCCTGTATGTGCGTATGCATGTTTGTGTATGTGTGTTTGAGACCTGTCTAAGAGTTCAGCAGTGGAAAGTGTATTTGTGTGTGTGTGTGTGTGTGTGTAAACACAGGTTCAGAAGTTGAAAGGGACTATGTGCTGGTTTAGCCATTGATTTATGCAGATTCAGCATTCTGTTAGTATGTGTGTGCCAGGGCGGCTGTTGAAAGTGTGTATGTTCATGCGCAGGTCCGGCTGTTGAAAGTGTGTGTGTGTGTGTGTTCATGCACAGGTTCAGCTGTTGAAAGTGTGTGTGTTCATGCGCAGGTTCAGCTGTTGAAAGTGTGTGTGTTCATGCGCAGGTTCAGCTGTTGAAAGTGTGTGTGTTCATGCGCAGGTTCAGCTGTTGAAAGTGTGTGTGTTCATGCGCAAGTTCAGCTTTTGAAAGTGTGTGTGTTCATGCAGGTTCGGCTGTTGAAAGTGTGTGTGTTCATGCAGGTTCGGCTGTTGAAAGTGTGTGTGTTCATGCGCAAGTTCAGCTGTTGAAAGTGTGTGTGTTCATGCACAGGTTCAGCTGTTGAAAGACCAGCTTTCAGCTGAAGCTGCGGCTCGGTTGGAGGCTCAGGCTCGGGTTCATCAGCTCCTCCTGCAAAATAAGGACCTTCTGCAGCACATCTCCCTCCTCGTCAAACAGGTCCAGGACCTGGAGCTCAAGCTCTGTGGGCACAGCTCCAGTAAGCCTCTCTTCAGCCTCACCTTGTTTTACCTCAGTGGAGTTGAGGCACACAGTGTGGCTGTGGCTTCAGCAGTTGTTAATTTACATCAGTGCCTTCACCTCAAATAAATCAATGACCATTAAAAGTAAAGATTGCAATAACAGGCTGTGTTCCATTAAGGGAACTTTGGAGCCAGACAGCCTGCAATCTGATAATTTAGGTATTATGACCATGGCTCCCAGAATTTGCAACTAATAATAAAAGGATGAAATTGTTATTGACTTTATTACCAATCTCTGCATTTTTTTGTATTTCTCCTTAGGGATTGTCTGTAAACACACTTTAAAAAGCTTCAAAGCATTTACATTTATACATTTGCCTGTAAATATTATGTTGACTTTTTTTTTTAGTATCTTCTTTTCTCAGCTTTTTGAAACTCCCTTGGTTTACAGGTATTAGTTAATGGGACAGAGTATACTCTTTCAGTATTTTTGAACATTTTTCTGTAAGAAATGGATAATATAACATTTATTTGATTGATAAATTTTATTTTGACTGCTTACCCTGTCTCCCATCTCCTGTCTTCTTGTTTTTCTCCAGTGGGTTCCCAAGACAGCCTGCTTGAAATCACCTTTCGCACCAATGTTCCACCAGTGCTGTGTGACCCTAACACTCCTCATCCCGAGGATGCCGGTTTCTCAAATGGGACAGATCTCGACTTATCACAAGGAAGCCTGTTAGGTAGGGATGGCTGCTTTGTTAAACTTGAATGTTTCCGATTCCTCCCTCCCCTACCGCCCGCTGAAGAGGAGGAAGGGGAGACGGAACTGAAGCGTAACCAGGGCCAGGTCGGAAATCACGACGACGACCCCCTGCCATCTCAGGATGAGGTCTTGGGCAGCCTGGAGCTCCTAAAATTTCGGGAGTCGGGCATCGCCTCAGAGTATGAGTCCAACACGGACGAGAGCGATGACCGCGATAGCTGGGGAGATAGCAGCGGCTTGCGACTCTTCAGCGTTCTCGACAAACAGGCTCCGCCTGACTGCCTGGGCGATGAGATCGCGGTCTAGTCTTACTCCTTCCTTTGACGCCCTAACTTGCCCTGCCCAGTCATGTTCCAGCTCTTTCCATTCCAAGCAATTTGTCATAGTCCTACCCCAGTTTCTGGTTCTTCGGTCGCTTTCATGCTTTATCTCATCTGTGCTTTGTGACAAAAATAAGGAATTGGTAGAGTCATGGTATGGTTAATCACTGGCTGAAGCTGGGTTTTGGGGGTGTTGATGCTGGTTTATAGAATGCAGGACACTACCTAGACCGATGGTCGAGACGCTCATGCTTGAGTTTGTCCAATTGTGAGAAAAATGATGTAAAGAACTGAGTGAGCTGTTCATAGACTGAACGAAAACTGATATGGAACAATCTGATGACCAGACTGATCATTCTGCACCTCCACAGCCCCCAGTGATGTTATCGTGAATCCAGGTGCTAACAAAGAAGAAGTTGGAGAGAAATTTTCAGTCTGCCCTTAAATCATGATCATGTCCCAAGAATAAAAATACTTGATTTTTTACATTTTTACCTTCATAAATCATTGAGCATCACTTTATAATTCTTCTGTATGGGACGAGGTATCATAAACGGATGTTGTGTTCGACACTTTTTGTGATTTCTTTTCATTTTTTAAGGGCCCTTGATTTATTATTGTTTCCTGGTTTCTGGGGAGTTCATATGCTTCTTTATCGCACAGCTGTAGCACTTTTCCAACATCCCAGCTCATGATATAATTTTGGTATTACGCTAGGTACATATCACTTTTGCCAGAATTTCATTGGCTGAGAGCATGGGAAAAAATCTTTCCGTGTTACGTCCCACTGTTAATATATAGCCTAACTGAATACCAAGTGTAACATTGGTTAAATCGGTATCATTCAGCACTGTAGCACGCTAGCTAAGTGCCACTCTCAAAACTAAGTTAACGTTACTTGGCTAACTAGCTGGCAAGCACTCAGTACCTCTCCATAATCATTATGTAATGTTGGTTTGTTTGCTAGCTGCTCAGTTGACTGTGAATTTGGAAACCGTTGCTAGTTACAACGCAAATGTTTGTGACTCACTGACTGAGTAGCAGAGTGATGGTGTTGGCTCAGTGCTAACATATAATGGGAATTACTATTAAGGCACTAATTGCAATCAAGTTTGTTTTCTAATAAATTATACAATTCAGTTTTGTGATAAACAACATATGGAAGTTATGAAACTCAAGTAAATTTTGGGTTTGTTGCCCAAACTTTACTCAACTCATTTCATTACTTTCATATGACAAGACCACTTGTGTAAGATCCTCAATGAAAAATAGCTTCTTTGTATGTTCTGTGGTGTCTGCTCTCAAATTGCACAGCTGTGCGGGTAACAAGCCCTGAAATGAAGCACGGACTGAGTGACAGTCATTTGCACTGTATTACAATGGAGTGATGTTTATTAAAACTTGATTATGGGAAATAAAACTTATTCTATTTAACTTAATGCACTGCTGATTTTTGAGTTTCTATTTTGATTTTTACTGCATTTTTAACTAAATATGACAGGTGGGTTTTTGAAATGTATTCATGTGTGTATTTTGCAACAAATGGTTGCATCTGTATTGCCTGCACTCATCCTTAGGTTGTCATTTTAGTTGAGAGCTTTAAGATTGCCGCTGGAGGGATCTAAATCATGAAACTCCTCAAAGGGGGGATATGTCCAGCTTCCTTCTCCTGTTTTTTTTTTTTTTTTTTTTTATAACCAGAGATAGGCATTCTTACAAGTTGTTGAATGTGGGATTTCTTTCTGTCTTGACCGTTTTACAGGCAATGTTAACTTTCTTTGTTCTTTTATATATCTCATTTCCACCAGGCTTAACAGCTATTCTAGTAATTTAATTGCCCTAATGTCATATTTCTGTTGGTCTGCTGCACTCATTGCCAAAAAAAATACTGCTTGCACTGTAAGAATTTGGACAATGACAAATTTTTGCAGCTCTATATCCCAGCAAGTTGGATTTAAAGCCATAAAAGGCTGTTTCAGGTTAAGGAATAGGTTATTGGCTGGGTATTTACATTTATTCATTCGTTTATTTTTATTTATTTATTTTTGTGAGTATTTACGATATGTCAACAGCATTTGAACCATATGAGAATTTTCTATAAGGTGTCACAGTCTGAATGCTGGCCGGCATAGTGACCCCTCACAGCAAGAAGGTTGTCAGTTATCAAATGCAGCCTCGGGTCTTTGTATGGAGTTTGCTTGTTACCCCACCTTTGCATTGGATTTCTCTGGTTTCCCCCCCTTGGACCAAAAGAGAGACGTGGATACTCAGCTCATTGGAGACTCTAAATTTCCCCTAGGTGTGTGAGTGAATGGTATGTAATCCCTATGTTGGATTAGGGAAATATCTAGGGCATGTTTCTGCTTCTTGCCCATTGTATACTTGGACAGTGTCCAGTCCCACCATGACCCTGACCGGGAATTAGCAAGTTAAATAATGAATGTATGGATGGATGGATGCCGAAATACTTGTGGACAGTACTGCATTTGTACGTGTATTTCATATGCAATTGTGGTGTTTAATTGTTGCCATTCAAAGATCTGAAGGGAAATAACAAATTTATTTCAGCTTTTTTGACAAATTTCATATCATCGTATACCTAATGGGTCTTTGTGCATGGATGTGTCAAGTCTCATTAATTCAGGACATTGCTCGTTTCCATATAACAATCCTGTTTCTGGTTTTTCTAAAGTATCCATGGCAACAGTTTTCCGCTTTCTTAATTTCCTGTTTAGTTTAGTGTGTCTGGAAAGGTCACTGATGACAGGATAGGCAGCATTGCCTGTATTCTCAATAATTGGCATGATATTTTCTTTTTCGTCTTCATTTCTCTCCCTCACTCTATCTCTTAAAATGTTTATGCTTTAGAGATGAGCTATTTGCACTTCATCTTCATTAGTTCGGAATCAGATGAAGGGGATATCACCATTTGGAAATTAGCCTGATTTGCTGGATGGCTGCAAATTGCCTCTCATTGTCCATGCACAGAATTTAAAATATCTCTCATTGCATTGCCTTAATGTAGAACATAGTTATAGATGTCTACAAAGCCCCGCAGCCAGAACTAGAAACTTCACATATAGGAAGCCTGATTTTTTTTTTTTTTTTTTTTTTTTTTTTTTCTTCACTGTCCAGTTGATGCTTTTTCGGCTGTTTGATCACTGGGTTCCATATGCAGTTGCTGTGTGGCGACAGATCCTTTGCTCTGTCATCGAAAGTATCTGCCATCCATTAGGATGGTGATGTTGACCGTGATCTCAGTGCAGGCGCACCATATGATGGCTGAGCTAAAAGATATGGTCATGTCATATTGTCTTGGTGCAAACTGTGTCATCACTCTGTATGATCTTTAAGTGTCTTTCTGCTCAGGTGTAATGACTCTGATGTCCTATCAGACCGCAGTGGGGTTAATTGGCAGTGCTACCGAGCCTATGTGGGAGGGAGGCGGGGAGTATTTCAATGTTTACTGGACATGATGCTGGACATGATTACTGCACTCGCTGATGGCTTGTACGTGGCGATTCTTCTTTAAATTCTTGATAGATCTGGCTGCTTATTTATTGCTTTAGTGTTACATTTTCTGAGCCAATCGATCTTAAAAAATGAGCCGATATTTGCTTTACTCAGTAAACACCAGTATACATCGCATGCACAGAGTAGTATGCAGTGCACTCAGAAACATCAGTTGCACCTAGGGAATCTAAGATGGACGTATTGTAATGAATGGTTCAACAGACATTTCCTTTTGCTGATCAGAACTTTACTAAATAATATCTAACTCATGCTGAACTTTTTATGCTGATGAGCCACTCAAATCTATGCACACTATGGAAATGAGGATGTGCTATACATTCAGCAGGGTGGAAAATGTTCTGTTCCCTCAACAGCCTGGAGGAAAATGGGAACATTTTCATAATGACTTCAGGGGTAAGCCCATGGTTAATTCTTCAAAGAGAACGAATAGTATTGATCTGCAAAGGACATTTGCATTTACAGTATATGCCTTTGGCACGGAAGGAAGTAATGAACTTGGTCTAAGGATATGCTATTGAGTGCGAAGTCTCTTTTTATCTATATATATCTTGAAGCATAGTATTCAGCTCTTATTCTTACACAAAATGAGATATTTAGTTTTAATACTACAGTTGCTGGTTTCCATCCGCTTTCAATCACCCACTTCTTTTCATACAAAATGTGTTAGGCCTACCTGTTGAATTGACTTCTGTCTCCCCAAAAGCCATACACATTACTACATTGGAATGTGGTTCTCATTGGACCAACAGAGGCATCAGTAATGCAAGTTAGGTGTTGGTTCTCCACCTGATGAAATTTCCAATTCACTATGCCATCAACGTACTAGTTTCAAAGGGAATGACGGCGGCTCATCTGATTTGCTTTAATTGAGCCGAACCCCCACCACACCCTCAGGTAATTACTTTGTCTGAGTCCAACCCTTTTAACAACAGTGCCACAGCTACGCTATCTGCTCCTGTCACAAAATTATTGGAATGGAGTTATACACATCCAGTGTTGATCTGTGAGACTGCACTTGTGTTTGCTGACCACCTTTAGGTCCTCAAAATAGGGCCTCACAAGTATAAAACGTTACTGGAGGGATAGAGTACCTTTCTACCAGGAGATATTGCCTCAGTAAATTTTCCCCCATTTTGAAGTTGGCAGGTCAGTGGCAGGTCAATACAGAGAAAATAGTTGTCGAAAGTTTGGTAGAAAGAAAATGGTTCCTATATTTAACTTCTCACAGCATCGTCTGTGGATTATCTTGAGTGACTACCCCTTGATTTCTGGAAAGAGACATTGATCTTCAAATGTATTTTTGGCACTTTGAGCTCCGCCAAAAGCTCCAGAGCATCCTCAACAGGCCTGACCCATTGACACTCACTGACATACCTGTGGCGGAGGAAGACCTTGGCATCAACCTGGGTGAGATTACAGTAGAGGAGGTGAAGGATGCCATCAGGGAACTCAAGAATGGAAAGGCTCCAGGAAAGAATGGGGTTTGCCCTGAGATGCTGAAGACGGAAGAAGAGGAGACGCCAAGCTTCCTCCAGCACATCCAGAAGAAGATATAGGATAGAGAAACAACACCAGATGACTAGAGAGCCAGCGTCTTCGTCAAGCTGCCAAAGAAGGGCGACCTTGGGAACTGTAGCAACTGGAGAGGCATTACCTTACGGCCGCTCTCCAAGGAGGTTTTCAGCCACATCACCATACAGTGCATCGTAGCAGCCGTAAACATCATTTTACAACAAGACCAGGTAGGCTTTCAGAAAGGGAAGTTCTGCATCAACCACATCTTTGTGCTGCGACGGATCTTAGAACAGTCACAAGAATGGAACAGCTTAGACTTGGTGGTATCTGTAGACTTCAAAAAGGCGTTTGACAGCCTGCACCGTGTCACACTCTAGAAAATCCTCTGACATTACCGAATACCCCAGGAACTGGCCAACATCATCCAATCTCTGTATGTCAATTTTGAGTGCCGTGTCAACTCACAGCTCTGAGCTGATGAAGCTGTTCAGGGTCAATAGTCAAGCAGGGACATAATCTGTCACCACTGCAGTTTTCCTTGGCTATTGACTGACTCATGCGAAACATCACCCAGGGGTAGTGACAGTGCATCCAGTGGCCTGATCTCGGTCTTAAAGGATCTGGGCTACGCAGATGACCTGGGACTCCTGCCACATAATCTCAGTGAGATGGCTAGCACCATAGGACTCAAGGTCAATGAGAAGAAGACCCAGACCCGACATAAGAATGCCAGAACCAAAGACCCAGTGACGGTGAGTGACAAGCCACTCGAGGATGTACAGGAATTTACAAACATTGGTAGCAGGGTGACCATAGACGGTTGTGAGCTAGAGATCAACATCCAGATAAGCAAAGCCAATCAAGCCTTCGCTATGCTCAAATCCGTCTGGAGATCAGCCAACCTGAGCCTTCGCATAAAGATCAGGATCTTTGAAAGCAATGTTCTTAGCATCCTTCAGTATGGTTCTGACTGCTGGAAGACTACTGCCACCATCGAGCGTAAACTGGAAGTGTTCCAAATGTCTGCACAGCATTCTCAGAATCTTCTGGCCAAACGCAACTTCCAACGTGGACCTACAACGGAGAACAGGGATGAAGACCGCTGACGAAAAACTAAGCTACGTAGATGGAGATAGTTGGGACACGTCTGCCGCATGCCAGTCGGCTCGCTATTCAGGACGGCCCTCCTCTTGACTCCTCAAAGAAAACGAAACCGCGGATAGCCAAAAGAAACCTAGCCTGAACAATTGAGAGAGAGCTTAAGACGAAGGACTGACCCTCTGACAGAGCCAGATGGAGATCTCTTGCCATCGCCTCAAGTGCTGCCGGGCTCAGAGAGGATTGAATGAATGAATGAGCTCCGCAGGAGACATGCAATTTTGTTCCATTTTATGGGAAAAAAAGCAGAAATTTTTATGGTCAATATCTCAAACTCAGCAACTCAAACCTGAACAAATTAAATGGATAATTTGGTACGCCAAAGCAGGGTGGTGTGGGGACCCCAGAGCAGGCAGGGAGAGAAAGTTGGGTGACGGTAGGACGTCAGCGCAGGAAAGGGCGTGCACACCGTGACAGCGACAGCTCCTCCAGTGGTTGAGGTGTCCAACCGATTCCGGCCCTTGCAGGAACTCGAATTGGCCCCTGACCCTGAGAGTGAGGGGACTGATGAGCAGCAGGGCACCCTGTTGGCCTCTACCCCTCAGAAAAGAGAGTTATTGATAGTGGGGGACTCAATACTTAGAGGAATAGACAGTTTAGTCTGTTCAAGCGACAAGGAGTCTCAGTGCGGTGTGTTGCCTGCCTGGTGCCCAGGTAGGAGACCTCCTGGAGCGTCGGACAAGCTCCTGGCCAGAGCGGGGAGGGGATCCAGTTGTCATGGTCCATGTTGGGACTAATGACATAGGTAAGGGTAGGTTAGAGGTTCTGCAAAGTAAATTTGTTGAATTAGCTGAAAAGCTTAGGAGCAGATCCTCCACGGTAGTGTTCTCCGGGATTCTACCGGTACCACGTGCAAGCAGAGGGAAGCAGAATTTTATCTGGAGGTTTAACACGTGGCTACGAATCTGGTGTAGGAAAGAGGGGTATAGGTTTATGGGGCACTGGAACTACTTCTGGGACAGGGGTGACCTGTTCAAGCCGGATGGGCTACACCTGAACCGGAGGGGTACCTTTGCACTGGGTCAGCGTATGTTGAGGGTAGCAGAGAGTTATTTAAACTAGGGACTTGGGGGCAGGGAGGTTAGAGAGTGTTACACAGAGGGAAATGCAGACTGCCCTGATGGAAGCTGACAGCGTTACATGCACTATTGATGATATATTTTTAAAGCAAAAAAAAAAGCATGGTGAGGGCTTTTGAGCAGCAGGCGATGGGAAATCGAAGGGGAAGAGCGTTCATGATAACCTGAAATGTTTTTATCTAAATGCAAGAAGCATTAAAAATAAATTTCAAGAACTTGAGGCCGTTATGATTAGTGAAGGCTATGACATAGTTGGGATTACAGAGACATGGCTTAGTGAAGAGGATGGAGATGAATATAATGTAGAAGGTTATAAGCTCTTTAGGAAGGATAGATGTAATAGGCGAGGAGGGGGTGTAGCACTCTATGTGAACGAAAACATAAATGTGCAGGAAATTCCTGAAATTGAATATTCCGTGCCTTGTGAAGATATCTGGGTCAGGCTCACTGGCAAACACGAGACTGGTTTAAACATAGGTGTATGCTATCGACCACCAGCTTTGGACAGTACAGTCAATGAAATGCTCCTTAAGAGGATTACGCAAGCTTGTAGAGGAGGAGGGACTATTATTATGGGAGACTTAAATTATCCTGGTATTGATTGGGAAATTGTGAAAGGACAGGGTAGGGGGAGGAAGAATTTCTAGATGTCATAAATGATAATTTTTGGTGCAGTATGTTAATAAACCTACAAGAGAGAAGGCAATTTTAGATTTGCTGCTCTGTAATGACCCAGATAGAATTAGCAATGTTGAGGTACTGGAGCCACTTGGGACAAGTGATCACTCTACTATTAATTTTGAGGTTTCATGGGAAGTTAAAAAGGTGTCTCCAAAAACAAAAAATTTTTAATTTTAGGCGAGCAAACTTTGACAGGATGCGGTCATATCTAAGTGAAACAAAATGGGAGACACTCCTGGACTGTGAGTCTGTAAATGAGATGTGGGAAAGATTTAAGGGGGTTTTACTTGATTCACAATGTAAATTCATTCCAAAGGTGTCCAAAAGTAAGCTGAAAAAGCAGAATCCTCAGTGGATGACAGCAGCTATTCGTAGGAGTTTGAGGGAAAAGAGGAATCTTTATAAGATGTACATAGAGGATAACAATGAGATTACTAAGGCCGAATTCTGTAAAATGCGGGCTGTGGTCAAAAAAGAGCTGAGGAATGCTAGAAGACTGTATGAAAGACAAATTGCAGAGGGGGCAAAAACTAACCCTAAGCGCTTCTTTCAGTACTGTAGCAGAAAAAGGAAAGTCAAAGAGCAGGTTAAGTGCATAAAGAGTAAAAATGGATCGCTGCTATATGATAATAAGGATATTATGGACACCTTAAACGGTTACTTTGTTGAGAATTTTACCTTAGAGCGGGTCTTTATTCGCCAGAGAGCTTGTCCAATGCTCAAGATTATTTAGCGGAAATTGAGGTTAGGGATAACGTCAGATAGACAAGTTGCATCAACTAAAGGCAGATAAGGCGGCGGGTCCTGATGGCTTATATCCTAGAGTGCTCAGGGAAGTTAGTGAGATCATCTTTAAGCCGCTATCTGCCATCTTTAGACGGTCTTTAGAAACTGGAGAAATACCAAATGATTGGAAACAGGGCAATATAATACCAATATATAAAAAAAGGGACGTACTGAGCCAGGTAATTACAGGCCAGTCAGTTTAACTTGCATTATGCAAAATATTGGAATCTATCATAAAAGATGAGCTGGACTTATTTCTTGAACGTAACAATATCTTGAGGGATAGCCAACATGGTTTTTAAATAAAGGAAGGTCATGCCTGACAAACCTTCTGGAATTTTTTTGAAGAGGCCACCAAGACTTATGACCAGAGCAGGGCTTATGACATCATATATTTGGATTTTCAGAAAGCATTTGACACAGTACCGCATAAGAGACTAATTTTTAAAATGAGCTCCATTGGAGTTACAGGTGGTATTCTGAAGTGGATTCATAACTGGTTGCAGGACAGAACACAAAGAGTGGTGGTCAGTGGTATATCATCTGAGCTAGGTAGGGTGGGGAGTGGCGTCCCCCAGGGATCGGTGTTGGGACCCCTGCTGTTCCTCATCTACATTAATGACCTTGATAGGAATATTGAGAGCAGATTAGTGAAATTTGCAGATGATACTAAATTGGGGGCTTGGCAAATAGTTTAGAGTCCACTAAAGTGATTCAGGATGATTTGGATAGAATTCAGAATTGGGCAGAAATGTGGCAAATGAAATTTAATGTAGCGAAATGTAAAGTAGTACATGTAGGTAATAAAAACATTAGACGGGATTACTTCATGGGAGGTTTTAAACTGGAATGTGCTCCACAAGAGAAAGATCTGGGAGTGATTGTTGACCAAACCCTCACAGGCTCTAGCCATTGTGCCGTAGCTGTTAAAAAAAGCCAATCGGATGCTGGGATACATTGCCAAAAGTATTGAGTTCAAATCCAAGGAGGTGATGCTTCTTTTGTACAACACATTCGTCAGACCACATCTAGAGTATTGTGTACAGTTCTGGGGACCATACTTTAAGAAAGACATAGAGGCTTTAGAGAAAGTTCAGAGAAGAGCCACGAAGCTAATTCCGGGTATTAAAGATGAAAGCTATGAGAAAAGGCTGAAGATCCTTAATCTCTTTAGTCTTAGGAAAAGGAGACTAAGGGGTGATTTGATTGAGGTCTTTAAATATGTTAAAGGGATTAACAAAGTGAATTATGTAGGATTCCTTCAACCAAGTGTTGTTAGCAGAACTCGGGGTCACAAATGGAAGCTGACTAAAGGTAAATTTAGCACTGATATTCGGAAATATTTCTTCACCCAAAGAGTAATTTCAGTGTGGAACAGCTTGCCTGACCATATTGTTGAGGCAGAGACCTTGGGAGTTTTCAAGAGCAGACTTGACTTAAAGCTAGATACCATTGAGTCATTGAGTATCTGAAGTGATATATTCACGATGGTACAAAGAAACTGGCGAGCCTAGTTGGGCTGAACGGCCTGTTCTCGCCATTCATGTTATGTTATGTTATGTTATGTTATGATAAGTCGCACTACAGGCATGAGGGGAAAATATGTCATTTTGATTTTGGGGTGAATTATGCTTTTACTAAAAACAAAGAAGTAACTTGGGCATGCACCATTCTCTTGCGTGAACATCAAAGGCCTGACATAGGGTGGCAGTATTAGTACTGAAGTTTACCCAACCCCATAAGACTGATTGCCCTCATTTCAATTACGGCCAGCTGCTGCTATTGCATAGAGAGTGCATGTGTTTGATTAAACATGGAAGAACCATTGATGCATCGCATAAGAGGTGGCGATAATCCTTAGGCTTATTGCATTTGATAGGAAAAATGTGGCCCAAGGACTTTTAGAAGGACAATGCAAATGTTTAAAAGGACACGACCTTATTTTGTGAACCCATTACCCAGTCTCCTCAGCTCACTTCCACCTTGAGAGTTGAAGGTTTAGATTTACAGAAGGAGCTGGTATGCCACAGCTTGTCCTTGCGGCTGTGAATCATTCTCGATGGCGTGTTTCTTTGTGTCTGATGCCTCCTCTCTGCCAGCTCATTCCCCCACCAGTGCGGTGTCGTATGATTGAGAGGCATTTTATCAAGGGACCCAGGACATGAGCCTGAGGTAGACTGCCCCCCACCCCCAACCGAAACGCAACAGAAAGAAGAGTGCCATGCCCAATGGCATACAAGCTGTGAGTTTATCCTGAGGCAGATTTGTTGTTCAGGCATATGGTAAAGTAGCAGGGCATTGGTAGATTTTTCTCCCCCACTCCTATGGACTTCCCTGCCAACCTCATTGCCCTGTTCATTTGTGGCTAAAATGTGATCATGTTTTTCTGAGGTGTTTCATAATGTCATAGGGGTGCGGCTTATAAATCTACCGGTTTTTCCCAGGAAACCTTCACAATCACTAAGTGGTGGGGGTTAGGGGGCTCTTGTAGTAAAAGCACTGCTTCAATGTCATTTATTTTTGTAATACCTCTTTCACTGACCGATGGAACAGTAAGGTACAAGGTGCACTTTATTTTGCCCTTGCAATAACCAGAATAACATTCTGACTCCTGTCAGCCCTTCAGTCATAAAAACCACCCACAATTCTGTCACAGGTCATTTGGCTTTTACAGTGGCTCTTAGAAGGCCGTTCATTACCAAGGGGAACTGACCTCAAATGGCTTTTGCAGTCAAATAGTCTAGCTTTTTCATTTGCTCATTTATTTATTAACCTAATTTGCCATGTACAGAATTGCCCAGCTTTGGGTATGTATTGTTGTTTCTGTTGAAATTATTGTCAGAAATGTGCATTCAAAATTCATAAATCCATATTCCCAATGGTTGTTAAAAATTCAGATCATTGTGTTGATTTATTTATTTGTTCTAGTTAAATGTCAGACGTCCTTAAGCCCCTTCCAGTGAGCAAAGCAGGAGTTAACGCTTATTTTTCGAGTGACATTTACAGCTGTGCATTTATCCTGAGCCGCAATTCAAAAATAGCAAAGATATTCTGTATCTCTCATGCTTTTACACTGAAATTGACAGTGTTGGAAATGTTTACAAAAACTCTTACAGACACCTGCTGTCAGATCTGTAAATATCTGAGCAGGCATTATTATTTTAGCTCTCTGCCACAGCATATTGCAGTTGGAATTAAAAAATGAGTATGAGCTCAAAGCGCGGACTTTTAGCTTTAACTTGGTCTTTATGTCCAAATTGGCCAAATGGTTTAGGTATTACAGTAGTTTCATTTGTGCTCCCTCCCCCATTTTTAAGTGACTGAAAGTGTTCATTGGGCTGAACCATCCAATCTACCCTGTCAGAGAAATGGCAAAAGGGTCAGAAATCTTAACTTTTTGGTCAATCTGCCAGGCCTAAATATTTTTTACTAGCCAGAAAACAGTGTCATATATTATGTCATTAAAAATTATTACCCAATTTAAAAGTCACTTGGCAAAGAAAACTGAAATATCAAATCTTTTCCCATTCATCATTTATTTTGTGGTTATTCAAATTCATATGCTCACACCAAACAAAAAGAAGACTACAAACATTAAAATTTAACCTGAACACATTGCATTTAGCTCGCACACAAAGACTGCGCACTCGTTTTTGTGGGTGTCACGCACACACTTTCAACACACTTTGTGCTCGACCAACCTAGGAGATAAGGGATGACAACAGAATGAGTTAGCTATTTAACATGTTCATGAACAATTTTTTTTTCAGGGCTTCCTGCAAAAATTAAGGCAATTTTAGCCTCAGCCATCGGCGTACTGATCTAACGACTAGAGGGTAATATTATTTGAACATTCATAATAGGCTAAAACATCTTATAGTAAGATGGCAAGGTGAAAATACAGACTGGCATATCCACAAAAAGTCTAAAATAGTCGTTCCGTTCTTCTGAACAGCATTAACTGCCCACAACATGTTGCACGTCTCACTCAAGGAGATGACAGCCTGCAGTGGACAAGTAGAGGCAGCTGGTGCGAGCGAAAACATTGAGCAGTTTTGGTGGGTCTTTGAGCTTGGTGTATTATGCATGTTACAATCAGAGGAGTGTGCAATGCAGTCAAGACAACAAAAGTTTTTGCCTTGCCTGTATTGTCACTTGCCAGTTGCCAGAAATTGATTTTTTTTTTCTCTCCAACATAAATTTACCCAAATTTGGAGAGTAACGGGTTGTGATTTTGGACCCTGGGTGGAAATGACATGAAGAGCTCTATTTTCATCTCTTTGCGAATGGAAATGCATGTGGCCGTAAGGTCGTTGTTAATGGGATATTTATCCCCTTCACTTACTTTGGTAGTCTCCTGCTCTAATCTAAGTTTGTGACTCGTGGGGCGGTACAAGTCGAAAGGAGATGTATTAATGCATAAAGCTGGCTCTGTGTAATTTTTGTGTCACAAACCTTGTTAGTATTTCAACTCACCCAAACTACCTTTTACCGCAAACGCTATCGCTCTATGGTTGCTCCATGGGACTGAATCACAGCCAGCAGAGCTGTCCGCTAATAATATCATTTCCTTCTTATTTTCATTTTTGTGATGTACCCTGTAAATAGTGCCTACAAAATGCTGGTGGGGTCTAATGGAATAGAGAGGGTGAAGGGGTATTTTTATGCATGTGAATATTTTCTTTGTAATTAATTTCAGTCTCGCCCTTGTTTTAATACCATGAGTGCCGTTTTGTATATAGTTTAAACATCTTTTCAAACAAAATGCATTACCTGGTCAAGGGACCTCTAACCCCCCCAAACGCTTCCACACATTGCTACTTTAGAGCACAGTTCTAGGAGGATCGAAGGATGTGGTGGTAACACGAGTTAGGTGCTTGTACTTCACTTGATGAAATTGCTAGTTTGTTATGGCTTTAATGCGCTAGTTCTAAAGGGAATCACATTGGCTAGTCTGATTGACCTGCGTGAAACCAACACCACACCCGCAGGTAATTAATTTGCCTTAGTCCAAACCTTGCTTACAACAGCACCATATCTGCGTTATCTCCTCCTGTCCCCAGAATTACTGGAATGAAGTTAGAAACACCCAGTTTAGATCTAAAATCTTTATTAAATCTAATAAAGTCTGGATTGTTCTAGAACAACATCCTGTGGACAGATAAGACTGAGATCAACTTGTACCAGAAGGATGGGAAGAGAAGGGTATGGAGCAGGGAACAAACTGCTGATCTGAATCTTACCACCACATCTGGAAAGCACAATGGCGGGCGTGTCATGGCAAGACCATTTTTGGCTGTCTATGTTACTGGTCCCTGTGTGTGTGTGTGTGTGTGTGTGTGTGTGTGTGTGTGTGTCTGTGTGTGTAAATGAGCCCCTCAGAACAATAGTGGTCTAACTCCGATTTTCTCATTTTCCGAGTTAGACCCATAGTTTTCATGCTAAAGGTAAAATCTATTCATGCAATAATGGGCCAGAAGATTGTTAGTTCCACCTCTGAAATATAGATAGTAGTGCAAGAGTGGTCTAACTCCAAAATTCTTAGTTTTTCAGCGAAACATGCAAAAATAACAAAAATCATCAACGTTGACAACTAAATACTTTCTGACCATGAAAGCGAAGATTCAAAGGATGTCACTTCAAGACAGGCTAAATACTTACTGGCATGCTGAATTTGACAACATCGAAACTTTGGAAGCTGTTTTGTCAAAATGATAAAAAATGGAGTTAGACCACTATTGTTCTGAGGGGCTCATATATATATATATATATATATATATATATTATCCTACTGAGTCACTTTCATGCGACTATAAATGAATTCTGTATTGCTTAGGGCTGTTTTATCTGCTCAGATTCAGCCAAGTGCTTAAATGGCAAAGAAGTGGAATGGTCTACAATAACCTCAGTGTGAGTAACCTAATCTAAATCCAATTCAGCATGCATTTGACTTGCTGAAGACACATAATTTAGTCATCAAGTATCTGACGTGTCAGACTCACTTTAGTGATAGGACATTGGCGACCATAGTTGGGCTGAATGGGCTGCTCTCGCCACTCATGTTACGTTAAGTTACGTTACATTATGTTAAGACAAATCTGAAGGCAAAATATCTCATGAACAAACAGAAACTAAAGACTGCTGCAATAGAGACCTGGCAGAATATCACCAGGGAAGACACTCACATCTGGCGATGACTATAGATTTCACACCTCAAGTCATTGACTGCGATGCATTTCCTACTCCGTTCATACAATATGAACCCTTCAATCGTTGCTGAAAGTCTGAATTTCTTGCTTATCTTGATTGTTTCATTTCAGAGTAATTGTGGTGAGGTGCAGAAAATTTTGCAGACAATTCATGAAAATTGAATCACCTCCCAAATACTTATTTACCTCTATGGCTACCTGACTAACATGCTGTTGGTTCTCACACTCCCTCCACTAGCTTGATCTCTTCCCACTGTGCATTTACATACATACCCAGCTAATGTGCATGATGTGAAAATCAGGACTCGTCAGTCCTCGAGACCTTCTTCCATTGCTCCAATGTCGAGTTCTTAAGTTTACTTGCTGGGACCACCTAGAAAGACAGAATCTAAATTGTACCTGATGGTTAGTCACTCTAAATATTGATTTGATTTAGTTAGCAGCTCTTTGTAGTACATTTTTCAAAAGTTGGAAACACATTTGCCACATGGAATTGTTTTGAATGTGCCAAAGACTTTTGAGCTTAGGTGACTGCAAGTCTTGCTGGGCTCCAAAGCAGAGAAGAAGGTGAAGCATTCTTCATATGAATTCTAGTTCACCCCTAATAAGGCAGTATGGTACATGTGTCTGTCCTTCATGCTGTGATGTTGGATGGTCTTTGGTGTATTGCAGGGAAATTGCTAAACTCTGGTTCTCTGTTTATATCATATTTGGTCCAAACTCATCAGTCAGAGATGTGTATCCCATTGGTTTGTTTGACTGTCCTGTCTGTGAAGTTAATGGGCTGGAAACAGATTGGAAACAGATTCAACTCCGCTAATAAAAATTGAACTGCTCTTCAAAAACATGATCCAGACTGAGCACTTGATTCTTAACATCTTGAATGTGTTGAAGCTATGATTTGAGATTTGTTTTATCGATAATGTGACCTACGGTGCACTAGTGTTGAAAGAGGCATGTATATATTGTTTCATACTCCTTTCTCATCCCTTCTTACAACTAATGTTTAATGACCTGAACAGCATCACATTAAACCTGCATTGTATTTGCTGAAATCTTCTATCAAGCATTGTGTGAAGGCATAAACAAGGGCAAGACCATGACACTAAGGAAAGTAGAAAAGAACAATAGCATCTTTTTCCTCGTAGTATTTCTATCCCCTGGGAATTCAAAGCCAAATGTAACACCAGAAAACAAGATTGTTTAAGTCCTGACAGTATTGATTTATCAGACTCAAGTGAGCTGTGTACTGTGATTCCTGTGGACATCTACAAAAATACTAAGTTTCCTTTGTAGACTTTGAAAAGCTCCTTCACTTATTGTTTATTTTTGCATGTACTTGTACAGCTGATGCTTGTCATCTAAGTAATAAAAAATAGAAATTATTGTTTTCATTCTGCGTCAAAGGCACTCTGGTTGAGTCTATATGCATTATAAAAAATTAGCGGACGGCCCTGCAAAGCCTCAAACAGACTATGAGAGAACACTTTCACCTCCTAGAGTTATTATGTCTAGACACATTCTGGTCCTGAGACACATTTATGATGTATTAATTTCTATGAAAGGATTATAGGAGAGCAGGCCGAGACACTTAACATCAGTGATTTGCAAAATGTTTGCAACTGTGAGCATTTGTGTCAGAAGCAAATACACGGTTCAATAATTTAATTTGTGGAGCTTAGCGACATTCAACAAAATCAATATTCTATGAACCTCTGTTTATGCAGGAGTTAGTTCCAGTCAATCCGATCAATAATTAAGTTGTTTTTGTTTTTTTGTGTACCTGAATAGATTTATTCTCTGATGGGAAGCAACATTAAAAATAATGGCAAATTTATTGACCTTTCTGTCAAAGTGCTTAATATATAATCAAACAGATTTAAGAATTTCAGATGCAATGTCAACATACTTTAAATTTCATGCATTGCTCTTTGCTTATTTTATGGAGTCCATATGTCCCAAAAGGACAGAATAGGACAAGCTGAGGCCATTGCAGGATTTGCAGAGTTGACATTGCAGGGTACTAAATCAGTGCTGACATGATGCACTGCCCGTATTTAGCAGTGAGGGATGGAGGCACATGTGCGGTCATTGGCACTGGAGGTTGGTGCCTGGTGAACGCCATTCAATCAGATCTCAGACTGGTGGTGTGAATGCTCCTCTTAAGAACTTCAGGACAGAAATAGCCAAGCATCAATGCCAGCAGAATCTGATATTGCTGTGTAGGTGTTGGTCCAGGATCAACAAAATGATGCTCGTCCCGGAGTAACATTGTAGTCCACCAATGAATGGCAGCTCTGCGATGATGATGTCATTAAACCATGAAGGCTTTACAACCTTGTATCCCATGCACCTAGCAAGGACCTTCAGCTATTAGTTTGAACTAGCAAAACCCCTTAGAGTGAGCAATTTAAGTGTGGAAGTGATTTAAAAATTGTACACAATTCACACGACATGTAGTGTTTTGGATTTTCTGCATAACATGCATCTCTGTGAGTTTTTGCTTATCTGCATGAAAACTTTTCTAACATTAGTTAGCTAGCTTTAGACAACTAAAATGCACGACATTTGTTAGCACAGCATAGAGACATCAGAACTGCTGTTCATTTATGGACTGTAATGTTACTCCTCGGCAAACATTATTCTGTTGATCCGTGAGCAACAATTACATGGCGGCATCAGATTACACACATCAGCACCACATTGATTATGAAAATGGTTTGGAGTCATATGTGGTTGATACATTTCTTGTATAGCATGTTGTCTATGCATAAAATGCAAGCATGGAACTACAATTTTGTCATAAGAGTGCCTGTGGTCCAGTTGCTCACACAATCTGAGGTGATGGTTCATGACATGTCCTGATCTCAGTTCTACAATGGAAATATAACGGTTACACCCAGGCTTAATATTATCAAAAACCTTTCAGAGCATAAAGAAAAAAATGAGCTTTATTATCTTTTGTTGTTCAAGCACAGAGTGTGCCACTTTAAAGTCCATCTCTCAAATAATTCACACCTCAGTGATTCATATAAAGCACATTTATCTTTATTGCTGTCAGGAATTATGGTGCCTAGGTTAAAAAATATGGCTATCCATATTAGAGCATATAATGATTCAAAATGTCCAGCATATCAGTTACATCATATGTTTAGGGATTTGCATTTCAGTGTTTGTCCAGCTGGCACCTGAATATTGAGAACTTTTATGATTTTCTTTCTGTAATTTTGAGCAATTTGTCTCCACTAATGGTTTTACCGTTCAAATTCTGCATTAAAACAAGATGTATCTCAGTTTGTAGTTTGGTAGTTTAAAAAGAAAACTCCTGAGGGTTTATGAGTGGCTTCAGACTCCCTTTTCTTCATTTAATCATGTGTTTTGCTTTAAATTCTGACTTTTTTTTTTTAAAGCCTTTTGAGTTTAATGCGAATTCAAGGTTACCACTTCATCTTTTCCAATTTAGTATGGTTTACCTATGTAGTGTGTGTAAGGAAAACTGAAAAACCTAGGTCTGGTCCTGTCATTCTCCTGATTTGCAGAGATGTCTCTTATTTTCATTAAACTCTTTTCACTAACCTTCTCGGTTTAACTTTTCATATCTTACCCTCAATGCTTTCCGAGAAACTATTTTCACTGCAAGGTAAGTTTCCTTTGATTCCATTGTGCTTAACTCTCGGAACGGAGTCAAAACTTTGACCTACACTAGTGAATTTAATGAACAGAATGAATAATTGGTTGGTCCTGTTTTGCTCTGCAAATAAAAAGCAGGATCAAGGTTTTGATGCAATGTCAGCCCATATAACTACTTCTTTAATGTATATTGAATGTGACTTAGTCTTAGTTTTGTGTTTGAGCATGATTGGTGCTTTTTTGTTTGTTTGTTTGTTTGTTTGTTTTCTATTTAATAGTTTTTCTGCTTTGTTGTTACCAATTAAAACCTTGAGATAATGTCAAACCATTCTCTCAACAATGGCTTGTGCAGTGTACAATGTAAGATTCCATGTCTTTTTCACTTTAGAGTAAACTAAAAAGTTTTTTTTTTCCATCTCTATATTTTGCAGTCGACCAAAGCGTGTTTGAGAATTCTATCACTGCGCGACCAGCAAAGTTTCAGAATGGATCCTCGTCCTCACACTGCCACACGGCTACTCCAGCCACTGCAGACGTGATGGCAGATGGTTCCAATGGCCTTAAAATGGGTGGCAGCCAGCACCTGAAGAACGCCCTCAATTTAGGAAAGGTTGTGGGTGCCAAGATGACTGAGCTGCTTCGCCGAAAAGATGCAGGGAACCTGGGCATCATTGGGGTGATGGAGGTAAACAGGAGTGCAGAGGCAGTGTGGTCTTGCATTGAGAGCTGCAGCCAAGACGTGGTTGGAAACAGGTAACTTCCCTCCCTAGAAACTGCGAGAATTGTTTGCGTGATGATTCTGCTGGTGTTGTGGAGACAGGAAAGCCGCAATTAGTTTTCCACTAGAGAGTGAGGAGGAAGCTTATTGGAGCAGTCCATTCCAAAATGAAATTAGTGTACATTTCCACTGACCCTAAACACTACCTATCCGTTTAGGTGGTTCCATGGAGATTTAAAGGGGAACCTAGGTCAAACCTTTGCCTGAAAAGAGCACATTTTGAACTTTAATTTGATCTATCACACACCTACGAAGCGCTCCTCGATTTCCTAGCAGAGTTGTGGAAGTAGCGCCCATATAGCGCAAGCAGAAGCGTCGTCTGCTCTGTATGGCAGCAGACATGTTTCCCCTTCTGCACATGCAGAAAAATTGGGCCCTTGGTGTAAATGGGGGAAAAGGCAGAGCCCTAGGACAAAACCCTGAAAGACTCCTGTGGCAAGAGGCTAGGGAGTATAGATGAATCTTATTTAGCGCGATATAAAGCAAGAGAGGGTTTGCTTGTTGTTAGTTGTTTGTAGTTGTTATTGGAATAATTATTTTTTTTGAACAGCATATATCTGGTCAACTGAGCAAATCAATTCACTCTGGCATTCATGGAATCACATTTGGGCTGTTTCACAATCAGGGACCAAAGTTTGTCTCACGAACCCCCAAAAATCAAACGTGATTTTCAAATATAAAAATCAAATATAGAATTAAATTGATACCTATTTGTTTACATATGTTGTTGAGGACACATGCTGAAAATTTTGGTGCGTTGGGTTCCCAGGTTCTCCTAAAATTCATCCAAATGACAATTTGCCTATTTCCACCTTTTTAACCGGTTCCGGACAGGACATGTTTTTGACGGACAAGGAACATATACTCATATTATGGTACACAGTGTAATGACCAGTGCATATACTGACAGTGCATATAGTATTCCTCATGCGCAATCATATGAATATTTGGAGTCAAAATCATACAATACATCCAAACTTACCCCCCTACTCTGTTGAAACATTAATAATGTAAAAAACATTTCCGAAGAAGACATTTTTTGACAGACAGAATGTCTTGGTAGAAAAAATCAAGTTTTCATGAATCGATGCGTTTCTGACCCCCCAAATATTATTTGTAGCTTAAAAAACCTTCCCATTTTTGAAATAATGATGGCACAAGCTACTGGGTGCAGTGGTATTTTATTGGTGAGGAATACAAATGTATCTAAAAGAAAATGCGACACCAAAATGTCAAAAAAATAGATATCGTACTGTCAAATTTTTGACATTTGACATTTTTTCATCAAATAAACGGCTTCTGTAGATTAGTCAATGATAGCAGAACTTAAAATGAATGATATATGTCACCTTGCTGCTAAAAATTTTAGAAAAAAAGCTTAATTTATTCAATATTTTAGAATTTATCCCTGATTGTGAAACAGCCCATTTATTAATAAAAAGAGAGTTCTTTCATAATGGATCGCACATTGAATGGTTGTCTGAGCCACGGTTTTATATGGACTGCCTCACTGCCATTTTCTCAGCGTCGTGTTTTCCTGAACATAGTCCAGTTTGAAAGCTTCTACTTACAATGCCTTTTAATTTTTACTTTTTACATTCTCTGCCCAATTGGAAAATATTAAACTCTTCAGTTCAGTTCTGAGAAACTGAGTAATTCTCGTCAGACTTGTTCATGGACTGAAATTAAAGAAATTTCATTTCTATCTGAAAATCAGTATGAAAAATTACTATTGACTTATATTTTGTGAGAGGTCTGCAAACTGCAAAGTCCTTGGGCTTCCAAGCTATCGTGTCATCTGCTTTTGTTTACTCAGTCATGTGACAAACGACTCCTTCCCTCGACCGGACTCGCCGGCTCCCCCCTGTAAAACGCCTTCCTCGTGCTCTGACCACCACAGAGGACATGATGATTTCTACATCTCCAGTGGTGGCCACACCTCATGCATCGGGGTCCTCCTACATTGCATCATCAGACAAAGTAGCCCTCATCCAAAAGGCAG
The DNA here is from genome assembly GCA_029692085.1 of Gymnothorax javanicus. Lineage (NCBI taxonomy): Eukaryota > Metazoa > Chordata > Actinopteri > Anguilliformes > Muraenidae > Gymnothorax > Gymnothorax javanicus. Next base: position 31,176,750 of record CM056198.1, on the reverse strand, counting down.
GGTCCATTGAGCAGCTGAAGTGGGATGGTGGAGTGGTAAAGTCGCCAGAACAAGACCTTGCACTGACTATAGCTTTGGATTGTAAACTTACTGAGGATGTTGGTGTCCCTCCCATGAGGTGAAGACAGCGGAGGGGGATGTGGAAGCGGAGGAAGAGAGTGACCTGTCCACCCTGTGCTCTCAGTGCCTGACTTCATATGCAAGGACAAATTGGACCCAAAATATAATCCTAGAGGCCCAGAGTCCTGGAGAGCCTCAATGCCACACCGAGACAAAGCAGGCTTCTTTATCACTTTGAGTGATGAAGTGTTTTTGGGGATTGAGTCCCTATACTGGTGTGTGTCCAGATTGACTACCCACTGTACTGAAGAGGTGGACCCTCACCCAGACCTACTGTCCTTTGAGTGGAGCATTTGACATGTAAAATTACCATCCGACTGCTGTGATTTTTGGCTTCTGTTTATGGTTTCCTGCTCAACTTCCTGTTTATGATTTCCTGCTTTATTTTCTATTTATGACATCTCGTGTGCTTTTCAGTGACCGAGTGGACTGAGGAGTTATGATGGAGTTTCTGTTGCTGAATGAAACTAGTTCTGCTATACAACTGACGTGTAAATTGTCAATACAGTAGTAGAAGTAACAAATCGATATGATAGTTTGGCATGTAGGCTCTGACCTTGACACACCTTGTTACCTACTGAGCTTGAAGGGAAGAGAGCAGGGAGAGTCAGGGATATTCCCCAGCCTCTGCTGAGGGACATTCAGAACCCACAGGTGGATACTGCGCTGGAAATGGAATGTTAACTAACAGCAGGCAAGTGTGATGTAGTGCAGAGATTGATGCAACACATATTATGCCGCAAAGGTAGAGCAGGAAAGCAGCTTATATGGCCCACTTACCAGAGAGGTGGAGCAGTGTGTGATATGCATAAGAGTGTCCATGGAAATATGGGCATGTCTCGAGTTGTCTGCCAGAACTAGCTTCGAAAGCTGAGCCCCATTTTCATTAAATCATTAAATCCTAACATAGAAAAAATGCAATGGCGATGTAGACAGATCAAATTTTTCAAAATTTGATTTAATTACATTTTTAAAATTAGATTTTCTCTAGAACATGAAATGACTAGGACATTAACCTTGCAAAAGCATACAAATTGACATCCACAAAAAAGGCATACTGACAATGCATTGGAACCAACGCAGGCTTTGCAGGTGTTTAATGACCGATTGGGCCCTTGAAACATAATTAGCATAAAGATAAATGAATAAATAAAAATAAGTGATCTGACACAAATTACAAAGGTGACTTAAAAAACCAAAACAGACCAAGGTTGCTTTTATCCACAAGTACAAATTCCATGATTTAGCCCCTTAGACCATATGCTCATAGAAATAATTTTCAAGTCTTTAGTGGCCTTTTTTTACTTGTTCTAATTTAAAAGTATAGAATATTTCAGAAATGCGGTGCTAAAACATGCATGGCCACCATCTTCTTAGTAATAGTCTGATGAGTAATATTGCATGCAGCGAGGAATTAAATATTCAGTATAAACTGATCTTTGAATATAAGGAAACTGTGAAAAACATACATTGTTTGTGCTTAAAAATAATTATATTTCATTTGTAATTGTGGGCCAATACCAGCCGTATAATCTACCTTCAAAATCTGTGTGGATGAAGCCTCATCAAAATCTCCCCTCGCGTATAAAAAATACCTGCCCCTGTACCATTTTGGCAGCTTGTTTTCTCCTTGAGATTTGTATTTTTTGTACTTTTTGTCACTGCCCAAGCCTTCCTACTTGAGTCGTATATCCAACAATTGTTAAGATGTTTGTTACACAGTTCTGTTGACTGTGATTGCGCTAAATCCCTATCAGCCTCTTCCAAGGAGAAAATCTTTTTGTAAAATCAGCACCATGCAGCACTCCTACAACGTTTTTCATTCCATTTCTTTTTCGATTTACCAGTGTTATGACCCAATGGGCTGAGACAGCCGGTGTGCATTGTCAAACTAAATACAAGGAAAGGCTTCATTCAGGTCAGTGTGATTGAAATGCACTGCATGCGGAAAGATCCCTGTCCAATCGCAGACCTCTCTTTGAAAGAAAAAAACTTTTTCACATCTTATTGAAATTACTATGTCAGCTCTTGGGGAATTTAACATTTAGCTTTGCCAAAGAAGGGCCGTTTGTTTACTCAATTTGGTAATCAGTGAAGTTGTTGCTTTAAGATGCTTAGGGGCTAAGGGCAGTTTGTATATTTTCTGTTTTCGGAGATGATTGTGATCAGTGGCAGTTCCTGCAAGCAACAGTTATGCTTGCCCATTTTTCCTGCTTCCAACACATCAACTTCAAGAACTGACTGTTCACTTCCATGCCACCTCTTGACAGGTGCCAATGTATCAAGATAATCAGTAAATTCACTTCAGCTGTCAGTGGTTTTAAAGTTGTGTCTTATCAGTGTATATATGGCATGCAGTCATTGCATGGAGCTCAATGACATTGAAAAAAAACTAGACCATGCAAAGCCCCCTTTCTTGTGGTAAGTCCGCTTTATCATCCAGTTATGGCAAAACAAAGCCTGCAGTGTTTTAACCAATTTGGATGCATATGATTTACATGTAAAAATGGTTAGTTCTTGTTGTGCTGTTGGCTTTTAAAACCATCCATACCGAGTAGAAATACTTTTTTTTTTAATTCTCACTAAAACCGTACTTTTACTGATATTTGTTGATAAATATTTGAGTTTTTTAACTCTCAGATTACCTGATTTTGATCACATTGGTTATATTGGTTTTTTCTTGATAATTTATTTCTGAACTGGGGTGTTTACGATGTTTACTATGCGTTTTGCCTCGACCGGAAACTGGCGCCCATTGACCATGGCGGAATGCACCAAGAATAGAGAGCGCGCGGTCTAGTTTTTTCTCTGCGTCATAGATGGAGCTGCTCTCAGTCATACATCACAAGTGTGGGCCATTGTGAAACAGGGCTGAGGGCACGTTTTACTCACAGTTCATACAGATCAGTGTCAGAATGTACGATAGGCCATGGCTACACTTGTCTTTTCAATGTGACTTTTGTGATCGGGTGCGCCAGATTGGAACTCAGCTGTGTGTGTGCCTCCTCATTTGACACTTCAATGCAACCAGGCTGATTGGATAACGATCAGATATATCCCTGAACAGATTTATACCCACACAATTATTGCACCCAAAATGACTCATGGAGCAAGAAAGAGCCTTCTGTTCTTAATATTTAGTTTATTTTATAATGGTGGCAGGACCGGTGTGAGATGCACTTTATTTAGGGGAGAGCACCTGAGACGAATGATTAAAGCAGCTGTAGCTTCACTCAGTGCTGGAATGTCGGCGATTTTCTCAAATACTGCTTTATTTCTGTGACTGTTCTGGATGTAGCATGCTTGCTGGAGTTGGACCACAGTGCTGTAAGACACTGAGACTCAGTTGTGCTCCAGCCCCTGTTTTCCTTAGTCTTGGAGTCTCTTCCCCCTTTGTTTTACGTGCTCTGGAGAGGAATTACTGTGTTGCAGGAATATGTTGCAGGTGAGATCAGCGTTTTGCAAATTTTTTGGTTTGAGCTTAGATGCTGTCCACACCTCACTGAGATCCAAACTCAATGTGTGCCAGGCCACTTCAGCTTGTGGTCTGGCTGATTGGATCCCAGCGCGAACAAGATCCGATCTCAGAGTGCACAGCCTTGACAGCTAGTGCATCCCGGCACGATCGGATGACAAAAGTCGAATTGAAAAGACGAGTGTAACCACGGCCATAGATAAAAATTAAAGGCAGTATGCTGTTTTGATTTTTCTGATCTGAAACTCCTTCTTTGTCATTGGGGTTCAGCTCCAATTAGCTGTATTGATGAAATATTAGGAAACGTGTTGCTCTGACCACATTCAAGTTGGTTTGTTATATGTTTTACTTGATGAGGTAAATTAAAACTTTGGCACTGTGCCGACATGGAGTTGTTGTGCATGAACCACCCATGGTATTGGGGGGGACACAGTGCATACATGTATATACTGTGTGGAGTATGTGTGTGTGTGTGTGTGTTCTTGTAAATGCTACAAATTGAGAACTTACTAGTTAAGATTAGGGGTAAGATTAGAATTGGGGATAGGTTAAGGTTAGGGTAAGGTTTTGGGTTAGGTATACCTTGCATGTTGTTGAGATTAAGTGAATTTTTTTTTGGAATAACCCCTTGAGATGTATCATCTCGTTTTCGAGGGGGTCCATACAGTAACAATGAGTGACATTTAACAATAAACTTTTGCAGTAGTATACAAACACACACATTAACACCATAGTAAGACAAAAACTGGTGGACAAGAACAATAGGCTAACAAAAGTAGGCCTATACAGACAGGAAACAAACAATGACAAAACAAACCAAAAAAAAAAAAGAATAAGAATAATAATAATTCAGAACTAGAAGAAAATAGGCATACAATAAACAATAAGAAAGGATCAGTTAGGATGATACAATATTAGTGACAGAAAGAAATGAATTGTACCTTAATGACATATACACGTGCAGTTACTCATGAGATACGATGATAATGCAGTTTTAAACGGGTGGAATGATGTTATGGATCTGATATGAGCAGGTAGGTTATTCCAATCTGAAGGTGCTTTAAACATGAAGCCTTTCTTTGCTTAGATTAGGGAAAGGAATGAACAGAAGTCAATGTCATGTCCTCTAAAAGATGGAAGTGCAAGGGTGAATGCGTGCGTGCGTGTTTATGTGTGTGTGTTTGTGTGTATACAGGTATATTTAAAAAAACATGATGACTGGTGGTGCACCTTCAAATGTATGGAAACCTCGTTTTATTACCCCGCCCTGCCTGAAGGGGGAGGGCAAGGGGTATTGTTTTTGGTTCGGTTTGTTTGTATGTGTGTTTGTTTCTTTGTTTCTTTGTTTGTTTGTTAACACTTTAGCAGCATAACTAATGGCCAGATTCACCCCAAATTGGGTTTAGGGATTGCCACTGACCCAGAATAGATGCCTATTGAATTTAGGAAAAGTAGGTCAAAGTATGTGCGAAGAGCGGGATTTGTTGTGCCTGGCACCACTTGTTTAATCATATTTTGAGACTAAAAAAGATGGATACAATATCTGCATAAGCTTTGGAATGATTTATAAATTTTATGCTGATACTCGTGTGAAGGTTCTTTAAATATCAGAATATCTGTGATTTAGTTGTTTGAATTGAAGAGCCTAGTGCTAAAAGTACTTAAGTCACATTTTCACACACTGTGGGGCAAGGATGGGGAAACATCTTGTAGTTACCCGAGCCGATTTTCTCAATTTCCTCAAAATTTTGTGGCTTGAGTGCTTTTAGCACTAGGGTCTTCAGTTAGTAATAACAATGAAATGCATTTAATTTTTTTTTCTTTAATTTTGCCCTTGATGTAATTGGATATAGTATTTTAATGCACATTTTTGAATTTTGAAAGCTGTTTTGGTGCATTGTAATCGGAATGTATGTCAAACATGAAAGAAATTATAGCATGTTTATTATTGAGTACCGTCATGTGTAAGGAAAAGTGAAGATTTACACATTTGGGTACATCAGTATTTCCAGCAGTATTTGTTTGTGTAATCATAAAAATGATTAATATGCACATATTATAACCCAGGAGCCAAATTTATTCCTCCATGATCTTTCATTTGACTCAGAAATGAAAATGATAGTTAATAATGTCATGCTGCATTGGTATGCCTAAAACAATCAAAATTACTGGGGTTGCAAAAAATTATTCTTACTTTTTCATTCTGGTAATTTTTTATGTTTTGGTCCGTGACTCTTGCAGTTCCAACTTGGCCAGCTCTGCTCTTGATCTGTCGACCATGCCCAATTTATTATGCAAACTCATTTGCTATGCAAACCTTGAAATGACTATAAACACAGCATGTTGAGATGCATTCTTGCCATTAGACAAAAGATGAATGTTTTGCTAAAATCTGAGAAATCCATTTTATCAAATACCCTTCTGTTTTTGTAGGTTTCATTTAAATCATTATAATTTTTCTAGATGTAATTGTGATTCTTAGAGAGTTTTTAATTTACTGATTGCAGAGTGACTATTAGCTGGAAAAATGTCACTAAAGAATGATTTCTCCACTGATATGTATTTGAAATATCCTTAGAAATACTGAATTGATTTGCATTTTCTGCAGCTGTGGTGCCTAATTTATGACTCAATGGAATTTACTGCCTTTCTCCTGAATGGCTTCTCATTTCTAGTGCAATTTCTGAGAGTGAAACTTAGTTGTCATTCCTTGACAGAAGCAAACCACTTTATTCAAATTTTGTTGCATATCACTGCTTCTGAGTGTTTAGGAGTGGGAATATCTTGTCAAAATGGGTATAGCAATAAATGACACCTTAATGCCTATTTTTATAATTTCCTGCATGTCGAGGAAATGCACCTCTCATGAAACATGATCCCAGAATGTCCCATTTTCAATTTTCTTCAGAAATAAATTAAGGAGAAAGTAACTTTTCTGTTGTACCTGTGAGTTTGATTATGGCTTTTGGTTTGCCTTACTATTTTTGGCACTTCAACCTATGTGCTGGTAAGATTTCCTCTTTTTCTGGTTCTTGAAAGATTCTGTCCTGGGGGAGGCATGTCGTTCATTTATTTATTTATTTATTTATTTATTTATATTCTAAATCATGGTAACCACCAGGCGTGGCCTTTCACTCTTTCACCGCAGCAATATCAGATGGCAAACCTTGAGGGCAGCCATCTTCACCAATCTTAAATATTGGTATGAAAATGTTTCGGGACATTTCTTTGTGGGCCATGCAATGTGTGTGTGTTTTTTTTTTTTTTTTTTAAGCAAAAAGCTTGTTGGGAAAATAATTATTGAGGCTGTTTTGCGAAAGGAGAGGGGAAACAATGCTCTCTGTGTGGCGAGTGAAATATTCACAGAGAACTTACTCCCTTGTATTGTATTGATTCTCTGTTCTAAAGTCAATGTTTTTTTTCCCACTGATGGAGACCTTTTCACTGAGGAGTATAAACAGAGCAGGAGAATGTCAACAGACTTGAATTTTAAGTCAGGGAGCCTGTTATTGTTAATAAACCAATTGGCCGCAACATTAAAACTACGTTAATGGTTTAAAGTTAAAACCACTTCCAACCACTGGTGTAATATTGCGTAAGTCCCATTCGCGCCGCCAAAAAAATTCCATCAAATTGACGTCTGCTTGATTTCCCAGACTCAGGATTCCCAGCAGTACATTCCCCAGACCATTACACCCACTCCACTGGCTTGTCTTCTTCCCACATTGCACCCTGGTGCCCTCTCTTCCCCAGGTCAACGCAGCACACATACCCAGCTGGTGCACATGGTTTAAAAAAATGGGTCACTCTGAACCCTGCAACCATTTTCAAATGCTCCCAGGTCCAGTTCCAACTCTCACGTGCCCATTTTAGGGGCTTTCAGTGGTAGATCAGAGTTAGAGTAGGCACTTTGACTGGTCTGCTACTACAAAGTGCTATATGAAACAGGGTGCAATCCACTTTGTGTCGTGGCACATCCATCACATAAGTACCATTAAAATTCTCTGCAAATTTGCCACAGTAGCCCTTCCATCAGGTCGAACCAGATGGGATTGCCTTCATTGCCCTTGTGCAATAATTAGCCCAGGGTGCCAACACCCTGTTGGCAGTTCATGGTTTGTCAGTCCCTCGACCACTGTCATCAATGGCGCCCCCAAGTGGTGGACAGGGTGGGGCCATGACCACAATGCTAAAATGACCCCCCCCAATGGCCTCCACAGCTGACGACTCCTGTCAGTCATTCTAATCTTTGCCATAGCATAAAACCATAGCTTGTATACAGGGCGGAACAAATGCAACCACAATTTCAGCGGAGGTTCACCGATACTGAGGTGAGCTCCAGCATGACGAGACGGACGAGACACACCCGCAGGAGGAACAGAACCTAACAAGTGAGTGTTCTTTCAAGAGAGCTGAAAGGTTTTTGAACCTTTTGACAGTGGTGTGCCATCAGATGTTCAGAGGGCCTTCAGCAACCTCATTCACAACCGCTCGATTGCCCCCAAGCTGTTTCAGTTTAAGTTTGCCTGATTAATAATCAATTAATTAACTGAACAACCAAGACCAAAATATGACTTATTATGAATAAGAAATGATAATGTAAAAGTGATTGCCTATTGGCTACACTTATATAATTGATATGGCATTGTAAGGATGGCAATTTACATGCAAAAAATCCAAAACTTTTGCTGACTTCACCGCATTTATTTTTGCTATCCCTACAATTGTCAATCCACTGTGTATCATGCTGAACAACTTCCTTTAGCCGTAACTACATTCAGAATGTAGAGTGGATTCTCATGGCTCATTGACCTTTCTTAATAATCAGGTCATGAATATTGATCTTTGTCCAAAGTGAAGCTTGAGACGCGCATTTGGATCGCCGGCTTTGTTTACATGGTGTTTGCAATGGCTTGCCCGTAAAATAGAACAGTGATTTTCCATTTGTTTCATATTTTTCTTCATCGTTTAACTATAGCACTTTTCCCATAGCCCAACTCATGACACATTTTTGATAATACATTGTCTGAGAGCGAGAGAAAAAATCTCTCCATACTGAGTCAAGCTGTCAATATTTAGCCACACTGCATGCCAAGTGTAATGTTGGTTAAAATGGTATGGCTTAGCACTGTAGCAGGCTTGGTAAGTGCCTCTCTTATTACAAAGTTAAAGGAGGACTATCATGGCTGGGAAAGTTGGGTGTTATTATTTCAATATATCATGAAAAAAGCTCCTACGACTTTGTTTTCTTTATTTTGCAATTTCTTTAGTTTTTATGAGCGATTTCACAAAACTAGTGGACCGCGCCATTTTCACCACAGCAGACGAAAATTCACCCTCGATCCGCTTGGGGCGCCCCTAATCGTGACGTCGGTGCGGCTGTCAGTGCCATGAATTTCCATTGTCCTGCAGTCCTGCATTGAGATTGTTGAATGACCGAGGTATTCCCGCTGCCTCTATGGGGCAGACAGACGAGCTTAATTATTACCTTTTTCTACCCGACACAACTTTAACTTAGAGGTGAACTAACATCAGAGGCCATTTGAAATGCTTCCGGAAAGAAAAGTGCGATTTGAAGTCTGTTAATAACCAGCGAGGCTAGACAGCTGCCGTCACCTTGGCATAATTAGCTCACCTTAAATCAATTCCCGTGTACTTTGCCTAACTTGTAATCAAGCCATTTATTCAGCCAACTGACCAATCAAAACCAAAATCAAGCCAATAATGATTTAGAAGAGTTAATGAGAAGCAGACAAACTGAACCAGGCTACCGTGCTAGATTGAAATAATGTCAGTAATCTGAATAAATAGCAGATCTCTGAATTCCACCTCTCGTCGGAAAACTTTCACGTATTATTAAAAAAGATTTCTTAAAAATAAAATCATGTTAAGATGGCCCTGGTTTTTAAGCGTGTAAAATATACGCGAAGAAGAAAACGTGTGAAGCGCATCAAACGTGAATGTGAGAGAGAAATTATTTTCGCATTGCAAGCAATGGACAAATGCTCCGAAGACAGGGGAAGTACGTTCAGGCAAATCTGTGCTGCAAATTTTAAAAATTTTTTATTTAATAATTGAACAAGATTCGCACACAACGGCCAAATGTAATAATCAAGCGAACACATTCAGGCAAACTGCGTGCTGAACTAAGCAAAGTTAAGGTCTTCAAAATCATCCTCCTCTACTCGACAATTGCTTTCGCCCCCTTCCCATTTACTTGGCTCAATTTGCAATCAAACAGTTGATTCGCTCAATGAACAATTTTAAATTGGTTGGTAGTCTAATTTATTTAGATATCCATGTATTCAGACATTTTGACATCGCATGCATCATGCACATGAATGCATGTGGCAGCCGCAGTGACGTTATGATCTCGCAAGTTCTCATGCCACTTGTGGCGTTAATGGCGGCCTCCTGGAAACAGCAATTCCGGCTAATTAATGGTCATTTAAAAGAACGGGGTGTGTATGGACAAAAAATCAACCGTGGATATTATGTTGGAGTTAATTTCTATAAGATTAAGTCAAAACGTGTAGGTCAGTATAGTCCTCCTTTAACGTTACTTAGCTAGTGTGCTCGCAGTACCTTTCCAGAACCACTATGTAACATCAGTTTGTTAGCTAGCGAGCTAACATCAGCTAGCCACTCAGTTGACAGTGGAAGAAAACCATAATTTGGCATTTGTTCCATAGTTTTCTCTCACTTAACTATAGTACTTTTCCCAAAGCCTAACTCATGATGTGAAAGTGATCAATACAAACCGTTGCAAGTTAAAATGCAGAAGTGATAGCTTGACCCCAGTGTAAGTTAGCAGAATGATGACATTACTACTCTGGTGCTCAGGGAAATAACATTGGTTTTCTGTTAAATTGCACAATTCACTAGTGTGATAAACAGCATCTTACACTCTCGGTCGTGACCTGATCAGGCCACCGCTAATGCCTTGATAAAAAGAACCATGGGAAACACGATTGTGATCATCAAACACCTGTAGTTCCGGCCCTTCATCTCTCCTTACAAAGATAATCTTTCGGAAAATGATGAAAAATAAATCAGCATGCAATTTCGTATCCCCAGTACACTGCAGGACACGACAGTGAGACGCTGATCGGGACGCAGCCATTCTTAGGTTTCTCCTCAAGCCTCTTTTTGGCATTGGAATGCGTGGTATGCATAGAATTTAGGAGTGGTTAATTGATCTAATTTGTGCAAATCTATGCAGTTTTACAAGCTTCATGAGCACAGAATTTAAGAAGACATCGATATTTTAGATCAATCGTGATGAAGAAAACGCCTCAATTTTGTGGTGTGATGATTTTGTTGATGTCTTTCCTAAAATGCATAGTTACAGGATAATAAAGCTATACTGAGCCATGCATTATGCATAAGTAGCTGTGCGCGGCTAACATTGGAAAGTAAAATGTGTGTGCAGAAATGTGTCCCTAAAGATGCTTCTTGTCTACCCATACTCAAAAAAAAACCAAAATAATTTGCAGAGGATCAGGTGCTCAGATTTTGGTTAGAGGTGGTATGTATTGAAGTCAAAAAAAATGGGCTTATAGAGGGACTCACACATTTGATTTGATTTTGAAGGGAACTGATTTCACAAGTTTGCGATAAAACTATGAAAATGAATTGCCAAGCTGATTGTTTCAAATAGTAAAAATCATTGAAATGATAACTGTAATAAACAGAGTTTGAAATGTGTTGTGAGATGTTTTGAAATTGCAGCAAGACTTTAGGTAAGAAATTTTTGCATTCAAATTAATTTATTCTGTAGAATTCAGATAGACCTTACATTATCATTTGTCAGATCTTTGGCCATCTATAATCTTGACATTTGAAAGGGTATGATTAAAAGAAGATGCTTGTCAATAACATAAAATATGATGTGCTAAACATAAAATATTTTGTCAGCTAATATTTATGTTTCAGCAACTCAGCCTGATTGGTGGTAATGCATTCAAAATGTTATTTGAAAGGTTCCCAAACTGATCTCATATGAATATCATGATTTTATATTCATGTGATTAGCCAAAACTGTAAGCAATTTATTATGCTATAAAATGGTGTCTTTACTTTGTATTATTTTGCATATCAACACATACAGTACCTGCCAAAAGTTTGGACACACCCACATTTTTCTTACAATATATGTTGAATAAAGAAATAAGCAGTCTTTATTTTGCAAAAAAAAAAAAGATCTAATTCTTAAATCCATCAAACTAACCATCATTTGTTAGGCAGTTGCACGGCTGCCTAACTTTACAAAGACGTACTGTACTTGAAGTGTGCTTTTCATCAACCTTTTTGCCCAATAAGTCCCAAAACTGCTTGACTTTTATTCGGATGTTGGAAAATACAGGGAGTTTATTTGCCTGTTTACTTTGCAAAATATGGCTTCTTTGAGAATTACAAAATTTTGGACACAATTAAAACAAGAAAGTTATTTTCTTTTCGCTTCTGAATGTTTACTTTTTACAAGATTCCATTTGAGATTATATAGAAAAGTTAAGTCGTTTAAATTTCTCTAAAAACAGAATGCTGTAACATTAGCAAAGCGTGTCCAAACTTTTGACAGGTACTGTAATCCTTGTGTTCCCCTCTTAGTGTGCCACCTCAAGATATTCTGGGGCCCCATCCGGCCCCCCCACTAAATATTTTCTGCAGGCGCCACTGACTGTCAATAGGTATTCACTGCTGCTAACTGGGAGCTTCCCACAAGCTTTGCAGCTTTGGAAACGCTCTGACCCATTCCTTGGGCCGAAAGGCTTCTGCTCAGGTCAAAGTCGCTCTGATCATATTTCTCCCACACCCAATACGTTGACTATGAGAACTGACGGTTCACTCACCATCTAAGGTCTGTCTGCAGCGCTTGACATGCGCCGTCGATACGGCATAATCAGCGTTAATTTCTTCATCTGTGAGTGGTTTTTACATTATGGCACATCGGTGTATATTGTTCATCATATTGATTCCAGTGGCCTCATTCAAGTTTTTGGCATCATTTTCAGTTGTCAGGAAGAAAATATCTTAACACCCTTCCCTTTAATTTCCTCTGTGAGGCCATAACTTGACCTTCAACCAATTAGATTGTCTGCTGATTTTTGTCATGTCCAAGTCATGCATTTGTTGGTCAATTTATTCACTGCAACAAGCTGAAGAATGAATGAATCACCATTCATAGTTTGGTCAATTGCCATGAAAAGGGTCATTGACTGTCACTGCCGCTCGCAAAAGAAAGTGCTGTTTAGACGAGTTCTCAACATCAGTCCTGGGGACCCATTGTGTATGCTGGTCTTCATCCTAATCTCAACTGTATTCACAGGTTTTAACAGCCGTTCATTTTCCTTTATTGGAACCTTTTCATGCTTAAAGGGTTTACTTATCCCATTTTTCTAAATGGCTAATTAAAGAAGATGGTGAATCAACAGAGTCCTAATTGTGCTGCTGAACATGATTTCTTTACCTTTTACTCAATGCAGGTTCGGCTCATTATTTGTCAGGTCTTGTTAATTTGTTTCTTCAAAATGGTTATTGTTTTACTGACCATACAGAAGTGTGCAGCGATGATTATTTACTTAACAAAATGAAGATAAATCAGAAACCAAGTTCTATTCAAGTATTTATTTCATGTAATACTGGATCATATAGATGAAAATAAGTAGACAGAAAGCAATATATTGTAAAAACAAAGTAACAATGTCTTTTTAACCCTTTCGCAGGCAAATTTTGGCCCAGATGCATACCCCCACGGACGGATTAATTTTGGGTTTTTACCAAAATATGATTGTTATTCAAAATAACAATAAAATAACACCAAATCTCATAATAAGTTTCCCATAACTGATGTTTTTATGTTTTAATCCTCTCCAGAATCGCTAAAATCGTTTGGATCCAAGTCACTCCCGCTCTCTGGATATTCAAACTCATCGTCAGAGTCATTCAATAAAGCAAAAACTTCATCCACGTTGTATTTACGTTTAGAAACACGGCTAGAATGCCGGCTATTTGTACTAAATCGATGCCATGTTCACATGTCCCACAATTTGACCGAAGTAGTCTCAGATTTAGCGTTTTAGGAAATCCCATGCCTCGTTCACGGCTAAAAATACAGTGCTGGGTGACCTGAGAGACAGCCAATGGTAATGAGTGTAACTAACAAGGGAATTCCCGCAATCGGGGAATTTAAAGAAGACTTTATAAAACACGTTGGTTAAAACGACAAAAATGTCGCTGTGCCTGCGAAAGGGTTAAGAGAAAAGGTCAATAGCTAGTGTGGCCGCCATTTGCATTGATTACGGTTTTTAATCTTTCAGGCATAGTTTTCACATATTTTTTTTAATTTCCTCACTTGCTAAACCATTCCGTATATGAAACAATATGCTGGAGCTGAACAAAGTGTCACATTCAGGAAATAAAATAAGTTCTCTATAAAATCAACAAGTTTGTTCCTTCTGAAAGTTTTATTACATAACTACCCTGAAATGAAACAAGAACAGTGGAATTCTAACCAGAATTTGAGAAAATCGCACGTTTGCGAACTATCAGTCTGCGTAATGTTCATCACATGGTGTCCATTAAAAGTTGCCACGACCTCAAGTAATAACTCTTTCTCAATTTTTATCTTTTCCTAGTGTCTGTTACTATACAACAGAGGCAACCATAAGCAGATATCGGGGAAAAAAAATCTGAGTAAATATGCACTTTGATTGGTTTTAAATCTGGACGCTGTGCATTACCTTAGGCCAGGGGTGTCCAAACTAATCCACAAAGGGTCGGTGTGGGTGCTGCTTTTTGTTACAGCCCAGCACTTACACACCTGATTCTACTCATCAAGGTCTTGACTGAACCTCCGATCAGCTAATCAGTGGAATCAGGTGTTGCGGAACTGGGCTGAAACAAAACCCTGCTCCTACATCAGCCGTTAATGGGGAAGATTGGACACCCCTGCCTTAGACTATCAGTATGAACTTCCTAAACTGAAACACAAATTTGTCAAAAGCACAACTATAAACCAGCAAACTTGCTAATGTTCTAAAGTAACAACACATGAATGTTTTCATCATAACATACACATGACCAGAAATTCCAGTGATTCAGAAAAATGTTGTTGTAACATAAATCACGTGGACACTATACTGTCTCCATTCAGCACCAGCATATTGTGTCATATATGGTTTGAAGTTCATCCCAAGGAGATTCTTTTGATGTTACAACATATTTGCTCAATTGGATTAAGGTCTGGACTTTGAGCAGGCCAAGCTATAATTTATGTCAGCAGATGTTTCTTTCTGACTGAGATAATTCCTGCAAAATTTAGTGTGTTTTGGGTCATTGCCATGTTGAAAATAAAATCCCCGACCAATCAGTCTCTTTCCAGATGGCAATGCGTGCCTCACAAGGATGCTGTGATACTTCTTTTGATCCATGAATCTGTTGATTTTTATGAGATCACCTGCTCTTTTCGAGCAGACTGAACCCC
The DNA here is from genome assembly GCA_029692085.1 of Gymnothorax javanicus. NCBI lineage: Eukaryota > Metazoa > Chordata > Actinopteri > Anguilliformes > Muraenidae > Gymnothorax > Gymnothorax javanicus. The sequence continues at coordinate 31,161,670 of CM056198.1, read as the reverse complement.
AAACGATAATATTACCTCATCCAAGTTTTACTGAAGGCATAAAACAGTCATTTTTGAAACGTTCTCCAACTCTCCGACGCGTTCTGCGTTTGGGTGAGGAAATTTCAAATTTGGATTCATTGGTCCGTAGGACTTACTCCCAGTTCATTGGTTTCCAATCCTTGAATTTCATGGCAAACTTAAGTCTTTAAGCTCAATTGGTCCAGATGGCAATGCATGCCTCACAAGGATGCTGTGATACTTCTTTTTATCCATGAATCTGTTCATTTTTATGAGATCACCAGCTCCTTTTGAGCAGACTGGACCCCAAACCATAATATTACCTCCTCCAAGTTTTACTGAAGGGGTTCAACAGTCATTTTTGAAATGTTCTCCAATTCTGCGGAACGCTCTGCGTTTGGGTGAGAATTTAGAATTTTGATTCATTGATCCATAGGACTTATTCCCAGTCTGCTGGTGTCCTATCCTTGAATTTCATAGCAAACTCAAGTCTTTTTAGCTCACTTGGTCCAAAGGACCAAAGGGAGCTTATGGGATCAAATGTCTGCGTCGGCACCGACGTCTGGATTAACTTTGATCTTCTTCTGCCAGACCACTGAGGGGATCGATTTGAAATTTGGCAGGGATGTACATATGGATATACAGATTAAAATTTGGATGAGGCATCAAAACTCAACATCGACCATGGCCGCCAGTTGGCCGTATTTAAAATTGCAGTATGTCATGCTGGAGAGCGTTTGAAAGCAGCTAGAATGCTGAAACTTTGTACACACATACTTTTGATGACATATAAATAAAAAGTTTAGCTCCTGATTTGCTACAATACTACTCCCTTGAGCAACACATGTAAGACCATTAGCCAACTGGTTAACTCTTCAGTATATAATGCTGGGTACAATGATGTGGCATCAGGGGCTTGATATTTCAGTGGAGCTGCACAATGAAAAGAGTACTGAGCTGCAAAAAAAAAAAAATAACATGATGAAACATCAAACCATGATGCTAAATTTTGCTTGAATTTTTTTTCCTTCACAAATTACAAAATGTGCCTTGATCTTCCCAATGTTTGACCCAAGCATGAAAAACACTACCACTTGAGTTCTTACAGAACACTGAAGCCTGAAGTAAACCATGTGAGCCACAGTGCCCATGGCACTAATATATATATATATATATATATATATATATATATATATTTTTTTTTTTTTTTTTGATGTTGCCAGCTCTTGCTTGCAACAAGACAACAATCAGACCATTTTCACACAGGCATCTGGAAATTATAAATCTTGATACTTTCATCTCTTCACTTCTGGCGCTACTAATATCATCACGGAGTTGTCGTGCTGTCAACTGCCAATTTTTTTTTTTTTTTTTTTTTTTTGTAATGCACAGATAACAAACACCACTAGTTGTCAGCGAACCAGTCTCTTTGGAATGTTTGATGGAGTTTCTTACAGTGCAGTTGTTGCATTTAACGTCTTCAGCATTATGTAAGGCCAGAATGCGGCTACGAACAATCTCAAAGAGCTCCTTCCGTCATGCCATCTTGTTTAACACTGTGACGGTGCTCAAAGTTCATGTCACCATATATACTGGAACAACTGACCATCAGAGGTAATTTTGCAGAATAATTTTGCCTCAAACCAATTTAAACAAATTATTTAGCATCAATAATCATGGAATGAGCCTTCAAACATCCATTCAGGCTATGCAAGAGTCAAAAAATGAAATTTGCGACACCTTTGAAATGCAGCCCTCCATGCAAGAACCAGTGATGTCACTTTTTGGTGTCAAATTACAAGGAGGTCAGTGACCCTACCACCATTTTCACTGCTGATTAAAATAATTACCAGTCCCAGGAATATGTGTAAACAATCACTTGTCGTAAAGATTGGTAACTAAAAAGTTCTGAGTTGAAATGCTAAACTTCATTTTTCTCAAAACGTGAAAAAGTGACATAACTGGTTCTTGCATGGAGGGCCTCAATTGCTATAAAAAAATAGATGTTTTCAGTGTTTTTGTTTATTACCCATATTTTGACCTCAATATACACTACAGGCCAGAAGTTTGGAAGCAAGGTCAATACAGGTCAAAAATTTGGAAGCAACTTCAAGTTTCTGTTCACAATGCCTTTCTTAAAAACCAGTATGAAATCTGTGGATTTTGGGATGTATTTACTGCATGATTAGACTTTTCTTTCATTGATATGCACCATTTTCTTCTATTTACCTTTACGTACTGTATACATTGATGTTACCAGACCATTGCTGAATAAATGTTAACAAAAGAACGGAGGGGCTTAGTTTTTGGGTTGAGAAGATTTGCGAGAGTCACAACTTCAGTGAAAAAGTAAAAAACAAATCAGTTTGCATTATTCACTTTATGTTATGGTTTACAGCCCACCGGATGCCAACGGCAATCCGGCGGGCACTAGGACCATGGGCCTAGTATTATGGGCCTGATAGTTTGAGTAAAAATGTATTCTGATAAGTGACTCTTTATATAATAATCATGTTTATTTTGTTTCAGAGTATGCCAGTGAAACTATGATCGGTTTTTTGTACAAATCTGATCTTGCTTCCAAACTTTTGGCCTGTAGTGTACTTGTGGGAATGATCAAGTTAATTTATATCAACTATTTTTTTTTTTAAATCAATTTCCCATTTTTAGGGCATGCATAGGTATTTCTGACATAATATGGCTTTAAAAGGTATATAATCCGCATAAACATTTTCAGTGCAGTCATGACAATTTAACACATTTTTAAAAATTTGGGATTGCAATTTGGTTGGTAAAGTGAAATAAATAAAAACAGCATGCACAGGGGGGCCATTCCTCTCAAACTGGTCTGTCGAGAAGGGCAGGGTTAAGGGATATTTTTACATGCAAATATTCTCTTTGTGCGGTGAAGCTACAATTAACTTCACTCTCGCCCTTGTTTTTATATCATGAGTACTGTCTTTTCAATCACTCCATCCATCCATTCTCTTTATCCGCTTCTACCTTACTAGGGTTGCGGGAGAGCTATACCTCATACCTATACCTCATATACGCTCATACCTGTGGGCAATTTTTTGTCTCCAGTTAGCTTGATGTGCATGTCTTTGGACTGTGGGAGGAAACAGGAGTACTCGGAGGAAAATCATGTAAACACGGGGAGAACATGCAAACTCAACACAGAAAGGCCCCAGGCCGGATTCGAACCCAAGACCTTTTTTCTGTGAGGCGGCAGCGCCACCATGCCACCTGAGTACCATTTTGCACATAGTTAAAATGGCCCACATCTTTTCATAAAAGATCTTAACTGTACCCCCTCTGCGCAAGTGGTCACTTGTCCAGGGAGGCTTGTTTGATGTGCCATTAATGTGACATCTGCACATTATATTAAATGATATTTCCGATTCGCTAATCAGCATTCTGGCACAAAAGGACTTCCAATTTCTGGGTGGGTACTGTGTATTGGTTGTGAATCAGATAAGTCGATGCTCATTCCCCCCTCATTAAGTCACTTTGAAATGTTTGTAAATGTCATTAGTCAAAGCAATTTATCTAAGCTCATTATTTTAATCATCTTAGCTGATAATTTTAATTGATGCCCATGTCTCATTTTGGGTGCAGTAGCATATCCCAGAGGCTAATTCCTTTCCCTTATGATTCATTAAGCATCAACTGAACTCTCTTCATGTTTTTTACCTGAGTGTTTGGCAGCCAAGTGCTCATATTTTCTGCTAGATTTCGTCAAAAATTGATAGTGTGCAACCTGGAGTGAATTAAGTTATTTTGGCAAGTAATTGATTTGTCTTGATGTAAAAATCTGAGAGCATTTGTCAAAAGGAATTTCAGAATGGAGAATCTGTTAAGGCAACTTGCATTGTGGCAAGCTGATGTCCATAGAATGTGTGGTATGAAATATTCTATACATTAAATAAAGCATAGAATTACTTAGTTCTTGAAGCCTTTTCTCAATCCCAATTCATCTTATACCTACACTTGGGAAGATACCTTGGGTGTCACTATATACACAACAAAATAGTGACTTCAAGACAAAGTCTTTGGCATCAGTATTTGACAACAGCGGTAAACATGACAAAAAAAAAAAAAAATACCGGCAAGGGATCGAATCCATATAAATACCTTACCTCCATCTCAGTCTCAGATCAATATAATAAATTGATGAAATTATGATTAGCTGTCCTCTGTCCTGATCACAGATGTCATAAATTCATGAAATTCGATTCCCTTTCCCTAATTCTGTTCAGCAATAGTGTCAAATAACTGTGCTAAATGACTCCCTTTATGTTGTATATCGACATTTGAGCGTCTCTAGTGGGTCACTTTATGAGTTGATTCTTGCGGCAGTAAAACTACATTTGATGCTTCAGTCTGCAAAAAAAAAAAAAAAAGCATTTGAATTGTATAGTGCCGACCACAGCTTAGCATGACTTTATGTGACATAAAATGTGCTGAGAAAAGTTGTAACGCTTTCTGGATTACTTAAATGTGTATTTTTCCAGTGACCATGGTCCTTGGCTTTGGTCGTTATCATTTTTACATCTGAGTGACTCTTCCCATTTTCCCATTTGCCATTTACCAACTGAGCAACTCAAGCCTCTGAAAAGGAGACTTGTCAGATCTGCTGGTATTGTTAGTCTGTGTTTGGTTGTTGTGTATTTTTTATTTTTTGCTTTGCAATTCATTTGAAATCTATTATCTGTGAACAGTTCTGACAGGACCACTTTGTCAAACTAGTTTATTTAAGGCTTACAAGCATACATTGAATTTTGCAACATGGCTCTGTTCAGGGAGATTACTGCCTGTCTGACTAACGCCACCCCCCCATCTATAGAGCCTACAGCGATAATGAAAACAAAGATTGTTATAGATCGGTGAAACTCAGTTATGAAACAATTACTGAATGCTGAAGTAGACAGATGAGGCCGGGATCGTGGAGGGTTGTGAAGCAAGCATGGCAAGAGGCTGCTTCTTTAAATGGCAAGCCTAAAAAAGACTACGGATTTGATAGTCACGCAATCGTCTGATGGGGTGAAACGAGCAGACAGTGGTGTTCTCAGGTGACTGACGAGCTGAAACAGCTTGACATCGTGCCTCTCAGAATTGGCGCAGGGCTTCATATTTGTAAAGTAGTATTACTTTATGCAGTCAACACAGTCATTCAATACAAGTTTTACATTTTTTAATCATTTAATGCTTTATTATCAATTTGTACTGAAGCAGCACAGACTAAGGATTTGATCCTGTGACCCGCATCCAGTTTACTTTGCTGTGACTCAAACCCTATTCGATTATACTGTCGCTTGTCCCCTGAGGCAGCAGTGTAATTACCCAGCTCCAGTATACGCAGACATTTTGTACCCGACTTAATGTGCTGAAGCTCATAAGTTATCCTCAGCTGTGCTTTCTGGGGGATGTCTTACATGTTTTAAATAGAGGGGGAAAATGCACCAAAGAAAGTGTAATGAATATTCAGGAATTGGATCCAACTGTGCAGCTTGGTAAGGAGCCATATGGTGCAGCTTAGTAAAAAATACAGAAAATTAAACAATAAGTCAGGAGATGGTTCAGCTGCCAGCTTCATCCAATTCATCCTCCTGTGTGGTGTATGGAGGCATTCTGCCGTTACCACACCTGGCCAATGACATGGGGTGCATTCGAATTCTCTTAAACAGGTGGCCTTTTTCCTTTCTTCGCCACTTTTTTTTGACCTTGATAGAAAACATCACATGGGTCAAAGGAAAGCTGCTGGGAGATATTGAAGTTACCCTGATTCTTGTTTGAGAGAAGTCAGTTCTGCTTTCCTCAAATGTGTCATGACCTTGATGGAAATTAATGGCATAACTCATCCAACAAGAAAACTATGAAGAATGATATGTCTGGTTACTACAACTGTAAAGGATTGTGGTCCATAATCAGTGATTCTTTTCTTCCAAGGTTAGTCCTGTGTTTTCTCACTGGAAGGAAGCAAAAAAGGGGCTAATTGCCTATCTTGCTTCATGAAATTGACAATTCTGACACTTATAGTCATGTTTTCCGGCCAAACGGTGTCTGGTTTATGTCCTTTCTCAAGGAAGTGCTCTTTGCCATTACAGAATATGGATGCACCCAGAGATGTGAACAGATGTGGAAAATCTGGGGTTAGGAAGTAAAAAATCTTCTCTGGTATAGTGTGCCTGTCACCTGTATTTGGGAATCAGCTCAATTCTTCAACCAGTAGGTGAACATCAAGTTACCAGGCTTAATTTAGAGGTGGAGCAGAAAATACGGCAGGAGTCACGCTTACTGGGCCCAGAATTTTCCACCCCTGGATTTGAACCTTTTAATGCTAGCCTTGGCAGCCCCATATTCAGCGGAGTTCATTGCGCAAATGTTAATTCACATCAAGTGTAAATAGATTTCTGAAACAAAAGGACAAATTAGTAGAGTAATCAAGTTACGAGTCATACTAAAAACATTACCTCTCGGTGTACGGAGTGCTCATTAGTGTACTGGTGAGGGTCTGGTATCAAACCCCAACTGTGCCTGGCAATCCCACTAGGAAGTGCTTAAAATGGAGGGAGTGATTCATTCCACTGGTTCCACTAAAATGCTGGACACAGGTCAAACAGGTTCAGAGTGAGAATGAGTTCAGACACGAGCAGTAACATGCATTTTATGATATTAAAAAAATGCATGTCATTTAATCTAATGAATTTTAATCAGACTGCCCTAGTGTGCTAGTAGCTATTCCTTGCTAGAGCCACTCTATTTCTTTCTTCTCACTTACTTTCTCTCATGGGAAGATAGTTATTCAACTTAGGAAAGAATGTTTAACTTCTGTGCAACTTTTATTGCAGAATTTGTACACAATGCTTTTAAATGCTTTTGTGTCCGGCTCCTTGTTTGTGCATCCGGTTCCTTGTTTGAGTCTCTCAATATTACAGGTGAAGACTCTGCCAAGACTTGCTCAGACAAACTCTCTGGGAGTCATTCTTTTAGCTTTAACTCAGTCACAGTCTCTGAGGTTCACAAAGCTCTTAAGCTCATAGACTCTAGAAAATTATCTGGTCCGGATAAATTGGAGCCATACTTTTTATAGATAGCGACTGATTTCATTGCCCCACCTTTGACTCATCTTTTTAATCTTTCATTACTCACAAATGAAATTCCTCCTGTTTGAAAATCTGCCTATGTTCTCCCTCTGTTTAAAGGAGGTGACCCTGCAGACCTCAACAATGACAGGCCCATCTCCAAATTATCAGTTCTTGGAAAGGTTATTGAATCGCTTGTGAGTGAACAACTAAAAGAATTCATATCTACAAATAATATCTTATCCGATCATCAATCAGGTTTTAGAAAAGGCCACAGTACAACTACAGCAGCCCTAAAAGTAATAAACAATTTTATTGAGTCTATAGACAAGAAGCAGCACTGTGCAGAGCTTTTTATTGATCTTTCTAAGGCTTTTGACACGGTGGATCACATAATACTGAAGCAAAGACTCATCAGTGTAGGAATGTCTAAACGTACTGTAGGATGGTTTGAAAATTATTTATCAGACAGATTGCAGTGTGTACAGATAGAAGGTATCACTTCCAGCCACCTCAGTGTAAAAAAGGGTGTTCCTCAAGGATCGATCTTGGGACCTCTTCTATTTATTTTATACATCAACTGCCTAGATCAAAGTTTACAAAATGCTAAATTCTATTTTTATGCTGATGATACAGTAATGTACTGCTCTGCACCCACACCTAACCAGGCTCTCTGTCAGCTGCAGCAAGCCTTTAATACCATCCAGCATACTTTGTGTGATTTGAAACTTGTTCTGAATGCCAACAAAACAAAACTCATGATGTTCTCAAATACAAAATTAAAGCTCCAGAATCTTACACCAATCGTCACTGTACAGGGTGATGAGATTGAATCAGTATCTCAATATAAATATTTAGGATTCCTAATTGATGATTCTCTCTCCTTTGCACCTCACATTCAGCAGCTGGTGAGAAAACTGAAATTCAAACTGGGTTTTTTCTTTAGAATTAAATCATGTCTTTCCTTTGAGGCCAAAAAGAGACTTGTTGTTGCTTCTTTTCTGTCTGTATTGGATTATGGTGATGTCGTTTACATGCATGCATCCTTGCAATGCTTACACACATTAGACACTGTTTATCATGGAGTATTAAGGTTTATCACAAACCTTAAAACTCTGACACATCATTATTCATTATATGCTCGGGTTGGATGGTCTGCTCTGTCTCTTCGAAGATTCAAACACTGGCACATTCTCATCTATAAAGCTGTTCTTGGTCTGCTCCCTGCTTACTTACAATCCTACATCCCTCAAAAAAGTAACGGAAATTATTGTCTTCGTTCTAAGGATTTATTTCTTATGTCTGTCCCCAACGCCTGTACTGAGCTGGGAAAAAAGCATTTAAATATGCTTCTCCTTCTGCTTGGAATCTGCTACAAAATCATTTGAATCTGAAGAAACTGGTTTCTTTAAACAAATTCAAGCATATGTTGAACTCATTAGAGGCAGAGTTGTCTGTTTGTAAATGTTTTAATTGACTGCACTGTCCTTGTTTGGCCTGCATTGACTGTGGCGACTAAATTTTCTGAGGTCTTTGTTTTTATAAGAATTTTATAAGCTGTTAATGTCTAAGATTGTTTTATATCTAAAGCCTAGGATATTTTTATACGTATATTTATTATTTGTACAGTGAGTGTGTATGTGTGTAACTTTTGCTGACCTGAGCTGCTGCCTATCTTGACCAGGACGCTCTCGAAAAAGAGATTTTAAATCTCAAGAGTTTTTATTCCTGGTTAAATAAAGGTTAATAAATAAATAATAAAAACCTTTTTTTCCCCTACATAAAGGGAGACATCAGTGTTTTTACATCCTCGACATTAACCAACACAGGCATTTTCGAAACGGCCTTAACGAAAGACAAAGCGCTCTTTATAGGCCTTGCTGTAAATTGTGGCTCGCGTCAAGGAAGGGAAGTGGCCTTTTCCAGTTTTTGTGGGAAAGAACAATGAGCAAGGATGGAAACTGAGCTGTGCTCTCAGAAACAGGCTGCCCTCTGCCCCCCACACACACACACACACACACACACACCCCAAGTACCTCCTACTGCCACACTGCATGCTGTCTCAGTCTGATAAACAAAGATGGGGCCCCAACTGTCTCCTCTCTTCCTCAATTCCCTCCACGTCTCAAAGTCTTCCTGTATGTGGAGGCCACACTTCAGTCGAGCTTTCTTCAATTTAAGAATTTCATAAAATTAAAAATGCAGTGAGAGGGGGTGAGCACAGATTGCCTGCACACTTACCAGACAATCCACCTCACAGCATGTCTGGAAGGTTCTATCTAAGTCTATATCCATGTACACAGACATCATTGGAGCTTTGCAAAGTGCTAAATCAGATCAGAGTGCACCCGCACATCATTGCTGAACCCACACAATGTCCCTGAAATATTGACTCCCTTGAAAATCTGCACAAAACATATTGCAAACTAAAAAAAGAACTCCATTATCTTCAATTCCAACACGGCTCCAGTTATGATGATGAAAGGTTGCACTGTAGAGCTTAAGTCCAATAATGTCTTTATCATTACAGTTAACACATGCTGCATGTACAGTTATTTCATCCTAACATAACATCCAGTGAAAGAATGAAACTGAAATGATTACCCAGTATGATGGTAAAGTTTTTCACCACTCCTTAATATCTTCCATTTTTGCATGTTTTTTATGGAAAAAAAACTGTTTCAAATCTTCAAACAAATTTAAGTTAAGGCGTGTAACATGAGGAGACAAAAAAGACCCTCTTTGAAATCGCATAAAATAAGGTACAATTCTTGCATTTGTCTTTACTGCTGTTCATTTCTCGTTTATTTGCGTGGTTTCACGGTTTTGATGAAGAATTTATGTTGGCTGACCCTCCTCATCTCTGACAAAAGCACATTCAGAATTCCTTGTTTTGTTGTGCCTGCAATCTCTATCGCCAAAGTCTGGGCACATGCCATATCCATAGCAGCAAGTCAATTGTGGGGGTGTTGATTTTGGCTGGCTGTGTCAAACTCTGTTTAGCTAGAGGACAATCCAGTTCCGTCTCCAAGATTAAGCACCAGGGAGGGTCTATGAAGTTCAGGATGCGGCACATATGAAATTGGTTATTTGTGATGCACTGATTCATGAGTTTCACCGCTTAAAGCTTGCACATATCAATTGTGCCAGAGATGTACTCTGTTGCATGCCAATTGAGGGACCACAATTACGTTTCCAAACTGCCATTAGTGGAGCGATTATTTGCTAAATGATCCTTGCCTGTTGTTGGGTAATGCACTGGAGGCTAAACAAGGTAAATTCTTGGTCCCGGAATGTACACTTCCAAGAAACACAACAGCAGTTACTCCATGATAGCAACGCAACGCCCAGTCAGTGTACGCGTGCGATATACAGCTAGGGTATTTGCTTTGCATGAACATATACAATTGTGTCTCCAGAAAAAGAAATGCATTGACAGTTCATGAATAGTAACTCACTTGAGTTGCCTGTAGCATGAACTTGCAAAGGGAAAACGGCATGCTGAAACGCTGGAAGAGTGTTCTAGTATGCAAATAATCGAGCACCACCCTGGGCAGCAATGGCGCCCCCACGTGGCCGCCCCTGGAAAATTGCTGGCCACCCCACTGCCCCCCCCCATAGCACTGACTGTATAAAACATGGATGTAGCCTCCGTGATGTCACCAATAGGTATCTGAATATCCACTGTGAAGCTCATTTGGTCACCAACTTGGCACTTACCTGACTCCGGCTACCTCCCGGCTAAACCAAAAATGGGCAAAAAGGTGGACTGTTGCTGGAGGCGAACCGAATGGTGCCTGGTTGCTGAAACATGCCCTCCGAGCTTGAAGCTACCAAGCTAGCTAAGCTCGATGCTACATAGTTCCCTATGGCCGAGATGCTGGGTCATATCTGTCCTAGTAAAGGAAAGGAGCCTGCCAAGTTGCTTGAGGTGGCAGGTCAAACGCTGTTTATATCCATGAAGCAGTTACGAGACGAACGCTGTACACCACTGGGAAGTTGTGGCAGTTGGTTCACCCCAAGGAGTACAAGCAGTGCTTGGCTTAGATTTTTACGTCCTTAGCCATGTCACGTTAATGATGGTATGGCCAGTCAAACGTTAACATTGCATAACGTAAGCTTACTAGCAAACTTGGTGGACCTTTATTTTCCTTCCTCACACACACACATTTTGATCAAAAGTACAAAGTATTAGCTATTAACCTGCATTTTGAATTTGGTGAATGCCAAATTAATTGGCTACTGTGGCTAGCGAACGCAAGGGTTATCAATGCTAGCACAGCTGGGCATCTGGCTTCAAGGCTAAACGATGGTTATTTCATCAGCTACTCAGCTAATCTATGACCTCTATATTAGCTAACGATACTACTGTGGCATGCAACTTCTCTTTTGCGTTGTATAAATTAAGGTACTTCTGGACCTCAACTAAAAGCCTTTGCTCTTCGCTTCGCTTTTCACTTTTATTTTTTTCATATAAATGGAGCTTTGACAGAAATTCTGATAGGCCACGGAGTCAAGCTTACTTAACGTAGTAGGTGCTACTTCCTGGAGAGTCACCTGAGTGCATTTGACTGTCATCTGACTTCGCATCACATGATTGCTTAGCCGGTGATATGTTGAGCTTATTTAAGTTTGCCTTTCTGAGTAGCTGTTCCTCGGCACGCTAGCTCAGCAACCCTCCTCCACCCCAGCTCCACCTGTCTTTAATAGCATGCATTGATTATGTTCTCTTGTGACAAAATTACCATTCAGAAAACAATGTCTCTTCCTTTTGAGGTCATTGTTGCTGTAGACACTGTTCTTTTGGGGGGGGGGTTAGTAGCAGCTCCTGGCCTTCGGTTCCACGCTCGGACAGGCAGGGATCTCTCAGAACAGAGCTATGTCGCCAGACCCAATGTATGCTTGTATGCTAATATGCCTGTATGCTTTCAATAAATGTTCTCTTTTTGACAAAGTGGTCCTAGCAGAAATGAAGCGTTTTTGGACACCAGAGTTGGGTTCAAGTACTTTCAAGAATTGGATGCAAGAATTTTTTTTTTTTAAATACCAAAGTGCTTGCACCTGTATCGGAGTACTTCCTATTAATGCCTAAAGTACTTGTACTTGTATTCAAGTACTTTTCAAAGTTCTTGACCAGTTGGTCTCCTAAGTGCTGACAGAGATTGGTCAAGTACTTTGAAAAGTACTTGGATACAAGTACATGTACTTATTATTAGGTATTATTAGGCTTTAGGCCTAATAATATTATTAGGCCTAATGCCTAATATTAGGCATTACTAGGTAGTACTCAGATACAAATACAAGCACTATGGTATGTAAAAAAAAATGCTTGCATACAATTCTCAAAAGTACTTGAAAGTACTTGGACCCAACTCTGTTGGACACTGAATATAGCCAAACATGACTAGTTAGTGACACTGTTTTCTATTGTCATTTGGCTTGTTAATTAGGTTCATGTAGCTAGCTAGCTTGTGGATGATGGACTTTATGAAGAAACACATTTAGCAACAGCTACACTACAGGCCAAAAGTTTGGAAGCAAGATCAAATTTGTACAAAAAAGATCATAGTTTCATTGGCATACTTTGCAACAAAATAATCATGATTATTATATAAAGAGTCACTTATCAGAATACATTTTTACTCAAATGATCATGCCCATATTACTAGGCCCATGGTCCTAGTGCCCGCCGGATTGCCGTTGGCATCCAGTGGGCTGTAAACCATGACATAAAGTGAATAATGCAAACTGTGATTTGTTTTTTACTTTTTCACTGAAATTGTGACTCTTGCAAATCTTTTCAACCCAAAAACTAAGCCCCTCCTTTCTTTTGTTAACATTTATTCAGCAATGGTCTGGTAACATCAATGTATACAGTACGTAAAGGTAAATAGAGGAAAATGGTGCATATCAATGAAAGAAAAGTCTAATCATGCAGTAAATACATCCCAAAATCCATAGATTTCATACTGGTTTTTAAGAAAGGCGTTGTGAACAGAAACTTGAAGTTGCTTCCAAATTTTTGTCCTGCAATGGCCTTGCTTCCAAACTTCTGGCCTGTAGTGTAGCTACCTTGCCTGATAATGTGGGATAGGTTTAATTACCGTACAGGCCAGCAGATACTGCCTAATTCCCACGAGACGTCTTCGTGTATCTCTCGTGGATTTCTCGCGATAATCTCCTCCTTATGTCGCGTGCTCTGCCGAGACAAGCTTCGCAGTCGGCGGGTCGCCGAACCTACACACGTATGCCTAGAGTCTGCCAAATATGCGACGTAATGTAGTCCGAATTAGGCCTATGCACAGTTGTTACTGAGAATTACTTTTCATATGTGGATTTAATAGATATAATACGTTGTTGCGTTGCTGCGTTGTTGTTGGTAATCGCTAATCACTAATCCGTGAAAATTGAGGGTGGTCTGAAGAAGAGTATACGATATCCAGCAGCGGTTGAAGAATCACTTTGAAAATCTCAGTATACATGTACCGCTGGTCTGAGTAAAACATAATGAGCTTCATACATGTAGATTGTAATTTTGCATTTATTTCAGCCTGTTTACACCCCGTTTACACAGCTCTACGACCTTACGAAGACCATGCCGATCACCCCAATCTGAAAAAGTTATCAAATCGGGCATTATCACCGTCAAAATCCAGCAATTTGGGAAATTAAAGACTACATCACGACTGTACTGCGATGCTTCTATGTCAAAAGCGCTGCTGACTCGCTGCCACTACGATTATACCTAGACCAATGCCGACAAGCGGTCGTTTCTACTACGTTGTACAGGACCATACTACGTTGTTACTACATTTTATTTCTTTGTAGTATCTTATTCTTGCTCAACTGATTTTGTGATGTGTTAGTTAAATACAGTCAGTGAAAAATATACAACACAGTAAGCAAAAGTCATTGTACTTATTACTTAATGTATGCAATTATTTTGTGCACTGAATTAAGTTATAATTTTTTGTCCTCTTGCTTCGATTGAATATTAGTTCCTACTTATAATTGTTTATTGGGGAAGAAGGGGCGTGATGGGGGGAAAAGGAAGTGGCAGAAAAAACGATTGAGTTGAGCAGCGTCCGTCTTGGTGGATGTAATGTTGGCAGTACAGTACTGTATTGGTGTGATTAACGAAGAACGCAGATTAAAGATTGATTTGCGTACCACCAATTGTAGCGCGCATTCCCACAGCCCAGAGACCTGGAGCACACTACCTAAATCGAGAAACGAGGGTTACATCTATACTGAGCAACAAAAGAAAGGCAAGTTAGCTAGTTAGTTAATGTACTTTTATGGTTACTCAGTCAAAGTGACCGCAAAACAAAGAAAAGTTTGATGAAACGAGTGTAAATGTGCACGCGCTAGTAATAAGTTTGATTTTCTATAATAATTACACGCAAACTTATTTTCTGGTCTGTTTTTAACTTGCGTTTCTTTGGTTGCTCAGTAGGCTTTATATTAATCAGGGGTGTTCAAGCATTTCTTCAGTTCTTTCCCAACTTCGAAGATGAACGGACCTGATGCTGATTTGATTCAACTGGCTCTGCTCCAACAGGCGCTGCGTTTTTATTACGACCACAGAGATCTCACCACAATGCTATCATGCTGCTTGTATGATAATTGCGTTCCCACTACGTTCTTAATAAGACTTTGTCCCGCTTTTCGTTGGCCACGACCCGGCTACGCTTATTTTGTGCACGTTCAAAATAAGTGTGGGGAGAGCAAGGATGTGCAGCTTCCCGACCTAGGAGATACGTACCACTCCGACCAAACCACACTCATGGATATTCCCCCATGATTAGCCATGCTCTCGGCCACTTTTCCATCGTAGTAGAAGCGGCGTCTATGTGTGAACGGGCCTGTACTATTTCATCAGGTCATGTGGTAGAGGGAGATAACTCATATTATGTTTGCTGTTTAATAGCCTTCTGTTTGACGATGTTGGTTTATTCTTAAACATTCATACTGTAAATGCACCGTAGAATGCTTTCTGTGCACGTCTCATTGTGTCATAAATAAAGCAACAAATCTATCGATTCACATGTCAAATTATATTTAAAGCGACGCCTTGTTGCAGTATCCTGAAAACGACAGAGCTCACATTCCATGTCTTTCCTTAAATTGGAATTGGTTAAGTGTACAGTAATTAGGCCAATTAGTTTGATATTTGTTTGGCGTATAGATTTTACCAATGTAATGTACTGAAATGCAAATTATCACCGGCACTAGGCCTGTTACTTTTCCTACACGCGATATATGTGACTTGTACATTTACGCTGCGTCACGATATTCTCGTATCTGTCTCGTGTATTTCTCCCGATAATCTCGCGTAGAAATGGCACTGTCTGCTGGCCTGTATGGTAGCTATCACACTAGCTAGCCTTTCTATATACAAAGATACCGTATTGGTAATCGCACAGAAAATGTAACAAATCCATTTGTGGCAAAGCAGCAGAAATTGTTGCTCTGTAAGCTCTTGCTGTGTCAACAGGGAAGGAACAGCAGACGCGGAGTCCTAACGATAATGAGGATGATTAGGCAGTCCAAGTCAATGAACAGGCAGCTGAGGCAAAGGCAGCAAGAGAGCATAAAAGGAGAAGAGACTCAGAGCCAGAATATGACTACATCCCTACGAGGGAGGAACAAGAGACAAAAACTTTGAGCGAAAGCGTGGAACAGGCAGCAACCTCAGCCACAGCCACAGAGACTGGTGAAGACTCAGCTATATTTAGGCCAGCCACTACTCAACCTGTCCCTGAACCAACAGGTGAATTTATCTGTGCGTCCTTGATAGTGAAATGGATGGCTTCAGGGTAAAATCATTTGGATAAATCTGTGGTTATGGTGTGTCTACAGTGAGTGAGGAATTTTTATGGTAATCATATAAAACCATTGATTTACCTTTATATGTAGTTGAGGCCAAGAATAGTCTGAATAGAAATGTTCATAGGTCAATATTACAGATGTAATTACAATGGATAACGCCTACTACTCATACTATTTGTATTATTATTATTATTGTTGTTAATAAAAAAAGCTGTCTTGAAAACTGTTGGAAACGTGTTTTTCTGAAACTTGAGGCAAATGTGTCGGATGCATATTGTCTTTTTAATGAAAAGGAGTCAAGGACATAGCCTAGGAAACATGTCTTTATTTTTTTGGTGTGTTTATTAGATTGGACTGGGGGGGGCATGTAGTACATGACTAAGGGGCTGGAACTGAATCTGGGTTATCAGAAGGAGGACTGATTCGGTGTGCCACCCTAAGATTTCACTAAGATTTCCCATCTGGCCACCCCTGTGAAAATTTTCTGGGGATGCCAATGCTGGGTGGGGTTTAATTGCAATCCCTCAAATTGTTTTGATTTCACAAAAGTGGAAATCTCCACTTCTCTCTCTACATTTTTCAGACATCCACATTGCTTTGCTTGTTAAATGCTCCTTTGAAGCATGTTTATCTAAATCCTGGCTTCGAGTCAGTAAGTCCCCCTGACAGAGAAGGTTACATCGCTTAAAATCAATGCCAACTTGAATTTTCTTCAAGCATAGCAACAAACCATGTTGTTTTTATGGAATATTGTTGCCAATCCTGGTTTTTAAAACAGTTGGGGACCAAAGACCGCTTTTTAGCGCCAATCATTTTCATTGATATTTACAGTATTCAGTATAACGTTTGTCCCAAGATCATCCACCACAGTTAGGTCAACAGGTCTTACTCAGTGGTATTGGCTGAAATTGTGCTTTGGGTGGGCCTAAATAAATGCTGGCGGGCCGATTTTTTTCCCCCGGCTTACAGTACACATTAGAATGAAAAATATATACTGCTTTCCTTAGGTGTACAATAAAAACGTCACTGTTTTCAATCATTTTCCTTGAATATCAAGTTGTCCGATTTTTGTATTTCAATAATCTATCTGCAGTTAAACACACAACTTCCATCTTCATGCAATGTTGCGGTGATTAAATAGTATATTTAATGTGGAAAAAATGTTTTCTTAACGAAGTACAGTTTACTAAAAAGATAAGCTACTCTGTTAACTTCCACATTTGCTGACACGCATCCCTCAATGCAAACCGTCAAATCTGCAGTTTGTGGTTGTTTTAACTACAGCACAGAAAATTATGAAGCAATAAGTATCCATGTGTTTGAATAATGTTTATTGAAATGCATACATGAAGTGTTTTATTTCTTGGTATATCTTCACGAGGAGAACTGGCCACAACTGATAGTTCTGAGTGTTTTTTAGAATTCATGTGATGCTTAACCAGAAAAAAGATTGACAACAGGTCAAGACAAATTATTATTTTGTAAGGATGCTTTTGCATTCTCTATTTTTGACTCAGCAGCTGTTGGAGCCAGAACCAGTTACATTTCACAGACTTCCTCTGACTTATTTTGAACATTCCCCTCATCTCAAAAACAAACTAAATGAGGATGCATACACACAACTACATTGAGTATTCATTATAATTATTAATAAGTAATAAATCAATGAATTCATAAATCAATAATTTTTTAAGAAAAATATATTTTCATGGTTGGGTGGGCCCATGCACAATGTGGGTGGGCCAGTGCCACCTAAGCCCATTTCTGGCTGCGCTCCTGGTGCCACTATTCCAGTCTCAGTGATAGCATTAGCAAAGCTCACATTAGTCTTTGGACTAACATCAGTCTATCTGCCAAATCCGCTGCTGCTAGGCTGCATCCCACCATCATTGTACAATCCATCCTGGGCCTTGTGCACAAAGTTGTTGGTATTGGATAGCCCTACTTTGTCTGGTTCGGAGGTGGAATCCTCAGAGGAGTGAGATGAATTTGGCGTGCTAAACCATTTTCAAAAATCCACATATTAAACCTAATTCCTTTGAGCAAAACCAGCTGGGATAGCTTTGAAAATGCGTGGGTTATTGATTTGCATGATTCCTTTTTTCAGTATGACGGCCGGTTTACGTCATAAATGATTCAATAAAAAGCACTCAATTGTTTCTCCATTTAATGTCTTAATTTTTAAGAAAAACAAACTCAATGTTTTTACAGTTTAACAGAAAAATGCAATTATTAAGCAATATTGAGATGAAAACAAACAGGCAAAAGTGCAATATAATATTGGCTGAGTTTTATTCAATCTGGGCGCTAGTGGGTGGGTATTAGCTCCCCTGTGGATGGGCCTAGCCCTCTGTGGCCTGCCCATAGTGACGGATTTGGGACTATTGCACAGTGGACCCTCAAATCAGGGTGGTGCCCACTGTGTGTTGGGCCCTGTCAATATGCATGAGCAAAGTGTAAGCTCAGCTGTTCAAAGGTTGGTTGGCTATGGGATTTGTGCAGTCTTGCCCTGGATAGTAATAACCTTTCAGTCATGAACTTCCATAGAAACTAAAGAGGGCTACATGGGTGGTGCAATGGATGAAGGTGGAGGTATGTATACCCTAACAGATAAGCGCATCTTGAAAGATTTTTGCACCATTTTTGAATATTTGGTGATTTTGGATGTTAAGAACAATTATAAGAGAATACACATTTAATTAATGATGAAAAATAGTTCTTTATTCAAATTTTGTAAATTTTCTTGTCTGTATTACCTAATTGAATTTCATTACCACATGGCAAGTACAATCTTACCTGGCATACCCTGACCGACCTTTTCTATGATAATGGATTGCAAAGGCATTTTGCATGCTTGTTACCTCATGTCTATTGACAGAAAGTACACCTTTTGCTGTTCATTACGAGAAATTACGCATTCATTTGTGTGAAATGGCGACCAATTTCACCAAGAAGCATTCATCAGCGCCAAAAATCGAACATTTGCGCATACCGCAGATTCAGTAACGTCATTGGCATTTTAGTCATTCATTTTTGGACATTCTTTAGCGTCATTCAGCCCACAATAGAGAAAAAAATACTTTCATTTGCGTTAATATGAAAGGCATTAACACCGTCTTTAAAGTCATTTTACAACATTCAACAAACATTAAAGTGTATTTAACATTTTTATCACACTGTTTGACTTTCAATAGCATTTCTGGACCGCGTTAATGTGGATAACACAAATTTTTATTTTTTATTTAACCCGGGAAGTCCCATTGAGATTGAATCTCTTTTTCAAGGGAGCCCTGGGGGTTGAGATGGGGAGGGAGAGGGCAAATTGCATAGCCAATTGGATCAGGGGATGATTAGGTGGCAGATCGAAAGAGCCAGGTTGGGACTTTAGCCATGACACCGGGGAACCCCCTACTCTTATCGAAGAGTGCCATAGGATCTTTAATGACCACAGTGAGTCAGAACCGTGGTTTAACGTCTCATCCGAAGGACGGCGCCTCCTTCAGTACAGTGTCCCCATCACTGCACTGGGGCATTGGGGAATTATTCCACCAGAGGGAAGATCGCCACCTACTAGCCCACCAACACCTCTTCCAGCAGCAACTTGGTTTTCCTCGGTGGTCTCCCATCCAAGTACTGACCAAGCCCACACCTGCTTAGCTTCAGCCACGCAGCTGGAGCAGATCGAATAGTGGTATGGCTGCTGGCATATTCATGCGATTGTACAAACAATTGAATGTTCCATTCAATCCACAAAAATCTTTTTTCAATTGAACAGTAGCCTACATTTTGCTCATTGTGTTTTGGTTTTCATTCAAACATATTTTCATATCATGAGGTTCCCCCATCCTCAAGTAATTGGAGAGAGACAGATTCTTCAGATGATTAGGCTTTATTGAGGCATATTGATAAATGTAAAGCCGAGTTCTTTTTGCGCAAGAAGAACTGAATTCTTACTTTTCACACCCAGCTTTTATACCTTCATCATAGGAAATATCTTCCAAATATGGTCTTTCCGCATCTCATTCTCATGCTACAATTGGACAGGCAAACCAAAACACTGCTCGCTAATCCTTCAGGAATTCAAAGCAAAGATGAGCTGCACATCACTAAAAAGGAGCGGAAAGTTCCACTCAAGAGATGAAAAGTACAGACAAAGGAATAAGATACAAGTGGATACATAAATGATTCAATTGTTTTTTTTCAGTAACAACTAATGATTTTACTGAACAAATATTGATCAAAGCTACAGAAATCAAATGCATCACCTGATTATGTTTTTGAATCAACTAAACAGAAGCCTGCTTACTGATCAAAGCTACAGAAGCCTGCTGCTTATGTGTATGAGCTGCTTATGCATGTGTGAATTGAATTGCTTGTATGTGTGTGTGTCTGTGTGTGAACTGCTTGTATGTGTGTGTGTCTGTGTGTGAACTGCTTGTATGTGTGCGTGCGCATGTGTGTGTGTGCGTGTGTGTGTGTGTTTTATGTGTATGTGTATGTGTCTGTGTGTTTGCACTGCTCATCCCCTCCCTATGCGTATGTAAACTACTTGTATGTGTGTGTGTGTTATGTTATGTGTGTGTGTGTGTGTTACTGCTGCTTACATAATATGGTTATTGATTATGATTATTGATTATGGTTATTCAACATGGCAATTGATCTACTGATGAATATGATGAGACATATTGAAATGTAATCCTCAACAATTGTTGCATTAGTAATTATCTAATTAAGAGGGCATACCTAATCTTACATCACACAGACAATGCAACAATGAGCAAAATGTAGGCTACTGTTCAATTGAAAAAAGATTTTTGTGGATTGAATGCTATTGTTTCTTATCCAATTCCAGAGAGTTTAAACTTTCCATAGTAACTGAAAGACATTGATTGGACAATAAGAATGGTATACAAACCTGTGCGTAAAAGTAAGTTAGGTTGTATTCTCCTTATGTTGGGCATGGTTGTGCAGCTGAAAATGACCCAATTTCAAAGAAAAAAGATATCCAAAACCGGCCTGAAGTGTTCAGTTACATTTACGGGATTTAAATGAGGTACAGCCATGGTCAGTGGGAATTATTCCAAATGAAACAGGACTGGAGGGTTCCTTCTACCCGATACATCTGTCTCTGAAGGAGGGATTCAATGAAGAAAGGTTATACTGCTACTCTGTTTGCATTTTGCTCAATGTGGCTTTTTGTTTTAGAATTTATACCATGTTAAATGAAATCAAATGCCAAGGTTTTGGTCTCTTCAAAATGCAAGCAGCCCACGCGCTTCGGTAGACCCCCTGGTACGTTCATTGCACCATTCTGTTCAATTTGGGGTAGAAAATTGCCTGATTATTCCTGATAATGGAGTGTCTTTTCTGTTAAAATAAGATGTATTCCACATATTACTGAGTCAATGAGTAATACTTGTTCCTTATAAGGTGTGGTAAGTGTTTATATAAGGGTGCAAGCTTGGAAGTGGGAACTGCTAGATTTTCATTTCAGAGTGAATGTTCTTACTGTTAAATAAGCAGTTCCTTTAATGAGTATATGTGCTGGCTAGTGGGACTCTGAAGGAAAATTGACAAAATTCTAAACTTCATCATGCAGAAAAGGCATGTTTTGTGTTTTGAGAGGTTACTGGCGACCATTGATGTCCAACTGCACCTATATTGATAAAATCTTTACTACATATTGAATTTCAAGCGTCAAAAATTGATTTGTGTTAAATATATGATTATTTTATGATCTGACAGTGCACCATTTTGGGGGATGTTAGAGTTTGGGAAGCCACCTGGGGGGCTGTCTTATTTGGCTCCTAGAGAATTGGTGATTTTGAATTTAATGCTGAGATTAATTATACTTGTAGTGAAGGAGTTTCTGATCCCAGAAATGTATAGTTTTAACCCATAGCCGTTTTTCAATTCTCAGTATTATTTTTTTGTGACAATTTCAATTTTCATGAAGATTTTTTTAATGTTTGCAGCCCTTTTTCTTTACCAAAATCATGAAAATAAACTGAAATACGATGGAATTCTTGATGCTACAAGTGTCTTGACTCAGTTGAGCCATACCCTTCCTCTCTGTGAAGCTGCAATCTTGAATTATTAAGCCTTAAATAAGGTAACACATAAATAGCCGATTTGGCTTCTGCGCAAAGGGGTTAAATACAGTCTAACCAGCCGCACAGTCATGATAAGCATCTCAAGCAAGATAAGGACGCTGACAGAGTTCCAGTGGGAACAATGTGGTTTGTGTCGCAATAGCAGGTGCATCAGTCACAAAAATAAATTTTTTACCTTGGCAAGGAGAAGACTGGTGGGGAAAAATGATGACGGACTATGCGAAACGCCAAAAAACAGCATCAGTAACTGAAGAACTACAGCTGTGAAGTGAAATTCTTCAACAGATGGATATGCTGCATGGTAGGAGTCACACAAACGAGTATTAATGGCAGTGTTTCCAATGACTTGATCCCTACCAGTATAATCCCTGTTCTTATGATATTAAGCCTTTTTTTCCCTTATTTTTATCATGAGTGAAAATGGTTCAGGACCTGACTGTAAATAAGTGTTGCTTCTGTTGTGGCTCTTCCAGTTTGATAAATTTGATACCAGTGCATGAAATAATCCGTCGTAAGAAAGGGTCAAAGTGGCACAAGAGCTGGTTATGAATAGATATTGGCGAGTTCTTTCCCAATACTCTTCCAGGCACTACTCACCCTCATCCACCATCAAATCATAGTTTTGTCATTTTGTAATTTCATTAAAAGATTAATCATCTTAAAATTATTTTTAGTGGATAAGAACCGGCTCTCTCAGCAGTAGGAAAGAGATAACAAACTGCATGTAAAATTGAAGAATGAATAAAACACTACAACGGGCAAAGTAATTCTAAATGACAGTGAAGTGCTACAGGTGCTTGCTGCCCTCTACTGAAATTAAAATTAGAGTACTTTCATGATGCTATGAAATACTGACCACTGTATGGTCAGTATTTTGCCAGTTAAGCCACCTGATTTTCTCAGTGTTTTTGGAAAGTCGTACTTGGTGTCCACACTTCAACTGAATACCCTAGTAACCAATAACCTACATACAGTCTGCATAAAAGCATCACAGAAGAGTGTAAGGGATCATCTTCTGTAAACTGAAATTAAGTATAGACAAGGAAAGCTGATGCAGATGTAGACAGATGAACTTCAGTCAGGAGTATCCTGTTCAAGATTACATTTATTGAGCATAGTATAAATTGAAACAACTAATAGATCATATAATGAGTCATGTAAATAGCCATTTCATCCGTACACAGTACACAACTTTGAATACTTTGTTTAATGCCTTTCAGTTTTTATGGTTTGCAAATAAAGTGATGATGACTGACCATAGAAGGGTGGCATGGTGGCACAGTCAGTGGTACTGTTGCCTCCTAGCAAGATGGTTGTGAGTTCAAATCCAGGCGAGGGCCTTTGTTTGCGGACTTTTCATGTTATCACTGCGTGAGTTTTACCAGGTGCACTGCTTTTCTCCCATAGCCATGCATATATTGGAGACTCCAATTTTCCCATCGTGGGCGAATAGTGTGTGAGCCTGCATTACATTAGTGAGCTGTCCAGTGCGTTTCCTGCTTCTCGCCCGATGGATGCTCAGATAGGTTATCCTGCGATCCTGACAGATAACGGATAGATCAGTGACCGTAGTGCCCTCCCTACTAATTTATTCTAACGTGCAATTGAAATCTTGTTCACCTTCCTTTCCAGTGTCATTCATCTTATGTGGTTAAATGGGATAATGTTAGATCTTCATCAGTTGTTTTATTGTACTTTAATGTTTCATGAAGTCTGAGAGCAAACATGCCATGGAGTATAAATTTTGCTGAAGTATTTGAAATGCCACTTTCCAGAGAAGGATGACCTGTAATCTGGAAGCTAATGAATCCAGTTAATCGAGACAGACTTAGTCATTAGCCAGAATTGATTGTGCAAATGAACATGGAGACGGCACTAAGCTTGGTGAGAAGACGGTTGCTGACACCTAAAGTTGACATTAGTGAGAGAGATATGTTTTGAAATTCTGAGTGAATACAGAAGGACAAAATCAAAGAATTGTGCATTTTAATTGACTTTTTCAATACTGCCCAAGTCTCCACAGCTATCACTTACAGCATAGGTGTTCAATAACCATGCCAAATTATTTTCTATTTCCTATCACCTTAAAACAACGTCAAGTCATTTTTGAAAAGAGAAAAACGCGTTATACAAAGAAAAACACTTAATAGGCAGTGTAGTTGTTAATTTCTTTGCTAAATACAATGAAAAAGCATGATATGTTCAAATGAGAATTAGTGGCAACTTAACAGCTTTATGATTTCACTTTAAGTTTTTACCATTACAATGTCCTCTGGTGACAATACAGTAATTTATTTGTACTTCAGAGCTTCTAAAATCCACTCTATTAATTTCTGATGACCTGATTCCCTGATGCGCACTCAGTCTATTGTAAGTCAGACTTTTGGTGCAAGTTGGCACACATTCAATTGAGTTTTTAAGGCACCTATTGTTTCTCTCAACTCTTCTTCTTATTATTGCAATTATTGTTGTTTTGACATGGAAGTTTATGGCAAGCTGTTAAATCACACATCAGAATTGAATGAAATTGGCACACTACTAGTCGCAACCCATAAACCAATTTAATGAGCTATGCCTTAAGTGCTCTTGCACCACCATCACAGCATGGCTGCACTGATAAAAATAGTTTTTTTTTTTTTGTTTTTTTTTTTTTTTTTTAATATGGCACCTTTCATGCGCACAAGGTCGCCTTAAATGACGTATGCAGTATAATTAAACATTGAAATAAGGCAATACAAACATGATGAGAGGACAAAGCAACCAAAAAAAAAACAAAGTAAAAAAAAAAAAACAAAATGATGTCAATAAAATTTAAGAGGGAAAGGAAGGCAGACTGTCTGAAAATAAGTGTTTTTTTAATTTTGAGCTGAATTCAGAAATTCAAGAGATTGTATAAAGAGTTTGTGGCAATGAACAGGGTTGGGGATGTTACTTTAGCCCCTTTGTGCAGAATACAAAATAATGCCAATTTTTCCTGTTATGCATGAGCCTATTTCAGCTTGAGACTCTGGAAAATTATTCCAGTGAAGCAAGACATTTGGGAATTCAAATACAGAATTGTTTAGGAATTAAATTTCGGGATTTACAGACGCTGGCGTTTATATCTGCGCAAATGGGTTAAAAAAGCAGTATGGCACCTATTGCCGTTCATCAAAAGTAATAGGTTATGTTACAATATCACTTTCTATTGCAGTAACTAATTACTTTTTGCATTGCTTTTAAGTTATTTTAAATGGATCTCCGATTTGGTCCACGTATGTGTGTGAAACTGTGACTTTCATAGCCATAGCCTATTATTATATCAGTTTATTTGCTTTTTCACTGATTTGACTACTGGAAATGATTGTTCTCTGAGGTATTACTTTCCTGCTATGCACCTGGTATTGCACCAAAATTGAATAGATAAATCATAAAAAATGAAAAGTTACTGATGTCAGAGTAATGTATTAGTTAATGTAGTAAACATAAAAATGTTACCGTAATTTTAACTATGTTGTACTTATATTACTTTGTTATTTGTAAAAGTAATAATACTACTGTAATAGGTTACTTTAATGTATTACCCCCGACACTTGTAATAGGTTCTGGAGTTTGGAAGCTGCAATACTCAAAGCCCTTTCACCCATGCTGGAGAGTTTAAAACTGGGGACAACAAGCAAACTGGAAGCAAAGGACTGAAATGCATGAACAAGGGTATATGGTTGTAAGAGCTGTGAGATATTGAGGGGGCAAGGTCTATGGAGGGTGTTGAAATTTCACAGAAGTGTGTATTTTATAATGAATTGTGGATGATACTGGAAGCCAATTCAAACTAGGCCTGCGCTAGTAGGGGTTTATCCCCGAAATTCCCCATTCCTCGAAACCCCTTTATCAGATTCCCCTTTACTAGACCTACAATATGAGGCAAATTTGAGGTCTGTGTAAGTAATTGTTCCAGAGATATGGTTAAAAAACTGATTTTTTCAATATATAGTGCCACCTGGTGGCAAACCTAGGAGTGCATACTTGGCCAAAATCTAATCAGTTCATCCTCTCTACCATATCTACCCATATGCTAAAAATGAGAAGCCAATGTAAAGTATTTTGTGAGTTATCGCGCTAACGGCTAAAATCTGCAGACGCGGCATATATATTAATATTATATATTATTATATATAATTATATATTATGGGGGTAATGTGCGTGTAGCGACTGTGTGAGTATCTCTTGTCCTAACTTCTGAATCATATATTGGAACTTGAACTTGATGTCGTGAGAATCCATAGGTCAAGCCAAGTCCAGCAGGTAAAATGATGTCATTGACTGCCAAACAACATTTCTTGCTTTTTGAATTTTATCAGAAACTGTTTTTATCTGCTCTAACAGATTCCATCCAAGATTCACCAAACTTGGCTCAGATGACCTTCAAGTAATGCTTCACTAAGTTTCTCACTTAGATATATGATATTTTTCACAGTTTGACCATAATTTAACTACAAAGTTGATGAAAATTACACTGCAACAGGAAGTGAGATTGATCCCGTTTGCTCAGTTTGGCTGTCATGTTCAAAAAATCTGAAAAACTGATATTATTCCAACCTCTGACTCTAAGGCATATGTGTCATTTCAATGAATTTCATGACAAAGGTGCTATAAAGGAAGTCAGAGGTTAATGCTGAACTTCATACTGAAATGGAAAATCTTTTGCTAATGCTCGGAAAAACCTTGCAATAAAGTGTTTATCGAATCTCCACTTGTAGCGCGGACCACCGACAGTTGCCTGAAATTTGACAGTGATGAGGCTACATGGCAAGAGAAATGTGAATGCTACACTCTCTCATTATCACATGGGAAATTTTTCACACATGCTCTGAAATATTGTGGTATCAAGTTGAGAATCAACTCCTCTGCTGCACATAAGTACAGTGGCCGACAGGGGCAAACATGCTGCAACAACCCAAAACATCTCCAATTAGAGAACCGTGCTGCAAAAACAGAAACAATGCAAATTCAAAAACACGCAAACCGAAAAAGCAAATGCAAGAGAAAACGCTGCATATCCACCTCAACACAAACACGCTGCAATGGCCTAAAAAATCCCCAATTGGAGAAATGCACTGCAAAAACAGAAACAATGCAAAGTCAAACACAGGCAAACCACAAATGCAAATGCAAGAGAAGAACGCTACATTTAGCCATCGACACAATAGAAGTACTCCAAGCCGCTATGGAGAGTGCCAAATAGAACACTTTTTATTTTTGTCCTCATGGAGGCCACCTGGTTTTACACCACAGTGAAGGGTTTGCCAGGGCTGCGACCTTTTGAGCATTCACAAAGGGTTCGCTGAGCTTTGCGACCTTATGAGCATGCACAAAGGGTTCGCTCGTGATTACGGCCTTAAGTGTGTCAATGTGATCCACAGAAATCAATGGATAGCAATGAATAGTTATAGCTTCACCATTTAGTTAGTAAGCTTGCTTTTACATGCATCAGATATGACAAGCTAAGTGGACAAAAAGGTATTCTAGCTAGCTAATGTTAGCTTGCTTGCTTAACTAGCTATTTTGCTAGCTAACAAACAGTTATATTTGTTACAATATAAATGCTTGTGGTTCAACTCTAGCAAAGTCAGATAGTGAAATAATGGATTTTTATTTTCTATTGACGTCTGGGCACCAAATATAACTGTTCGCTAGCTAGCTAAGCAAACGAAATGATGTTAGCTCGCTAGCTGGAAAGCCTCTTAGGCGACTTGGCTAGCTAATCTCACTCCAGCTCATAAGTAAAAGCTGTTCTAGTTGTCGTTCCCCATAGCAGCTGGGAGCACTTCCATTATGTCGATGTGGATATGCAGCATTTTTCTGTTGCATTTGCTTTTGTGGTTTGTGTGTTTTTGAGTTTGCATCGTTTCTGTTCTTGCTGCACGTTTCTCCAGTTGGAGATGTTTTGAGCCGTTGCAGCGCGTTTGTGTTGACGCGGATATACAGCGCTTTTCTCTTGCATTTGATTTTGCGGTTTGCATGTTTTTGAATTTGCATCATTTCCCCAATTGGAGATGTTTTGGGCCATTGCACTGCTTTCGCCCCTGTCGGCCACCGCGCATAAGCACTAGACAGTGACCTTTGCTTTGGCTTTTCAAAGGCTGTGTCCAACTTAAATTTTGTTTTGTTTTTTTTTTTTTTTTTTGCTTGTTTTTTTCCCAAAAAGATACTTGTCTTTGTTGTGCATGCATAAAGAGAGCATTTTATTATTTATTATTCACTTTTTTTTTTAAAGGAAGTACCTTGAAGCATTTATTTTGTTTAAAAAGGAGTGAAAATTCATGCAGGGTGCTTATTGAGTGAACAACGTTGGATTTCAAAAGTCATATACTTGTTTACTACATACTACACCAGTATGCGCTGGGTTTTAAATGCTATCCCTCTTGCCAGTATGTGGCAATAATCATGTTGTTTACTACACAGTCACATGACCACTGAGTTATTAAGATCTCCAGTCTTGTAATGTCTTGGTGCAATGTTTGGATATTATCATTGATTGCTTTACAGTACTCTGCAAAGACAGCTCTGCTGTGTATTTTGAAATTTGGCCGTTTTTTTTTTTTTTTTAATTATTATTATTATTTCATGTGAGTAGCTTTGAATGCAACAGGGTGGGATTTGGTTCTGTAGAATCTCAGATGAGTCACTACCTACGGAGATTCCTCTTTGACCAAAAATGCCTCTACCCTCAGGTTATTCTGCATGCCATACTCTATGAAGCGACACAAATATACTCATTCAGCTAACCACAAATATGTCTTCTAAACAGAGAGAGTAAAATCAAATAAAATCCAGAAAACAGATAATTTTTGAGTCTCAAATAAGGTTGCGAACTGACGTGTTTTCACAGACTCAACAGTTTAGTAACATTATTATCAATGATAAATATGAGCCTGCAAGAAAGTGCACTAATCTTAACAGTGATGGTGATACTCAATACAATTATGATACATTATTTATTTTCATACCTTAAATTTCCTAATACCAAATTATACCTAATTATGTCATTCCCATTCCCTTGATTTTTTTGGATATGTATTCACAGAGTACTTCCAGTGACTGACAATAGAATGCGGGTCGATTGAGTGGATAAAAAAATCTTGCTTGCTGAGGTCAAGCACTAAAGTTTGAATTTGTTTGAGAATGTGGTATCTTGCCTTATGCACTGTGACAACACAAGTAATATAATTAACATATTTGTCTGTTTTAGCCTCCAACTCCACATCGAAGCCCTCTTCCAATTTGTACCATTATAGGGATGATAAAAATTACATTAAAGACAAAATTCATTTTCATGAAAAGAAATTTAATAATTTAGCCGTTGCGCATACTGATTTATGGGAGTACTTTCCCAGTAGAAGTTGTAACAGACACGGAATCATTTGCACTACACAAAGTTTTTCAGTCTATTTCCCAAGAGGAAGATCACTCCAGAACCAAAGATCAACAGTCAGCCTTTGAACAAAATCAAAACATTAAAAGTGTTGCTTTTTCATCCCATGACAGATTTCCTTTATTTATGAATAAATCATCCATGTTGTATATTTCATCAAAAAGTGGAGTAAACAAATCCATCTTCTGCAGCAACTTCATACAAATGGGCTACTTACCATTTAAACCCATACATAAAGCAATATGCTACAATTTTATCAATCATTGCAAATTTCAAAGTTCCATTTTCTAATTCTAAACTCTCTATCTGGGAAATTTGATGCGTCAAACATTTGTATTAAACGTCGTTAACTATGATCGCTCTTCATGCTAAAAGCTGTTCTCATTTGATTCATATTAGAGGCGGCTTTTCTAAGGGTAGAATCACCTTAGCCGGAGTACACATTGCTTGTTCAATCCCCTTTGTTTTTAATAGGAAAATTTCAAAGACATTTCCATTGAATAATACAAGCAATATTATGTTAAATATAAATTGGCTTTGTAAAACACTAATAGTCACAGAAAGTACTACTGCTCACATGGAGAACTCAGAAAGAAAAGATAAGAAATTCTCAGCCATGCTGGTTTAGTTACAGTTTTACTGTGGTCTCTTATTTGGTTTATGGTATGCTTCATGGGAAAGCAAACCGAAAACAGCGTTTGATAATGAATATCACATCCCAATGGCAGTATCAAACTCCTCTCCACAACAAACAAGAAGACTTGTTCGTGCATGAAAAATGCATTATCTACCTCCTACACACACTAACATTGCATTGAGTTCTGACTGAGGCACATCCAGAAAAATTTTTCATACTCCTTTGTATTAAAATAAACGCCAAGTTGGACTGCTATATTCCACTCTGACATTTCACCAGATTAAAATAACTCAATTACCTACAGATATAATAATGGCAGTCTTCATATAATCATGGGATAAAAGATGTGTTAAGCAGGTCTACTGTGCCAGAACAACTGAAAGCATTATTGACTTCAGCGGAGATGTCCTTGTAACATGGATCATCACTGCCCCCTAGAGGCAAAGAATGACACATTTGTAAACTTCAATCTTGTGTATTTCCTGACCATGAAAAAGTACCCTTCATTGCAGAACTTTATCGTGCTTCATGAATTCCATTTTCTGTCATTATCATGCATAACGGAGCGCAAGGATGTAAAAACATTCCCACAAAGACTCCTCATCTACTGACGTACATCCATGTAATGTAGGCCCACAGTTTCTTTGATGCTGAACCAATTCATGAAGCTAAGAAAATTTCTATTTTCTGTAAGATGCTTAGATGAATATGAATGAATATGAACTTCTCCTTAATGATGCATACTGGGGCTGGACAAAATTTCAGAAGCACCACTGAAAAAATGGCGTAAACTTTGAAGTATCTAAACCACAATCACAAATGCATCTACTCAGGTAATTCCTATTGATTTGAATGGTAATTAGAAGCATGTGTCCGCGTAAGAGAGGTCTTACCCTCAGAACATCATGTACGTCTCCATGGCAAGATGAGAATATAAATGAGGATCCAAATGGAACAAATGGTTGGTTTCCCAATTGCAAATTCTTCACTCACAAAAATGGCACAATTATTGAGGGTGGCGAGGGGAACCACATGTCCCATACCAAAAATGGGGAAAAAGAACTGAAGCCATGAGTCAAAGCTCTTTGACTGGGTCAGAGAGACAATTGGTTGTTGCTAATATCAATGAAAAATAAGGAACTTTATTTTGGAAATCCCATTACATGGGGGTAGGGAGAGAATGGAGGGTAGTATAAAATAAACACAAAAGTACCTTCGCCCTTCACCCTCATGGAATCCAGGCAAAAGTAGTCAACTAAAATGATGAGCTTAGAATAAACTAAATTGGTGTCTTTTAGCAGACCTTTCCTTCTCATTCTGCATCTCTTTTTACTCGCGGGTCCTGGTCCCACACTGTTATAAACTGGTGCCTTTTTTGCCACTTATTTTAACTGTAATTTTACAGTCAATTTATAACAGAGGTTTCGTTTATGTTAACTGTAAACCACAGTTAAATGCACAAAGGACTCTACTTACAGTTAAAATAACAAGGTGACAATGCATTAATTTTTATTGTTAAATTCAGCCAATTTATAACAGTGCAGGCACCAAGTGCAAAGAGAGCCACAAATAAAATGTCATTGGGCTGATAAGTTCAAGTAGCCCAACTGTATGCCAGCTTTACAAGTGGGCATGATCCCTGTCTCGGCCAGTTTTTATCCTTCCAACTGAGTCTTCTGTCACGCGCCTCCACCGCCAGAATCCAGCCGTGGCGCATTCGGCTCGACTGAGTCCATTCCCTCCCAGGAGAGGAAATCAGGACAAGCGTTAGCGGACCCCAGCCGATGGATTGCCAGCAACCAAAATGGTTGAGATGCCAAACACCACCTGGTGATCGACATGTTGCTATCCTTCATTCTCTGCTGCCACTGGACACTGGAGGGGGGTGTGGTCTGAATGGAGGACAAAGGGCTTCCCCAGGAAGTAGTACCGGAGAGTCATTACAGCCCTCTTTATCACCAGACGCCTATCACTGTCGCTCTATGAGGCTGAGTTTCTGGGTAATGCGGATGACTGGTTGCCCTGCCAACCTCCCCCCCTTTGAGTCGGAGGCAAAGGTCTACTACGAAAAGGGAGAAGAGAATTTAGGGCTCACAATACAAAACCACCACACAAGAACAATTCTATCTTCTGAAACTCCAGCTGGCACTGCTCCAACCCCTGGTCTGGATCTCAGGCTCCCTTTCATGTGAGATCAGTCAGGGGACTAATGAGGCTGGAGAAAGTCCAGTCAACCTTTCAAAGTGTTTATGGTGACAACAGACATTATGTTCTCCAGGCCTAAGAAGAGAAAAAAAACATCCTGGGCTTTGCAAACATAAGGTTCAAAAGCCAGCACCTGTCATAGTGTGTGTGTGTGTGTGTGTGTGTGTGGGGGGTGTATTAACTTGAACTTTGAAGTATACACCATTAATGCTGAAGGACATGTATGCATTATTGAGCAACATATGTGGTCTTCTTGATGATGTCTTTTCAGGGACAGCACTGCTTATTTCAACAAGACAAAAGCTTCCACATTATGCATGTTTTGCAACAGCGCAGCTTCCAATTCGGAGAGTGCAACTGCTAGACTGGTCAACCTCCAGTCCAGACATGTCTCCTGCTGAAAAGTGCAAAATTAGACAATGAAGACAGTTCCCAAAACAATTTCTTAGGGGGCTGTTTATTGGAAAGGTGATGTCAGACAGTGGTATGCATACCACTGTCCCAACTTTTCTGCAGTGTTTTACAAGCATTACGTTTGGAATTAGGGTGTTTATAAAAAAAAAAAAAAAAGAGAAGCAGAAAAATTTAATATCCTGTCTTTGCACTGTATTCAATTTTTCAAGGGGAGTGAGGATAACTAGGACTGGACCAGCAATTGTGGAGTGTTGCTCAAGAAAAAAAGAGGGATAAGACATGAAAAATAAAAAGATACAATGAGCCAAATTTGTTTGTTTTGTAGTGAGGGAGAAAATTCTTGTGAAGGGGTTATTAGTTGTGTTCCATTTTCAGTGAATGCAGAGTGTTCTCTGGAGGTGGAGGCAGTGTGTGGGGCTTGGTAGCTCAGAAGACATTGAACCGGAAAAGACGAGAGAGTAAAACCATGCGACTGCAAATGGATAGGGATGTGGTATACAAAATGTGTACCTTAAGTTCATCAGCTACAGGGTGAAGGTAGTTCCCCCCTATCTCCATTGATTGGCATGATTAAAGAAAGCAATAAAAGAAAGACAGAAGAAGAAAACTCACAACTAAGAAGAATTTGGGTTGATAGCCTCTTGCACACCCTCCACTCCAGGCTTGTCCTCCCTCTTTGATCAGACATCTAGGGTTTGAGAGTAGCACTTACTATATTCATGTTCACAGCCTATGCTTTTACTCAGGAAGCTCTGGAATGTGAATCATTATCCAACACATCACATGTTGTCCAACATGCAGTGATTCTATGCAACATTTCACATGGACAAGATGTGTCACTGATGAATTATAACAAAATTGCCCAGATAGGTTTGTATAACTGATTTATGGGCAAATATTACAGGTGAAATGTGCTAAAAAGCAAAATAAACATTAAAAATACACTATTTCTGCATAGTATGCCAACCTTGTTGATTTGAGCTTTGCTAGATATACAATGTTACAGCAGCCAGGCGCCATTTGCTAGTCAGCACAGTATTGCTGGCTGTAATCTCAACCTTATATAAATCTGGCTGGCTAATTTTACCATGCTAGCATGACAGTCATGATTATCAACAATAGCCGTAATTACTGTTTACGTTTATTGCATTAATATTGTTTATGCTTACGTTGTTTACATGTAGTGATGTGACTTTTTTTTACATGAATGAAGGCATTGGATAAGTTTGCAATAAAAACCAATGATGCCTGGTGCACCTTCTCTCTCCTCACTTTGTTCATCTCTCAGCATTTAAGCTGTGCAGGTGGACATCTTTTGTGGGAGTGGCTTTGGAGGGAGGTGTCAAAGGAGGGGGGAGTTTTTTTTCTGTTGGTTACTTGCAAAATTTGCCTTTTTCTTTCCATTCTTGTTGTGTTCCAGGGTCCTGGGCCTTTGGCCAGGACAGTGTTTGGGTTTTAACAGTTTCTTGTCTCAGGATTTCACATTTCATAGTTCATGTTTATTATTCATGTTTTTACTTTTCCATGTTTTGCCAGGTCTGCCCAGCCACTCCACCGCTTGTCTGCGTTCTGCCCCATGTCTTCGTTTTCGCACATTTCAGAGCTCTGGTTGGCTTTGGGTATTTCCCCCTTCCTTCTGTGCTGTGCTGGATTCAGGGCTGCCTAAGCTTAATTGGCAATTAACTGTTTTTAAGTACTAACATTTACTAACAGTCACGGGGAGGTGTAATTCTTAGACAGGCACATTACTAATACTACTAATTTAGATAGGGAGTTTATTGTCATGATTCCTGCTTTGTGCTTTTCTGTTTTAACATTCATGCTTCCTTCCAATCTGCATGCTTCATTGGTACTTAAGCTGAGCACGCTCATTTTCTTAATGAGCAAGTCATGTCAGCCTATCATTGTCCTTGTCTCATGATCTTGCCTTGCCCCTTGTTTCTTCTCCAGGTGTTGCCCCTCATGTGTGCTGATTTTCCGCCCTTTATCTGGAGTCAGTGGAAGTTGGCTGGCAGACAGAGTATCTCACTGAGTTTCATGCCCTTGTGTTTAGTGTATCAGTGCAGTGTTACGTCTTTTAGCCAAGCCAAGTCTTGTTTGTATTATAGCCTGATTATTCTTTTCTGTTTGTGGTTTTTTCCCTGGCGGTTCCAGTGGTTTTTGTTTTTTGTCGTTTGGACCTTTTTAGTTGTCAGCTCTGTGAAGCTTACCTTAGTTGGATTTTGCAACCCTTTGGGCCAAGTTTTCTGTTGGCCCTCGTGCCTGTTTTCTTTTGTTTAAATAAACTTCCTGTTCCCCTGCATCTCGCATCTGGTGTCTCACTGATCTCGCACCAGTTCTCTCTGAAATTTTCAACCCTTCCTTAAATGCCATGATTTTTTAACCTCTTGTTATTTAATTAAAAATATTATAAAAATATAGCATTGACAAATGCAATGATTGAAAGAAGAACTGTATTTTTATTTTAAAAAAAAAATAGTTTTCTTGAAAAGGAATGGCCCCATGTCTTCTCCAACTTTATACAGCAGAAGAGGAGAATATTATAAGCTGCTATTCGGCAAAGGAAGGTTGCACAAAGTATTGAATGGAGGGAATCCAGTAACTTTGGCACATATCAGTTATTGGATCTCCTTCATTCAATGCTTTGTGCAGCCTCTTTTGGCCAGGATAAGAACTCAGAGTCTTCTTATTATGCCTGTAATGAATTTGAAAAAAGAACATGGCAGGGGATCTGAGGCCATTCCTCCATGTGGAACATCTCCAGATCCTACTGATTCTTAGGTTCACGTTTATAGATTCTCCTCTTCAGCTCATTTTAAGGTTTTATATTTGATCAGTGCACTGGGATGGCCATGGCAAAAACTTAACTCTGTGGTCGGTGAACCATTTTTGTGCTGATTTTGATGCATGCTTTGGATCATTGTTCTATTGAAAGATTCAAACATGGCTTAGTTTAAGCTTTTTGGTCAAGACAGTCGGGGTTTATTTCATATCCTCGAGTACCCTGCTATATTCTTGACGGAATCCATGACGAATCCTAACTAGTTGTCCAGGACATTTGAAAAATAATGTAGCCCCGCATATTCAAAGATTCTCCACCATACTTCAAACTACAGATAAGGCTCTTTACTGAATGGCTATCTTTGTTTTAATGCCAAACCCACCTCTGGTGTTAATTGCTAGAAAGCTCTATTTTTGGCTCATCTGACCATAGAACCTGGTCCCAATGGAAGTTCCAGCACCTTTTAGCAAACTGTTGGCGCATGAGTTTGTTTTTTATAAGCTCAGTGACTTTTTTCTGGAAACCCTTCGGCAAAATATTGTGGTTGTGATGGTGGGATCTGATAGTAGTTTTGAAGACTTTCTGACCCCTAGACATAACTCATGCCTGCAGTACTCTAACTGCAATCCTTGCAGTTTCATTTATCTCTTGAACCATCTGACTCATAGTGTGTGCTGTCAAATTCTTCATTTTCAGATTTTTAACACTGCTATATGCCTTAAACGTCTCAGTTATTGCCCTGATAGTCATGACAGTTATATTGAATATTTTTCCTATTTTCACTTTTTTTAAAAAGTCCCAAATCGCTCCTCATTTCCTCATTTGTCACATTTCATTGCTGCAATCGTTTGTCTTAACCATGATGATGGATGATTATAGGCAATAGAATATAGGATTATAGGACGTCAAAGGTGACCATTTAAATTTTTTTAATCATTGTGGTAAATTAAAATCAAATATGAATATATGGGATTTATTTCATTAGATTGTATAATGAAATCCTATAAGATTGTCTGGGCTGCGAATGATTATTTCCATCAATCATTTTCTTTTAATTTTAGGCTAGATTATTGCTATAATTTTGAAATAAAATAACAGGAGGATTAACAGCGATCACATTTTTTCAAAGTGTTTTTAGTTAATCTTTATCAAGGGTGCCAATGTTAGCAGAGGGCACTGTGTAAGCAATTGGACCATATTGCTATCATTTAACATATTTGTCCTGCACATTGACATCAATTTTGAGACCAAGTTGAAGAAAAAAATCCAATTTGACATCTCAAAAGGACCACAGGCTTTACTATAAGCTTTTGCAAGCATTTCTTTCCACCCCTGGAAAGGTGTCAAGCCGGCTGTCTCAAATTGATTTCCTCTGCAAAGTTTAACTTGGAGCACAATGCTTGTGCTCATTTTTGTATTCACATAGCAGCACCATATATTTTTTTTTAATGCATTTGACTACTAAGTGCAATATGAGGGAACAAAGTGAATTCAACCCAGCTGCCCAATGGGTGCTTAAGAACAGATATGGACCTCTGGGTTTTGCCATGACTACAACAGCCCTGCACTTCCAGGAAATTAAATTTCACATCTGACTTGCTTCCAAAATGAAGCACCATTAGTCAAATCAAGGGGAAATCCCTTGCGCATTATTTCCCTGTTTCTGCCATTCTGGCTACGTGGTTTTATTTTCCCTCACCACACCATCTCATGGCTATTCATGAAGAATCCACAAAGCATTTATTTTGAGGTTGAGTAAAGCGTTGGAAATAACTTCCATTATTGAACTGTTTAATGATATGAAAGGTAAAATATACTTTCTGGATATGAATGCAACTGAAAAAAGAGTGAATACTTCTTTGTAATCAGAAACATAATGACCAGTTAACAAAATATGACCTTCACCAAAGAGTTCTACCATCATCAGTTTTTTGACTCTCGGGCAGAAAAATGTCGTCTTACAATAAGGCATGCAGCCAACCATGGACTATAATTGCAAAATCTCTCTGGAATCCAAAGGCATGATCTCCATAGCACCAGGTTAATTTGTTTGGCTACCAGCACATACCCACGCTCAGCAGAAGTCTTTTATTGAAAATTTCCATGTCATCTTTGAGCATACATTGGAGACCCACATCACGAATAGCAGATATAATCCATTCACTCTCAACTATATTGAAAACACTCGAACAAAACATTATTTGACGCTTTAACATTATTTGAGGCCAGACTTTTTAGAAATAAAAAATGATGTGGAAAAGTTGAAATAATGAGATGATGTGAAAAATGTGATGTTAAATAGGTTAGCTAATCGTGTTATTGTATAAAAGAAGCCACCAAAAGAGGTTTCTCAAGGACAAAGGTGGGTCAAGTCTCTCTAATTTACTGAAAGATGTGTAAGTTTAGAATCTATGACTTCAAGAGTAATGTTCCTCAAAAAGAAATTGATGTGATCTTGAACATTTCACCCTTTACATTGCATAATATACTTAAAAGATTTAAGGAATCTGGTATATTAGCAGTGCTTAAAGAGAGAGGTCGAAAACCACTTCTGAATGATCTGCCGTCCCTCAGACATCACTGTCTTACGAAAGGTAATGCAACTGCTATAGATAACATGACATAGGCTCATAAATACTTTGATACACCTTTGTCAGTCAACACAATTTGCTATGGCATCCACATTTCCAAGTTTAAGTAAATGACAACTTCTGTGCAAAATCAACGCTAAATAAAAGAATTTATGCAGGAGTCTCATATGCAGTTCAGATACTATGACTGCAATGTTTTGCGATTTTTTTTTGTAAAGTTGTACAGTGCGTCAAATAACGAGAATGCAACCGACAAAAACAAATGAAGGTCGCCATCTTTCCATCCATTGAAAAAGGTTAAGCCAATGAGAGGCCAAGGAACGCTTTGGCAGTCATGTGACAGTGACGTGAACTATCCATAGCTTAACGAAAGTTTGTGTGAGGGATTTTATAATACTGGTAAAATTAGCATGCTGCTGTACTAATCTCTGAAAGAGTGTGTTATGATTTTCTGCAGATTTGGTAGCTACACAAGTGAACATATAACACCATGCTATATAATAAAAAAATTTGGCATAATTGTTATATGTCACATGATGTAGTTACCAGCACTGTCACTCTGTGACAAAATTTTCCATGTCCCAGTCCATGCTTTGCAACACTTTTGAAGTGTTCCTTGAACTAAGAAAAGACCTTTTGCTTTATGAATTGGGTACATTGTGTGCCCAAGCATTCAGTGTTGCATTTTGATCCCAAGGATGTATCGTGTTGATGCCAGTGACACATAAATTTATGTCCAAGGTGATCTGGTCATTCTGTGACAATTATAAATAAGACACTGTATCAGCCTCTTCTAATTTAGTATTCCAAATAATTCTGGTCGCTTTACACGCCTTCTCGAAAATGATACATTCAACGAGCAGGAGAACTTTCTCAATCAGCCAGGGAAAATTTATACAGTTATCAGTTTTGGGGATGTGACAGAATTATGTGTCATTTTGCTGACAGTCGGCATAACAATTGAATGTGAATAAGCGGTAACAAACTACTGTCAGTTTGGACAGTTGGAGAACTTTATGAAGCAAAAGCTTTGCTTTGGTGGTTTGAGTGTTTTTGACTTAACATTGTTTGTTTTTGCAGCGCGTTTCTCCGATTGGGGATGTTTTTGGCCGTTGTATCACATTTACGTTGACGTGGATATGCAGCGTTTTTCTCTTGCATTTGTGTTTTGCGTGTTTTTGAATTTGCATCGTTTGTTTTTGCAGCACATTTCTCCAATTGGAGATGTTTTGGGCCATTGCAGCGCATTTGCCCCTGTTGGCCACCATAATTATTAGAGCCAGAGGGACAAAATCAGTTATAATGCCACAGTGTGTGGCTGTTGGTTGGAAACTCAAAACTCGGACCTACCCATGGACCTACCTACCCTGCGTGCACAGATTTCCCTTGGTGAAGTCCGAGTCCCTGTAACAGTTTGCTCCCACCGGAGGCTACGGGGTATCCGGCGGGCTCTAGGACCGTGAAGGGAAGTGAAAACTCATATGCCAAGGCTGGAGGTGATGAGGATTTAACAACCAAAAATACCAAACCAAAACAAAGGGGAAACAAGGTTCCATGAACAGAGAAACTAATTCAACACTAACTCATAACCAAACAAAGAAGAGAACTGGTGGCAGTTAAAATCCCACTGACCAGCAGTGGGAGAGCAGATGCAGAGCACCTAAGACTGGCATAAGCCAGCCGTAAGTACTCTTACCTGGGGCTCATCAGTAATGAGCCGCAGGTGATGGTGCCTAATTAGTGTGCAGGAAGAGTGTGAGGAGGAGGGCTGGAGGCCCAAGCCTCACAGTCCCTGTATAGAGACCAGTACTGATTATGGTGCCAATGTACACAATGGAGTATATCAATAAGTGCTATTGTTAGCTCAGGCAAAAAAAGTCTGAATCAGATTTAAGAAGACAACAGTGTCATCACTATCCCCCGCCATGATCAAGGGCCATAACTCCATAAAAATATATGCTTCGACATCCATTTTCGAAGTCACCGTCAATCATGACTAGAGCCACGTTTCCCAGATTCATTTAAGAAGATCTTAGCGCTAAGAGCTTCTTTAGATCCTTCTTAAGGCTCCAGTAAGAAGCAAACGTGTTTCCCAGATTCCTTCTTAGCCTAAGATGGCTCCCTCTTAGCTGAACTCTTCTTTGGAGCCTTCTTAACTCCTTAAGAACGCTCTTAACTGGGAAACACGGCCTAGCTCATTAAGCATACAAAATTTCACGCATCTAGGTGTAATAGTTTCAGAGAAATCTTGTCCCCATTGTGGCCTGGATGGACAGACAGACAGACTCCAATCCAGTACCCCCAGTCCCTCTTTGTGGTGGCGGATAATAAATGTTAGATAGTAATGGGGACCTGAAAAGTCACGTGAACACATCTGTGCTTCCATTACCAAACCTGCTTTTTTATGGGTAGGGTCACCGTGTCACAACCCTTGTGCTTCATTAATTGATTGTTACCTTGTTCCAGCAGTCTGAGTGTTGTTGCAGTTTGTCTCCTTTAATTGATTTATTGTCTCGTCTTCTCCCTGGCTCTCAGGTGTTATCATTTGTATGTCCAGCTCAATTTGGCTAAGTCCTGTCTATGTAAGTTTATTATGGTGTTAGTATGGTCACTGGATTGTCATGGTTCATACTCTACTAAGCTTTCCAGTCAGTTTGTGTGTTCTAGTATTGAGCTAAACTCTACATCTGTATGTTGTTGCTAAATTAATGATGAAGAAAAATGGATTATTCTTTGAAATCTCATAAATAGGAACAAGCTCCCAAGCCTTAACGTTTATCAGTCTCCAGGACTGGGACTGCATTTTTGTTTATCCATTGTTCTCGCCTCTTCCTCTGAGTCATTTTACTTGGAACACATCCCAAGCCTTTATTGGTCTCTAGGATTGGGATTGCATTCCTGCTAAACCCTTTGGTTTGACTGTGAAGCAGTCCTGCTCCCGTGAGAAGGATTCACCTCTTGACTTTGGAGTCTTCAATTTGCTTGAAATGTTTTGTCTTTGTCAGGAAACTATAGTACCTCAAGGAAACCCATACAAACATGTGGTAAACATACAATTTTCACACAGATAGATTTCAGATAGACTTCACACAAATTCAAACCCACAACCTTTTGTCAAATTATCGCATTACCCACTGCACCGCATTGCTGCCCCATGCAAACAAATAATACTAAAATCAACGAGCAACCTTTCATTTTATTCCTCTGCATCTTAGATCATTGAGGTGTGCGCTACAAAACCGAGTTTTTCGTATAATGACAGCATATTCTCAACATAATGGGAAAATATGAGAGCAAGGCCAATTTTGCATGCTCAGCAACCTCTGAAAAGGTTCCGTGTTGCTCTATGCGCAGTGCATGATTGGTCAGCAGAACCCTTTACACGGCCTCCGTAGTTTTAA
The DNA here is from genome assembly GCA_029692085.1 of Gymnothorax javanicus. Taxonomy (NCBI): domain Eukaryota; kingdom Metazoa; phylum Chordata; class Actinopteri; order Anguilliformes; family Muraenidae; genus Gymnothorax; species Gymnothorax javanicus. The sequence goes on along the minus strand of CM056198.1, from coordinate 31,120,196 downwards.
GGTGACCCAGATAAAGCCAGATCTGTGAGGTGTTTGATGTTTACTGGAAGAAGATGAATATGAACCATAATCCACAAGACAGGGATTTTTTTTAAATTTTTTATTTTGATTCTCTGGGCTGACTCAATAACTGGATCTCAGGTCTACAAAGTATGCATTTTACTTGCTAAAGAGAAGACTAATGGCAAAAAGTCCCCTGAAACAAGCAGGAATTAAAGAAAGCTGCTGTACAGGCCTTGCAGAGTATCACCAGGGAAGATACCCAGAATCTAGTGATGTCTGTGCATCACAGACTTCATATAGTGATTGCATTTGAAGGATATGTGACCAAATATTCAAAATGATCACTCTATTCTTCATTATGCTGTACTGTCAAATGTTTTTTCATAGGGGAGGCTATGTACAATAGGTGGAATAATTTATTAACAGTTTGTCTGGTATGGATGAAAAACACCCTCAAATCATAGCTGACATTCTGCACTTCGATCTCATTGTCATTGTATCCTTTCAAACTCAAAAGCTTGCAAACAAAATAAAATGAAACGTGTCACTGCCTACTGAATTATGGTGCTTGCAGTGTATTGGATGCTTGGGTTAGGACTCTAGGAAATGCATATTTTTGGGGTGCATGAGGGAGATTGTGTTAGTGGTGTTGACAAAACAGACTGTAGTTCTGTTATTAGAACACTAGAGGGAAATACAGACATGGCAGTGGCTTGCAGAACCTCAGCAATCATGGTTAGATTTTCTAACATTTTGAATGCCATTTACGGATCTTTGGCCGGGAAGTGGAGAACCATTTTGAAGCCTTTTTAAAAAGAGTTGTTGAATTATGTTTTCCCATTCAGTTTTTCTGTTTCTTGAATGGTTGTTGTCCTTAGTTTTGACTTCAAGGTTTCATATGGTGCATTGCTGGAAGTGCAGTTTTTTGATGTTTGCTCTGGTTTTGCTCTGTCTTTCTCTTCTCCATAAATTGGGCAAAACAAATAGGTGAAGTGAAGTGAAATTTGGCATTGAGTAATTTCAAAAACAGCACTAAAAAATTTCCTTCGGCCAGGAATATAATATTGGAATATCCCAATTTTGGTGAACATTTGAAATCAATAAGTAGTGGGCAAAAGTGCCAATCGACAGCATATTGGTTGGCGTCAGCATAATTATTATGCATAAGATGCATTTTCAGGATTTTAGATGACAGGGCCATGTTTTTTATCAGTTCCATTTACTTTTCCAGCCTTTTGCTGCCCCTCTCCCAACTTTTTTGAGATGTGTTGCTGCCTGTCATCAGACCGCCTGCTGTCGACTGCTGCTGTCTCCCGCCTCCCAAACACTCTCAGAGCTGGTGAGGGAGGGGGGCCAGTGGCAAGACGCTGTGTTGCGCTTTCAAAATAAAAGCACGTAAGTTACAAATTTCAAAATCAAATATTTTTCTCCTCCGTGGTATAATTTTTGGTTGGGACAAATGCGCCTGTCTCCAATATTGGAGGGGACACGTCCCCCCTGTCCCCCCCGGATCCTACGCCCATGCTGCCATCAAATTCAAAATGGTTTAATATTTTTTATGAAAAGGCAAAATGTCTCATTTTTAACATCTGACATGTTATCTATTGGTAAATACAATTCTTTATTAATCCTAGTCCTGCTGTTGGCCAATACATGGAGGACCTACCTGAGCCGGTCATCAATATATCGTTCCCCGGTAGCCATTTCCCTGTATGCCGGTCCTCAATAACAATAGCCTACCGGCAGGACAAGGGTTAAATTGTTGGAGTGTTCGGGTATTGGCTTTTGGAACACTCATGGGCAAGCAGATAATTTAGCTATTCAAAGTGAGCTTTCTGAACATTTTTTGACGACACTTGACATCGCTGTGAAAGAGAAAATGGAAAATTCTGTGAGTGTTTTGATCTGGATGTTAAAATATTTTTATTTGGTTCAGGTTTTTCTTAAAATTACTAAAAACACATTTTGTTGCACCTGAGGGGCAGTTGTGTTGTTTGCAGTTCAGTTCAGACTAGGGTTGTCTTTCACTTGATATCCACACAAAAAGGGCTGTGGTTGAATCATCTAGTCTGTAAGGTTCATAGATTCTTCATTAAATGATATTGACTGATTAAGTGTACCTTACCCCTGGTGTGATCACGTCCTTTGGCTTTACAATGGAATTGTCATTCAAGAAACCTTTTAACAATGGCTAAAATTGCTAAACTAGAGCTTGTTGTCTCCAGGTGGCAGAAAAGACTGACTCTGCTAAGTCGGTGGGAGCGGTCTGCACGGCTTACAGTCGCTACCAGGTGCTTGCAATACAGTGAAATCACCACAGAGACTGCAGAGAAGTGTGGCCCGCACATGTCTCTTGTCTTCAAAGGAGCACATGTGGATGACCATTTCTTCACTCTATCCTTCCTCAGAGACGTGGTAAAGTAAATCATGTGTTGTGGCTTGAGTACCACCCGAAAAGTTTTAGGGAAACCACTAAAGTGCTTGCAATTTCCAATTTTTTTACCGTCCTCTGACTTCATTTAAGAACTTACTGAGGTTTATTTCATATTTTAAAAATAACAAGTGCGGTATGTCACTAAAAATAACCTGCTCAGATGTTACGGATTTTATTGTTGACTGATTTGTTCATCAAATTTGTTAAATGAAGTATTTGTTTCTGCATCAGCCCACATTACAACACTATGTGGCATGGAAGAAAATCCCGATTATGAATGTAAAAGTACAGCAAATGAAACCAGATAGTCCAGACCAAATCAAAATGGAGAAATTTGTCTTTGATATCTTCCAGTTTTCCAAGTGAGTAGGCCTACTGTAATTTTCCAAGCTGTCTCACGGTTGTTTAACATAAAAGAACTAAAAGGAATAGTTATATAACTATAACTCTCAGACAGCTGGAATTATACGGTCAATGCAATACACAGTCTGATGACACAACTAAGACCTTTCAGACCTAATATTCAAATTTCAGCTTTTTTGAGTGAATTGATGGACTGAACATCATGTTCTAGAGCAGGGCTATTCAACATTATCCTGCATGGGCCGGTGTGGGTGCAGGCTTTCATTCCAACCAAGCACCTACACACCTGATACTACTAATCAAGCTCTTTAGCAAAGACTGTTGGTGTTGATTAGTGGTATCAGGTGTGCAAGTGCTTGGTTGGAATGAAAGCCTGCACCCACACCGGCCCTTGCAGGACAATGTTGAATAGCCCTGTTCGAGAGTATGATGGAGTCTTTTTTTCAAATCAGATGGTGGAATAATGCTTCAACAGTGTATTCACCTTTTTGGATGTGGAAATCAACAAATATATATTTAATGTTCATGCCTGAACAAACTAGTGTTAATTACGAGTGGTTAGATGATTTGGACCTTCTTTGCTGAATGATGCACTCGATGATATAATGATGCTTTTTTTGCCTTGTCTGTTTTATTGTACGTGACACAGCAAATTTAAAATTTGCATTCACTCTATGGGCCTATTTTTCTGCCGGAGCTATGCGGTATGTGCACTGACCCATCGCTACTCCTATTCCTATTTTCCCCCAGCCACAAGGATTAACTGGTAATTATCAGCCAGGGCTGCACAAAACTGTGCAGACAGGTCAATTTCAGAGGCGTAGTTATATCTCAAGAGGCGTTTTCTTTGTAAATTAGACGACATCAAAGGAAGTGTCATTTTAAATGAGGTTGCGCAAGGAAATACTTGGTATCTTTCTGAAATATAAGCCAGTGTGCAAGGGACTTGGGAGAACCACATCTAAACTGAAGTGCAGCCTATTCCTTATTTCACCAGAGGTTGCCATCAAGCATAATAATATGTCTGCAATCAAAGGTATTAACTATATAAATAATGTATAACCCCATTTCGAAAAATGCTGTGATGCCTTCTCATGTCAGTCTTCACCCAACTGAAGGCCAACACAACCAGAGTACACAAGGTGAAGCTGCTCATAAAGAAAATTACAAAAAATAAGTGCACACTTCAGTTAACCGTAAACCACTAAGGTGTGCAACTGTTTTTGTATAATGACCGGCATTGAGATATACATTGTGCTTATATCATGATTACCTCAAACGAGTAATAAGCTAAAGACATATGTTTCCTGTTTTCCTCCAAAAATTGCATTCATAAGCATACAATTTGCTTCTGCCACTTTGAACTTCGGCCATATTTAAAAATTGACCGACTGGGGTCAGTATCCCCACCCACCCTAGAATATCACCCCTGCCTCCGATTTTTTTCTTTTTTTGTCATCATTTTGAAAAAAATGTGTCACAATAGCAACAAAAATTAAGTGAGAAAAATGCTCATAATGCTTGTCCATGCAGCAGACGATCCGTTTGCTTTCTATCACAGCGCCACTCGTTGGTTCGGCAGATGTGATTTATGTCAACATATTTACTTGTGATATGGATTTGTCGCGCCATTTGATCTCAAAGTCTTATTGTGATAAAATTAAAAATAAAAAACCTCCTGCCTGCCCCTGAAAATTGAAATGTGAAGGACGCGAACCAACAAATTTTTTTGTATGGCCTTAGGTTGCTTTGAAATAGCTGAAATTTCCACTGCTAAGTGCAAGAGTGCGGTCGTTAGTTCTATTTGGTTTTGTTGCTATACAGGATCTATGTTTATTCATTCCACAAACAACGTCATGACTCCACTCGGATGGCCGCTATCGTATTGCGCCCTCTCCCATTTGTCCTCATCTCCATACTCACAAAATTTAGATTGTTATGTCGGAAAACTCAAAAATGTTGTGCGCCTATTGTCTTCTGATGTTACCTTGTGACTCAAAGTGTCAGTTAAATTTAGCCTGGAATTAAAACTTGGCAAATTAATACAAAATGTCAAAAGGCTAACTTGTTCAGAACCAGTGTGTAATTATCAGAATATAATGCACACTGTAAGAGTGTCTCTTGACCACTCACAATTGAGCATTCAACAGACCTGTGGTATAAGGTTAAATAGGTACAAGCATATTAAGGTTAAGGAATTGTGAGTAGGTAAAAGACTTCTTGTAAAGGTAAATTGCTGAAGATGCTAAGAGTAGTAATTTCAAAAGGTCATGTTACTACATTTGGCTCACAGATTATAATCGGCCTGGTGCTACAGAGGGATGCTGATTAGGATCCTCAAGCCTTCTTATGTGGGAACAAGGCCAGAGTTTCTCGCAGTGCTGTAGTGAAAAAACAAAAAAGAATCGGTTAAGTACATAAAAAAGGATTTAGCATTGCTTTGTAGGGATTACTGATCTTGTTGAAAAAAGTTACTTTCTTGAGTGTTGTTCCACAGACCAGGTTGCAAATAAGCTGGAAGCTTTTGAATGTCGCCCTTAGATCAATATAAAAGGCTTAATGTTACACTTAGTGCTATACCAAGGGGTTTCAACCTTAAATATAAGCGTCTACATATGCTGCCTATGCTTCTGCAATGTTTTCTGCTACTTCATGAACTTCATGCAGAGGTCTTGCTGGTGAGTAAAGTAATCACATTTCTACGCTTCCAGTACTGATTGAATCATTCAGAAACATTTACGGAAAACAATTACTTTGTGGAAGCACCAGTGGAATGCGGCCAAAGACTCCAAGGGTTGATTACTAGAATCAGGTGGTTCACTGCTTGGTTGCAATGAAAGCCTGCTCCCACCCTTACCCTTTCTGGGTAAGATTGAGGACCCCTGACAAAAGAGGTCAAGACAGGAGTAGGACTGGTTATGCACAATTCTAGCCAGAATTATGCTGAGTAAGTGATACTGCAGCCTCTTAAGCTGAAACAGCCAAGAAGTCCAGTGTTAATGTTAACTCAATGACCGCACATAAGAGAATAGCACTTACCAAGCAGATGCCCAGGTAGGATCCCATCAAGAATACAGAGGACAATACTCATGGCCTGCTATGGGTAAGACTATTTACTGACTTGCCAATGAAAAGTACATTCCATTGTACTGCGGTTTACTCAGCTGAACTGATTTCTTATGTAAAGATTTAGATTTACAAACCTGTAAAGCATTTTTTAAAATCAGATTAAGAACAGATAATTGAAAATTTACTTTAAAACATTTAAAGAAGCACTTGATTTTGTTTTATCATTTGAAGTCATACGTTTAAAGTAGAAAACTGTCACAACCTCTGGGCAAATCCCTTTTGTGTCTCCTCCCATCCAGCAGCTTGCGTGTCTTTTAGATACATGGTCTCTTTCTCTTCTTTGGTTTACATCCAACATTCTGTCCTCACCAGCTGTTTTGCGTTCATTTACCCCTTCCCTAATGTGTGTGTTGACATACAGTATGTATACCCCTTATTTTGAGTGTGCCAGTTGCTGAATTGTCACATGCTATAAGCCCTTTAGCAACCAGAATGCATTTCCTAGTCAAAGCTTTTCGTTTACAGTAATTATTTGTAATCTTTAATGATAGTAAAATACAGAAGTTCTCTCCCTGGTTCTATTAAGAGAAACAAGCTCCCAAACCTTCATAGCATTGGGGTCACAATCCTATTAATCAAACCTCCATATGCTTCTCTGCCCAGTATATTAAGAACAACCTACCAAGCCTTCTTCGGTCAGTGAGATTGGGAGCTTGTTCTTCCTAAACTCCACGGTCCTGCCAATGTGACAGTTCGGCTCTGGCAAAGTGTGCACTCCATCTGGCAGCTGTCCCGGATAGACACTGTCCTGGATATCCACTCGCACTCAAGCCTGTACCATCTGAACTGAACTGTGTCATTCTGCTCTAGGCTCCATCCCTCTGTCAGTACCGTTTTACTTTCATTAAACCCCACAATTGGATTGTACTCTGACTCCGCATTTGGTTCCTGGTCTGGATCAGAGCAGAAAAGATCTTATGCATATTGAACCAGGGTTAAATGCAACATAAAACAGATTTTTAGAGGACAGTTTTACAGTATTATTTGCAGCAAGCCTAGTCTGAAATGGACAGTAGTTCAGGATGGTTTTTACTATATCAACTGCAATATCGGTGTCATCCCAGATAGATGCCTCCCAGTTAGACAAGTGAGTATTTTAGGCCGAGTTTTCTTTTTAGACATGATCCAGATATATGCGTCCCAGTCAGCCGAGTGGTTATGATGGGCCAACAATTGGTACAACACTGAATTAGGCTTATGTCTAAATCATAGGCTATGGGACCTATGGGTCACGTCTAACTGGGATGCGTCTATCTAGGCACATCGAACTGGGATGTGTCAATTTGGAATGAAACCGTATTATCAAATAAGTTTTTTGAAGACATATTTCAGCGTGTAGCCAGCTTCTCATTGTGTGCTTTCTCCTTTTAAAAAAAGCATTTCCATTCACTGCAACTGTTTTCAATCTTAATTTTCAGGAGTTTAAACCCTGGTAATTTCACTAGACATTTTAAAATCGAACAAATTAAATGTGACAATCTTAAACATGAATCATTAAGATTCTAAATTACATGGATCTTAACAGCTGCTATGTGCACTAATATTCAGTATCTAGATTCTAAAGTTAAAGTACAGTAAAAGTACTGTCTAAAATCTTATACATGAAAAAACTTGTGAGACACACAATCTCAAGTGTAAAAAGATATAACTGGAAAATTCATATTGCGAAAGGTCTGCAGCAAAATGACATAAACATTCATTTTCACAATAAGTACCTTTGCCTGCGAATTATGGTCTTTAAAGAAGGTCTGCAAATAAAATAAAAACAAAGTCTCTAGCTCAAAACCGCTATGATTGGTCACTACAGCCTAACCTAATTGAAACCTTATGTGTGCCATGTGGAACTCTGGGAACTTTTGGCCTCATCCCAAGAATCCACAGAATGTAAAGGATTCTTTTTCTTCCTGCTTTCAGGAGTGTATTACATCAGCCCTCTCTTCCACGACGAGCAGAGGGAAAAACGTTGGTGCTTTATCACCAACCTCACTCACACTGTCAGAACCTTACGGATTACAATCAAAACCGAGCAAATGATTTGAGGGACAGCAGTATTTTAAAGGTAAGCTTCATTAATTCCTTAATGCGTTGCTCATAACAAAAAAATGTGGGTGAGATGAAATGATGTTTTACCTTTTGTTCTTGGAAGAAATATTCTGACTTTTAACTTAGGATCATATTTCATTCATACGGGGGGGGGGGACACGGGGGGATTTATTTATTTATTTATTTTTAGTTCATAATTCTTTTCTTGTTCTCTTTGTTGATGGTATAAACTCCAGAAATTTTTTTTTCTGAAGAGTCCAGTCTTTCATTTTTCGGTCTGTCTTTCACTGTTTGCATGGCAGGCCAGAGTAAATGATAACTGAGACGCTTGAAGCATGATTAGAGACTTCAGCAGCAGATGCAGATGTGCATTATGAACTCATTCGAGCAAGTTGTGGCTGTGCTTCAAAACTTGAAATTCGATTTTATTTCAAATTCCACAAAGATGAAGTGCATATTGTTTTTCCTCAGGATGTTTGTTTTTGAGAAGTTGGTTTCTTTGTGTGTGTGTTTTTTTTTTAGAGCAATTAAAATTTTTTAATGTTTTTTTTTTTTTCCAGGACATGGGAATGCATTTATTCAACATATTAACATATTCCCAACATATTGATTTTTCCTTTTAAGAACATAATGTATCTTAAAAAAATGTGACTGGCAAAGATGAGAAATTCATTGTGCAGGTATATTGCAAAATATCGCCTGCAACGCTGAAAAAATGGCTTTAGAATTCAAGCCTCTGAGCCTCGAAGCATCTTTGTCGGTTATAACCATGAATTTAAATGCTGATTGCTGGCATGTGCCTGCTTGAAAGCAGTCTAACCAGTGGCTATTTTCTAGGTTTGTCTCCCAATTGAAGTGATGGTACAGACAGAGTTCTAAAAGTACAGAATAGTTGGCGCGTGAATTGCTTGTGCATAAAAAGAGCTAAATCATTTGAGGTGGAAATGCAAATGGTTTCAAAAGTTATAACAACAAATGCCAAGCAATAGCAACAAATATGAACTTTGATCGCAGTTCAAAGCTCCCCAACAGGGATTGACATACATGAGGCATGATAGTTGCTCATTACCACATTACTATAGCTCTAAAAATCACTATAAAGTTGAATCAATCCATGTTTGAGCCAGTCTCAACAAAAGCAGTTTGTTTTGAGCTTCAAAGTGCTATTGTATATGGTAGTGTTCGAGATTAATCAAACATCCTAGGTGTATCAGTATATTTATATTCTCAGTGGGCAAAGAGGAATTAAACTGTTAACCAAGAAATATGGGGTCATTTTGTGGCACTTGCCACATATACGTTTTTAATATGTTTTTTCTGTGTTCAAAAACATTACGGGTTTAAAAGCATTATTGATTGTCCTTATTTTATTCTTCAAAATAATAATATAAAAGGTTTTGTAAGTTGAAATCAATGCACAGTCTAGACTAGGTATTAGACAATATTTATATAATTTCTCCTGGTATGCAGAATGGTTTCATAATGCTTGAGGTACTCCTTTCACTCTTCGCAGCCTGAAATTACCTTGATAAAATTGTAACAGGTACCATATGGGGGGAATATTTTTCTGAAAATTATTCATTTTATCTCCCAGTATTCAAAGCTTAATTATAAACATGCATAATAGATCCTCAATATGGATATGAATAATGAAAATTGCGGTGCGTGAAAGGGTTTCTGTATCTGTACTTATTCATGACAAGGAAGACATGAATGTTGCATGCCACTGTGAGTCATACTGTTAAGGAAAAAGTAATGAATGCAGGCCACACTTGTTGCTCGTTGAAGTGGAGGTGAAGTTAAAGTATTTAAGAAGCTGCATTGCCAATTGGCAGTGTAGTGCTGCTGCTCCTCCTCCTCCTCCCCCCCCTCCTCTTCCTGTTGTTTTTGAAGTATGTTTATTAAATCTTTGCTATTTTTATATCAGCCTGTGCAAGTGGGTCCCTTTCTCTCATTTTGGGTACATGGTCCCAGTGCCCGCCAGATTGCGGGTTGCATCCGGCGGGACCAAACCATGACACATAGTCATAGTCTTGTGCTTGACATTTATGTGAGTTGATAAACTTACAGCCTTTAAGTCATGAAAATATTTAAGTGAAATATTCAGTAAAAATATTCTCTTGGTTCTTGTTATACTTGCAGTTTTTTCATTAGCATACATGTAGTTGCAGTTTTAAGTATGGCGTTGCAAAGTGTAATTTCCTTTTTCTTTCATGAACAGATCTAAGTTTTCTGCTGAGTTTTACCATAACTGCTACTGATGATATTCAAGGACTAACCAGATCAGTATCTATGGCCAAATCCTATGTTAGTTCCATCATTCCTGTTTTGCCAACAGTAGTTTGCAATTATTCACAGTTGTTTTCATACTTATTTTGTAGTTGTACTTGACCATTATGAAGTTGGAACATTTTAGCATTAGTAAAAGGGAAATGTGACCATTAGCTTTTCATAAAGTATCATCATCTAATGGGTCTGTCATTACAGAAGCTGTTTCAGAGCCAAAAAAAGAATCACCTTGCATTTAGAGTCAACTAATTTAAGATTGCAATGTAAGGTCATCAGCATGGCACACAACAGTGCTTGGAAACAGATTACTGTGATCTTATTTCGTGGATGTTATTTGTGCGCCATGTAATTTCAGTCTACAAGGGATCTTTATTGGTCTGTTAACCCCTGCGAGAGCATGAGCATCACAGTACCTACAGCCATAAAATGGTAATGCAGCCCTTACAAATAAATAAGATATGGACTTGAACTTTTAATTAAAATGTTGGGAAGTAATGCTCTTGAGTGAGACCATTTTGTTGCTTAGCAACAGTTGGTGTAGTAAGGAAAATTATGAAAAATTGCCACTCACTGAAATGATGTATTTCCATGGCATGGTTATTAATATTGATATAAATAAAGGGAAGATGATAGTGCACTGGCAAGACATTGTCAGTGTACTCAGGTCAGTGACAGGATACTTTTCAATGCTCTTGGCACCCTTGGTAATTATGAACAAAATGGTTATGAATTAATGCCTTCATAAACTTGAAATTTTATTTAAAATATAAACAGAAATAAAAATTTTAATTGCAATACAACTATTGAAAGAAAAGTTAATTATCATCATTAAACAGATGTCAAAAAATGTGTGAAGGGATTCCAATCAGTTAACACCAAGTGCGGCCTCCCTTCAGCAAGATAAAAGCTGCGAGTCGTCTCCATTGTGTACAATGAGGTTGGAGAAGACACGGCGAAGGGGTCTGAGATCCTTTAAATTCCCAAGTCCATGACTATTGACTCTCCTCTTTAGTTCACTGCTCGGGTTTTCTACTGGATTTAGGTCAGACCACTGGGAAGGCCACGGCAAAACTTTGCAAGATTTCGGAATCATTTTTGTGTTTAAAAGGCACCAGCGCTCTTCCAAGTGGATTTTTAAAAGTGTCATCTGCTTTCATGTGATGAATGATTGCCCTGACAGTCGAAATGGGTATTTGTACAACGTATGTTCTTATACCGATGTTCGCTGTCTTCCAATCCTACCTTCAGACTTTGCTCAAGCATGACATTGCTTGAGTGTACCGGTTGGGAGCTGAACTATGCTACGTCACCTCTCTGAGATTTGAACATTTTGGCTGAATGCCAACGACTAAGGAGGAATTAAACACAACAAAATAAAACAGATTTTAAATTTGTTGTCTGTTTTTACACTAATGACATTAGTGTCTTTTGTGCAGCTGGTCATGGGTGAATAAGAAACGGATGCTCTGATTCAAAGGCTACCTGTGTCCATAGCAATGCATATTCACCATAGACTAAAATATATTCATACTGCCATTGATAAAATGTGATTGTGCTATCTAAAACGTGGTAAAAGAACTGAAGTTTTACGTCAAATTTATTTGTTGCATGAAGACTACACTAGCTGAGAGGAGTTGTTTATTCACACTCAACAGACAATGGTAGATAATTGTGACAGCTCTTTTGTCTGACATGGGATTTTGCAATGTCCTGACCTGAGCTGTGGATAGCACATGCGTACAACTCTCGGTGAGTGGAAAATGTTGTTTTTCTTGGGCATTAATGTCATTCAGACCAAATTTTATGACTCAGTGTTATTACCAGTTTGACAGTGTCTACGAATATGGAAATCAAATGCCAATGCATATGACAGAATGCTAGATCTAGGTATCTCCCCATTCAAAGCGATAGGGCTCTGGTCTCGTTGGCCGCTAGCCTATTGCCGGAAAGCGTTTCAATGATGGCGTCGAAGTGCGCCGTCTCCGTATATTTAGAAAGTCTCTGCCATGGTGACGTACGATTATGGGAAACTGGCCATGTACCATGTCATGTTTATAAGCCATGTAATGATCCAGACCAGCAACCAAACGTGGAGGCAGAGCACAATCCAACAGAAGGGTTTATTGATAGTAATATGGTTAGACAGAGGGATGCAGCTCAGAGCAGAATTGCACAGTTCAGTTCTGATATAACAGGTGAGGAAGTGTCGGTGTATCCTGTGCCTGGTCAGTGGCTTTCCGGGACAGCTGCCAGATGGAGTGCACACTTTTTCTAAGCCAAACTGTCAGATGGCTGGATGGAGAAGTTTAGCAGGAACGAGGTCCCGACGTGGTGAAGGCATGGGAGCTTGCTCCTAATAAAATGGGCAGAGAAGCAGACTAAGAGTAGATTTGCAGGAATGCAGTCCCAATCCGGGAGACTGAGAGTAAGGCTTGGGATCGTGTTCCTATGTACTGAATTGGGAAGAGAATTTCGACAAATTATATTCAAGGTCACGTTTTAATTTCAAAAGACGAAGAGATTTACTTGGTAATACTGACTGGTTGCTAAAGGGCATATAGCAAGAGTGACAATAGTGTAACAATCCATTATGTTGCCATCTCTAAGTAAGGCATATGAATGCACCAACACAAACATGAGGGAAGGAAAATATCAATAGAACTCAGAAGGTGAAGAAAGCATGCGGGACATAAACCAGTCAAACGAGACAATAGTTCTGATAGACACGCAAGCTGCTGGATGGAAGGAGACATAAAGAAATTAACAAGAGAGGGAAACGGGAAGTCATGTGCGACCATGTAAGTTTTCAGTTTTCGCAATCATTGTGATGAACTTAGGAAAGGTAAAATATAAATGGAAATACGTTGTATATATCAGTTAGATTTTGTTATTAGGTTTTCAATCATTGTGGCACACGTTTCTGGGGGATTTTTTTTTTTTTTAATTTCAAAATAAACATTATTTTGCTCACATTTTGATGTAAATGTAAGGTTGGATTTAAGTCAATCCTCCAAATCTTTCATTCAGAATTTTTTTTCAGAGCCTGTTTAGTAATATTTACCAAGGATGCCACTCATCTTGCTGGGTATTGTATGTGTTCTAAAGAAGTGCCTTTAATACTGGAAGCAGTAAATGGCAGCAGTGTGGCATCATGCCCAACATCATGCATGCCAGTGATGATGCAGACTGCCTCAGTATCTATTCTGCTGCAGCAATGGGGCAGTTCTGGAGTGTTAATGAAATATGACCATATAAGCTGTGGACTTTAGGTAGTGTTGCAGGGATCAACAAAATTGGGCATGAAATTAACCTACATAGGATATTCTAAGTTCATCTTTATTTGGTGAAATTGAAATTGTTGTAAATTTGCTAACTAATAGTCATATTGTTACATGTTGTGACACTACGTAGAAAATCATTTTCTTTCTTGGTTTTATTATTGGACCAAGGCTTCTGACCAAGACTTAAAACTATGTAGGTATGTATATTTAAATCTTATGTACCCTCTGAAATGCTTATTCAACTCAGGGAAGACCTGCTCTGCTGGTTGAGAGCTCAGATCTTGTCTGGTCTGGGCCTCAGTAATGCAGCAAGATTCAACCGGTCAGCAGCAGTTGTGCAGATGTGGTACTAATCTATGTGATTCCATGAAAAACATATGCGAGAGGGCCTGGGATGGAACAACAAAAGATGTGAACGAGCCAGGGATCAAACCACCTCTATAGAAGACTGAGAAGCAAATGGCTTGATCATGTATACATTATTTCCCTGCAATTTCAAAACAGTTTTCAAAACTAGTTTTGTTTCGAAGAATTTTACTAGTTTGCCTTACTGGCAATTTGGTGCCGTCTAAAGCGCTAAAAAGCCTATGCAGGAGTTTACAATTAATGGGTGTGTACACATTGGGCAAGAACGAGATGGGCGAAAAACTGGAAAAAAAAGGAAAAAAAGCATGCATTACAAAATCCAGTTGTCAAGGCAAGTAATCTCATTTATGCTCACTTCTCTAGGTGTTGTAATTGCCAGTCTAAGTATAAGTTTTACTTCTCAGACAATGAATCATAAGGTTTTGAATTCCACAAATCATTACCTCAGAGCCATCCTCCATCTCCATTTGTCACATTTTCAATGATATTTATACATTTGGAAAGGGGGGAAATTAGTCTTTATTTTGAAATCATGTCTGCCAGGATTATGACCTCTGTTTCGGCACATTTCAGGTCCATCTCTTTCTACCTCCAAATATTTTTAAAGAAAGTGAGTCCTATCCTGGTGTAATTCCATTCTATCCAATCAAGTTGTCACAAGTGAAGCTTTTGCTAAAGTTCTTGCATTGTGGGTTTTCTAGGTTCTACCTGGTTTTACTCCCATGTTAATCATGGAAACCGTCGTACCAAATTCTTCCGTACGGCTTAAAAACCAAGCGAATAAATAAATATTGTGTTGTTGAGGGACCAAGTTAATTCCTGGGATTTCTGAAATATTGCTGATCATAAAAAAAAACATCAATCAATCAAACATTCAATCAAGTAGTACAAATCCGGTTTTCATTCTACAAAAGAGAACAATTAGGATAATAAATAGGGCCGATTATCAACAATCTACATATAGATTCATTCATTCCAATGCACTTAAATTCAATGATATAGTGGACTTCAATGCGGCTCAAATGATGTACAAAGTTAAAAATGACCTGACACCTGACTGTGTCCAGAGGCTCTTCCAAAACAGAATTAGTACATACGAATGAAGAGGGGCATCCATGTTTAAAAAACTAAAGATTAGGACAAATGTGAAACAGAGATGCTTATCAGTACAAGGAGTTAATCTGTGGAATAGCTTTGATATAGAAATGAAAATGTGTAAAACACTGGATGAATTTAAAAAAATGTATAAATCCAAAATTATTGATAGATATAAAACAGAAATATAAAGGCTTATTATGAATATTATTATGAATATGTGAACATGGAACCTTGATTTTTGTTGTTTGCTTTTCAAGTTAAAATTTCTTTATGATATGTCCTGTTTATTTCTTCAAATTATTTCTGGTTTTGACAGTTTAATGTAATGTTTAAAGGGTAGGCACAATAAGCTCTGGCTTCAGCCTACACCTTTTCGGACAAATGTTCTCGATTTATCTGTGATGACCTGTGCTCTTTATGTTATTAATGGCTGAAATAAACTAAACTAAACTAAACTAAAATAAAATAAAGTAGTCATTCATTAATTTCTTAGTCTTGTTAAGCCAAATATCTTAAATAGTAATTAAGGAGATTACTGAGTCTCTCACTTGACTGACATATCTCCTGCTCCCCATTTGTTCTTAGGCTCTAAATGAGAGATCTGGCAAGCCTGCTGGGAAAGGTCTTTCTCACACAATAAAAGTGATTTGCAGTAAAATTATGAATATTCTTTTGTGAGCACCATGCTGAATACAAGACGGGGAAATAAAAGAATACTATGAAAAAAAAATCTATAGTTGGATGAGATTCATTATGTCTCTAGTTTTATAACTAAAAAATTTTGACTTCTTTCATATCAGACAAGAAAGCGTAGTTCTGCATTCATACCTTGACAACACAACAACAGCTGATAAGACACGTCACAATACCATCATGTGACACTTCTGAGGAAGATGGGAGTTCCCATGTCAAGGTATGAATACAGAACTATGCCTTCTTGTCTGATATAAAAGAAGTCAAAGTTTTCTAACCCATGAAAAGAACTAGAATTGGAGGTTTAACTGGATATAGTACTCAGAGTGAGAACCCCTCTATCAATGCATTTTTCTCCAATTAAATAGTCCACGAATATCAAAGTAACATAAAATCTACTCCAAGGCAGTTATTTATTATCCCTGAAAATCCAGCCTTTTATAGGCCTAGAAGTGCATTCTTCAAGGCAAGAATCGAAAAGAAGACCTACAAGTTGTGTACTTCTTGGACACTGGATGAAATAGCTCTAATACAAAATTCCCAAAATTTTCAGATAGTGCCATCTCCAAGTGACAATTTTTCATTTCCTCAAAAATTCTCAGTCAGTTCAGTTAAACATTCATGGTGAAATATTAACTTTTACAGTTAACTGCCAAAGAGTAGATGTGGTCAATGAAGGAGAGACAAAATCCATCAAGTCGAATATTTGAAGCTTTATTTATCAAAACCAGAAATACAGAGATATAACAAGATAGCACTGATGTGGCGAAATGTAGCTGCCATCCATCCTCATTTTCAACCCAGGGACTGCTTAAAATTTTTTGGCAACATAAGCTTGTCGCCACTGTAGGGTGCCTCATCTGTCAGCAGGTATATGGCTGAAAGAAATCAGAGCCACATATACTCTCAGATCAATTAAAACTAGATAAATCACCTACTGCATGCAGTATTGCCTGGAGGAACAATGGAAGACAAATGGTGACAAAGTTATGGGGAACCTGGTTATTAATGGCGTACATGAAAACTCATGGGGGCACCTCTGTGGAGTTAGAATTCCGTTACAACTCAGTTGTTAAGGAAAAACCACAGCCTCCCTGGGAGTAAAGGGAATTTAAAGAAGCAGCTGTAACTGGCCTAGAGTGAAAATATTTCTGGGAGTTTTTGAGTGACAGATGGTCAGGCTTGTACTTATAAACTATGAAACGTAAAGGACAATGGCACAGTGTGAGGTACCGTTCTGGAACCAAATGCGAGACCAGGGAGTTGCAGCAAAAGTGATTTTATTGTAGTTGGGAGGGGTAAACCCCCACAGGGCAGAAAGCAACAGTACAGAGTCCACAATCCAAAATCACAATCCAGTAGGGCAGAATCAGGGTCGAAAACCAGGGCAGCAATAACAGTACTCGTGGTCGGGCAAAAACAGGTTCGCACACAGACACAGGCTTGTCAGAGAAGCAAAAGCCAAAAATCCAGTGGGCGAATCCAAACCGTTAACAGGGCAGCAAACACAAAACTCGTAGTTGGGCAAAAGGGGTTCGTAAACAGATGCAGACAATAGTACCAAAAAGCAGAGCCAAAAATCGAAGGTCGGACAGTCCAGTCAGAAGAGAAACACTATGAGTACAAGGCGAAAATGATAGCAGCACAGGTAAACAAGGGAAACGTTCTGACGGGGAACTGCAGTGAGAAGACAGCTTAAATACACTCAAGGGAAGTCACATGCTATGATTAGGATCAGGTGATGAGGATCAGACTAATTACGTGGGAGGAAACACAAGGGAGAACCTAACCACATGAAATTGGCAAAAGCCAAAACGCGGACAGGGATCACGAGACAACCTATGACAAAACATACAGCTCCGGTTAGGGAGTTCTAACGTGCACAGATAATGAGAAGCAGGACAGAGTGGAGCAGGTGCGGAGGATCCGCTGAATTGCAGCAAAGACTAAGTGAAGGCAAGAGGCGGAGACTAGAACAGGGCGAGTGCTGAGAGCTTGTTAATCAATTAGTAA
This sequence comes from Gymnothorax javanicus, assembly GCA_029692085.1. NCBI lineage: Eukaryota > Metazoa > Chordata > Actinopteri > Anguilliformes > Muraenidae > Gymnothorax > Gymnothorax javanicus. The sequence continues at coordinate 31,102,484 of CM056198.1, read as the reverse complement.
GTGCAGCTATACAATCCCCAGTGCTCATTAGTAAGTTAGTATTATATACAATGCTAGTCTGGGTTAGTAACTATAACAAAAAACAAACTGTTAGTATTGGTTAGTAAGATAGAAAAGAAAGGCGAAGGAAGCAAATGAGATTGGAAGGAATGTATGAAACCCAGAAACCATGAAATCACCTAAGCATGTGACACGCGGGACTGGGGAGAAGCTGTAACTTAACAAGAGACCAGACAGGGGAGACAAAGTGCAATGAAGGGCATGGCAAAACATGGACCGGACTGTAACAGAAAAGTGGAAAGGGAATGGCAAAAACAAAAACATGGCAAAATACAAAAACTAAACAGAACATGGCAAAACCTAACAGACATGATCATAAACATAACAGGGAAGACAGAAACATAATAAACATGGCAGAATCATGACAGACAGAGCAGAATCTTAACACACAGGGATATGGGATCTTTATCTGCAGCCATGAAAAGAGGCATTATTACAGGCTGAGGACAGCATGATGCTACGTTACAGAAATTTGAAAATGCACATTTAAGAAAGAAATTTTACATGCTTATGAACTAAATTTAATTAACTTTTTTCATCTAACGAAGTACTACCACACACAGAAAATCATTGAAAGCTGTAAGATCACGCCTCCAGCCGTGCAGCTCACCAGTCTAGTACGACCCGGACTGCATTCCTCAACTCCTCATCATTACCTGCAGCTGCCCGTCATTTCCACTGAGTGGTAGCAGCGTGCTACGTAAGACCGAGCTTTGCACTCAGTTATTGCGAAGTCTCGTAACTACATACCTGTGTTGCCTTCCTTGTCTTGTGTAGACGTATTCCCCGCGTTTCGCGTGTACTTCTACTCTAACTCTAACTTAGTGCTGTTTAACATTTTATCCAGCACTTTATGTTAAGGAACCTCCATTCCTGTTATTTTCTATTTGTAATACATTGTTACTGCAGCCTATGCCCAGAGTCTGTATTACCAATAGTGTTTATTAAGGAACCTCCATTCCTGTTTGTTTTATATTGCATAGTTTGTGCCTTCTGTTGCGCAGTAGGCATAATACACTACCAAGTCCATCCTTGCACCTGAGTCCAATCCTCAACTTCCTGTCCTCCATGCACCTGAACTGTGTACGAAGCACAACCCTTGCAAAAGCATTGTGTGCCAAACAAATAAATAACACTTGTGAATGGTGTATACACAACACCAGTGGCTACCAGCAGCAATAAACTATGGGTTAAAAAATGTCCCCTCATCATGACTCATGCCTTGTCTTCACAATCACATTTGTTGCCAAGGAGTCTAAAGAACATAACTTAAATATTAAAATGAGGTACAACTGAGCTCTAACACCTGTTTTATTGCCTCAGCCTGTTTTTAATCTGCAAGGAATTATTGTTTCAAAAGAAAATTATTTTTTCAATAATTATAATTATTGTGCAATGTTCTTGTAATGTGCCTGCATAATATTCACTCCCATCCGGACATTATCCGTACATCTGAGGGCATGAGTGGTTTTTAGGGGATGGATAGTGCTTCTTGCAAGATGTGTACAGTTCTGAGAGGGGCTTTACTACATCTGCCTGCTTCTGCCGTTTCCTGGAATTGAACAGATTTGCTTTGTCACTGTTTTGTTGATAAGTCCCAATGCTTCAATTACAACTATGACTGTGATTGGTGGCGTTCCTCTTGTTTCACATTTACCCAATCTCAAGCTCAAGGTCTTTGTATTTTGATAATTTCCATCATCTCTTTCACTAAGGTGTTGCTCTCAGATGGGATGGCAATATTGGTGTGGAAACATTCCTTCTTTTTGTCATTCTTGACCACAGTATGGTCATATTCATGTGTACAGACATCTCTCACAGGATTATAATTTCATTATTCAACTTTACAGATATGCCAGTGGGTGTCAATTGGAATGTCCTAATGCTCACATAGGTTCCGGTGAATGTATACAACAACATTGTTGTGTCTGCTGATGTACTTTGTTTTGGCTAGGCGTCCTGTCACACTGTGATGCGCGGTCTCGTCAAAGATACGGGACAGCCATCACTTGGGGCCGAGGTAATGTTCTTCATGAAGTTGTGTTGATATGCCTTTTGTAGATAAGCACTGATCTTGTGCAGCTACAATTAAGCCCTTTGTTTTTGACTTTAGGCCTGAGCTCCTCAGTGTCTGATGAGTTTTGGCAGTGTCAGCATCAGGTCATGCCTCTCTGAGGATATTGCACATGCAGTGCCTACTGTTTCCTGCATTCAGCCAGTGTACCCATGCATGCCTGTTTTGCTTGCTTTTTCACTGCAGTTTATCAGAATACTTTATAACTCAGGGTTCATATTCAGATCAAGTTTAGGCTTAGTTGTAAACAGCTCAGCTTCGTTCACTTCGGAGTATAACTTCATTTTCTGATGATGCCACTGAGCAAGCTTCAGCATGCCGTCATGACTAAACTTAGAGGCCAATTGTAGCTGACTTGTGCGCTGGTTCCAGCATTTGCTGATGCAACTGCTGTTGCAAGTCTCTACCACCATTGGCTCGCGCCATCATGCAGAGTACATTATTATTATTATTATTATTATTATTTCTTGCACTTTTTGTTACCATGCACTGAATACTATTCCACCAATTGAGGAAGAGCACTTCCAGAAGGCATTTTATATTCTAAGTGAAAGTCCTAATGTACCACTAAAATATCTATTTCTTCCATTTTCAAAGCAGAGATTAAACTGTGAGAGTTAACATAATCAATAAATATTTTATACAAAATAAATTACATTCCCCTTGTATGCTGGGGAAAGGTTAAATTTCCCACTAAGATATTATTTTGTGGACAGAAGTGTCCTTATCTACAGCATCTGAAATTGTGCACACTCTCATTAGTCTTCAGACATTTTTATCATTTGGTTATGTTTCTTTGCAGAGTACACATTAACTCTGGTGAATAATGTCAGTGACTAAAAATGGTCAATGTGTTCCCATGTGGAAGATGATCTCATCCAACTTTTCTAGCAGTGCAAGCTCTTAACCGTGTAAGGAAATTCATTATTTTTATGAAAGTTTGAAATATGTACTGAAAAAACTGCATTTGTAAGGTAAATAATCATGAAAAGGAAAATGCAACTTTTAATTTGAGTCTCTGGACACCAATTTATAAACATCTGCACTAGATTATTGGACCTCAATGTGCTTTAATTGGAAAGGGCAGTGACTTCATCCACTGGCGAATCAGCAGACTCAGCTTGATTTGCTACAGCTAAACTCTTTCCATCGTGACGAGATGTCTTAAAACACTGATTTAGAATTGTTAGAGTCAGGGGAGAGTTTGAGAACATCGAGAATGAAAACCTCAGGAAAACTCAAAACTTCAAATAAAATTTTATAAAATGCATATCAGTGGCCATTCAACAGGTATTTTTGTGGACTGGCGCACTAGTTTTGTTTATTTATTTGTTCATTTATTTATTTGTTTGTACAGAAAAACACTGTCAATTGCAGCAGCAGTATACAAATCACACTCAAAAAAATGAAACCCCTTGAAATGTTAAATTTACTTAATAATGTTATGTCAACTTTTTCCAAAAAACTGAGTTAAGTACATTCCACTCAGCAATTAATTAAACTGGCCAAAAAATGTTAGAAGTCAAATAAAGGCTACGCAAAGCAATTGTGTGGAAACTGTTGACATAACATTATTAAGTAAATCTAACATCTCATGGGGTTTCATTTTTTTGAGTGGACTGTACACGTGTGTACTGCCAAATCTATTTTCCAACACCAGTCCCTTGATAGGCTTTGATAGTTCAAGCAATCATAAGAATTATGAGGTTCAGAATCTTAAACATCAGCACATTTACAATACGGTTGCAAGCTGGTTTTGGGATGGTTTCAGGGCGGTGGTGAAACAGGTTAGTTTCAAGCCCCGTTATGTGACCAATATTGGAAGCATCTGAGAAGTGGTTTCATGAAATATGAAGAAATGATTTGCCCTTTTTAGTATATTGTAACTACAATTTCACATTTCATCATGGAGATACAGACCTGATGAGACTTTCATATGCACTTCATAATTTAATCATCAAATGACTTCATCATCAAATGACTGCCAACTTTGGTCACCTTTGTCCATTTTTAGAATGTATGACCCCTGCTTCCCTTACTGCATCATCCTTGGACACAGTGGTCTGGAGGAGGGTGTTTGCATGTACACAGAGTATATCCACCAATTTTTCTGCCAATTAACAGTATAGTCACCTATCAACCCAAAAGCAATTGCAATACATAAAAGAGAATATCTACTTTCTCCTTACTGAGCTTCCCGTCTACCTAACTGAGTATATTCACTTCTCCAGGGACCATCACACCACTGCTTAAACTTCCAAAAGCTTCACACAATAGGTACTCCAAAGGTACTGTTGAATAATGATAAATCAATCAAAGCCTCTTTTACTTTTGTGCATAAATAAATGAAAGAACATTTTAGAGAAACATAACAATGACAGGCCATTTATTCCATCTTGTTTCATATTTTTTCCTGCTGTCTTGAGTAGTCTTTATGTCCAGGGTCAGGTGTCTGCCAAGGCTGGTGAATGTCAAATATGTGTTTCTGCAGCATGCTATCCCATGTATGTCAGCCATTTCACATTTTCTTTATAAAATGAGAACAAACTAAATGCGCAAGTCCATCAGTAATGTATCACTTTAAACAGAAGTGAATTGAATGAACACAGAATTTCCCAGAAACCTGTTTTTGTGAAGAAACTTTTTACATTCACAAGTACAAGAACTTTTTTTTCAGTTTTTTTCCATTGCTTGACCTTGTAAATGGAAAATTTTAACTTTATGGAATTTCTGCCACATGCTGTTTCTCTTTCATTGTGCAATAACTTACATGGGAAGTCAAGAAGAGGCACAAGAAGCTACAAATAGGGGAGACCGGGTATAGTCGTTACACTTTTTCTTTTAACGGCTGTAGAATTGACATTATCAGGTTTTGTTATCAATATGCACTGTAAAGATAGAAAGTTTATTAGACTACATGACTGATCTGCAGCAACCCCTATATTCTGCGCATGCGTAATGCTGGTGAGGAAAAAATAGACCCCTGTCACCTGTAACAAACTACCCCATATATGGGGTTGTTTGTTACAGGAGGGGTAGTTTGTTGCAGGTTGTGGGGCATTTTGTTACAGTAAGAATTTGCTTAAGTGAGACGTGTTTCCCACTTAAGTAAGCAGGTTAAGGGGGATGCCTTACTACTATTATCCCACAAAGCCACAGTAAGGAACCTCTTGAGTCATTCTCTAATGGCATTGCCACATTTCGTTATTCGTTTGTAATTTCAAGGAATCTTTCTGAAATACAAAAAGGTAGAAAGTCATTCAGTGAGGTAATTTGATCTTGCCCAAGTTGTTTCAGGTTTTGGGGCAAGTCTTTACTTTAACAACTTGGGTGTATCAACTAGTCCATCAGCAACCCTTCGCCATTGTCCCGACATTTTGAAATGTTCCAGTGCAATCTTTACATGGGTGTGTCATGACACAGTGGCTAATGTCTTCCTCTCTCATAATCCAGAAAATCTCGGGCATGTATCAATTACACTTGATGTGAATCGAAATCTCCCGAACACCAAGAAAGTTACTTTTTCAAACATTTTTCTGAAACATTAACCTGCGACTTTCGACGTACGTCCTTCTGTCGCGTAAAGACGCGGGTCACCTTCGCAGAGCAGCAGGAAAAATTAGAGCACCGTCTGTGTTTTATTATCGGAACTATTTAGAATGTAACAACATGGACGTGTAACAACTGGACCCGGTCTCCCCTACCTGTGTGTTTTAACATGATTTATTTATTTATTTATTTATTTATTTGATTAGGACTATACAGATGCAAATTGCTACATTGAAACAGCCGATGTATTGTGCAGCTAATTTCGTCCCCTGTGAGGCTTTTTAAATAGCATGATTGGCTATATTTGAACAGTTAAAGCACATGTTCGAAAGAGCCTGGCATAAGTGCAATTGTGGTGGGTCCAAATCCATTTTTGCTGGTTCAAAGGAGATAAGTCATGATTACTGCACATGCTCACAACTTTGAGAAAAGTGAATCCACTCAACTCAAAGTCAAAATCTCAAAGCCATTTTTTTCTTCTGTGATTATTGTCGATGGCAACCAGCTTATATTTATCATATTCCGTTGCTAAAGCTTAAAATAGTCTTTGATCACGTCGCGGGTTCGAGCCCCGCTTCGTACCAGCCGGCAGTGGTCGGCAGCTTTTTCAGAGTAGCGCGCAATTGGCTATTGCGCTACAGGGTTGCAAATTTGGAAGGGACTGCCGGGAAGGGATTACAATAGTTGCCTTGTTCGTTGCTCAAGCGCCTCCTGTTTGCCAGACGGGCACTCGTCAGGAAGATTCTAAGCCTGCTCATGTCCGGGTATCCTCCGCCCTCGTTCTGAACTTGCGAAGATTCAACCAATGAGTGTATAAGAAGCGGTGGTTGACAGGCGCGTGCTTTGGAGGAGAGCCGCGAACTGTCTACACTCTCCTGAATTGGCAGCAAGGGGTCGCATACAAGCAAGCCTTGTACATAGTTCACCAATTGGGTATTCCAGATTCGGGTGGGATTGGAGATGCCAAATTTAAAAAAAAAAAAAAAAAAGTCTTTGAATCCTCAAATTTCCAGAGAAAGCTCCTCAATATGAAAAGCATAATGCCATTCATTTAGTGCTTAGTACAATCACCTCTGGCTAGGATAACAGCATGAAGTCTTTTCCTGTAATTTTTGACAAGGTTCAAAGCACACTTTTTGGAGGATTTTGGACCATTCCTCTAAGCAGATCCTTGCAAGATCCTTCAGATTCTTGGGTTTGTGTTTATCAACTGCCATTTTCAACTCAGCCCTCAGGTTTTCAATTGGATTAAAGTCAGGCAACTGAGACGGCCATTGGAGAATGTTGATTTTGTTGTCACAGAACCATTTCTGTGTGGATCTCGAGGTATGCTTTGGGTCATTATCTTGTTGGAAAGTCCACCTACAGTATGGCCAAGTCCCAGCCTTCTGGCGGAGGCAACCAGATTGTTAGCCAAAATATTAAAACAGCCCCAGAACATGACTGATCCACAATCATATTTCACCATGGATATCAGGATATAATGAAAGTGATGTCTGGCAAGCTCTTCAAGTGCTTGCTTCTGTGTTTTCTGGTCAGAAAAGGCTTTCTTTTGGCAACCCTTACAAAGAGACTTTGGTTGTGGAGGTGGCGCCTGATAGTGCATTTTGAAATCTGGTGATGCCACCAAGGCCTGAAATTCCTTCACAGAAATTCTTGGGGATTTTGCTGCTTCTGTCACCATTCTCCTCAGTATCCTGGGGGGTAAAATGCAGTTGCGTCCTCTACATCTTGAGCCTTTAAACAGTTCCATATCTTTGGAATTTTTTAATAATTGCCCTGACAGCGCTCAGTGGCATATTCAATCGTTTGTGAATTTTCTTGTTGCCATTACCAGATTTATGAAGGTCTATGACCATCTGCCTCTTTTGAACTGAGAGTTGTTTTGTTTTATTCACGTTGCATGTGTGTTACCTCACTATTATGCCCTAGTGAAACAGAAAGTGATGTAATGGTTCAATGTAGTTCCTTAACACTATGAAATATAAATAAGTGGAATGTAATACGTGGTTTAATTTTGGTAGATGTTATGTGCAATAATCTTAAAGGGTGCCATTAACTGAGAAACCTTTATTTGGAAAAACCTGATTTTTAATTAGATCAGTAAATGATTTTGGTTGATTCCGTCAGAACATTAATATCATACAGCATTTCTCACATGTTGTTATTTAGAATTTCCCAATAAATATGTTTTTTAGAATTTTTAGAAATATTGTTTATCCATTGCCAGTCAGGGGTGCCAGTAATTTTTGGAGCCCACTGTACGTTCTGAGCATGCGCAGTTATCATGTTGCAGCTCCTTTAATAGCAGATAAGCTGAGCGAAAAGTAAGGTGCATGGTTCAATGGGGTTGTACATAATCTCTTGATTAATCATGGGTGTGTTTTGGGCATGACATGAATGACATGAAATAAACCAATCAGAGTGTAATTGCCCATTCACTTTAAAAGCCAGGTGCGCTTGCTCCTTTGCGGATTAGAAGTAGGAAATGTTTTCCTACTATTAGCTGCCGGAAATGCTTATCTGCATTGGAAACGGACCGGCTCCTGCTGTAGTCGTCCGTGTACCCTTGGCTCAAAGTTGTGGTCAACTTTATTTGATTACAAGATGAACAAATATACAATATATAATTCAGTTTTTTCCAGAAAAAAACTGGCTTTTCACATTTGTTGTTATATCTATATTATCTGGCCCTACCGAATCTTTACTAAAACATTGGTATTAGCCATGGTAGCTGCAGCATAGATAGTATCACTGAAGGCTTGAGTGATAAAATCAGCTGCACAGGTCCATGGAACTGCTAACTTAGCCTGGAATCCATACATATCAAGTGCTGGTCGCTCCCAACGGTCACTGACTGATCAGTCTGGCCTCAGTTGTATAGCCAGCGTTTAGCCCTTACGTCACTAATGAAGTGAATATATGAATATTCATGTTTTCTGCTCTTGGCTGATTGGGTGACCTTTTGGCGAGAACCACCAATCGAATATGAGTTAGCTGGCCAGCAACGGCATTCGTGAATGTTATTTGACATGATCTTAAAAATTAGATTGTGGCTTGCTTGCGTTTACTCTTGGAGTGGTTGTTAGGTTTTGAACAGGATAATGTTTGGCCATATCTGCATTTTGTTAATTCAGTGGGATTCCCCGGTGTAATAAAGGCTAAATTAAATAATACTCAAATTACATAACGTATTTCAGTGTAATTGGCATTAGCTATAGCTCGAAGGGCATGATTGCAACAGCTGGATTAAAGAGATACTCCACCCAAAAACTATAATTTGGATATCAATTACTCACCATTAGATGTCTTGAACGGACGAAGTTGTTCTTCACCTGGCGCAACTTTATGGCCACTGGAGAGTTTTGAAAAATTATCCCAATTCCTTTTTTGCTGGAAGCAAATGGGGTCACCCTGTAGCAATGGGAAAACTCCAGAAAACGTCCGTTGACAAACTTTCAAACCATCGTCCAACGCATCGTCCAGTATAATCCAAGTCTGCTTTGTCCACTCGTATCCTCAGAACTCTAGAAACGCGGTTATTTTTTTGCTAAAAATATAAAAATACCACAGTTATGCTTCAAAATAAGCTCGCGCGCATTCAACGGAAGTCCTGCCTCCCGCTCGTTCATTGCCCAGAGACTCTGCTGCCACTCAGATGAATACTCGTATAAACATGAGCCGGGAGGCGGGACTTCCGTTGAATGCAGAACTGTGGTATTTATTTATTTTTAAGTCTGTCTAAAGGGGCGGGGCACCCTTGCGACTGTGAGCCAATCACAGATCTCGCATGGATTTTGTGCGAATATTTGAAAGTCAAACGCTGGCCTACCGACTGAGGCCAGACATACAAGCAAGTGACCGTTGGGAGCGACCAAAGCTTGATATGGATGGATTCCAGGCTACTGTTAACTTGGGGTGAGTTAAAAAAAAATAAACCACTGCCTTGTACTTTTTCTCTGTTGACTGCAGTCAATATTATTATTACCCTGTATTCAGGATGCCCCGAGTTCATGTGGATTGTTCTTAGGCCTATCTATCGATCTATCTATCTACCTATCACAACATGTTTTAGCAGAGATGATGAACTGTAGAAGCAGACAATATTCATATACCAATTAAAGCAAAAAAAAAAAAAAAATCTCTGATTTTGGTTTAATTTCAGATCTCACCTAATTTTAAGACCAACATGCTATGGATGCTCACATGGGTGCAAGTACATTTGCTATTTAAACGATGTGGACGCTTGACAGACGGTGGGGTCAGTACTCAGTCGCAGACAGAGGCTCAGTTCAAGGGTTTTGCAGTATTGCAGCACAAAAGGGGTATTCCAAATCCACAAAAAGTCCAAAAATCAACGGCCAATCAGTAGGTATGCCAGGTTTGAGGGAAAAGCATAATTGAAGACCTGTGTGCAAGAAGTGCCTAAGACACTAAATAACACTTTTGTGATTTTGGGGGTCAAAGGTCAAAGTTTTCAAAACATGTTGTAGATATATATCTGCAACCTGTTTTGTTTTGAAAACTTTGACCCCCAAAGTCACAAAAGTGTTATTTAGTGACTTAGGTACTCCTTGCCCACAGGTCCTCAAGCAGTAGTTGGGGAAGCAAGTAGGGATCATACATGAGGAATCAACAATACGCAAGGGACTAGGCAAATTTGTAATTGAAAGACAAAAAGGAAAAGTGACCAAAGATCTAGAGGGGAACTAGAAATACTCATAAGCAGGCATTGAGAATACTGGGAAACAAACTTGCAGTGAGACACAGATGGGGGAATATAAATAGAGAGAAGAGGCTGCTTGCGATAGGGAACAGGCGAGTGTGAGTGTAGAGAGCGTGCAGGGAGGAGTGGCGACAAACGAGGACATGATGTGCACCTATAGAAAACCAGAAAAGGGAGGGCGAGTGCATGAATGTGTGGAATAAATCAGGAAGCATATGTTGAGTGACAGGGGAGAAAAAAACAGAGGAACAAATACTTGGATTAACTACATAAATAAAGTAAATACATAAACAGTCATGCAAAATAATAAAGAAATGAAAATTCAAGAAAATACAAACAAACAACAACTCAGACCATCACAGCGCAGAATGGGAAAATGACAACTGTGTCAGTCTGAAACTAGCAAACAACTAGCGACTGCAGCCCAGCTTAGCTAATAACATCTGTGCTGAACTGTCTATCATTATTCTGGGGTTTTGCCTCCATTATTCTCTCTAGGATTCTATACCCGTCTTGTGCTGTATTGCTGTCAATAAACTACTTGTTGGATTGGACGTCTGACTCCGCACTTGATTCCTGGTGTGGACCATAACAAAAAACATTAGCCAACAGTTCAACACAGTGGTGGTAGAATGATGGTCTGGGGCTGCTTTGCTGCTTCAGGACCTGGGAGATGTCATAATTGATGGAACCATGAATTCTGCTCTCTTCCACAAAATCCTGAAGAAGAATTCATGGTTCCATCAGTTTGCAACCTACAGCTCAGTTGTAATTGGGTTATGCAGCAGAACAATCATCTGGAGCAGACAAGCAAGTCCACCTCTGCGTGACTCTGAAGAAACAAAATTTAGGTTTTGGAGTGTCCTTGTCATGGTTTTGGAGGTTGGCGTTTGTTTGGGAGCTTTCTTTGTTACTCTCGTCCGGGACGATATCGTTTTGCCCACATCGGATTCTTTGGCCAGCTGGCATTAATTGTGGGCGGCGCCCAGACTCTATTTAAGCCCAAGTTCTGCCTCGTTACCTTTGCTAGAGTGTCAGTGTTACGATTGCACAATAGCCTGTAAGTTCTCTAGCTAGAGAGTTGGTTAGGATTTAGTTGCAAAAGAGGAAAAGTGTTAGTTAGTAAAGGAAATTTTCTCTCTCTTTTCCCTCTTCCTTCCTCTGTCTGTGCACCATCTGGGTGCTTAATCTTTTGATCTCGGCTTCCGAGATTTTTCCTTTATTTCGTTCTGTCTAGCTCGCTTTGCTTCCTGACTATTATTTGGACGAGATTTATGTCCTTTGGAAGCGCGAGCCCCTCTCTCTTGTTTTATCTGTGTTTATCATTTTGCTGTGCTTTCTTTCGTTCCGGCCACTGCATTTGGCATCTCGAAATACCAGCCATCACAGTACACTCTATCCAACATGGAGACTTCAGCTGTGGCCGCTATTGAACAGGTTGTTACCAGCCAGCAAGCTATGCTTTCTGGCTTCAGCGAAGGGCTTTCCAGCCTTGGCAATGAGCAGGCTGGTTTGGCTGAGAGATTCCGCCTTCAGGAGAACTCACTGCAGAAAAAAAGAGAGCGTTCTGTTAAGTTTGACCGAGAGTGTTAAATCCCTGTCTACACAAGTTTCACGAAATGTTGCACAAGCATCATCCATACACCTTCCCCGAGAACCGAAATTGCAATTACCCCAAAGATACAGCGGCGAGGCCGGAAAGTGTAAAGATTTCATCGCCCAATGTGAGATATTTTTTAAGGCTCAGCCTACACGGTTTACAAATGAGGATTCTCGGGTTGCATTCATTTTATCCCTGCTGACTGACACAGCACTCACTTGGGTCGGCCCACTTATCAGATCTAATTCACCGGTCGTGAATTCTGTGGAGGCTCTTGTTAGGGAAATGTTGTCAGTATTTGATCAGGATGTTTGTGGTCAGGATGCAGCTACGCATTTAATGCATCTGAAACAGGGCTGTGAAAGCGTTGTGGAGTTTTCAATTTTATTTCGCTCCCTGGCGAGAGACAGGCTGGCTGGAAGTTCCTCTTATGACTGTGCTTAATCATGCCCTTGCTGAGGATGTAAAAGATGCGTTGGCTACATTGGAGCCCTGTTCGACTTTTGATTCTTTGGTTTACACTGCGGTGCGAATTAACAATCGCATCCGTGAACGTAACAGGGAGAAATTAAACAGTTTTCCGCTTGTTAACAACGGGGTCAAGGCTGCTAGTGGCAAGTGTGCAGTTCCTATTCCACCCACTGAAAATTCCACTCCGGTTGAGGCCATGCAGGTTGATAGCTCATTTGAGAGTCAGACTCATAAACCTGCTCGCAGAAGAATAATCTGCTTTAATTGTAATAAACCGGGTCATATCCGTCCACATTGCCCCAAAGCTTCAGGGTAACGGGAAATCCCTCTAGCGGTTTGGGGGGCGCTAGAGGGGCAGACCCAATTTCCCTTTCGAACACTAGTCCCTGTTGAATTGACTGTGGGGAGCAAGAGGGTTATTATTGAAGCGTTCGTGGATTCAGGTGCCGTGAATTTTTTTATGGATATTGAGTGGGCTAGGAGGCACTCCGTTCCTACCTGTCCTCTTTCACAGCCACGCTCTGTGAAAACTTTGGACATCGCCCGCTGGGAACGAAATTTATTACCGAAGTTTCTGAACCGCTAAATATGTTCATTTCCTTTGGTGGCCATTCTGAGGAGGTTCGGTTTTTTATTATCAGTTCCCCTGCTTTTCTCATTGTTTTAGGGCATTCTTGGCTACGGGAGCATAGGCCTTGCATCACTTGGGGGGAACAGAATAATCCTATTGTCCACTGGGGTACCGCTTGTAGGTCCCATTGTAGAGAGAATGTGGCTTGTTTTCCCACATCAAACTATGGGGCAGACTGATGCCTGGAGCGAGTGTGAGGAGGTTGTCTCGCCTTACCCTCCTAAACTGGAGGAAGGGACAGAGGAGGGGTTGGAATGGGATTCTCAATTTGATTGGCGACAGCCAGAGGACGATTACCTTTTATAGGACTTTTTCGATTCTGAATCAGTCACCAAAACGTCAGGTTCTGAACAGGGTGAGAATTTGGGGGCCACCCTGAACTTTGATTTGCCTTCTAATGTTCCCAATGATTATGCTGACCTCGCTGAGGTTTTTAGCAAGCAAAGGGCCTTGACCTTACCTCCTCACCGCGTGTATGATTGCGAGATTAATCTCCACCCGGGTACCACTCCCCCTAGGGGTTCGTTATACTCACTGTCGGGGCCTGAGCGTAAAGCTATGCGAGAGTATATCCAGGAGGCTCTAGCTGACGGATTTATTCGGCCGTCTACCTCTCTTGCAGGTGCTGGGAATTTTTTCGTGAGCAAAAAAGATGGCAGTTTGAGACCCTGTATTGATTACAGGGGTCTCAATAATATCACCGTCAAGAACCAATATCCCCTTCCGTTAATGAACTCTGCCTTTGAGCGACTGCAGGAGGCGTCATTTTTTACTAAGTTGGACCTCCGCAATGCTTATAATCTGGTCCGAATCCGGGAGGGGGACGAATGGAAAACGGCATTTAATATGCACAACGGGCACTATGAATATTTGGTCATGCCGTTCAGATTGGTTAACGCCCCCTCCGTATTCCAGGCGCTCGTCAATGACGTTCTCCGAGAGATGTTGGAGAGATTCGTCTTTGTCTACCTTGAAGATATTCTGATTTTTTCTTCAACTCTCTCGGAGCATAAACAACACGTCAGGCAAGTGCTTGAGGCCCACCTTAAAGCCAAGCTATTTGTCAAGGCAGAGAAATGCACCTTTCATGCCCTGACCGTCTCGTTTCTTGGCTTTATTGTTTCTAAGGGGTCGGTCCATATGGACTCGGACAAGGTAGCTGCGGTCAGGAATTGGCCTGCCCCTCAAAGTGTTAAGGAGGTCCAACGCTTCTTGGGCTTTGCTAATTTTTATAGGAGGTTTATCCGTAATTTTAGCGCAGTTGCTGCCCCCATTATTGGGCTCACCAGAAAGAATACCTCCTTAGCGTTTTTTTGGTCCCCAGCAGCGGAGGCTGCCTTTCAGGAACTAAAGAAGTATTTTAGCTCAGAGTCCATTCTGGTTTTGCCCGATCCCTCCCTCCCATTTGTGGTGGAGGTTGATGCTTCGGAGGTTGGGGTGGGTGCTATTTTGTCCCAGCGCCCCCTTTGGGACAATAAGCTACACCCATGCGCATACTTCTCCCGGTCTTTGTCCGCCGCGGCACGGAATTACAGCATTGGTGACCAGGAGTTATTGGCAGTCAAGTTGGCCCTTGAAGAGTGGCACCACTGGTTGGAGGGGGCTGAACACCCTTTTGTGGTATGGACAGACCATAAAAATCTCCAGTTTGTTCAGCAGATCAAGCGACGTAATTCCTGGCAGGCGCGGTGGTCATTGTTCTTTAACCGCTTTAATTTTACGCTGTCCTACCGCCCTGGCTCTAAAAACATTAAGCTTGACGCCTTGCCGCGGATTTATGACCGCTCTGATCGTGATCCCACCCCAGAGCCAGTTATTCCGGCTGCTCAGATTGTGGCGCCCATTCAATGGGAGATTGAGGCGGTGGTTCAGGAGGCTTTGAAGACCGATCCGAGTCCTGGGGGGGAGCCTCCTGGCTGTTTGTTTGTCCCACCTAGGGTTAGGTCGCAGGTCCTCCAGTGGGGACATTCCTTCCGCTTGGCAGGGCACCCGGGAGCCCATCGGACCAAGCAGTTCCTGGCCCAACGTTTTTGGTGGCCCGGTATGATGAGGGACATTCGGGAATTTGTTGCTGCCTGTGGCATCTGCTCCAGAAATAAAACTTCCCATCTCCCTCTCTCTGGTCTGCTGCGACCATTGCCCGTCCCCAGGCATCCTTGGATGCATATGCCATTGGATTTTATTACAGGTCTGCCTGTGTCTGAGCGCAACACGGTCATCTTGGTCGTGGTTGAGCGTTTTTCCAAGGCCGCTCATTTTGTCGTGCTACCCAAGCTGCCTTCTGCACGGGAGACAGCCCTTCTTGTGGTTAACCATGTGTTCCGGCTGCATGGGCTTCCGCAAGATGTTGTCTCTGACCGGGGTCCTCAGTTTACTGCCAGATTTTGGCGGGCGTTTTGTAGGCAATTGGGAGCTGCGGTGAGTCTCTCCTCTGGGTTCGACCCAGAGACCAACGGGCAGACTGAGCGTACTAATCAGTCATTGGAAAACACTCTTCGTTGTTTAGCGGCGGATTTTTGGCATGGGCCGAGTATTCCCATAACTCACTGAGTAATTCTTCCATGGGCTTTTCCCCATTTGAAGCAAAGGTGGGTTACCAACCCTCACTGTTTCCTGAAACTGAGAATGATTCCGAGGTTCCCTCGGTCAACCATTTCATTCGTCGCTGTCGGTCTGTTTGGACCAGGGTCCGTTCATCTCTGTTGCGCTCAGGGCTCAAACAGAAATCCGCCGCCGATAGAAGGCGTCATTTGGCTCCGTCTTATCGGGTGGGTCAGAGAGTTTGGCTGTATCCCCGGAACCTCTCCTTGAAGGTAGAATCACAGAAACTGGCTCCCCGCTATATTGGCCCATTCAAGATTGTGCGGAAGATCAATCCAGTCACGGTCCAGTTAAAGCTGGTTAGCACTAGCGTCCTGGCACCTGCAAACACACCCCCGCCACCACCGCGAATGGTGGAGGGGGGGCCGATTTACACCGTGCGCCGCATTCTTGCTGAGAGGCGTGTTGGTTGTGGGGCCCAGTTTCTCATGGACTGGGAAGGATATGGCCCCGAGGAGCGCTGCTGGGTCCCTTCCCGAGATATTCTGGATCCCACGCTCATTTCTGACTTCCGTGCGCAGGGTTCTCTGGGGACTTCTGGAGCTGTCCCTTAGGGGGGCTCCTGTCATGGTTTTAGAGGTTGGCGTTTGTTTGGGAGCTTTCTTGGTTACTCTCGTCCGGGACGATATTGTTTTGCCCACATCGGATTCTTTGGCCAGCTGGCATTAATTGTGGGCGGCGCCCGGACTCTATTTAAGCCCAAGTTCCGCCTCGCCACCTTTGCTAGAGTGTCAGTGTTACGATTGCACAATAGCCCGTAAGTTCTCTAGCTAGAGAGTTGGTTAGGATTTAGTTGCAAAAGAGGAAAAGTGTTAGTTAGGAAGGGAAATTTTCTCTCTCTTTTCCCTCTTCCATCCTCTGTCTGTGCACCGTCTGGGTGCTTAATCTTTTGAGCTCGGCTTCTGAGATTTTTCCTTTATTTCGTTCTGTCTAGCTCGCTTTGCTTCCTGATTATTATTTGGACAAGATTGATGTCCTTTGGAAGCGTGAGCCCCTCTCTCGTGTTTTATCTGTGTTTGTCATTTTGCTGTGCTTTTTTTCGTTCCGGCCACTGCATTTGGAGTCTCGAAATACCAGCCATCACAATCCTACTGAAAGTTCCGACTTGAATCCGGTTAAGATGCAGAGGCATTCATTGCTGGTAACTGCAAATGTCTTAATACAGCTGTTACTGCCAAGGGTTGCAAAATCTGTTATTTGGTTTAGAGGGTTAATTATTTTGTCACATGGGGGGTATAGGTTTTGAATAACTCTTTACCTTCAAAAAATGAAATTATCATTTTAAAGCTTCACTGTGTATTCACTCACGCTGTCTTTGTCTTATTCTAAAATTAGTTGAATAATCTGAAACATTTAAATATGACAAATAAAGGGGGGAATAGTGAAATCTGGAAATAGGCAAATACTTTTTCACAGCACTGTATCAGCCAATGAATGCCGAGCCAGCATTAACTTGTGAAACTTTGGACTGACATGTTAAGTTCACTAGCTAGTAATACTGCCATTAATACTTTCTTATTAATTTGATGACTATTATTACTCAACCACGGTAGTGTGGCTTTATGCTGGGAACAGTTCAGTTGCTGTACAAATGTCTGACCGCGATAACACATAACACACTTAACTACATATAACTTAATTTATGAACTTATTTGTTTTGATTTCTTTGTATGTGTTAATTACTTGGGTTTTTACCGACATCTGGTGAAAATTAAATGTCAATAGCCCCATATTTACTGAGAAAAATGTTGACGCACTCAATACTTATTTTCCCCGCAGTATATTTGAGAGGTCAGGTATGGTGGAGTACATTAATTTTTTTTTCTCTTGAGGGTGGTAATGTAGGCTATTGTTTTTTGAGAGCACTCATCACACCATTATATTCGGTAGGTCTACAGTGTACAGGATTGCATTGATTTCATGCACATTTACATACTATTCTCCTGCCACAAAAAAAAAGGTGACCACCTATTTTCCCTTGTTTTAAAACTCAAGCGTAAAACCCTTGCCTTAGTTTCTTCCAAACACAATAAATTGCATTAGCTTTTGTGAACCTGATACCGGAATTCTTCTCCCATAGTTCTTCTTCTCTCTTCCTTCAAAATTGCACTTTCACAAAGTATTATCATCTGCATTGACCAGCTTTCCAAAAGCTTTGGCTGTCTCGCACTTAAACAATTTGGAGGTTTTTAAGCAAGTTTAAAATAATTAATAAGCTATTTGTAGCATACAGCAGTGGTTTCGCTCATAATGCATCAAGTAAATGTTAATTAAACCTGGCCTTGGATCAATTATGCTACAATGCTTTAATTAGTTTTTTTTTATTATTATTACAATGCTGTAATGAGTTTTTTTATGGCAACAGGACTGAAGGATTCTCTCTGGAGATGGTGCCCTTGTGGAAGATCTGTTTCCTCTGGATGACTCTGCTTTTCCTGTCTGGAATGGTGAGGGCACAGGTCAATCCAAGTAAGTACAGCAGTGACCCAGTGGAGCACTTGCAATGCAAATTAGCAAGGGGGTGACAGTAAAGGACTGTATATCTGCCATATTTAAATCCTTATTTACAATCTTTATTTTGTGTTTACGCGGGTTATCTTTTGCTTATATTAAAATTAGTTTGATGATCTGAAGCATTTCAATGCGACAAATATGCAAATATGGAAATAATTGAGACGGAGCGGGTACTTTTTCGCAGCAATGTACTGAATATAGCCCTACCATCCCAAAAAATACTCTCTACTGCTTTATCATTCGAGACAGATTATTTTCGCTATTCCAGAGATTAAAGTCAACTGTATTTGAAACATAGAATTAGATATTTTAATGTTCTGAAAATACAGGATACAATTGGACATATACTAGATGAAATCTGCTCTGACTGCAAATTATGGCATATAATATATTATGTTAAAGCAATATTTTTGACCTCCTGAGAATCTCACTATATGTGTTCATGGTGTTGACCACAAGGAGAGAGTTGCCCTTGTTTTCATACATCTAAAACTAAAAATTCACTAAAAACCATATAGAATACTATCTATTCTCTATTAAAATGAGTAGCCACCACAGTTAATTAGGAATATGTTGATCAGACAAAGAGGTACCCCAAAAGATAATATGTCAGTACATTATATGTCACTCTTGTGGTATATGTTTGTTCATTGGGATTTAGAAAATTTCCGTAACCTGGCATCATAGCCCTAATAAACCATGGCCATCCATGGCATTAATTTTATGAAGCTGCACAAAACACCAGTCTTTATCTTGACAGCAAGCAGTTATCGTTTCTTTTCATGAATCTCCCTGATTGAATTCTTCTGTCATAAGGTGTTTTGACTTCAGGTGGTGAGATCCAAAATTTTCCTTGGAAATACTTTGATTGTGAGCAGGCTTTCCCGTCTTTCACCACCCGACACCGACATGACAGCGATGCCAAAAAAGTTTGAACGGTGTTCTGAGTTTTTATTTATTTTTAAAGCATCCCTGCTGGCACAAATAAATGAGAAAATTCAACTTTTAAAGAGCTGAGAAATTAATCAGAACAAGAAAAGCTGTGGATTTTCCAAAGGAATTTAATGTCAAGGTGCATAAAAAGGGGGTTTATATTTAACCTTTGTAGGAAGCCTCAATGCTTGATGGTTAACCTTTTCTGATTTTTCAGAAGAGTCACAGAACCAACTAAATGAGAAAAGAGTGTTAACAGTGAAACAGTATTACAGGGGAATATAGTTTGATGGTCAGCTATGCCAGGGAAACTTAGCCAGATGCCTCTTTAACTTATAGCCTTTGCTGCTATGGAGCTAGGCCATGAATGGTTCATTGGCTTGTTGTAATGGTGTTTGAAGCACAAGTTAATGAGCAGTCATAATGAATGTGATTTTTACTGTGCATCTTATGCACTCATTTGAAATGCTTGCATGTGCTATTTTAGACTCCTAAATTCACACACACACACACACACACACACACACACACGCGCACATGCATTAACTCATGCATGCATGCGCACGTACACACACACGAATAAATGTACCCATGCACATATATGTACACATTTCACTTTATATAATACTGTACAGGTATTAAATCACCTAATACATGCATGATAAACTTTTTGAAAAAACTTAATGTTTTCGTTAGTAGTTTATACGCTATTCTGGCGCAACATACACATGCAAACATTTTTGATGTATGATTGTGTGACTTCAGACGAGAGAACGCATGTTCTGAATGTAAGCAAGTGTTTAATTGCCGTTTATGAATGTATGAATTAGGTCTGTTGCAAACCAGATTACAGCTCATACCAGAGTGCTCTTGTGAAATGCTACAGAGAGCAAATATACTGTTTTTTTTTTTTTTGCTTTGTATGGGCCTGCTCAGAGCTTGAACTTCACGCATTGTAATTACACTTTGAAAAAAAGAATATTTTAGCAGGAACACTGTATTCATTCTGTGCTCTTTGCAGAGATATTAAATAAACTCCTAAAATCAACATTCATTTCCCTCGTCTCCTCATCGTCTGAACAAAAGTTGATTTTTGGGCAGACTTTTTGGCAGATTTTTGGTCACGCATAAAACTTTGTTCACGGTTGATTGTCTTGTCTGTCTGGGACTCAAAGGCAAAAGTGTGCTTTTTTGATGGCAATGAAGTCAACTAGAACTACTGTATTTTTTTTCTTGATAATTGTGTTGACAGTAATTCTGAATGAAATGTGATTGCATTTATGCAGGGTGAAAGTTCATAAATATTACTTTACTTTCCAGCCTCAACAACTGCAAATGTGTTGGCTGACATTGCCTTCTGTTTCATTTCAGGACGGTCTCACCAGTGAGCCACTTTTTCCAGTGACAAAAAAAAGTATGCAAGGCTAGACTAAGCAGACAGAGTGCTCCGAATCCTACAAGCCGGCTGCCTCCAGTTTAAAATGAACTATAATCGATCTGATCAACTGAAAATGGTTGATTATTAACAATGTTGCAATCCACATTGAGTGGAACTAAGACAAGGCCCTTGTTAAATCCAGTGCATTAAGCGTATGAACTGAGTGACTGACATCAGGGCTGGAGCATATACTGGCGGCATCGGTTAAACAGGAAATGCCACGGATGAGGGAACAAGCAATCCTTTCACAGACAAGAGGCATGGAAAAATAGAGACATAGGAAGATGAATTAGAGCAGGCAGTTAAGAGTTCTGCCACTCAATATGTGCCAGTGTGTGCACAGGCCTCAGTATTTGTAGGCAGACTTAACCGCTCCATTTTACAAAACTGAGAATTGTGACTGCTTTTTGAAAACAGTTTTTATTAAATCATATTTTTAGATTGTCGATGGAAAATTGATAGCTGTTTTAATAAAACAGAAAGTGAAGCTGTGATAATACTGGGGAGAGAAGTACGGAAGGAAAACATCTGGATGTATTTTTGCTCGTGGGCTGAGCAGGAAGTGGTCAGAAGCAGCCATATTGGCTCTGCCGAATCATTTATTTTCACAAAGTCCAGTATACAGTCTGTTAAATTCACAGTTTCCTTATCCCAGCTATCGGGTGCGGGTAACATATGATCATGAAGCCTACCATATTAAACAGTTGACTGAATACATAAAATTCACTTGGTGTCGGCTTGCATGATTGTTTTTATTTCAGATTGTTTTCCTTTCCCATCCAAATTTTCTGACTATTTGCTTTGTATTTTCTTGTATTTTGAAACGTGAATGAAATAATATACTTGGAAATAGCCATTATGTTAGATGATTTAGCCAAAACACAAGATTGCCTGCATTCAGGGGCACATATTTCTCAGCAGAGAAGACAAAACATATTGCCTGTGGAAGAGTTTCTCAGTTGTTGCGTCGTTTAGTTTCTCTCTTTAGGGCTGCCATGAAGAGCCTGCTTTTTTCCCCACATCTTTGGCTACATTTTCAGGACCTAAGTGCATGGTCTGGAGCGCATTTGGCAGAAGTGCATTTAGGGTGCGTCCAAATCCACTTTGCTTGTTTATCGCCGGATAATCTGAGCACAAAGTGAAGCACTTGGTTAGAAGGGGTTTAGTTAGTCTCTAAAATAATCAAAGTGCATTTTGGGTGTGAAAGGAAATAAACCAATTATGGTGTCATCTCTCATTCTTTTTAAAAGCCAGGTGCACGTGCACCTTGGCAGATTGCTATTATTATGGTGGATTTACCAAGTAGTAAGAAAGAATGCTTCTCTGCTTAAGAAATGGATTTACTTGTGCGCAAAGTGAAAGAGCATGAGTGAACCCTCTGTGAAAATATGGAAAATTGATCACTGTCATCTCCAAAAATGTCAATCAAAAATATTTTTTAAATATTGTTCAAAAATCGTTTTAATCATATCAAGATGTAAAGAATCATCATACACAGTGAATCCCCGGGGTTACATTTGAAAAACATTTAAAAGATATTATGTGATTTCAGATGTTCAGACAAAATGAAATATTCCTTGCACAAACAGTTCAGTTTGCTTACCAGGCTACAGATGGCGCAGCTCATCTGCTAGCTGATCTCCTCTCACCTGTGCTGGAGTTGGTCTACTTTGGGATCATTAGCATCAGCATTTGCAAATCAGCATCACACCTTCTAAAGTCCTGCAATGTGTCCTCATTTATATGCAATAGTCATCCATGACGCATGGCAATGTTAAGCGACACAAAACATGCTACAAATAATACCCCGACCATCTGAGGGCTGTATTGTAATTTTCAGCTTGACTTATCCAAATATCTAAAGTGCAGTTTCAGTGCATTTACGCCACTCAAAGCGTTCTTTCAATTATAGTTCGATAACACAATTTTCAATTGAAGAAAAATCCACGCGCTGTTGTTGACATCATTATATCATGAGTAATTGTCCCCGACAGCCACCCCTTCATGTAGGATCCCCATCGAAGACTGCTGGAATGACAGAGTTGGTCAGTATTAAGGAATCATTGCTTGATTCAGGATAATTTGTGAATAAATGTGTAATCCACAAGCTGCATCGCAAATCACGGGGATGTTGAAGGAATGGGTTTTCTTATGGTTTACATATATATCAGCATATTCTTTGATGGGGTATGTAGCTGCGCTTGCATGAAATCAATCGCACTAACCAATACGTCTTAGGTCTTTCTAAAATACCTCAATATACACAATTATCTTTTTATTTTTAATCTTTGTGTGCTACTGCACATCTTTGCGCATGACATTCAGAGTGTAAATGTGTTGTGCAACTGTCTCTATTGGGGCATATTACCATCTTAACCCTTTAAGCGGTAAATAAGTTTTTATAGAACAACACACCACTCAAAATATTTCCCACATGGGACACTTCAGCGTTGAATCAATCCGATCAGAATTTCTCACTCCTCGAAGCCAAGAAGGTCAGCTTCATTTTCTCAATCACTTTCAGCAAACAACGTTTCTAGATATTCAGCATTTTCATTGTTAAACTCACTGTCATCGCTTGACAAGTTCTTGAATGCTGGCATTTTGAAACAACGCATGGTCAATATCCACAAAACAAGAATATTATAACGATTCATTTATAGGATGTCAATACAGTTCAAAGAAATTGTTGCAATGCACACTCCGGAGTTCCTAGCTACCAATCCCCAGCGTGGCTGCGTGAATACTAAAATCTAACTGGTACGGTGAAACACACCTAACCCCAAAAATGTCTTTTGCCGCGACTTGCAGTTATGGTTGGAAACTGCTTCGCGTCAGTAGCCGCGATCAGCAGCTGTTATGATGATTGTTCTTGTGACTACAGTCGGGACTAGAGCATAAAGGGTTTGATAAAGGGCCCTTAAAATAACAGTAAAATACTGTGCTATTGACTTCAGATCAGGTTTTTGTTGGTCAAAATGACAACTGATTGAGTCTTAATCTTGCAGACACTTGCGTTGCACTTAGTGCCGCTTTTCACTGGGTTTAAGATAGAACCACTTAAGCTCTGAAAAGAGGGATTAAAGCAAAGAAAAAAAACAGGTTGGGGTCAATTACTTTATCTCTTACCATTAACTAGAGGGATGGAGAAGGGACTGGAGTCTCTTTGCATTCCTCCAGTTTGTTTGGGCATACTGCACACTTCGCCACCACCCCCATCACTGCAAACATCCTCCGACATTCAACCAAAGACTCCTTGCTGCACCACCTGTATGTGTTTGTATGTGTTGCCCTTCATGTTTACAAACAATCATCCACCATCAAAAAAATGTATTTTTGGGATTATTAAATGTTTCATTTCAAATATGAGAAAAATAGTGTTTGATTTGGCAATATCGGGCGTACGTGCCTGTACTTGTGTGTTGTACATACATGATGGAGAGTGTATTGATAGATGTAATGCAACTTTTCCATGCTTCCTGTGTAATTTTGAAATGTCTCATAGCAACATACATCTTCCATAATATTAATAAATGTTGAAATGATTCACTTTGTGATCTCTGCAGTATTTCTTCACATGGTTTAAAATACACTTGCTGCATTGCAATTTACTTCTAAACAGATCATTCATATATTTCTAAAGGGGTATTTGAGCTGATGTGATTCCTCCTTGCTGTCAAACTCCTCTGAGATATTTTACACATTTAAACAGTGAAAATTATGTGTCATATTTGTGACATACTGCGCATACTGTCATAAAGAAAATCTTCACATTAATATTGCATATTTCTGCCATGTTTGACTCTTTAAAATTGTTGTATTGCTTATCTATTGCATCTCCATGTAGTTTTTTTTTTTTTTAGCATTGAGAGATTTTGTAATATCTGTGGTCTCAGTTAAGTTAAGGCAGCTCATCATCATTTTCAAAGGTTGTATTGTGCTTCACCAATTTTCAGTTCACCTATCGCCACTGGTCTGAACCACAAGTAGACCACACAAAAGATTGTTAGATTCTTTGACCCTGATTTACTACTCTCTAAGTCAGTAACTTGTGTGTTTTGGACTGGAAATGAGAGTATAACAGTGCACCCTGGCCCTGCGTTAGAAAGCAAACCACGTTCTGACAGCTGAATTGAAAGTAATACAGTGCCCTGAACCTCCACTTTTAAATCTATAAATGCTATGCTCTGCTCTCACATGAGGTGGACCATCTGAATATCACTGACAGCTGAAGGGAAAGTAATACAGTGCCCCGAACCTCCACTTTTAAATCTATAAAAGCTATGCCCTGCCTCTCACATGAGGTGAACCATCTGAATAGTATCTTTTAGCATTTGCAAAGCTGTTCTTTGTACTTGAACCTTATTTCCTCATGATCCAGACAAGGAACCAGATACAGAGCTGGAGTACAATCCAATGGAGGAGTTGTTTGATAGGAATACAGTAATTGAAAGAAGGGATGGAGCTCAAAGTTGAATGAGCACAGTTCAGGTCAGATGGTATTATGGTTCGGGTAAGAGGAATGTCTGCACCTAGCCAGTGGCATCCCGGGTCAGAAGCCAGGTGGTGGTCATTTTCGCCAGAGCAGAACTGTCAGACGGCAAGTTTCAAGGTTTTAGCAGGAACAAAGTCCCAATCGTGGACACCGCTGAAGGCTTCGAAGGTGTTCCTAATAAACTGGGCAGCAAACTGGAGAGGAGAGGAAGTTTTAGAGGAATGTAGTTCCAATCCTGGAGCCAGGGATTAGGCTTACGAGCTAGTTGCTATTAATCAGGCTTTGGAGAGTACTTCCATATTTTACTATCATTAAAAGTTATAATAATTTCAGAAAACAATAAATTATCATACTACAAAGAAATAAACTGACTGGTTGCTTAAGTGAAAAAGGACAGACAATCCAGCAACCCTACGAGGTTCAAAGTCAGGCTGTATACACCACAGTGTAGAATCTGGAAATATAAGTGACAAATGGCCGATAAGCTCGGTCCAGGGCCAGGCCAAATGGCAATAGAACTGTAGATATTGCATATTACATTTTACAAAAGATTGATCCATTTCCAAACCAGTAAAATTCATCTGTGCCTTTGGGTTAGGTTCTGAGCGGCACCTCTGTAAGATCTGCAAACGCTGATGCGTGGGGGAGCCCAGCGACTGTATGCGACAAATGGCTGATAAGCTCAGTCCAGAGCCATGCCAGATAGCAATAAAACTTTTGTGGACTTCCAGGAGGTGACAATGGTCTCACCACGGAGGGGGGTTGTTGCAGGGCTCTGCCCCTGTGCGAGTCATATTACTGGCCTAAGTCTTAAGTGAAAGTCCAGTTATATTAATCTGTTTCAAATAATCTAAACCTCTGGGAAGAGCATAATATGCTTATATATTCAATATTCTGCAAAGAAATCACTTCTGGACTTATAACCCAATTTATCTATATATTAATTCATCTTAAGACTTTTTTCCATGACAACTGCATCATATTAGTACATATTCATATCATGTTTGGTCTTGTTATTCTCGGGGGAATCTAAGGAGTTGAATGGAGTATGTTTCATTCCCATTGAAATTATGGTTCGTTCCCTTTTGGAAACTCCTGAGAATTTGGTCAGAATACTCTCTGGTAATCACCCTATTCTCCTCTCTCTGCTGAAGTGTTTCATTACATCCTCCCCATGGTGGAAACCCAAAAGCGGATTCGACCCCCTTCCAGGGTTTATGGCCATGCCGCCTGGATCAAAGACGTGGTTTGGCTTAAAGCAAAGAGAAACAAGCCATTCTGGGAAGATCGTATCCGATCTCTCCCCGCGCACGTTAGTGCGTGAGTAGCCTTTTCAATGATGTAATATCGTAATTCGAACTTCCCGCGCACATTAGTGCGTGTATCCTTTTCCTCCAGGTATGACTCTATTCTCCTTTTCTAAATTGTGTGTAACTTGTAATTGGCTTAGTGTTGATTTGTTTGATTTAAGCTTTAGCCTACCTGGTGAATAAATTATTGTCATTCCTTTAAGCTTGCGTGGTCTCCGTGACTCCTAATCCTTTTATCCTTTCTAGCCGCGTTGCGACGGATACCTAGGGGTATAATCCCGACCGAGGTACGACTGGCCAGCGGCCTGCTCTGGATATTGATTTTATTAAGTTGGAGAGACAACCATGATCTACTTACATAAAGGGTTTATGTATTGCCGGTTCTGGGATTTTAGCCTAAAGGAAACCCATGGACGAAAAGTCGGTTATCTGTTAAAATTCCCTGAAGGAACCCATGGGCTTGCATAGATCTGGGTTCGCTGTATTCAAGCCAAAAGATGCTGTTGCAGTGATGGCTGACTTCCAACCTCTAATCTAATCAACGAACCTAGGATCCGGTAACAGTACTAAAAACCGGGAGTACATGTTAGCGACAGCGAAGTCTCCTAAGAGTTGAAGGTGTAGTCACCGAGACCCACGAGGTTTCTCTAGATTATGGATTCTAATTCTAATTCTAATTTGGAGTCAGATATTTAACGAGGGTATAACTAAATTCATTATTATAAATTTATTATGGAGTCAGATTAATGGTAACCGTTGTGCTTTTGTGCCCCGTCCTTCGAACGGAGAAAATATATCCATTTTATTGTGATTCGCACCAGCCAGGACGTCGCGTGCTAATACCAGGAATCCTCACGCATAAATCTTCAACCCGGGCTCTTCCTTCCTTGGTCGAGCTGCGTGGGTCTTACAACAGGTACACATGGGACTGGGGAATACAACACTACACCTGGAGAGGGAGGCACACAAAACACTAGACCAATTAAAGAAGACAATACTTCTAAAAGACACGTAGGTTGCTGAATGGGAGGGGGTAACAATTAGGACTCACACAAGGGTTGTGATATATTTGTGTATGTTAAAGCCCGAATATCATAGTTTTTCTCTCATTTTATTTCCTGATCTGATAAGAAATAACCTGGGGAGAAAAGCTTAGTCCTGAAATAATCTTCAAAAATCACTTCACCTTCAAGAATTAAGGCCATACTGCTGCATTTAGAATTCCGCGTCAGTGTTCTGTGACACTATTGACGTACAATTTCATATGTAAATTTCTCCCAAACGTGTCACTGCAAAAACAAAATCTTACTGAGCATTTTAATCTTGTATTTAGACTTACAACACTTAAGTTTATAACCTTTTTTCTAAGAAGAATGCCTACCACTGATATGAGATAATTTTGCTCATTTCTAGATTTTTTCCATGGGGTAAGGTAAATTATTTTACCCTATGGACAAATCTTGAAATGAGTCAAAATTATCTCACATCAGTGGTACAATTTTTTTCTAAGTAAAATGAAAGTAGAAATGTGTTTTAAGTCTAAATAGAAAATCAATATACTTGATAAGATTTTGTTTTTCTAGTGTATTTTTTTCTTATACAGCAAGAGAAAAGTTTGGTGGAGTACTGCTTGTATCCTTTGAAAAAACTGGTGCTCTTGGAAGGGAACTTAGTTGAAACATAAAGAGGAAAAAAATCCAAGTCCAGGCACTCAGTTGATTCACAAAAATCCAGAAAGTCTTTATTAACAGGCTACAGCATTAAAAAACACCAATGCGTGTCGGCCCTTCAGCCTTCATCAGGGTGTGTAACAAAG
The DNA here is from genome assembly GCA_029692085.1 of Gymnothorax javanicus. Lineage (NCBI taxonomy): Eukaryota > Metazoa > Chordata > Actinopteri > Anguilliformes > Muraenidae > Gymnothorax > Gymnothorax javanicus. The sequence continues at coordinate 31,074,266 of CM056198.1, read as the reverse complement.
AAGCCAGAAACAGCCTAATTATAGCTCTATTCACATCAGGTGTACTACTCAGACCATGCATGTCATTTGCTTATGCCACTAGGGGCAGTAATAAAAAATAAATAAATAAAAAACAAGTTAATGAAAAGATAATTTACCATAATATATATAAATAGTTTACTCTATGTATAAATACTCAAAAATCAATATGGATGAATATTTATACACAGAGTAAATTAAACTTGTCTGTTTATACATACTATGGTAAATTCTCTTGATATCTCTTCTCTTTGTTTACATCTGATGACTATTTATCCATCCATTTACACATCTAATGACTATTCATCCATATTGATTTGTGAGTATTTATACATAGAGTAAACTATTTATATATATTATGGTAAATTATCTTTTCATTAACTTGTTTTTTTTTTTTTTAGTGGCCAAAGGAAATGACATGCATGGTCTGAGTTGTATACCTGATGTGAATGGAGCTATAATTAGGCTGTTTCTGGCTTCTTTGTTACACACCCTGATGAAGGCTGAAGGGCCGACACGTGTTGGTGTTTTTTAATGCTGTAGTCCGTTAATAAAAACTTTCTGGGTTTTTGTGAATCAACTGAGTGCCTGGACTTGGATTTTTTTCCTCTTTATGTATTTTTTTTCTCTTTGCTGTCTCCAGCAGACCTGCTCCGTCATTCTTTCTCTGGAAAACATTTCCTTAACATCTGAAAAGGCTGTGGGCATGTGATTCATGAAGTCTTGCTAATTGATACCATCCCTTCATGGGTGGCACAATTGAGAAACTCTGGCAGAGCCCCTGGGCACATTCAGCGCTTGCAGGATCTGGTTTAACAGTGTATAGTCCAGGGATGAGAAAGCAGAAGCCCTGTCATGTGTTTCTTCCACATTGTGATAATAAATATACCCAGGCGACTGGAACAGAATACTGGGGAGGTCTTTTCTTCGGTGCCAATTTTTTTTTTTTTTTTTCAGTACCAAGGTTTAAATTCTGGCAGTGGGGTGGATAACCCACCAGTCACCCTGGAGACTTTTTAAAAGCAGGTCCTTATCCTTTAAAACAGTGTTTAGCAACATCAGGCCTGGGGACCTTCTCTGTATGCTGGATTTTGTTTTAACTACAATTGCAATCTCAGAATTTTAACGAGGTGTTAATGTTTCTTTATTGATGTTTATGAGGATAATTTACCTTTTTATGCCACTTTATGTGAGAAATGGATACACATGCATGCCCTGAAGTTTTTCACTTTCAAGTAGTGCAAAATTCATACTTTTTTATTGCATAAAAAGAGGGGAAAATTTTTACTGATGAAATCGAAGAATCATTTGGCTTCTAATTGGTGAGTTTGGACTCGTGATTTCTAAAACCTAGTCCACATATACGAGTGTATTTTTAAAAATGAGGTTCTTCCCTTTTTGCGGTCCCAAAACAACCCAGCTGGCATTTTAAGGTTACGTCATGGATCATAGTTGAATCACCGTTGAATTATGTTTTGATTTTGAAAGATGAATCAACGTTGATTTCGCAACGTTTTTTCAACGTTGGGCATGAGTACCATATACAACATTGAATGAATGTCATGGATCATAGTTGAATCACCGTTGAATTATGTTTTAATTTTGAAAGATGAATCAACGTTGATTTTGCAACGTTTTTTCTACGTTGGGCATGAGTACCATACACAACGTTGAATCAACGTCATGGATCATAGTTGAATCACCTTTGAATTATGTTTTGATTTTGAAAGATGAATCAACGTTGATTGGGCATGAGTACCATACGCAACCTCTACTTTTTGGGGTTTTTTTTGGCCAGAACAATTTTAAAAGGGGGCACAAATATTTTTGGGGGGTTTTTATGAGTGAGAAGGGGGTTTAGAATGATGGGGGAAAAATTTTAAAAGGAAGGGGTAGATGCGGCGCGAGGAAAAAAAAAATTTTGCGGTAATTTCAGTTTCCATCACCGTGCTCTTCCCTCGTGACATTCACTCTGTGTGCGATCCCTCCAACTTCTTCTGACCTCCTTTTTTTATGTCTTTTCTTTTTTTTTCTCCTCCATTGATGAGGCTGTGATCAAAGATTTACATGTTAAGTTAGCCATTACATAAGTGTTTGCAGCGGGATTCGAATCTGGGAACCTGTGGACAAAGCAATTTTAAACACACCATACACTGTGGTCTTAATCAACGTAAGACATAAAAAAAAGAAGGCCAGGAGAAGGTGGAGGGATCGTACACAGAGTGAATGTCACGAGGGAAGAGCACGGTGGTGGAAACTGGAATTACCGCAAAAAATTTTTTTCCTCGCGCCGCATCTATCCCTTCCTTTCAAAATTTTTCCCCCATCATTCTAAACCCCCTTCTCACTCATAAAAACCCCCCCAAAATATTTGTACCCCCTTTTAAAATCGTTCTGGCCAAAAAAAAAAACCCCCCAAAAAATGGAGGTTATGTATGGTACTCATGCCCAACGTTGAAAAAACATTGCAAAATCAACGTTGATTCATCTTTCAAAATCAAAACATAATTCAACGTTGATTCAACTATGATCCATGACGTTGATTCAACAGTGAAAAAACCTTAAAATGCCAGCTGGGAAATCTCCATCCTTCACAAAGACGCAAAAACACAAAGTAAATAGTGAAAACAATTTCTAGAAATCTTCATCCTGGAAGGCGTTTCCGAAAACATTCGTTTTCAGCAACTGAAAACGCAGCTTACAAGTGGAGAGGGCCTAAAAAACAGCAATTTTGTAATGAATGACAAATTTAAAGACTAGGCGAATAATAAAAAGTCAAATCTGTACTGTGCAAAAGAGATAAAAGCCACATGTGCATCAATGCAATTACGACCTTAATGATTCATAATCTTCACCAAATGAGTTCCCTTTTTGCAAATGTTTGCAATAAAGCATAGTTTTCTCCTATACGGTATAAAGCCATAGCCATTTCAGACAATGTGGCAAGAGGGAAAATAATCCCTTTAAACATGAGAAGGACCTAATTAAGAATAATTCACAGCTTTTTAAATGATGATTGCAGTTGTTGGAATGAAAACCAGCATACACAGGAGGTCCCCAGGACCGACGCTGAAGGTTACTGCTTTTAAGTATTCCCCATGTGCACCTTCTCCATCCCACATCCCACCAATTTGTTTTATATTAATGCGTTGATGTGTTGTGTTGCAGGTGTGTGTCGCTATCCCCTGGGAATGACTGGTGGACAGATTCAGGATGAGGATATCTATGCTTCTAGCCAGTGGTCTGAATCAACTGCAGCCAGATATGGCAGGTATGTTCACTTATGTTCATGGGCCTTTGTTCACTTTTCTACAAATATTCATGAAATACACAAGCTTGATCCCACGTACATTGAACTAGTATGTACAGTGAAGCTGTTTAATGTTATTTGCAGTGTGGACACTGCCAAGAATACACACTTAGCATGTTTAGACTTCACATCACCTCACACTAGGGATCAGAAAGTGTAAATTTAGAGGTAGTCACAAACTTGCCCTCTTGCCCTGCCATGCTCCCTCTCTCCGCCCCCTGTTCAGGCTTGAGACTGAAGATGGGGATGGAGCGTGGTGTCCGGACGTGTCAGTGGAGCCCGACAGCCCCAAAGAGTTCCTGCAGGTCGACCTGCGCTCGCTTCACTTTATTACGCTGGTGGGCACGCAGGGCCGCCATGCTGGGGGCATTGGCAACGAGTTTGCACAGATGTACAAGATCAAGTACAGCCGTGACGGCAGCCGCTGGGTCTCCTGGAGAAACCGTTATAACAGACAGGTGAGTGAGGCTGTCTATCTGACATCCTGGCATTGCCTTCATCAAAGCGTTTATACTGTAGCTGAGCTCAGCTGGTCGCTAGCAGCTCAGGCAGTTTTTGACATCATGTGGTTCATATTAAATGCAAAAACTGCTAGTGCTGTAAGCACCACATCAATCCTACCTCACCCTATACGTCTATCTGGCAAAAGCTTTGACATTGACTGTGTATGCTGCCTCCAATTAAATTAGTTTCCCCTGTTTTAAGCTCAATTGTTTTCCAAAAGCATGTATTTAAAGCAATAGTTTCTGAAAAAAATCCCTATGGAAAGTAATCCTTCACTGAAGCATTTTAGACAACAGCAATAGCTATTTTTAAAACTGTCACATTTACATCAAAATCGCTTTCATATTTTTACTTTAATATTCAAAAGAAAAATATGATGAAAAATGTGCACTTGCTTCCCCTCAGATTTTGGAAATAATGATTGGAAAACTTCTAACTATTGACAAGGCTGTTTTAATTTGTGCTGTAAAGTCGCAATTGCCGATGAGAGATAAATGCCTTACTATTACTTGTTGAAAATTAATGCAAATATTTTAAAGATGCACTGAAAATGTAAGCAATATGCTTCTACCAGGTGAAGCCTCTGGGATATATTAAAAAAATATTAATTCAATTAATTTAAATCAATTAATCATGAGCACATTCACCAATATGATTTTCGCAGCTGGGTTATTTAATTGGTACTGTCGTAGAATCAAGAGATTAATGCCAATAGTCTTTTATGAAATTTATTGTACGGGTAAAATTGTGAACAAGTGGTTGAACAATACAAATGAAAACCAAATGCTGAAATCTGTGGCTCTGTCTGGTACCAGCATGGCAAGAGGCCCTAAAAATGGACGGCCAGAGATTTATCCTGAAACAAGGTTGTTCTTTACAGAAAAGTTTGAACTGATTGGATACAGAAACGCAAATGGAAGGGAAAACCAGTAAATGATCTACAGAGGGGGTTTGGGGGGACATTCAAAAGATAACAATGGAAGTGGATTGGTGGAATAGCCAGGTACAGACACAGAATGATGGGGCAGGGTGAGGGGAGGAGTGCCTCCTTCTACCACTGTACAATTGAATTATAATGACTGGTGATTTACAGGTGGTATCAACTCCCTTCCCACAGCTTATTGAGGGAAACAAGAATGCCTATGACATCGTGCTGAAAGACCTGGAGCCTCCCATCATCGCCCGCTTTGTTCGCTTCATGCCTGTCACAGACCAGTCATCCAACGTCTGCATGAGGGTGGAGCTGTACGGCTGCGAGTGGCTTGGTGAGAGGCCACAATGTCTTGCGTTACCAGAACTCCTGGAAAGAATTGCTTTGACTATCTATCTTATCTGTGAGAAGGCTTCATGGACAGGTCTAAAAACAAAATGATTGGGTGCGCAGCCAGCCTTAGTGCATGGCCTTGACAATGAACCCTGTAGAAAATCTCTTCTGAGCACGTGGCTACTGGGCAAGGAGTCCCACAGCATAACACAATTGGCAACAGCAATGGTCATTTCCCATTAAGTCTGACAAACACTAATAGGGCTGCAAGATCATCTCACTTGCCTTCGCATTAATGTTTTCACAGCTGGAGAGCAACAGCAGTGCTTTGACTGAACTGTGCAGTGATTATTCTTCATATTCATGTATCTTCAATTTCTGTCAGATGGCCTGGTGTCTTACAATGCCCCAGCGGGGCAACATCTCACTCTTCACGGCATGCATGTTCACCTGAATGACTCGGTGTATGACGGGGCCATAGGCAACAGGTGTGTTACTGCTTCTTATCCTGTGACCCTTTCTGGGAAGGCGACTTATTGTTTACATAGACTTTAAGAGTGGAAAATTTTTAGTTTTTAAATATTATATGTGGAGGTTGCAGATAAAAATCCATGGGAGTCTCCAGAAGATGAAGGGTTTTTAAAAGAATAAGTCAGAACAAGGTGTTGGTTTTCTAATATTTTGGGGAAAAAAAACTTCACCAAAAAATGAACTATTGTTATTTATCTCCTACAGTTCAAGACAGGAGTGATTTCATTCATTGATGTTTTGTAACTATTACCAATACTCTAATGCTGTTGAGGGTTTCATGAGCCTGATCTTAAGACTGCTCGAGACATAGAAATACTGTAAACAATGTTGTATTCCTACTTCATTGCCAAATGTTCTGGGATTTTCTCTTAGATTTGGACCTCATCAGGAAATAGTTTTCATGCTGTAACCAAACTCAATTCAAGTTTAAAACCAAAATATCAAGTTCATGAGAGGGTGAACACACTGTCTGCTGTGCCAACTGAAGTGTGTGCCAAAAGGATGTTCTGCTGCAGACAGCACTGCCATCTAGTGGCTATCACACATACTGAGCACGAAAGCATCCAATTCCAAGTTTGATAATCTGTCTGAATTTATTGCATCCTTATTCTATGTTTGTACAGCTTATCAGTGTGGTGTATTTATACTCTGCTTAGTATACTTTAGACATGTTTTCTGAAAGTTTTTTTTCTTTCTTATTCACTTTTACCATATTAACAGCTTTGGAGGAAGATTCTCTTGTTCCTCCAAGTGGGTTAACTGACAGCATGTCAGTTGCCCCATTTCTCGCGGCTTTGGCCTTTTCATGCTGCATAGGAATGTTACTGTAAAATGTTCAGGCTTTTTCTGCCAGCCCTTTTTAACTCTGTTTTTAATACTGCAGGATGACTGAGGGTCTGGGTCAGCTTACTGATGGCATGAGTGGGCTTGACGACTTCATACACAGTCATGTGTATAATGTCTGGCCAGGCTACGACTATGTGGGCTGGAACAATGATACCCTCCAACATGTGGAGATAGTTTTTGAGTTTGACCGAGTCCGCAATTTCACCACCATGAAGGTAAGCAAACTTGGCTCAGCTTGTTTAAGTTTTAAACCCTGTTGTATGTACAATGGAGCACACAGATGAAAACTATTAACTTTTGTTAGGGTAACCTTTTTAATGACTACTATGTGTAATATAATTACATTATTTCACTTTTTATTGATTCTTAATTTTTCCCAAAAATGGATGCATTTACACAGAATGAAAACAAATAAGTTTAGCGTTAGCATGGGTTCAATCAGATATGCATTTGCCAATTTTAACGCTCAGCAGAGAAATCAGTTTATTATTTGTTTTGATAAAAAGCATATGATTTGTATGCCATGGGGGTGCTGCTACACAGGTGCACTGCAACAACATGTTCATGCGAAGCGTGAAGACATTCCGGGAGGTGGTCTGCTATTTCCGCTCGATGTCGGCCTGGGAGCCCAGCCCCGTGTCCTTCAGCCCAGTGATGGACGATGTCAACCCCAGCGCGCGGTTCATCACTGTCCCCCTCCACAGCCGCATGGCCAGCGCCATCAAGTGCCAGTACTTTTTTGCAGATGCCTGGATGATGTTCAGCGAGATCACCTTCCAGTCAGGTCTGAGGGTCCTCCACGCTTAAATGGTCCTCACCACAAAATTTGCCCAGAGTGACAGAAAAATAACTTCTGACAGAACAGATAAATATGCTAATAGTGATGCTAATTTGAAAACATGTTGCAAACTCATGTAGCCTTTATGTGAATGCACTTACAGTAGTGTGCAGTGATGATTATACATCACCACTTTTGTCTAAAAGGGGTCCTAATATATTACTTCTCGATAATTTTCTTGGTGAAAATGCATTGTAAAATGCTATTGTAGGCAAAAATATGGGTAATAAACAGAACACTGAAAACATCAATTTTTTATAACAATTGAAAGGTGTCACAAATTTTATTTATTTTTTACAGTTGCATATCCTGAATGTATGTTTGAAGGCTCATCCCATATTCCATGATTATTGATGTCATATAATTTATTTAAACTGGTTTTAGGCAACATTATTTTGCAAAATTAACTCAGATGGTCAGTTGTTCCAGTGTATAAGATGACATGAACTTTGAGCAGTGTCACAGTGTTAAGCATGATGGCACGATGGAAGGAGTTCTCTGAGATTGTTGGCAGTTGCATTGTGGCCTTACAGGATGCTAAAGACATTAAATGCTGTCATGGTACTGTAAGAAACACCATCAAGCGTTTCAAAGAGACTGGTTTGCTGAAAACTAGTGGCAATAGAGGTGAAAGTTAAGCGCCTGTGATGTTCGTTATTGTGTATGAGAAGTTAAAAAAAATTGGCAATCGACAGCACGACAACTCCGTGATGATATTAATTGCACTTGAAGTGAAGAGATGAAAGTATCAACATCTACTATTTCCAGACGCCTGTGTGAAAATGGTCTGATTGGTCATGTTGCTGCCAAGAGCTGGCAACATCAAAAAAAAAAAAAAAAAAAGACTTGAGTTTGCCAAGAAACTCAAGAAATGGTCATCAATGGACTAGGAACAAGTCTTTTGGACCAATGAATCAAAATTTGAAATTTTCTCTCCCAAATGCAGAGCTTATGTGCATCATAGAGTTGGAGAATGTTTAAAAAATTACTGTGTAAATCCTTCACTAAAACATGGTGGTAATGTTATGGTTTAGGGTTCAGTCTGCTTTAAAGGGGCTGGTGATCTCATAAAAATTGACGGAATCATGGATCAAGAGAAGTATTACAGCATCCTTTTGAGGCACACTTTGCCACCCAGAAAGAGACTGATTGGTCGGGGATTTTATTTTCAACAAGATAATGACCAAAAACACACCTCAAAGTTGGGCAAGAATTATCCGACCTGTCTAGTTATTTTTTTTTTAACTATATATTGTTATCTGTTTACTTATTTTCATCTATATGATCCAATATTACATGAAATGAATACTTACCTAAATAGTACTTGGTTTCTGATTTATCTTCATTTTGTTACGTGTATAATCATCACTGCACAGCACACTACTGTTTATAATTTTATTTGTACATAATGCTACAACCCCAATTCCAAAATAGTTGGGACAAAGTGTAAATTGTGAATTAAATCAAAACACAATGACTTTCAAATCACACCAGCCAGTATTTTATTCACAATAGAACAGAGATAACATAGCAAATGCTGAAACTGAAAAATTTTACAATTTTATCCACAAAATGAGCTCATTTCAAATTTGATGGCTGCTACAGGTCTCAAAAAAGTTGGATGGGGGCCTGTTTACCATGGTGTAGCATCCCCTCTTCTTTTTTAACACAGAGTGGAGATGTCTGGACATTGAGGAGACAAGTTTCTTGAGTTTAGCCATTGGAATTTGATCCCACTCTTGTTTAATACAGACTTCCAGCTGCTAGAGAATTTGGGTCTCCTTTGACTGACTTTTCGTTTAATTATGCGCCAAATGTTCTCAATCAGTGAAAAATCAGGACTGCAGGCAGGCCAGTTCAGCACACAGACTCTTCTACTACAAAGCCATGCTGTTGTAATAGCTGCAGTATGTGGTTTTGCATTGTCCTGCTGAAATACGCAAGGCCTTCCCTGGAATAGATGTCATCTGGAGGGGAGCATATGTTGCTCGAAAACCTTTATATCCTTTTCAGCATTCATGGTGCTTTTTAAAACATGCAAGTGTCCCACACCATATGCACTAATGCATCCCCATACCATCAGAGATGCTGGCTTTTGAACTGAATGCTAATAACAGGAGGGGTGGTCTTTCTCCGCTTTGGCCCGGAAGACTCGACGCCCATGATTTCCAACAAGAATGTCAAAGTTGGACTCGTCTGACCACAGGACACTTTGCCACTTTGCTACAGTCCATTTTAAACGAGCCTTGGCCCACAGAACACGGCGGCGCTTCTGGATCATGCTCAACAATGGCTTTCTTTTTGCATGATAGAGTTTTAGGTGGCATCTGTGGATGGCACGACGGACTGTGTTTACAGACAGTGGTTTCTTGAAGTATTCCTGGGCCCATTTAGTGAAGTCAATGACAGAATCATGCCAGTGAGTGATGCAGTGGTGTCTGAGGGCCCGAAGATCACGGCCATCCAGTAAAGGTCTTCGGCCTTGTCCCTTACGCGCAGAGATTTTTCCAGTTTCTCTGAATCTTTTGATGATGTTATACACTGTCAATGATGAGACCTTCAAAGCCTTTGCAATTTGACGTTGAGGAACATTGTTTTTAAAGTATTCCACAATTTTTTTTACACAAGCCTTCACAGGTTGGAGAGCCTCTGGCCCTCTTTACTTCTGAGAGACTCAGCCTCTCTAAGACATCCCTTTTATAGCCAATCATGTTACACACCTGATGCCAGTTAACTTAATCACTTGCTAAATGTTCTTTCAGCTGATTCTCTTATATATTAATTGCCTTATCTGCCCTTTTTTTGCCTGTGTCCCAACTTTTTTGAGACCTGTTGCAGCCAGAAAATTTGAAATAAGCTCATTTTGTGGATAAAAATGTACAATGTCTCAGTTTCAACATTTGAAATGTTATCTATGTTCTCTTGTAAATAACACATTGGCTCTTGTGATCTGAAAGTCATTGCATTTTGATTTTATTCACAATTTACACTTCGTCCCAACTATTTCGGAATTGGGGTTGTAGATGTATGCAATATCATGGTTATTATGGTAGTTTGACTCTGGGGTATGACAGTGCCTTAATATGAGCAAACATTTAGCTAATGACCATCTGGCCCATCATCATGGATTGCCTATTTTCCCCAGCCCCCATTTTGCTTAATAAAGGCTATGAGTCACTTTGAAATCAGACCTTTTGGTTTTATGGACCCCTGACTGAGTCAGTACTGATTTACAGTAACTTGCTAATGTATGTGATCTGCAAATCTGTGACCCTTTCAGACACTGCAATGTATAATACGACACTACTACCCCGAAAAACTGGGCTTCCCAGCAGTACCCAACCAGGTTTGATCATTGCTCATTTAATGTCATTTAATATGATCATTCATGAGTATCAAACTCACTCCAATCACCTTCAAGCAACTTTATTTTTCGTGTTTTTCATCAGGCGATGACCCCACCCACAAAGTTGATGACAGTAATACCCGCATTCTTATTGGCTGCTTAGTGGCCATTATTGCCATCCTTGCGGCCATAATAGTCATCATGCTGTGGAGGCAGGTTTGGCAAAAGATGCTTGAGAAGGTAAAGTTTCATACTTAACTTGGATGTGTGTGCTGTAGAGTTGATTTGCTGGAGTGAAAGGCTTGTGGCCACTTCAAGTTTCTTTACTGGATTATGAATTGACTCAAAACAGCTTTAGCAAATATTGGTTAATCGCTTGTAAACTGCATTCTGCTATATTCTTACAACACTCTCCTTCCACGTTCTTTCTCTGGCATCATAATTTAACTTCCAGCTCTCATTTCCTGATTTGTTACACATTACTCAAAATGATATGATTTCAAATAGAAACCACAGCTAGCATAAGTCACGACGCAAGTTACGAGATCTTGTTATTGACTCATACTTGCTAGAATAAGTTAGTGAAGATGATGTAAAAAAAAAAAAAAAATGCAGCTAAGAACTATCTGTTTTGTATTCATTGTGTAAGGCGTTGAGAGTGAATCAGTTTGCACTTAAATGTTGTGAATGAGCAGTTACATCATCTAGAGGAGCTCAGCTTCTCTCATACATTCTCATGCACCTACCTATCTCACAGGCCACCCGGCGGATGCTAGACGATGAGCTGACCACCAGTCTGTCCGTACAGAGCGAGACATTTGCCTACAACCGGCAGAGCTCCTCCATGTCTCCCAGCGAACAGGAGTCCTGTTCCACCTACGAGAGGATCTTCCCTCTGGGGCCTGATTACCAGGAGCCATCCCGGCTCATCCGCAAACTCCCAGAGCTCTCCCAGTCCACGGAGGAAGATGGTAAGTGAGTTGCGAGATGCTCAAGTGGCGCCATCAAATGTTAGGTTCTCATTTCCAGTATGGGCTTGTCTATTTGGAACATGCGACAGGTGTATGTCTGCTGTAGGTTTCAAAGCACTGCAATTTACGTCCACATTTCACAAGCAGACATATGATTGGTTTGCTGAGAAAAGGACCAGAGTCGCAAGGTCTGAAGAAGGCAGAGAGTATGTTAATTTAAACTTTGGAATGGCTTTGTTTCAGTCATATTTATTCATTTTATTTCAATAATGAATTAATACAAAAACACAATCCTTTTGTGACTACTGCAGGTGTTAGGAGTTCTTATTCATGTTAAGTTATTAAAAAAAAAAATGCTTTGTAATCATGCTTCGGTATTAAAAACATGCCAACCACTTGAAGGTGCAGTAGTGTCTCTATGCTGTACAGTGAGTGCTGTGTGCTGAATACTGCCTTTTTGCCCATGCACAGTTTATATTTACTTTCTCCACCAAAATTGTGCATTTGTGAAATTAAGTTGAGATGGGTTGACATTTTGCCATTAATATGCCAGAATAATGACTTAAGAAAATAGACTTTGCAATCACACATTGGGACCAAATGAAAAAAGTTATGTGACTCAAGTACTCTTAGCACAGGAGTCTTCACTTATTCCAAACTGCAATAATAATTTATATTATTATTAATGCCTTGGCTGTATTATTTGATCAACGTTATGCCACATTGGTGAGTAAAAGGACTCCACACTTTTGAATTGTGTCCTGTGCTTACAGTATGCTCATGATTTCATGTTTGTGTGTGTGTGCGCGCGTGTGTGTGTGTGTGTTTGCAGCAGGGGCAAGTGGTGTGTCAAAATCAGCTCCGGCCAGCGGTCAGGATGGTGTCCCTCACTATGCGGAGGCAGACATCGTTAATCTACAGGGGGTTACGGGCAGCAACACTTACTCTGTCCCCGCCCTTACCATGGATCTGCTGTCTGGGAAAGATGTCGCCGTGGGAGAGTTCCCACGGAAACAGCTGACCTTCAAGGAGAAGCTGGGGGAGGGTCAGTTTGGAGAGGTCAGTGGCCAAGTCATCCTTTCACCCTGTAGGCCTAACTATTGATGGAAGAATGTGAGAGGACATTTTAAGGAGTCATTGCACAAAACATTTGGAGTAGCTCTTAGAAAACAAACCAGAAATTACTGCCTCACAGCGTTTAATTTTCCCAGCAGTTCATTGCCTCCAGCAGCATCCTCAACTCTTCCAAATCTTTTAACCCCCAATTTCCAATAAACGAAGAGGGAATAATATGGCTTCAAATGGAGAGTGGATAATTCATGCTCAATTACAGTTTACTTCTTCTAAAAGTCCAGCATTTCACAATTTCTTCTGTAATCTTGCTTTGTTTACTAGCTAATTTATGTAACCATGAGGTTCTTTTTGTGCCATATTGGTTTTATTGTGTTACTGCAGGTGCACCTGTGTGAGGCTGAGGGGATGCAGGACTTCATTGACAAAGATTTTTCATTTGACATCAGTGATAACCAGCCCATCCTTGTGGCCGTGAAGATGCTAAGGGAGGACGCCAACAAGAGCGCGAGGTGATGAAGGCAGCAAGTGCTTACAGAGTCAACAAAGCAGCCTTCCTGACCTATACAGCATGAATGCAGAGCATTTTGATTCCACTGAGCATTGTTGTTGCCCCCAGACCAAGCCGGGCGGCTACTATAGATTCATGCTTGTCATCTCCGCTGCTGCATCCATAGAAACTTCCTTGTGGACGCTGTACAGGCCGTAATTTTTGACCGATTGCTTTCATATTTGGTATGGACATGTGTTATACATCACTTCTGACACCTATGGATTTTGGTTGCCATAACGACAGTATTGGCCGAATAATGCGCAAATTTCTGCTGAAACACAATTTTCCCCATGGATGCAGTACAGGCTGGAGAAGCGGGCTCTCGCGGGGCTACACCCATGCGGTCGCGGGCGACCAGACTGTGAGTTGTTTGAATTGTCTTCTTCTCCTTTACCTCCTCTCCTTCCCCTCCTCCATTTGCAGGAATGATTTCCAGAAAGAGATAAAGATCATGTCTCGGCTGAAGGACCCCAATATTATCCGTTTGTTGGCGGTGTGCATGAACAGCGACCCACTCTGCATGATCACAGAGTACATGGAGAATGGTGACCTCAACCAGTTCCTATCCCGCCATGGACCAGGTGACCAGGCAGCCCAGCCTGGTAGCACACCTACTGTCAGGTATTCCGCTACTTGAGCGATCAGCATTTCCTGAATACTATTTTACTTATCACAGAGATGTAAAACTGTGCTGACGAGGGATTATGAGAGTGAAACTATCTACACAGGCCATTTTGACAATATTTTGTGTTCTACATACTGTATCTGCTTTTCTTTTTAAAATGTACACATGCTGGTCCGTTTGTTAGATTTCTGGCAGAGACCCTCCTGAGAGGTTAAAGGAGCCGTATGTAAGTTTGTGGCCAAAACTGGTGCTGCAATCACATTCAAAATACTGCAGAGCGCAGTATCTCCTCCCCCTCTCCCCCAGACGAGAGGTGGCCAGCTAGGTTGCCGGATCCAGCAAGAACGTATACTACAAGGACTCATTTGACCGATGTACTGTCTCAATTACATTTCATATTGCCATAATGGCTGTGCTAATGTCTCAGCATAATGCCAGAGAAACGGTCTCTAATAATGCATTGGTAATCTTAGCAATGACGAGTCACGGTGTTTATTTCTCAAACAATCTGTTACCTAGTCAATTCGATGACCCAACTGCATACGCACAAACATACCATGAACAAACATACATAACGTTATTCGACTGTAGAGAATATTTGAAATGTCCGTGCCTACATTAAATAGAATTAAGTTAGCCAAACTTAGCTGAATCTTACCTGTCCAGGAGAAAATTAGCAACTTCGGCTTCGGTCTTCAAATACTTCTCTGCTTTCAGCTGTCTCCATCTTTCAAAGACATGTCTTATACAGATCCTTGTTTTGTTTCTGACTTTGTCACGACGTATTTCTGAATCATAACGAGGCCTTTTAGGTTTAGTAACGTCAGACATTTGTGCTCCGAAACGCTGGTAGCTACAGCTCAGTGGTAACTGGCAACCTGGATGCCGAAATGCTACTGACTTCGTGATTGGGAGTTAGGTGGAGGGCGGCGCAACAGGCCAAAACACAAACTGAAAACATCAACATTAGTTGTGGGCTGCAACTTCACTTTTGTAATGAGAATATTCTGGCTGGACTCCTGTTGTCTGTGATATAAGTATTTGAAATTAACATCATTCCTTAATGTCTGGTGATATATCAGGGCCATTTTATGATTAATCTACATACATTTCTTACATACGGCTCCTTTAAGCATGGCTCCGTATTTCAACAAAACATGTCAGGCTAAAAGTGTTTAGGGTTACCTCATGAAAAAAAGAAAACAGCCAAGCAGCACAGTGGTTTGATGCTGATATCCCAAAACTGCAGGAGGAGATTGTTGCTGGGAAACATATGGAATAATGATAAGAGGCAAAAAACAATTGAATAAAAATGGATTGATAGGTGTTACTGCTGCAAACACACTATTATAATTCTATGAGCTTTAGTGCATGGTAGGATTACTCTTTAAAGAAATCTTACTGATATGAAGAACAGTGTTTTTCTGGTTAAAATATGTTGCTATGATACCGCAAATGTGATGTAACGGTTCAACAGAAGGGGTTTTAACTCATTCTATTTTCTGTGTGTGAAAGCGATGCCAACATATTGAATTAAAGCATGATAACGTTATTTCAATCATATCATGCGTCACTGTTGTGACTGTGTTCATGTGTGTCTATCTACTTGCGTTTTTGCTTTGGTCCAGCTACAGTCATTTAAAGCACATGGCTACGCAAATTGCCTCCGGAATGAAGTACCTGTCTTCCCTCAACTTTGTGCATCGTGATCTGGCCACACGTAACTGCCTGGTGGGGAAAAATCACACCATCAAAATAGCTGATTTTGGCATGAGCCGCAACCTGTACAGCAGCGACTACTACCGTATTCAGGGCCGAGCTGTCCTGCCAATTCGTTGGATGTCTTGGGAGAGCATCCTGCTGGTGAGGACTCAAGGAAGACCCTGCAACCTGTTCACACAATGCCCCACCTCCAGCTAGCATTTAGGGTGCAGGTTTTTCTGACATATTCACTGCCAGGACACCATCTTCACCAAAACTAACTTCATGGTGCTGTGTTCCACTGACATCAGTAGCAGACTGTATGCAGTGACAAAGGCATTGGGTAGCTTCACCTTTCAAAGCTTAATGACCTTATCTTCTCACAGTTTACTTTTCCTGATTAGCAACAGTTACAGGACTGTCAAACTTATTTTCTATAACATTGTTGTAGATTGCAGCGCAAAGTTATGAGGCAGTTTCTTCTGCACATCAAAGATGAAGCAAAGAATCTTTATAAATTCTGAACCCATGAAATGGCGCAGATTTGCGTAAATTGGTTTGCGTGGCTCATTATGCAATGAGGCACTATAATCCACTTTGTATTCTGCATGTAGCCATGGCTAAATGGCGTTGTTAGGCATAACACACATCAGAGTGACATTGTAAGGATGGCAATAATCTGAATAAATGCAATAGACGAAAGTCAGCAAACATTTTGAATTTTTTGAATCCTTACAATGTCACATCAACTATATATAGCCCAAAGCCAATCACTTTGTCACGATCATTTCTTAATCATTACAGGTCATGTATTAGTCTTGGCTGTTCAGTCAATGAATTGTTTGATTGATAATCAGGCTAACTAAAACAGGAACAGATTGATAGCAATAGTGCAATAAAGGCTGTGGTTATTGAAGGCCCTCTGAATATCTGACGGCACGGCGCTGACTTACAGAGTTTTGGGGCCTTATTCAGAGCATTGACTGAGTAATGGTTTATGTTATGCGTGTAGCCTGAGAAAAACAAGCTTCTTTGCCAAGTAACAGTGAACAATAGTTTCCTTAAAATTTCAAATGCACTTGGTCTTGTGGAAAAAAAAATCACAAACCTGTGGACAAATGTATTTTCTGGTGTTAGGGTGTGAGTGCAGGTGTCTGAGTGTTTTTAAGGCACAAGCTCCAATTTCAGGTTCAAATTCAAGGTAACAGTAAGAGTAATGTTTTAAATGGAAACAGAATCTGATAATTTCTTGTGGTGGTCACAAAGATTACTGTTTACCTGTCCTATTTATGGTAGGTTCTGATATTCAACTCTGAAGCATGTGAATGTGGTGATGAATGAAGTCTAATATTACAGGGAAAGTTTACCACAGCCAGTGATGTGTGGGCATTTGGTGTAACTCTGTGGGAGATCTTCACCTTCTGCAAAGAGCAGCCTTATTCCCAGCTGTCCGATGAGCAGGTCATTGAGAATACAGGCGAGTTCTTCCGGGACCAGAGGCAGCAGGTATGCAGAAAATTTTTTTTATAAACTAGGATTCCCTGGAAAATGATTCCCTGTCTTGATGTTCTATTGGTTAGACTGAGCCATTACAGTTCTTCTATCACATCCCTAAACACATCTTTTTAAACTGAGCCATTACAATTCTTCTATCACATCCATAAACACATCTTTTTAAACTGGCATATTCTCTTTAATTGTTTCAGGTATCACTTGTTCTCATTAATCCCCTCTCAACAATATTTACTGTAAATTTGTCTTCCTATTTTATTGATTTATTCTACATTGATTTTTTTTTTTTTTTTTTTTTTTTTTGCTCTTTTAACAATGACTTGTAAGGTGGCCTTGAGTGCTTGAAAGGCTAGAAATAAAATGTATTATTATTATTATTATTATTTTTATTATTATTATTATTATTACCAGTTTTTTTGTGTCCTACCAGATCTACCTTCCACAGCCAGAAATTTGCCCTGACTATTTTTTCAATCTGATGTCGAGCTGCTGGCGTCGAAGCGTAAAGGAGCGGCCGACCTTCCAGGAGATCCATTGCACCCTACTGGAGTGTCCTGCGTAGATGTTCAATTAGCCCACACATGCGCACACACGCATACACACTAAACACGCCCATACACTCGCTTACATACATGCACTTGCACATGGAAAAGCCCTTACTTAAATGCAAAAATATACCACAAACACACATATACTGTACATACATGCACATGATGTCATGCTCTCATGCAAACTGAATACATATACACTCACATACATATACCAGAACATGCAAGCACAAACAGTATATACACAAGGGGGGTAGACTAAATATCTGCTGAACTTCTGGGAAGTGGCTTTAACATTGAAGTCTCTAAACCACAATTAGAAGCACATCTGCCCAGGTCATTCCAATTAATTTGCGTCTGATTATAATAGTTCTAATCAGCAGCACTTTGATGAGAAGAGTTACAGAGTGCATAAGAGGCCAAGTAGTGCATGGGTGCCAAATTGCACATGTGTCCGTCACAAAAAGACCACAAAATTATTTAATCTGGTTTAGGGAACACTGCTAAAAATTATTACAATATTTACTGCACACCAAAATAGAGCATCTGCAAAAGGGAATTAAGCAGCTAACCTCCACAAATGAAAGATCTCAGACACAGACGCACACTTGGTAGGACATTTGCAAATACCCGCTGAACTACAACTCTAAAAATAATGACATAATCCAAGCCATATTTCAATATTTCAGCCTTTCCCATCAAAACCAGCACTTTGGGAGCTTTAAAAAGCTGGTATTTATGGCAGTGGTTCTGTTACCTTGATTCTTTGTAAATACTTTAATAAAATATGCTATTTTCATTTTGCTTTTTTTAAAAAATGAAATTAATGAGAATACACTGTACATATGGTATATCAGGCATTTTTATATATGTAGTCCTGCCTAAGGCAATAATTTTGAAATAATTATACTTTCACAACATGTAAAATAATTACCATGGAATGTGGTTTTTTATTTTATTTTTAATTAGTTACAATTTCTTGAATGTAAGATGATGTAATATAACCCAAACAAATGGACCAAATGTAAATAAGACAGTGTCAGGTTAGTATTGCTTAAGTATGATATAAATATATTGTATGATTGTTATTTTGGGGCTAAGTGCTCATTTAAACTATTTTTGCATTCCCCTTCTTGTACATGCTGGGATGTCAATCTTTTGAAATAAGTTGCTGAAACAAATCATACTAAAATTTGTGTATAATGGTTTTTTTTTCCATTTTACTGTTTCCTGTATAAATATTGTTTCTTTAAAATATTCAGCCAAATGAAATAGACTTAATTTAAACCTGTCTCATCGGGTGGATTCAATTTTTGTAATACATAAAGTATGAGAATGTTCTTTGGGCTAGGATGAAATAATTACATCAGAACTGGACATGAAGATGCACTGCAGGTTTTGTTGGAAACGAGAAGCAAAATGCTGTTTGTTAGGTATATGAAACAAATTGCTTTCAGACAGAGAGAAAATTTTCTCCCATTAACTATGAATACACAATGTTATGAGCAAAAATATTGGAATACTGAACATCAAAAGAAGTTTGTTCAAAAAAATGAAAAGCTTTCATATCATTTTCCTCTTGAAAGTGCAGTGTCCTTGGTGGCATGTGTCTAATATTCACCATCACCTTCAGTTCTTATGGAAATTTAAAAGGATTTTATGAAAAGCTTTACTGCTGTAATATTTTACAGAAATAATCTGCTTTTTGCTTTGTACACCTGTTGATAAGAGGAACAATACTATAATCATTCTGTAAATGTGTTTTTTGCTGGCTGAATAAGCATGCAGGTTTTTACCAGCACTGCACCAGAAGTGTTGATAAACCATTTACTTTTTTTCCCTTTTTTTTTATTTTCTCCCCCTTGTGTCTTCCAGTCTGGTTGAGGAAGAACATTGAGTTACACCTTGACATCAGACCAGTGAGGCATGTTAATGATAATAATAATAATAATAATAAATATAGCTGCAAGCAGCAATGAAGGGGCCAAGCACAACAGGGTCACCATGTAGACAAACAATCAGAACAACCCCTGAACAAGACAAGAGTCCATCATTTGTGTTTCAGTTAGCATGCTTACTCATGGTCCAAATGAACTTAAATTCATTTTCATGGTCTTACCAGCCGATCACCTTAGGTTCGACAGCAACTGCATATTATCTATGCTGGCTCAGGTCATGCCACCCAACACTCATTGAAATCTATACTGACCCACCAGCGTCTTTTACCCCAAACTTTTTGTTGACATATCTGTTTTTGTCCTGGAGTAATGGATATTTTAATACTTTTTTTGTGTTTTTCTGGTGTAGCGCCCCCATGTGGCCAAATGTCATGAAACTTAGTGGGTATCCAACATTCCCTCTGCCAATGAAGTTTACCAAGTTTGGCATCAATCTAATGAAGCATTGCTGAGATATGGCTCACTTCCTGTTTGGTGTCTTCGCCATCCAATTTCATTTGATGACTGCAGCCACATACTTTGCCCTAGCAAAATTCTTTAGTAATTTTTTGTCAGACCTCTCTCTAGATGATACTTGCCAAATTTGGTGGCGGGTTCAACGGTCTAGGACTTGTTCGCAAAAGTAGGTTTTTTAAAAAATTCAATATGGCAGAAATTCCATATAATGATTTTTCTTCAAATGGGTCCATTTCACTCGTTATGACCCAAGAATTCAGCAGAAGAAAAGATCACAACTCTAGGACAAACAGTTCAAAATGTATAAATAAAAATGTACTCTCAAATTTGGCCTGTTGGTGGCGCTACAGGGAATGATGGATTGGCCCCAAATTTGGTGTCTAGATACCTTGCATTGTGCTCTATGGAGGTGCCAAATTTCACCATGATGCACAAAGGGCTTCTATGGTCTGCCATAGAAAACCATTGAAAAAATGATAATACCAAGATGGCCGACAAGCAAAATGGCTGACACCTAGGGTTCATAATACCCCAGTTAGGGTTCTTTACTGTGATGATGCACAAGAAGTTTGGTTGACATATTTGTTTTTGTCCTGGAGTATACTTTTTTTGTGTTTTTCTGATGTAGCACCCCCATGTTGTCAAATCTCAGGAAACTTGGTGGGTGCCCAGTATTCTCCCTGACAATGAAGGGTACAAAGTTTTGCATCAATCCAATGAAGCATTGCTGAGATATGGCTCATTTCCTGTTTGGTGTCTTTGCCATCCAAATTCATTGGACGACTGCGGCCAAACACTTTGGCCTAGCAAAATTCCTGTTGTATTTTTTGTCACACCCTCTCTAGATGATACCTGCCAAATTTGGTGGCGATAGGTTCAACGGTCTAGGACTAGTTTGCAAAAGTACATTTTCAAAAAATTCAAAATGCCGGAAAATGCAATGGCAGACTTTAATGACAATATGTGCATTTGACTCAGCATGACCCAAGGATTCAGGGAAAAAAAAGATCACAACTCTAAAACAAACGGTTAAAAAGTTATAAGCAGAAATGTATCTTGAAATTTGGCCTGTTGGTGGCGCTACAGGGATGCATGGATTGACCCCAAATTTGGTGCACGGATACCTTGAACTGTCTTCTATCAATGTGCCAAATTTCATCAAAATCCACCAAGGGGTTCTATGGGCTGCCATAGATGTCTATGGTAGAAAGTATAATTATAATAATAATAGTGAAAAATTTTAACAATTACAATAGGTGCCTCAGCACCTTCGTGCCCCCTAATAATAATAATAATAATAATAATAATAAAAAAAAATTACATTTTGAAAATGTCCAGATGATAAACATGTTTCTGACGGACAAAAACAACAACAGCAACAATAACAGCAATAACAAGAAAAGCAACAACAAAACAACAAGACCAATTGACAATATTCACATGGCAGCCAGCCCTGTACAATGCCAGGCCCAGGGTGAGAAGACCAAAACCACCAACGGCACAACCACAGGGAATCCAACGAGTCCGCATCATACCACCGCCCCCAATCAATCCAGCAACCAAAAAGACAATGAATAGTGAACATCCGGAGAGGCAGCAGGCCACACCCAGCGCAAAACACCCCCTTCCCATTCACTGCCACCGCTTGACAACAGCCAATGCGTGCATCCGACCACCTCTCTGCCAACATTGAGGAATCTATGACTATATATATTTTTGCATTCCCAAAACCAACAACCCCCCTACCCCACCTCTGAAGTGCTGCAGCCAAGTCTGTGACATTATTATAGGCTAATGTTTGCTAGCATTAAAACTAGATAAAGTGTGTTACCTGTAGCCAATTAATAAAACTTGAAAACACATTGCTGATCTTGCTAGCTAACCAGCCACCTAGCCAGCGAACAAGTACCCAAGCTAGCTTGCTAAATAATCATAATTCAGTGATCTCTATTCATTTCTGTGCACCACATGCTAGTTAGCTAACTACTAATACCCAGTTGTGAGCTAAGCTAATTTAGCCAACCAGCTACCTAGCTATGCCACAAAAATGGTTAACAATATTAGCAAGCCAGCTACTGACATAATATTAACCAGAATATTTCTGAGGCTGGGCAAAAAGACAGCAAGTCCATCACCGTTAACCTGCAATCCCCACTTCATCCAGTGCATTTTAATGCCTTATAATTAACGGTTGTTAAACGATAATGCTTGCTTGGAGACGATTGAATGCCCATGCCAACTGTAAGCTGCTGTCCAACAGCAGCCAACAGGCCAGCAATGCGAGGCCCCATTCTGAAATACGGATGGATACACCCCTGGGCCACCATCACCCACCGCCCCTTCAGCCACAGATCAAGCGGGGAGCAGCGAAACAACAGCAACCTACCAGACCCTCAAGGTCCAAACAACCCACAACACAATCAATTCATTAAAAGAATACAAATGTTACAATATAGTATATGTCTCCACGACTAATGTTACACTTTTGAATACATACATAAGGCCAGTGCATTGGTTCCTCCAACGAAGAAGGAAAGAGAGTAAAAGAATAAAAGGGTTTTGGATGAAGAGTGGCCTACAGTTTCCCTTCTCAATTACATCAATGGACACAGAAATTCTTGAACTTCTTGGAAATTCTTAGACTTTCTTGGGTATCTCCTTTGGGACCATTCCATCATTGTATTGGGACATTTTTTTTTTTTAAGATTATTTTCTGGGAATTTTTCCCCCATTGGACATTGTGCAGAAAGACAGGAAGGTCGGGAGAAGAACGGGGAAGACATGCAGGTGAATATTCGAACCCAGGTTTAAGGACTTGTCTTTAGACCGATTATTCATTTGTTTGGACATTTAATGAGATTTTGGACATTGTAGCAAAAATATTAGCCATGTACTTGTGAATTTATTCATTTGTTTTCATCCTGTTTAATATACAAAAAAAAGCTACTTTGAGGATTTCAATTTTATCAATCAATCAATCAATCAAGTTTATTTCGATCAACAGTATGTGATGTTACATTAAATATTGAAAATCATTATTTATTATTATTATTATTATGCTTTTGTTGCCAATCGAAAAGGTATAGGCTGAAGCTCCACAGCTTATAGCTGCCTATCCTTTTTACCATACAATTCAAGCAACTGCACAATATACATACACAAAAACAAAGTTACAACCAAGAATTCCAAAAAAACATTCAGTCATTCATTCAAGTCGGTACTTATCAAGGATAAGTTTCTTAAACTTTTTTTTATTGTGTGACATTGATACTTTCTTTGACATCTTCCGGCAAACCATTCCACAATTTCACCCCACAGACAGTAACACACATGCTTTTCAAAGTGGTGTGCACACTAGGTTGCTTAAAATTCCGTTTACCTCTCAGGTTATACCCCCCATCCATGAACATATTTTGTATGTTGGCAGGAAGTTGATTATTCCTTGCACTATACAGTATTTGTGCTGTTTTGAATTCCACCAAATCCGTGAACTTCAATACAGTTTTAACTCAGCACTTTGTTTGATGGTCACAGATTCTTGTGTGTAAAGAATTAGAAGAATCCCTATACATAACAGTGGGGGCAGCATCAGCCCAAATCAATTGATTGCCTGATGCTAAAATCTTTCGTTGCAATAGAGAGAGCGCACAAGGCATCTTATCTGTTGAAATTTCCATTAATTTTCATTGACTTTTAAGGATGCTATTGTCAGGGTTTGAAAGTGTCAAGTTATGTCTTTTTGCTTTTGTCTTTGTTTATTATTTTTCAGTTTAGTTTTATTAGTGTAGCATTCCTTCTCCCATCTCACTTATCGTGTGCTTTCTGCTCTCGCTTTTCTGTCTTCTTCTTTTGTTTTTTATAGTTGATCGAAAACACATTTTATAAAGGTGCATACCACTACCAACTGTGCCAGCATGTGAGTTTTAGCTTATATATCAAAAAAGAAAAACCACCAACTAATTTACAAACCCACCTGTGTTCCTAACTCCACATTTCTCAAATATTATCTTCCTGTTACCTGATCCCCACCAAATCCATGTTCCGAAATTCCCTGTATCTGCTCTCCTTTTATATCTAATACCCCCAAAAATTCCTAGCTGTGTCTACTACCATTTTGATTCTCTCATTTTTACTTCCGATATTCCTCAAGCAAATAACCACCATTGCAATAAATGCCAAAATACTTCCCTTGTTCATCGTAATGATACCTTTATCGTATTGTTTTTCAACAGCTTTAACCCTAACCTGTTCTTTTCCAGTATTTTCTTTATCTGCTTTTACTCTCTTGGTTGCCTCTGGATATGATATATTTCCTTGAATTCTAGTTTTTTCCACGTACCTCTCTATTTTCCATCTTTCACACTCCAATGAACCCATTCCATGTCCTCCCCCACAGTGAAAACACACGCTCTTTTAATAAACTACATTCATCCTCCTCACATCCCTCTTTCCCACATCATTGACACCTGTAAGTTTGCCTCCAACATACTGCTGCCACGGCTCCATATTCCTGGCACAAGAAACATGTAGGTGGAACTCTTCCGTTCTCTCACCCTGTTACTAACATAGTCGAGAAAAACTCTATCAGGTAGCTCGCTACTGAATTCTAGCAAAACAGACCTTTCCTGTCCTTTCCTTCTCTCTTTAAAGCTGCTTGACTCCACAAACTCCTTCCACCTCCAAAAACAATTCCACCTTAACAGAGGTTAGAATGCCTCTAACAACACCTTTAAATGTTTTCTTTTCTTTCATTGTAAAACAGGCTACTTTTACTAAATCATATTGCTTAATTTTTAGAGCTTTATCATGTTGCTTTGCAGTCTGGCATTCCACAATCCGCTGCGTTGTCCTTATGGCTTAAACATTACCAATTTTTTTCTTTACAAATATCCCTATCTCATGTACATGACAAAAAAGACCATTTGCACCTGAACTAACTGCCTTAATTCCTAAATGAAAACTAAAGCCTCCTCTTCAATTTTCTGTTCCTTTTTGCCTTTTCTCCTTCACACCCTCTACCCCATCAAGTTCCATTTTTTATACCCATTTATCTGCAATACAAACTCTGTACCTAAACCGTGCAAAAGTCCGAAAAAATCTCTATTTGTTCCTCAATTCAATTTAAACTTCCCTTGCACACACTCCTACCCTCTGATGTCCCTGTTTCTCACTCATATGCACTGCCCTTTCCTCATTGTTAATTGTTTGATTACTCCTCATTTGTCAGCACATGTCCCTGCACACATTCAGCTCCCCTTCACACCTGTTGCCCATTCCATTAGTCTCTCAGCTTCCCTTTATATACCTCTCACCCCCATGCTTTGCCTGAGCCTTACAGGTTTGTTTGTCCAAATGTTGGCTCCTGTTCAATTGTTATGCATTTTCAAGGCATATTACTTGAAAAAGATGGATTGTCCCCTCTGAGTGGGGTGAGTTATTACCCAAAATGGAGGAGTTTAAGTTAAGTATCTCAGGGTATTGTTCAGGAGTGAGGCCAGGATGGAGTTGGAGATTGACAGGCAAATCAGTGCAGCATCTGCAGTAAAGTGAGTGTTGTACGGGTCCATTGTGGTGAAAGAGTTGCGCTTAAAGGTGAAGCTATCAATATACGGGTTGATCTATGTTCCAACCCTCACCATGGTCACAAGCTTTGAGTAATGACTGAAGGCACAAGATTACAAGTATGAACAGCCAAAATTGGCTTTTTTGAAGGGTGGCTGGATAGGGATAGGGTTAGGAGCTCAGACATCTGGGAGAGGCTCAGAGTAGAACTGCTGCTCCTCCATGTTGAATCAGGTTGAGGTGGTTTGGGTATTTGGTTTGGATACCTCTTGGTTGCCTCCCTAGAGGTGTTCTGGGCATGTCCAACTGGGAGGAGGCCCCAAGGCAGACCCAGGACAAACTGGAGGGATTACATCTCCTGGAAGAGCTGGTTGAAATGGATGGAGGGGGATGCTGGGGCCACTTTGCTTAGTCTGCTACCCCTGTAACCTGTCTCTGGATAAGCTGTAAACTGGATGGATGTTTTTGAGTTTTCTGTCCAAACGGTTTGTCTTTGGTCTACCTGTTTCCTTCTATAACCTTCCCATTTTGTAGGGGGGTGGTTAGTTGGAATGTGGGGTATGTTGAAACATACCACTTTCCTGAAGATGTGAAGAATTTTTGGAGGCTTTGCTGCAATCTTGAAGCCTATCACACTACCCTTCAGCCATATTGGTATCTAGACCATGCTTCAAGTTCTCATGTTAAGGGGTTTGGGGGGGGGGAGGGTCCATTTTTTTTTTTTTTTTGTAAAGTTTTTACCTTTTTGGAAATATCATGCATACCAAACAAAGTGGATATCCATGAATGAACTCTATTGTGATTGTTTGGAGGAATGTAAACAAAATAGGGCAACAAATAATTTGCCAATGCTAATGTGCATTGTACACTGCATGTATTGTGATTATAGCATGGGGCTAGTTGGAACCTGTTCCAACAAACCCCAACAAACCCTGCTGTTCATCACAAGTAGACTGGTACATGTTACTGCACTTATGCTCAAAAGTGATCACATTAAATAGCTTTCTGTTCTTTAAATAGGCCTGATCAAAAAAAGCACAGCCACTAAAAACCCTGATATCACAATTTCTTAGCAAAATTGTTTTCAATTTGGGGCGCCCCGGTGGCTCATCGGTCTAAATTGTTTGTGTCCTTCCCAATTGGGTTTAATCTAGCCTGGGTTTTGCTGCATATTCTTCTCCCCATTTTTTTTTTTATAACTAAAATAAAGAAAAATTCCTCTTTTGAAAACAAATTTTTTTTTAAGTTCTATATATTTTAATGAACCTCTTTGAATATTGCTGAGATTGTTGTACACAGATATTGAAAATTCTGCTGCATGTTATTTTATACATAACCATATTTTGAAAATAAGCATTTTTGTGAAATCTGTTCCAACTAACCCCCCTCTCCCCAACCTAGTCCAAAATTCTGACTGGAAACAATGGACACTGTTTGCCACTGTGACATTCCTTTTTAAAATCAGTTTTGTAATCCTTTCCATTGTTTCAAGTGCCAGCTTTCATTGGTGCCATGCTTCCTTTCAATTAGCGAAGTCCAACACCTCAAAGTTCAAGCACTGGCTTTTAACAGCAGACAAACTTGCATATTCAGATTTTGCTGGTATTTATTTTACTCGAATTAATTTATTACTGAATTAATACATTATAATTTACGAAATTATTTTATTGTTCAAATTGTTCCCTTACTTGATCGCTATTTGTCTTGGTTTCAGAGCTGCCGATTTTATATACAGGCTGAAGCAATACCTGAATTGTCACGTACCTACATTGAAGCTGTTGATTGTAACTTACTGATCTGTCTGAACTGTCTTTTTGACACAGTTTGTGTATTTAGAAATGACCGCAGTTATGGTATTGCTGCGGCCTTTATATAAAACGGCCGCTTTCACACTAAGGAAAGAAGGAAAAGGCTATCAAGCAATGGAACAATTTGAATGCAATGCTTCCTGCTTCATACACGTATTTCTTCAAGATTTTCATTCATAGCGCTTTGGACTTTTTTGACCCTTTTGACTGGCCGTAGGAAAAAGTTTATTGGATAAGCGCGCTATGACATCCAATCACACCATGGGAATCAGGCATGTGAACTGCAGACCATAGGCTACGGTAGAAACATCACATCGGAAGATGCATCCTAGTGGATCGTGGAACACGCATAGCAACAGAGGTCTGGAAATTGTGATGCACGCTTGGACCAACAGTCGGTATCCAGAATGAATAAAGTCGTTTTGGTGACCGGTGCAAACAGGTGAGAATTTGGCTGGTCTGCAGCGTTCGGCTTATTTCCATTCTTGGTTAGCTATTTCTATTTAATGCTGCTCGTGTCAGTTTTTTTTTTTTTGCCAGTGTTGCGGATCAACTGGTTTTTCTGTTGACTGAGTTTGTTTGTCAACGTCGAGGGTTTCTACTGACCTTTCAACCACGGAGAGGATGCGTAGCTGACCGTGCAAATGCCTTGATAAATTTTCTTTTTATCACTTATTAACGAAGCTAGCCACTTGATTCAATTTAATTTGACATTGGGTGGAGTTCAGTGAAACTTTGATCACAAATTCTAAACTCAGAAATCCCCACTGGGGTTCGACACCGGGCATGAAATCTATGAAATAAAGACCTTTCCCCCAAGCGGACCAGGGGGGTATACTACGACCTTTTGACTAAGCACTTTAAGTTTCCTTTTACTTTAGTCCATGTTCCAGATTTGAAGAGGTTCCTGGTTTTACTAAGTGCTGAAGTCTGGCTTAATCACAAAGCCAGCTTCGTAGCATACCCCCCAGACCTCTTGCCTATTGCTGCATTTGTTAGTGTTTTAATTAAAGAGCCGCCTTGCATAGGCTAAGAGAAATCGACGGGATAAATTATTTCCTGATTTATAATACCTGCGTAACTTGTGACCACAGTTATTGCAGACAGCCGCGCCTGACTTTTTCGCGCCTCTAGAAGCTAAATATATTTCGTTTCAGTAGGTAAAACTGTTTTTTTTGTTTTTTTTTATTGGGTTATTTTTCGTTTTTGCATCTTGTGGCTTGGACTCAAGTTCTCAAATGTAATGGGGAAGGGCATGTGGAGAAAAATATTCTTGGTCAGTGGAAGGATGCCCCACACAGATCCAGTGACCTGATGTTGTGTTCAGTCAAAAAAAGAGAATAAAGCGCGTTTCTTTTTATGTTGTCATTGGCTCCTAGTTTTACTTCCCCCGTCCCCCAAAAAAACCTGAAGCAGACATTATGACCTCTGATCTCCAAAATTACAACCCCAATTCCGAAATAGTTGGGGCGAAGTGTAAATTGTGAAGAAAATCAAAATGCAATGATTTTCAGATCGCACGAGCCAATATTTTATTTACAATAGAACATAGATAACATTTAAAATGTAGAAACTGACATTTTACATTTTTATCCACAAAATGAGCTTATGTCCAATTTTCTGGCTTCAACAGATCTAAAAAGAGGGGACACAGGCAAAAAAAAGGGCTGAAAAAACAATTAATATAGAAGAGAATCAGCTGAAAGAACATCTAGCAAGTAATTAAGTTAACTGGCATCAGGAGCGTAACATGATTGGCTATAAAAGGGATGTCTTAGAGAGGCTGAGTCTCTCAGAAGTAAAGATGGCCAGAGGCTCTCCAACCTGTGAAGGCTTGCATAAAAAAAATTGTGGAATACTTTAAAAACAATGTTCCTCAACATCAAATTGCAAAGGCTTTGAAGGTCTCATCATCGACTATGCATAACATCATCAAAAGTTTCAGAGAAACTGGAAAAATCTTTTGTGCGAAGGGACAAGGCCGAAGACCTTTACTGGATGCCCATGATCTTCGGGCCCTCAGATGCCACTGCATCACTCACCGGCATGATTCTGTCATTGACATTACTAAATGGGCCCAGGAATACTTCAAGAAACCACTGTCTGTAAACACAGTCTGCCATGCCATCCGCAGATGCCATCTAAAACTCTATCATGCAAAAAGAAAGCCATTGTTGAGCATGATCCAGAAGCGCTGCCGTGTTCTGGGGGCCAAGGCTCATTTAAAATGGACTGTAGCAAAGTGTCCTGTGGTCAGATGAGTCCAAATTTGACATTCTTGTTGGAAATCATGGGCGCCGTGTCCTCCGGGCTAAAGAGGAGAAAGACCACCCCTCCTGTTATCAGTGTTCAGTTCAAAAGCCAGCATCTCTGATGGTATGGGGATGCATTAGTGCATATGGTGTGGGACACTTGCAAGTTTTAAAAAGCACCATGAATGCTGAAAGGTATATAAAGGTTTTAGAGCAACATATGCTCCCTACCAGACGACATTTATTCCAGGGAAGGCCTTGTGTATTTCAGCAGGACAATGCAAAACCACATACTGCAGCTATTACAACAGCATGGCTTTGTAGTAGAAGAGTCCTTATGCTGAACTGGCCTGCCTGCAGTCCTGATCTTTCACCGATTGAGAACATTTGGCGCATAATTAAGTGAAAAGTCAATAAAAGGAGACCCAAAACTCTCGAGCAGCTGGAAGCCTGTATTAAACAAGAGTGGGATCAAATTCCAATGGCTTAACTCAAGAAACTTGTCTCCTCAATGCCCAGATGCCTCCACTCTGTGTTAAAAAGAAGAGGGGATGCTACACTATGGTAAACAGGCCCCTCTCTCAACTTTTTTGAGACATGTAGCAGCCATTAAATTTGAAATCAGCTCATTTTGTGGATAAAATTGTGAAATTTCTCAATTTCAACATTTGCTATGTTATCTCTGCTGTTCTGTGAATAAAATACTGGCTGGTGTGATTTTTGAAAGAGAGTAATTCAAACTGTCATTTTATAGATTTTTATTCAATGTCAATTTTTTTTACACTTTGTCCCAACTATTTCAGAATTGGGGTTGTAAAATTACAGAATCAAATCATTTGTATTGAAGAGAGAAATTCAAACTGTCATATCAATATAGAGATATTTTAAATCTATGAATCAATGTCCAGTTGTTTTTACTTAGCCTACAAGTTCGTATTTGGGCATGAGTAAGGTTCTGTCTCACACAATGTCGTGGCAGGCTAGAACGCTGGTATATGGCATTATTTTGCATTTAACCACTGAAATGCTATTATGAATTTCTGTCATCACACAGCATCACAAAACTCCATTCACCAACAATAAACTATTGGAATCAGAAATATAGCCTCTTTAATAAGGAGTAATACAGAATTAAACTAGAAGGGCACTCGGTGGAGTGCATACCTCTGCCACGCCATATATCCGTATCATTGATTCTTCCAGATCTAGAATCAGAATATGTTCCAGGTCACTTTCAAAACTGAATTAACTCATCCTTGAACTACTACCTACCATCCCACCAAATTTCATGCCAATCCATTCTTAAAATTTGAGTTATCCTGTTAACAGACAGACAAACAAACATACGGGTGATAACATGACGTCCTTGGAGGAGGTAATTATGAATGCATTTGCACAGTCTACTACACTTTCTTACAGTGGCTAATCTGCCTTCCACACGAGAAACTCAACATTTACGTACAAAGGTTGCCAGATAACAGGGAAATCAGTTGATCATTGACACAGAGAATGCTGAATTACTTGCGTACCGAGCCTCTCGACCTTCAACACGTGAAGAAAACATACGTTTGTGTTTAGAGCAGTTATTTATCCTTTCAAACCATATTTTGACATATGCCATGAAAAATAAAAATTTCACATCCAGACTGTGATATATTAGAAACAACTGCAGAAGAAAAAATTATCAAAATTATAGTCAAAGTAAACAATTAATAGATTTGTTATTGGTGAAACTGTGGACACATGGTCACATAAACTAACAATTTATGAGGCGAACAACAGTCAGACCTGTTGTATGATATTTATGTTGTTCAGTTCAGGCAAATTTTTTTTTTTTGAAAGAAATCTGAACACCTGTGTTCTGCAACCTAATTTGGAGCTTAGTAATTTTCTCAATGTTTAATCTGATTGGTTTAAAAATGTTGTTTCCTAAAATTCCTCATAATATTGAGAAATAAAACAATATGCTCAAGGGTCTTATATTCTTCATGGCACACATGGATATGTCTGTCAAAGTGTGGGTTAAGATTGTAATTAAATGAGAAATTCAGCGAATTCGGACAAATCAATGGCTTGTTCAAATCCTACAGCTGCAATTGTGGTTGGAACAAAAGCCAGCTTATACTGGGCTCCCCCAGGACTGCGTTTGAGAACCACTGATCTATACAGACCTAATGCAAGGAAAACCAGGTCACATTCTTTCAGGGCCAGGAAGTACCGGTTTTTCACCCTCTCTTTACCTGGGAGTCAGGTGTAAATTTGGCCAATCAGAGGCAGTTAATTGTCTGTCTGTGAGAGAGGGAGAGAAGAAAGCCAGGGCTGGATTTGGATTGAGGGCCACATTCGGTTATCCCTGCTTTAATGCCCAAACTTGTGGCAGATTAGCTGAGCCTGATTTGCTTCATATCAGGGCCTTGTCCACACGTGTGCTTCCATTTTTTTTAAACAAGGTTTTTCCTCCTTACTTTTTCAAAAAATCTCCATCCACACAAATAAGCAAAAACACAAAGCGCTGTCAAAGGCATGCCAAACCAACAGGCAGAGGTGATATTTGTAAGACCTTGTGGGCCAATCGTAAACCTTAAACTCTGCGATAAAGGCGAGTCACATTGATGTCACAAGCCAAAAAATGTACTTTTTCCTGTTTCACTTGTGAAAACTGAGTTTCCAGGAATCTTCACCCTGCAATGTGTTTTCCACAGGGTTTGCAAGTGCTTGAAAGGCTGAAAAAATGCCACGTTTTAAAAAATACCTGTGTGCATGGGGACAGGACCAAAGTGTCCGCACTCTGGAGTTGCTTTGTTAAGAGCACCTATACACCTGTTGATCAGTGCTAATTTCTCATCTTCCAATTGTGTGGCAGCAACCCAGTTCAGAAAAACTTGTTTACAAGGTAATGAGTTTCAGTTGTTGTTCAGACCAAACTACGGAATCGGAATGAAGTGTTATTAGTGACTTTGACCACGGAATGATTGTTGGTATTTGGCAGGCAGATCGAGTGTCTCAGAAACTGCTGATCTCCGGGGATTTTCACACACAGCAGTATCTAAAGTTTACAGAGAATGGTGTGAAATACAAAAACCGTTTAGTGCACGGCAGTTGTTGGCCCTTGTTAACCCGAGAGACCAGAGAAGAATGGCCAGACTGTTTCAAGCTGACAGGGAGGCAGCAGTAACTCAAACAACCACAAGTTAGAACAGTGCTTTGCAGAAGAGCATCTCTGAATGCAGAACATGTCAAACCTTGAATTGGATGAGCAACTGCAGCAGAAGACCACACCGGTTTCCACTCCTGTCTGCGAAGAACTGGATAAATGGAGGCTACCGAAATTCGAAAAATGTTGCCTGGTCTGAGGTATCACGATTTCAGCTACCACATGCATATGGTAGAGTTAGGATTTGTAAACAGAGTGGCTGGCAGCTAAGAAGTTAATCTTGAAGCCCTGTAGTCGAGTTTTCAAATCCCAGCCACACCTTTATTGGTTATGGCTGAAGGTCTGCATAGGCAAGGCTACAATTGGTGCAGCCTGGCCAGGGATGATGGGGGATAAGCCGGAGAAAATTTGTGAGTTCATCGCTTTCTCAAGATCACTACTGGTTGGCATGAAGTTGTACAAGCTAAATTGTTGGCTGACTACATGATCCTCAGATGGCGTAGGCAGGGTTTAATTGGCAGGCGCAACTGCATGGTGTTAAGAAGTGTAGGCTAATCTTCATGCGAGTCAGAGGAATGACGTGCTGCGGCATCTTCCTCCACAGCCAATGGGAGCACGTCTTTTCAACGGACTAAATAGTTCAGCTGTGCTCTGGGTGGGGAAACTCCAAAAAAAAAGGAATTTGGCATAAACAACCGAATTCCGTGGCTCCATTATGCCTTGTTCCAGTGGTCCAGGCTGGTGCTGGTGTAATGGTGAGGGGAGTATTTTCTCGGTACTTATTGGGCCCCATAATGTGAATTGAGAATATTTTCTCGGCACTTTTTAGACCGCCCATTGTTAATTGAGCATAAATCAAAGGTCACCGCCTACCTGAGTAGTGTTGATGGCCTACCAATCATCTGGATTACTTCCAGCAGGAAAATGTGCCATGTCACATAGCATGCATCATCTCAAGCAAGTTCCACGAGCATGACTGTTAGTTCAGTGTACTCCACCGGCCTGCACAGTCACCACATGTCATTCTAATGGGGCACTTTTGGGAGGTGGTGGAACCAGAGATTTTCGGCATGAATTTGCAGCCAACAAATTTGTAGCGACTCAATGATGCTATCATGCCAACTTGGCATGCATTTTGTAAGGCATGTTGCCTGCACCTTGTTTTATCTATGCTACAAAGAATTCAAGCTGTTGTGGGAGGAGGAGGGATGGCAGCATTTTACATAATAAAGTTAGGTACCTGGCATTTGATTGTGCCCGGAGTTGCTTGAAATATTACCTTTGAAAACATCCTCAATGCATAGCATATCTGCTATAGGATTGAATTCAGCAAAGAGTGCTCTGTGACAGATTTTTGCAGAGTGTAAACCTGTCTATGTATTTGTTTGGCTTTTCACAGCGGCATTGGGTTGGCCTTGTGTGAACGGCTCCTCTCCCAAGATGGACAGATCCAGCTGTGTCTGGCCTGTCGGAACATGCAGAGGGCTGAAGCTGCCCGGTCTGCCCTACTGGTCTCTCATAGTGACGCCCAAATCACTATCCTGCACCTTGACGTTGGAAGCATCCGATCTGTACTGAAAGCGGCCACAGAGGTTAAGCAGAGGTACAGTGGGCCAAACATTGATATACCGCAATGTACTTTGTGTCTCAATGTCAATTTGGTTATACCTTCCACACTAGCAGATGGAAACATGGTTGGACATTATGGACTACAACTCGGGGGGGGGGTTGGTATGATATGGAAAATGATTAAAATCAAAAGCAGCTATTTCTAAATCTACTTTAACTTGTATTTCATTGCAGACAGTATGAAGATGAGAGATTTTCATGTTTTGTTTGGTCAACTTAATTTTGTTTGTAAATGTACACCAATTCCTTTCCTTCAGGCCTGCAACACATTCCAAATAAAGTTGGAATGGGGCAAATTTGGAATACAGTGCTCTGCAAAAGTATTTGTTTCCTTCCCAATTTCTATTTTTGCATATTTGTCACTTTTCAATGTGTCAGATCATCAAGTTAATTTCAACGTTACACCATGATAACCCGAGTGAACAAAAAAATTTAATTTTTTAATCAACATTTCTTTTAGTGAATTAGTAAAGCTGTCTAACCCTAGCTTGGCCTATTTGTGAAAAAAATTCTAGTGGACATACCCAGGCATGATTGCTGCTAGCCCTGTTTAGTCTAAATATCTCCTAAATAGAACCTGCCTGGCAATGCAAAGATATTAAAATAGTAAATTATTTAATACCAGTTAAACAAATAAAATTGATAACTATGTTCAGTTCTACTGGACATACCCTGGCATGATTGCTGCTAGCCCTGTTTAATCTAAATATCTCCTAAATAAATATCTCCTAAATATCTCCAGATCACCACCAAAATCTAATATTTGCTTAAAGAATCCTTTAAAAAATTTCTGGATCCAGACGATGATCCAGATCACCAACAAAATCTAATATTTGACATCTCTGGAAAATTTCATCAAAATCCGTCCATAACTTTTTGAGTAAATTTGCTAACAGACAAACGGACTGACAGACAAACAAACAAACCAACACCACCAAAAATATAACTTCCTTATGAGGGGTAACAAAGTGCTATATAATAGACAGTATCAAGCTTCTTCAAGATGGTTGGGGCAGCATGCATGTAGATAATATCACCATAATCAAGTACTGACAAGAATCTAGACTGAATTAAAAGCTTCCTATTATCATTTGAGAAAAATGATCTGTTTTTGTAAAAGAACCTATTTTTATTATATCTTCACTTTTTTGTTAGTTCATCAGGGTGTATTTGATAAGACAACTTTTCATCAGTAAAATTTCCCAAAGTACTCATTTGATGGCACTTGCTTGATTTCAGAGCCATCCAAAGTGCAAATTCTAAATGCACTTTCCCTCGATGAACGGGATCTAGAGAAATGCATATATTTTGTTTTTGCAACATTTAAAACTAGTTTAAGCTCTTGAAGTGGGTGCTGAAATGAATCAAAGGCTGCCTGCTAGGCAGATAAGCCCTTCATGCAATGAAGAAGCAGAAGTATAAAACACTGTATTACCAGCATAGAATTGCATCTTACAGCCATTTTCAGAATTATTTATCAGGTTCATTGTGAAAATGATGTTTGATTGATACAGTCAATTTTATTACTTTCTTGTGGTGAAGAATGTTGTTTATGTCATGCGCAAAGTATGCATTGTTTTATATCTGTGTTTTGTCATTTCCTCCCATCCTGACATAAGATCTCTATATCTCTCACAGATACAACAAATTGGACTACCTGTACCTTAACGCTGGAATTATGCCAAACCCGCAGGTTGATTTCAAAGCCTTTTTTAAGGGTCTCTTCTCCAGGTATAGTTTCCTTTATCATAATTTCAGATGTCAATATGCCCCTCAAAAGCCACTGACCCATTAATTATGCAGATGCCTGGATGTGCTGAGGAACTGAATAGCCGTCAGCATGTGATTACCTTCTTTTGCTGAATATTTTGACCGTTTTACTGCATGGGCAAATTGAATGTAAGTCTGTTCTCATTCCTGTTTATGCTGGTCATTGATTGTTTTTCAGAAATGAAATTTTGCTTCTTTCTTTGAGCAATCCCAACAAGGGCTAGGAATACACCCTGGAAATTTTGCTAATCCATTACTGGGTGCACACACACATTCACGGTCCATTGAGTCACATTCTCATACCTGTGGGTTATTTAGGGTCCCCAGTTAACGTAACATTCATATCTAAATATCGCAAAATGATGTTTCTTATTGCAGAAAGGTGATTCACATGTTTGCCACTGCAGAGGGTCTCCTGACGCAGCAGGACCGCGTGAATGCCGATGGACTACAGGAAGTGTTTGCTACAAACCTCTTTGGCCACTTTTTGTTGGTGAGTTTTTTTTTTCCCCACCCTCAACACAGCAGGTTCTTTGCAGCAACCTGCTCTCATCAACTCAAGTGGAAGATGCCATGGCTCTTGATTCGTCCGACACACTTGGCGGCTGGATCTTGCCTCTTCACACTTTGCAAGTACACGCCAAATTACATACTACCTATGCTGTTGGAGGATATAGTTATAGGCATATATTTTGCTCATACATCTTCAGATGCCTTGCCAACCAGGAGTGGCTCTTTGAGAGTGATGAGACTGGCTTAACCTTGATTATCTCGGACGAGGTTCAGCCAATTGTTACCAACTCGTGGACCTCAGGCCATAGCCGGTAATGACATGGCTGAATTCAAACACTGACCACTGGGCTACCAGACAAGCTTAGCTGTGAGCCACTTTTAGGCCCTTGGTCCATAAAATGTGGACCACATCATACGAACAACAATTTTCACTAACTTATAAACATCCCTTTATCAAATGCAGAAGATTATTTATTTTGAAGACCTTTGTGTTTGTAATGCACCGCTGAAATGTGGGACGTAACCTGGTATGCAGCGTGTACATTGTGTGTCATTGAGCTGCTAGGAAAGCTGAGTTCCACTGTGAAAGATGCATGAGCAGATACTCATACTGACATCACCTGCTGTCAGAATGAATATACTCTTTCAGTCCTGGACATTCTCCTCTAATTAATGCTCCCAGATTAATGTCAGTGCATTGTTCCTTGGTATTTATAATAATGTTTTGCTTCTGTTGTTGTATTTTCCTAAGTAGGGTAAAAATGTTTCAGCTAACTTGTAATGTGCATTTGTTGGCTCACCCAACTGCTCTGACATCTTGCATCTTCTCCAAAGTGCATATAACAATGCATGCAAACTGGTGACTGAAGGTCAATCGGGCAAACCGAGTGTCCATTGACCTGAGACCTGCTGTTTCCTGAAGACGACTATGTAAAATGTCATTTACGTTGCATAGTTTGCTAATCTGAACTCAGCTTTTCTGGCAATGAGTCCGACCAATTGAAGCTGAAAGACCATAATGTCTATTCAATAATTGTTTCAGGATATGCTTTCAGAAAAAAACAATTTTCTGAAGAGCAGTGACTGTCAAACATAGGCGCTGCGAATTGGAGGGATTCTGGGGTCTGGGGATTTCATTTGATGGTGCCTGTCTCTGAATGTTAAAAACTATTTTTCTGGACCAGTAACCTGAGTAGCATTATAAACATTCAAAAAAGCACACTCACAAGCTGCAGTTCAAATTTGCGTTCATTATCTTTGACAACAAACAATGCCATTACAGTTGATTAGACACTAAAAAAATAAGATCCTCTTGGACACTATTAAGAAATTATCCACTGACAGACGTGCTGAATGTGCTTCTGAGGAAAAAATAGGGTTCACTGTCAGGAAGGGTAAAATGTATTGGCTATGTTACCTACTCAAGTCTTGCAGATAGCTTTGTTGTGTGTTATCTGATCTAGGTAAGGGAGCTTGAGCCGCTTCTGTGTCAGCCGGGTCGCACAGCCCAGCTTATTTGGACGTCGTCCAGCAATGCCAGGAGGTCTGCCTTCAGTCTTGATGACATTCAACACCACAAAGGGGCAGAGCCTTACAGTTCCTCCAAGTATGCCTCGGACCTCTTGAGCCTGGCCCTCAACAGGCACTACAATCGCCAGGTGAGATGAGGACCCTAGTGGGAGGAGTCCACTCTGTTCTACCAGGATTAATAAGAAGCTCAGCATATCATTAAAAAAATCAAAATACACTACTGGCAGTTAGGCGAGAAACGAAAAATATTTGCCTCAGTACACATGCATTTTTCTTTTTGCAGTATTTAAATGTATATATATATATATCTTTTTTTTTTTTTTTTTTTAGCTCACCTGGGCCAAAGGTCCGTGTGAGCTATTGCCATCACAACATTTTTCAAAAATCTTCTTCTCTGAAACTACTGAACGGATCCGGACTAAAATTAGCCACAAGCATCCTTAGGTTGTCTACTTCAAAAATTGCGTTGATTATGCCTGCTGTCTGAATATCATGGCCAGTGTTACTAAAAGTAGAACATAAGGGTAAAGCCACATATTTTCACCTATATCTCAGGAACTGAAGTAGCTACAGAAAAAAACTGTACCTCAGAATGATCAGCAGATGAAGCTCTACAAAAGTTTGCATTGGATCAAAATCAGACAATGCCTCCTTGTAGGACTTATTGGCCTTGAAATGTCAAATTTTGGCAATTTTCTGTTTTATTTTGGCCTATATAATGATTTAGAGAAAAACTTTAATTTGAAATGATCAGCAAATAAAGCTCTGCAAAAGTCTTCATTAGACTGAAATTGTACAATGGCTCTTTGTAGGAGTTATTGGCCTTAAAACATCAAATGTGATGATTTTTGTTATCCCCGCCAACCGATCAGGGGGATATTAAGCTCTACAAAAGTCTTCCCCACTTTTCCTGAGAACTCAAGAACTACTGAACCTAGCTCTTTCATGTGTGCAACAATCAACATGTTAGATGTGCCTTTTTAAACATCAAATGTGATATAGCCGACTCTGTTGCTTGTTGATTTGATAAAGCAAGGTGGTACAGAAGGGATGTTGGGAAAATGCCCATGAGACAACAACTCTAACCACCTGACATCCAAAACAACAAGAGGGCACCATCCAGCCTTCAACACGCAGCAAAACTTGCACTGAACGGCAAGTTCTTATTAGCCCCATTAGGGTATACATTAATTATGAATGGCTCAGGGTCATGGAAACCTATCTTAGTATTGGCTACCTTGTAGACACAGTGGAATTGTATTTTTCAATGGTTCTTCATCAAACATGGTTTATTTGTTTGAGGCAAACAGTGAGCGGCTATGCACCTTGTAACTAAGTTGAAATAGGGGAGATTTTAACGGAATCTGTAACATTCTTGTTAGCACAATGTATCTGAGTTTGTTTTACCAAATTAAGTAAACACATCTGCATAGATCAGTCATACTCAGTACATTCACACAGTCATCTTAGCCAAGGATTGTGGAGAGGAGGGATCAGATTGTAACCCTTGGCTATTGATGACAATAGAGTCTTGAATGTGAGCTGGTGAATAGATCCAGGTGAGCGACTCAGGCTCTCTAGAGCAGGGCTATTCAACATTATCCTGCAAGGGCCGGTGTTGCAGGCTTTCCAACCAAGCACTTACGCAGGTGATATACTAATCAAGCATTAGGACTCTTGGGGTTGATTAGTGGTGTCAGGTGTGTAACTGCTTGGTTGGAATGAAAGCCTGCACCCACACCGGCCCTTTCTGGACACGGCTGAATAGCCCTGCTCTCTACTTTTTTTAAGGCATTGTCAACCTGTTTAAATACAGGTTCTATCCATACGCTCGCAGAATCTGTTATTATAAATACCCATTGTACATACCCAAGGATGTCATTACTGCTTATTGCAATACTGCAGTATTACAGAATACAGATGTGTGTGTGTGTGTGTGTGTGTTTGTGTGTATTTGCGGCAATACTGTACATGATTGGCAATATGACGTTATATTGCAACTTTGTAATAGTGTTTGCAGTGTCTGTTTACTTTACTAATAAACCAAAAATGTTGCCAAACTTGCACTTGAAAGAAAGACAACCGGTATTAGTTGCCTGATTTGAAGCCATCCATCCTGTCCATTGAAGTTTAGTACGTACTGTATTCCTGTCTGCTCCATGAGGGTTTGTGTTTGTATACATCAGTACAGTGACTGATTGGGGAATCTTAGGAAGTGTGGAGCTAAATACGCGGTGCAGCTTTTTATCAAGACCAGACGGACCGCCACAATGCAGTTATGCAGCTTCATACATATATCAATGACCTGTAAAATATCAGAGGGCATTCCGTATCTTTGAATAAAACATTTTGCTTGCCATGATTAGTAGCTGTGCTTAAGGACCAAGTTTTCATTTAAAAGCTTTAGTCTTAATCTGCTATTGTTCTTACAGGGACTGTTCTCCTCTGTGATTTGCCCTGGATTAGTGATGACCAATCTTACATATGGCATTCTACCTCCCTTCTTCTGGACTCTGATAATGCCCATCATGTGGCTGGTTAGTGAACATGCGTGCCTTTCAGATGACACTTTGACTTTTAATCAGAGATTCCCAAAATTTGATTTTGCATCCAGGCTTCTATGTATTATTTGTCCCATATTTCAATGTATTACAAGTATTAACATTGTCCAAGTCATACATCCTTGGACAATATGTACTGTACATTACCATAAAAAAGTACTTGCTCCACTCCTGATTTCCTCTGTTTTTCGCACATTTGTCTTACTAAATGCTCTCTCCAGGTGTCCTTACAAAATGTAGTTAACACAAGGTAAACATGTAGAAAAACAAAATACAGTTTGGTTTCAGTTAATGATTCCATTTTTTTTGAAGGAAAGAGGTTATAGAGCATTTATGTCATCCATGCAGAAGAATTAATTTTCCCTCGAAATTGATTACTGTTTGTGCCACCTTTGGCGTCCAAACTCTCCGGATAGCTTGAGATTAGTTTTTCTACTGTGGTATAACTTTTGCCTGCTATTTTTTGTAGTATTACTTTAATATGGCCACATAGCAGAATTTCATGTCAGGACTTCAAATAGGCCCCTTCAGAATGTTCCTTTTGTTTCTTTTGAGCCATTTGGAGGTATACTTGCACTTGTGTCTCAGACCTGATGGTTACTACATAGACCAATTTTTCTTGAGTGTCACAACACATATTGATGACTACATCTCCTTCAGGATTTTCTGGTAGAGATCAGAGATCTGTGGTTCTTTGAATTGTGGCAATTTTTCCAAACCCTGAACCATAAAAGTGCTCCCATACATCAGACGACCATTGCTATGTTTAACTGTTGATATGATTTTATTTTTGTGGGATGCTATTTCAGCTTTTAGGCTGATTTTATGAGATTTTTTTCTTCCAAAACGTTCCACTTTTAAGTCATCACTTTCAAGCCTTTTTCCAAAAAAATAGGGCTCCATCAAGATGCTTTTTTTGTGCCCATGTAAGACAAACCTTTATGTTCCACTTTGTTTACAATAGGTTTCAGCTTGAAACTTTCCCATGGAACATTTTTTCATTGGGTTTCTAGTCATGGAATCATGAAGCAAATCTTATCGGTGGTGAGCAAGGCTTGTAGTTCCTAAGATGTTCATTTGGGTTCTTCAAAAACTGTAGTATTCTGTTTTTACTCTGGTTTTTCTGTTATCTTGTTTGAAGATCTGAAACAATGAAGTCTGACACTTATGCAAAAATTGAAGAAATCAGGAAGGGGGTAATGTATTTTCAAGCCACTTTGATAATTGTCTTTGCTAAAAATTTAGTGCACTGAGATTCTTTATTTAAATCCATAAACATGTTATCATTAGTTACTGTTAGTCTGTTGATGTGTGTCTTTTTTACTGTCAGGAGTGGTGTTGAATGAAGGTATCAAACTATCTGTTTATGTGGGTCAACTTTAGTTAAAAAAGTGAAACTTAAAAAAAAATAAAGTGTGTGATCAGTAGAGCAGTCCTGTTGAAAAAGTTTATAAACTCTTGGGGTCAATGGGGCAATCATAAGTGTGGGTGTAGGATTAAAGAGTTAATGAAATGTGAGGTTAACATGGCAGTCATAATTGTGGGCTTTTTGATTTAAAAAAAAGTTTATAAACGTTCTAGGTCAGTGGGGCAGTCATAATAGTGGGCTTTGGGATGAAGGTGCTTATCTGCTTGACCTGCACTATACAGTCCAGCAGATTTATACGTGTGCATTTAATTGTGAAAGCACTGAAAATTCTACATCTTGTGACTGTACACTTGAAACGGGTAAATGCAGAAGGATAAGTTGCCTGAAACAAGCTGTTCCTGCTAGTTTAGTCTAAGGCGCGTGACTCTGGTGTTTTCACTAACACAGTATAAAGAGGTAAAAAAATTATACAAGTGATGTATTTGTGTGCATTTATCCTGAATTATAACGTGTTAGTCATTTCACAGAAATGCGTAACTATTCTGAAACTGACTTATATTGGAGCTGTTAAAGTGCAAAAGTGTTTGCTCTTGCCATTACAAAACTATAAACTGAGACATTGCCGGATTTTTACCTACAGATCCGGGTCTTTACCAACACGTTCACCTTGACGCCTTATAATGGAGCAGAAGCTATGGTAGGTAATCTCACTTCAATAACTGAAGAAAGACATTTGTGCATTCACAAGGAATGACAAAGTATACACGTGAATCAAAAAATTTCAGGGGAATCAATTCCAGTTTCGTACTCATTCTGTTGAGTGCATGTGGCACAATGAACAGCGATTGACTCTTCGCAGGCAGAGGTTCAGTCTCCCTCTGTGGCTTCTAGTGGCTGTGATTTATATGCTGATACTGTCCCTCCTCTCTACCAGTGTAGCTAATGCAAAAAAAATATGAATAAAGAACAGACCTGTCTCCAGTGTTTTAAAATAAATCGCAGTGATGGATAAGTGAGACCACCGATCTTCAGAGCAACAGGAACTACATGTCATGGACTTTAGAGAAGGTACCAGATGCAGATCCAGGGCAAGCCATTTGACGCTCTTAATGATTGATTATAAAGCAGCTGGCTCTAGAGAAAAATTAAAAACTCAAGAGGGGTTTGGTTGAAGAGTCATCAGGGGAAGTCCAGGTCAGACTGGCAAACTGGGTGTAGAGGGAGCGGTCTAGCCTTGGTCAAGCTGGGGTCGGAGGTCTTGTATCGGGAAGGCAATCCGGGAGTGACTGGCATGCTGGCAGAGCCCGCTCTCAAGCCCTGAGGCTGGGTGACTGGGAAAAATTGCCGCTGAAGAGCTGCTGAACCAAAAAGAGACAATCCCTAATAAACTAATGAAATGTTTTTCTCGTCAGATTCCAAAGACGGTAGAGTATTAGACTTATGCTGGGAACTGGCAAATCCACAATGTGGAGACAGAGACAATCCAGCGAATGGCAGACGAAGAC
Source organism: Gymnothorax javanicus (assembly GCA_029692085.1). Lineage (NCBI taxonomy): Eukaryota > Metazoa > Chordata > Actinopteri > Anguilliformes > Muraenidae > Gymnothorax > Gymnothorax javanicus. The sequence continues at coordinate 31,030,561 of CM056198.1, read as the reverse complement.
ACAGGAAATTATATACATACCAGATCAAACAATTTGGGAGATGGGAAGCATGCCAATGTGCAGAGACGTGGAGGGAGTGGAATGAGACAAGACAAAAATTAATCAATTATGGAAGACTGCTCTGCAAATGGACACGGACGGCTGGATTGCGGGAAACGCTCAGGACGTGACACAAGCAGTGGTGGAATCATGTAGTGCTGAAGAGTAACATTAAACCAACCACACTTTGTGAGTGTGCATGCCCTAATCCGTATGTCACATTCTACAAATAAAGATCTTAATCTATAAATGGAGACCAACAGATCACACTAGGCACTTGGACCACACCCAGACCACACTCGCCTTCAGACTTGGCGTTCATTGTGATCTCAACTATACACCTGTGAAGTTTTGTGACTGTATTTTGAACAGCTGTGAAGCTATTGCTTTGACAAAATCTGTCCATTGACAGACACTTAAATGTCTGGCTAAGTACTCAAAACCATTTCTGCGGTAGCTCCCTCCAAAATGGGTGTCTCCAAGACCCCATTTTGCCATGATGTCACATGGGTCACACAGACAAGGTGAAAACAATACCAGCAGACACTAGTGGATTGTAGTTGCTAGCTAGCAGACATTGAGATGGTGAGTGACATTGAATACCACACACAGAGGGGTCACATGATGTCATAGATTTATCCCTGGCATAGTTTCTCGCATCAGAAACTGATGTTGACATTGGAGGAGGCCCAGCACCGTACCATTTCAAGCTGCTTGCTCCAGCCCCTGTTGCAGCAGGCAGATGCCGGTTGTATCGGTGCCCAGTGGTGTTCGTTGTGGCAGGCCAGTCAGCTCTGAAGAGCTGCTTATGAGCTCTCTGAAGCTGTGCGTGGAAGACATGGAGGCCTGTGGTGCTTCTGCAGCTAAAGACGGTCAGTCAGGACCATTGCCAAATTTCAAAATATCAACTGCCACTTCTAATTACAAATGGTACATACTGTCTGCGCTACAATGTGAAATGTGTTGATCTAGCTCGAACTAATCCAAATAGTACTATAAGCTAACAAAATCTAATTAAGACAATGCAACTGCATGATGTCTACAGGAATCAACACTTCTGATGAACCGTGGAAAAACTACAGCGACTATGAAATAAGTATGACTGACTAACTGTAAAATTCTTCAATGAACTTACCACTCCAGTCCAGAAATTGTTAAATAGAAATAATTCAATTTTGCAATTTGAAACTTAAGGTTATTACAATGAATCTGTAATGTGGATCCAAAGGAAGATCATTTAGCAACTTTAATTTGTGTATCAAGGCACAGTTCACTTTGTGAAATTTGCTGGCAAGGTTTATTTGATGTGTAACATGAAGATGTAGCCTATAAGGGTGAATACACCATTTTAGAATATTCAGTTGCAGAATATAATAAGAATATATTAAGAGTATTTCTGTCTGTTGTTCCATGGTACCTGCAATTGAGTTTCTGAATAACATCCATCTGTTACCTAATTCATTACAATGTAACCACGCTGGTATGACTGCAACTTAATGAGAACTGTGCATCTTCGCATCCTGGTTTTGATGGGCCTATATTTTCAGTTGTAAGTAAGAACTTGTCAAGGAATTAATTTGTGAACCAAACGGGGCAGAACAGTGGAGAAGTGGGTGGCTCTGCCGCCCCACAGCAAGAAGGTTGTTTGTTCGAATCCAGCCTGGGGCCTTTCTGTGTGGAGTTTGCATGGTTTTCTGTGTTTGCGCGGATGCCCTTTGAGTATTCTGATTTCCTCTCGCAGTCCAAAGACATGCTAGCCAGGCAAATTTGAAACACTAAATTGCCCATAGGTATGAGTGTATGAGTGAATAGTGTGTGTGCCCTGTGATGAATTGCCGAGCTGTCCACTGTGTGTCTCTACTTTTCGCCCATAGTCAGCTGGAATAGGCTCTGTCCCCCGCGACCCTAGTGAGGAAGAAGTGGCGTAGTTAATGGATGAATTGTGTTTAAGCACGTACTTAAAGGGATCGTTCACCCAAAAATGAAAATTCACTCATCATCTACTCACTCCAAGGCTAATCGAAGGGTCAGTGAATTTTGTTCATCTTCAAAACACTTTTTGAGTTTAAAACAAAAAAGGCATTGAAGACAAATCCAAATCAACTGAAGTCATTGTTGACCACTCTTTCAAGTGTAAAAGCAACATTTAAAAAACAAAATGCCTCCATACTGCTCGTGCGGCGTAATCCAAGTGTCCGTAAGACCCGCCATTCAAATTTGACTCAAAAAGATGTCTTTTCACCATGTTTTTAGCCTAAATGTCCAATGTAGCCACTTAGCTAGGAGCCCTGTTTATTTTCTCGGAAGAAGTTGACCTCACTACGGTGGCCAACGAGGGTAAATAACCCTGCAACGGCCCTGAACATCTCCAATTGGAGAAACGCATTGCAGTTTTGAATATTAGTATTCACTGACTGAACAGCTTATTTACCCTCGTTGGCCACCGTAGTGAGGTCAACTTCTTCCGTGAAAATAAACAGGAAGAGGAAAAATACTTTTTCACAGCACTGCATTGGTTGCAGTTGTGCTGGTGAAATCTGGATTGATATTCAATGAAATAAAAAAGCCATAAACTCAAAATTCAGCAGTACCAGACATTTTGAAGTTTGTCTTCTGAAAAGCATTCAGGCTGACACGAGCGGTAATGCACACTCTACATTTTGCTTGATCTCTTTGAAAAGAATGCAGCCTGTAGTCTCTGGTAATACCCATTCTATTGATGAGGAGTAAAAGTTTTTTTCTTGCCGCATTCAAATTTCATTACCTTGATTTTTTGTGGCTTCTGTAATTTGAGATTTTTAATTGCGATTTATTTATTTATTTATTTATTTACAACGTATTTTTGAATATAGTTTGGACCACATATACAGCATTAATGGATTAATTTTTTCAAGGCCTCAAGCCCCTTCTGTGGAAACATGCGCCATAATTGTGCTACCGCAGATGTTACATACCCTTTTTAACAGCCAATTACTGGATAACATTGTTCATTGCTTTGGACACAGTATGGGGTCCATAGGGTGCAGCCTGCTAGGAACTAAAAAACCTTTTTATCCCCGCCACGACGAAGTGTGAATAGGTTTGAGCTCCTGTCCGTCTCAAGTCCCCTTAAAGGGGACAGCTTTTCTCAGAAACTGTTAGAGATAGGACAACCAAATTTGGTATGTAGCTTCAGACCATAAAGGCCTTGATGGAGTTCTAAAATGAGATGTTATCATTTTCCCCCCAATTATTGCCCTTTTCCGTATTTTTGGACTCTGTCCACGGTATCTCTAAAGGGGACCGCTTTTTCTCAGAAACTATTTGAGATAGGATAACAAATTTGGTGTTTTCATCAACACCCTGATGGAGTTTAAGAAGCAAGGATTATTTTTTCCACAGTTATTGCCCTTGTGGCATTTTTTTTGGGAGCCTCTGTTCATAGTATCTTTAAAAAACATTTTTTTGTTGTTGACCATGTCTACTTGTTATGTTTGCTTTTTTTTCAGGATTGTTGCTTAACGGGTAAAAGTAAGTAAGCTAAGGTCCATCCTGAGCCAATTGTGGTTTATTAGGCTGGCACTTGTCTCCGGTTTTCATAGCATGAAGCGACTGACAGTATTGCTACTCCCCCTGGACAGGATGCTAGTCCATCAGAGGTTACCCCCCGCAAAGCATTTAGTCAGGCTTCCCTAACAATTTGCAAGCACCCGATCATACACCTGCGTGGAGTGGGGCAATGTGGGACTGAAGTTGCACAATTAGATGTACTTCATAATTCTTTGGGATGGTGATGGCCCCTGCTCATTCCGTCAATCCTTCATAATTTCTTCCAGCTCCTTCGTTCATATTATGATACTTATTCGCTCTCCCCAGTTACTCGCCGATTTGTATATTAGCGAAAAAATAAAAACAAATTGACAGATGTCTTTGTTCATCTCTGTTGGATAAACTGATTTGTCAGTGGCAATATGACACATAACCAAGTAAGAGAATATAAAATTCAAAAGGCAGTAGTGGCAAAGGTTAGAGTAAATGGAAAATGATCACTCATTCTCATCTTGTTTTGCAGAGCTGGCTGTTTCATCAAAAAGCAGAGTCATTGGACCCGCTTGTCAAGTACCATAGCCTAACATCTGGGTTTGGAAACAATTACACACGGCCCTATCAGGTTTGTGCACACAAACTGCTGCCTGGCTTTAAAGCATCCAATACCACTGAGTTCCTTAAAAAGAGCCGCCTCAACCACATCCATCTTCAGTCTTGAACTGAATGAGGCATTTATGGCCATGCATGATCCTATCTTACGTGAAGATGAGGACCAACATGCATGGAAGACATTGGGCAGAAAAACTAGCTTTAAATGGCCCTTTCTCCTCCTTCAAATATCTTAGGATTTTGTACTTCCTTCATGGAAGGTCAATGACCCTGTGTATAGCTCCTGAATAAAGGATATAAGTAAAATACTGGTTCTTGCTTTATTTTGTTTGTGTTTTATAGAGATAGTTGAACTACTTTTTTGTTTTGTTATCATTAGCGGTTTTTTGTCTCCCTGATTTATCCTGTTCTTCCTGTTCCCTTTCAGATGGACATTGATGAAGACATGTCAGAGGCCTTTTATGAGCAGTTGTTGCAACTAGAAAGCAAAGTGAGAAAGAAATTACCAGAGGAAGATCAGGACAAGTCCTCCCATGGGCAGCTGCTAAACCACACTGAATGATGTGGGAGGACACTGCCACTCATGTGTTTGCTCACTTAATGACCTCTGTGAATAATTTTACTTCCACTCTATCACCTCTTTGTGATATTTTGTATAACCCTGGGTTGACTACTGATATTAAACAGGCATTCAACCTGCATTTGACTTATTCACCTTGTATAATGGTCAAGGGAAAATACTGGGTCTTCACTGTTCGCACAACACTCAGATCAGCAAGTTTGCTTGCACAAAAATGACTGCTGATCTGGTTATCAAATTTCAATATCATGAAGAGCCGACATGTCCAAGTTCATGTATTAAGATTCAGCAAGATGGACTTTGCAGACAATCTGGTGTCCTGTCAGGTCATTTTTAGTTTACCAGGACCAACTTTCCAGCAGGCTTAAGTCGTGGCATCGTTGCCTGTGGTTGTAGTTCATCGTTGTTGACCGTAAACAACATCACTTCCGAAACTGTTGGGTGGACGTTTTCCAGCCCATGAAGACGCCAAAGTTTGCGTAAATCATGGTGATTTGATTTCCAGCATGGCCATCACGGAGGCCAAATAGTTCATCGTTGACCGTAAACAACATCATCTCTGAAACCGTTGGGTGGACATTTTCCAGCCCATGAAGACGTCAAAGTTTGCGTAAATCATTGCGATCTGATTTCCAGCATGGCCATCAGGGAGGCCAAATTGAAAATATCATTTTTACATCTATTTGTCAATCATTTCTTAAGCGATTTGGTTCTAATTTGGTACGTACGTACTACGCAGCATGATTACACCGAAATGTGGGTTTTTCAGATGTTACATTTTGATTTGACCTCTAACATCAGCCGATGTCCCTAAATTTCTGAAAAAGTTTCAAAAAGCTTCTCTGAAACTTATTGTCCTTGGAAGCTGAAAATGTGTAGACTCTGAAACTTATTGTCCATTGGAATTTAAACCTTTCGCAGGCAAATTGTGTAGACCTCCTCCGACTAATGAAAAAATATGATTGTTATTCAAAATAACCATTTAAAAAGTTTCCCATAACTGATGTTTTTTATGTTTTAATCTCAACAGACAAACTGATTAAACTCATTTCAATATTCAATAAAGCAAAAACTTCATCCACGTTGTTTCTGCCTCAATGAATTTGTAAATGCTCCTTTAATCCCATGTTTAAAAATGGCTAATTCCATAGGACCTGCTACTAATGATATTGTATCAAAACACCTAATACATGTATATCTTGTAAGTCATTTCTAACGATCACACAGTTCTTACAGGATCCTGCAAACAATTGTCAACTTTTGTCCAAAAATTTGAATGTCCCGGCCGGGGCCATATTCATAAAAATGTGTGCAGATTCCATACTTAAATATTGCATTCGTTCAAGAAAAGAAAAGCAGTGCATGGTAAAAAGTATTCAATTTATAAAATGGTTTTTGAATTAAACTGCATGCAATTTTTCTGTGAATAAGCAAGATCAACCTCAAATTTTGCAAATGTACACAATCCTATTTTTTGTGTTTTCTAAAGTTATGTTTCTATTTGTAAATCTGCAATTCGCAACAAAAGAGGCATATGCATCTTTTATCTGCGTTTGCACCATTTCTAAATGAGGCCCCAGGTAAGGTACAGTGCCCATGGCACTTTTTTTTTTTTTTCTTTTCATTTCCTCTTGGTCAGGTAATTCATTGGATGTCTTTTCCTTACTTGATCACCTAAAGAAGGTTCAATTCATATCATCCACTTATGAGCTGCAAACATGTTCGAGCATATTTACTATTTCAGAATTTATAGCTCAGAGGGATGGAGTTTGCTGGTGTGCTGTTATGATTGGTAAATCATTAGGCATGACATCAAATATTTATCTGGCTCAAAAGCCAGTTTTGCAGAAGTTGTAGACCAGAGGACCTCAGTCCACGACATGTATAATGTCAATGTTCAAATGCAAGCATGCCTGAATCCTGTTACATTGCCATCCGTTATATCTGCTTCTGTTGACATTTCTCAAACCAAGAGAATCTCCGTTTCACCAAGCCCAAGCAAAGTTAGTGCATAACGTAACAGTGACTCGGCACATATTGATTTTATTGAAAACCTGCGATTGGGCTAATACTAAGTCTTGTCCCTGCCTAAAATGGACTATATTTATTGTGTCATCTATGCCATTTAATATGTACAACTCAAAAAAGTTAAGAGTCAAAGATATTTGAGCAAATAAATATAGAGTACTGAGGTGACTATGTCACGCTGGTGTCAGAAGTTAACTTTCCCATTCATTTTACCCATAGGCTTTTTAAAATATTCACTTTTGAAGTACTTCTTGTTTTCAAGACTCCATCGATTTCGAGATTTTGTGTCATATTTCTGAGTGACTACAAATGTTGTTTTTCTTGACCATAGTTGACTAAGATTTAAATCATTTTAATTTTTTTCCAATATGCTAATATTCTTTGTAGCATTAAAAAAAAACACAAGTCCCATGATCCTCCGGTTTCCTGAACAAAACCAGCTCATACCTATGCTCATACCTTACCCTGATGGAAAAAAGTCATGAACCCCAAAATGATGTTTGCTCAAGGTGCAAAAGCCTCAGTAACTGTTGTAGCCACCATTAGCATTCACACATTCTTGACAATGTTGGCGCATGCTGTTCACCCGCTAGCATTCACACATTCTTGACAATACTGGTGCATGCTGTTAACCAGGCATTGGAAATCACGGGGAGGGATCGCTTGCCATTCTGTGACCAATCGCTGAGCCAGTCGCCGGAGGTTTATGGCAGGGCCGTGATGTGATCGAATTCATCGCCCTAGTTCAGCCCACGCATGTGCAGTGGGTGACAAATGAGGTGAATATGCCAGCCAATCCATGTGCTGAATGTTCTGCTGCAGCAGGAAATCGGTTGCCACCCTGGCTCGATGAGGTCTTGTGTTGTCGTCCTGGAACCAAGCTCCTGGTCCAATCCACTGCAGAAGTGGCAATACCAGAGGTTGGACAATCTTGTTGCGATAACATTGACCAGTCAAATTTCCGCTGATGACAGACAGGGTTCTGTAGTTCATGGACATCCCTGTCCCCAATATCAAGCTTTCTCCTTCAAATGGTAGATGTCGAGCAATGTTGACGTCAGCAAATCTCTATCCTTGACAGCGATAAACATGAGCCCGCCCATCTTTGAACTGGAGCAAGAAGCGTGACTCATCTGTGAATACTGTCTCTGCCCAACGACCACAGTTCCACTCGATATGACGTCTGCACCAATCTCTGTGAGCCCTTCTGTGACAGTCAAATAGAGGTGGACGGACTGCAGAACGCCAGCATCGCAGAACTCCGTCTCACAGATGATTCCTAATGGTCTGGTCAGACACATTGATGCCTCTTGCAGCTCTGAGTTGATCCTGAAGATGTTGTGTAGTCACAGCGCTGTTGCAAAGCTGTTATCATTAGGAAGGGGTCTTCACATGCTGTTGTTCATCGCTGTCCTCTGAACAGCATTAGTTGTCCTGAACCTCTGCCAGTCTGCTGATAAAGCATTGGCTTACATTTAAATGCTGAGCCACAGTTCTCTGTCCATCTTGTAGCCAGCCAATGGCTCCTCCCCTATCTTGGATGTTGAGTTGTTGACGACCATCTTCAAATTCCAAAGTGAGGATGAATGGAAAGTGCTCATCCTTTTAATTGCTGAAATTGCCACATATGGAATGAGACTCATGCAAAACGCATGCAAATGGTGCATGAGGTGTCGCAATGGGTGTTTTGAGGCAGTTTGTTAGTTCAGTCTAACTAAGTTAGTGCTTCAAATCCATGAAAATGAAATCTAGGTTAACTTAAAAAGTATCTGAAGAGGAGTGCAATGATTGCATGTCCCGTCAATGGCGTGATGTCAGTAGTCCAAATGACAATCCAAATGGAATATTCTCACCCTATCTGGCATGAAAAGACATGCTTTTATAAATGTTCAAAAAATTTTCTTTGACGCTTAATCTCTTAAACCTGAAGGCCCTCGGTAAAAAACATCATAAATATGGCATGTTTCCTAATAGCAACATAGTCATGCGGCATATCCACTTAAACGGAAGAAACTCAGCAAAAAGCTCATAATGACCATTTTTACCTCAACCAAACACAATTCAAGCATTAAGCAAGTAAACAAGCATGTAGCAAAACATAGGATAAAATATCAGCGCTTGATTGCTGGCTTTGCTACTGAATCTGTGCTATGCGTACAAACAATACATCAAATGAAAGACGAAAGTCCATAGAATCCAACGATATATGACATGCCATTTTAAACTGACACCACATTCAAAGAACAGCAGGTAAACACCTTAAATCCTACAGCAACGAGTAAATATTTTTTCTGACCTTTGATATTCTGTAATAAAACTCTGTGTTCGAGGGTAAATTTGCGCTGGCTATTAGCCCAATGTGTCCATGTAATATTGAAGCTAGTCTCCATGCATGTGTTTTTTTTTCAGGGCACTGCTTCCAGTGAGATCAGGTCCTGAGCATTCCACTTGCGCACAATGTATTTTCTTCTCTGTGATCAGCTTGTGATGCTGTCAGTTTGACTTTGCGGGCAGCCATTTGATTTTATGGGCTCTGACATTTCCAATGAGCCCTCAAGCACTGTAATCGCACAAACCCAGCCTGAGATCGAGCCTTGCGTTCCCGATGCGTCTAACTGGGAGAACAAATGCCATTATGCACATGTACTCAAAGAGTGCAATATAAATGCTTAACTGGTTTATTTTCAGTATTTTTGGTATAATTCTCAACAAAATATTCAACATTCATTTTCAGAGTCGCTTTGTGACTGGAAATCCTTGCGTCATTCTGACAGAATACTGAGAGCGCAACAATACATGCGCTAAATTGGGGTGCATGACATGTTTTGTTGTCTCACTCTTCAAAGTTGCAATAAGACTGCAGTGACACAGTCCCCAGAGCTAATGTAGTGGCTAAGGCAATAGGACCTGACGTGGGAAACCCGGATTCAAACCCTAGTGAAACATGCGCAATTTTTGAGCAGTGGAAGTAAAGTTCTTGTATAAAGAATTGCTGAGATGTTTGTTCTTTTTACTTTTTGCCTTTTTTACCTTATCTTTGTATTCATAATTTCGTTTATTTGCTTGTTTTTTTTTTAAATAAATCTGCTCCAGTGGAGTCAAACTTCATTTCCTTCACGTTCACTTCACGTTCTAATATTTTAATATAATTGCTTATTGAAAATATACAATGTGATGACTGCAACGGAGTCAAAAAAAATTGAAGTCAACAGTCAGGGCTTCCTTCTAGAAGACTGGTTGACAGGAGGATGGTGTTGAACCGTGAACTGAGAGAGTTGATTACCTCAAGAGTGCACTAAACTGCAGTGCTCTGTTCCTTGGGTTTTTGCTACACTTGGCACCCTAACCATCCTCCTAACTGTTCATGAGAGCAGTATCCACATGAATTCCCCTCCTGAAAAAACATCTTAATTTTTGATCTAGCAGTGTTCAGTATATTTTCTACAGCTTATGTACTTTCTTTTAGCCTTTACTTGATTTGTGTTGGTCCACAATCCATCCATCCATCACCAATATGGCATCTTGCTTGCAAGGGTTGTGAGGGAGCTGGAGCCTATCCCAGCTGACCATAGGTGAAAACTGGGCATACACCCCAGAAGGCTCGCCAATCCATTGCAGGACGGGCACACCATTCACTTTTCACACACACAAACTCACATCTATGGCCAATTTCAGAAACCCACGGTAACAGAGGGAGAACATGCAGACTCCATGCAGAAAGACCCCAAGCAGGATTAAAACCCACAAACTTCTTGATATGAGTGGCTGTGCTACCCACTCTGCCACAGTGCCCCCCTAGACAATAATATCTGCATGGAGGCTACCATGTTTGATTATGGGGCTTTTTTGCACCAGGGCATATGCATTAGAGGCCTTTTTAAAATTGGTTTATAAACTAGAAGAAATTAACAAGAATAAATGATTATTTGGAATCTTCATTTTTGCAGCTCAAAAAAAATATATAAAAAAATAAATAAATCAGTCCCAGTGTTTAGTTCAGTAAAAATACATTTTGGAATTTCAAAGAATAGTCAAATCATCAGGATTTGTGGAAAAATAATTTAATGTCACCATACTTTTGAATTTCTAAAATGATCACCAGCCATGAAAACAATGCGGCTTTTGTTTTCAGTTTGTCTCTGTGTGCCATCAGGGCAAACATCAATAAGACTAGTCTAAAACCACTATACAACTGCTTGCAAAGATGTTTTCAGATTTTTTGCAGGTGTTTACATCTGTCTGCATGGTTTTGTATATGGACAATTCTTGTGAACACAATAGTATCGCTACCGTTTAAGATGCAGTCACAGAACGTCAAAGGTGAATAGTTGGGATATTATCAGAAGCAAGACTGAGTTCTGAGATTTGTAAAGCTTGTACCTTTTATTTAATGTACAATTTTAGTTTCCTATATTTAACGTTATGATATATAATGTTCAGTACACTGCGAGCTAAGTCAACCAGAGTCAAGTTCCTTGTTTGTGTATGCATACTTGGCCTATAAACCCGAATCTGATTCTGATTCTGAAGTTGAGTGGTCTGAGGACATATTCACCGAACAGGGTGTGGACTAGGCACGCACAACTGAATGCGTTATAATGACTACTGCTTTACTGAAAACAATACCAGCATTGCTACAGCGGCTGGTGCGATCCTAAACGGTCCGCAATTTATTTATTTGAACTAGGGGCTTAATAAGTTGTAGTACCTCCAGTAACCACTGGAGTAAGCCAGCACTAGGAGTAATGTAAATCCCTTGTCCTCCAGCCTCAGCCAGTGAGGTCGTGCGGGGACCTTAATTTTAAAAACTGTTCCCTGATGTTGGTGGGTGAGTGAGGGGACTCTGTAGTAGGCGTTCTAAATTTTCTTGTGCATGAGTACAGTTATTTAACACGTGCACTGCCACTGCCTAAAGCAGTCTCATTAAAATAAAAAGGCGATGTTTTGAGGTGTGCTGCGGCGAAAATGAGCGGCACAGCGGACCGAACGGGTTGAAACAGCCAATATTTGCGTCTCCCCTCTGTAAAAATATGCGGATTTGGGGTCAACTCAAACCTGTCGTCACACACTGGTAGCACGTTCGACGAAAATAGGGCGAGATTTCTTCGCCCACGGCCACGGAAGCGATCTTTATCGCACTCTTCATTGGAACAAATGGAGCGCGGCTTTTTTACGCTCACACTTTTAACATACAGTATGCGACCAAGCCAATGCGTAAAATAAGGGAAGCACTTAAAGCGTATGGTGGTATGATGAACGCGAAGTAAAAGGTGAAGGCGAGCGTAGAAATCTGTATTCTTGCAAGTAAAAGTTATTCGCAGA